>BLIW01000011.1:2427500-3627500 GCA_016586305.1 Ophiorrhiza pumila
CGCCAGTTCACGCAAATCCGAAGAAGTTATCACGGACGAGCCACATGCAGGGAAACTTGCACGTGTGGTTCTGGCCGGGCTTTCCTGAGGTATCTAATAACCTTGCTTCTGCTCGCCGCTGGCGCGCCTCTCCTAACTATTGCCCATTTATTTTGGAATAATTTTTTTAGGAGGGACAATTTTACATATTTCTGCCAAATCCTTCTATTATTAAGTACGGCCGGTACCATTTCGATGTGTTTCGATTTTTTCGAACAAGAGAGGTTTGATGCTTTTGAATTCATTGTATTAATTCCACTTCCTACTCGCAGTATGCTCTTTATGATCTCGGCTTATGATTCAATTGCCATGTATTTAGCTATTGAGCCTCAAAGTTTATGTTTTTATGTGATCGCAGCATCAAAAAGAAAGTCTGAATTTTCCACGGAAGCCGGCTCGAAATATTTGATTTTAGGTGCATTTCCCTCTGGAATCTTATTGTTTGGGTACGACCGGACAACTGCCGATATCTATTAAGATCTTTTTTTATAATGTTGTTGTTAAATATATATCTATATCGTAAACTATCGGATCGGCTATTACTTAGATGTGAAACTATCATACCTCATAGGTTGTGATATTGATCTTACGGGGAGAACGAAATCAAAGAATATATAGACTTGTAGAGACCCTCTATGTAGTTGTCTATCTAGGGCGATCGATCTACATCTTTCCCCATAGCCCTGGGGCTGTGTCTCGATCTCCTAAATGCGAAATCTAAGGGACTAGTTCCTATGGAGATTCCCCTTGGTCTAATTCCACGCCTTATGACGAAAGGGGAGTCGGCGCGGCGTAAAGTGAAGATTGGGGGAGTAGAAAAAATTACCTTCTGGGGTATTTCGAAGGTGTAACCTAGGCAACGAAAAAGGGGCCCGATACTTCAACTAGAGGAGCGACCGGTTGGTTCACCAAACCCCGACCCAGCGTTACACGTTCTCCAGATCCGAAGGGATCCAGTGCCCAACTACCGACTCCTTCCGGAATTGCGTTATCGTAGCCGAGCCAGGAATGGCCGTTAGTGGACGTCCACCACTTTTCACGGTTAGAGAGGCCCTCTTTAATACATTAAGAAAAGATGTTCACAAGGGCCAGAAAGACTCGGTCATAGGAATTTAGACCACCTACGTGCTGGTAAACGAAAACCACCGCGACCAGATCAGAGTAAAGAACAATGTAAAATCAGGCCTCCTGTTGCCTTGAAATAATTCACGCGCGGCCACCAGCTTTCCCAAAATAAGGGAAGATCTGCTGCTTACTGCTCACGAAAACATCCGACCTATACTATAGTAAAGTCGTTCGCCTATGTTTCTGATCCCCTTTCCTTCTATTCATCGGATTTTTGGCTTTGACCAATTCAAGGGCACTAAGGGGCTAAAAAAAGGGAGACAGAGACGATCCTGGGAAAAACCTGACCTCTATACCTATTCCCTTAAACAGACAGGCACAAGAGTTGGTATTGTCTTATTCCCGCACCTCTACGATTGAGGCTTCGCACCTTTCGTCTGCTACGAAGTTCTATTATTACTATCCTATGCGGAGGGGGTTGGGATAACCCGTGCCCCGGTGACTGGTGTAGCGCCCAGTTGAGGCTTGTTCGTTTGGACTGCCAAACTAGAAGATGGTAGCGTGATCGAAGCCCAGATTGCGTGATTGTTCGATCGGGGTACCGTGACGTGGATAGGTCCGTTCAACCATCCATGTTTTCCGACCGATGTCCGCTTTGGTGAGATGTATGGCTTGCCAAGGTTGGGGGGCATTCAACTCAAGGAATTACGTATGTGAACATGAGTCTTTATTCCGCCTTATAAGGAAAGGGCTCTTATCTAACCGAGCGGTAGGCTTTTTTATCTGTATAAAGGAGCTAGGCCTGCCCATATTCTTTTCCTCTGGTACGTTGTTTGCAAAGTAAAGGACTTTTATATACTACTAGGGTTGACCGTGGGAAATTTACTTATTAAAGAAAGAATGACGTAAATATACTAACTAGAAGTAGTAGGAGTTCCCGTCCAGGCGGAAATTCTTCATTTAGGAAAAATCCGATACCAAGTGAAAGTGAAAGCGAGCTAGCTGTTGGTGCTATAGTCAGTCCGTAGTCAGCATACTTAGAGTAGGTAGCTCTTCTTGCTCAAGGTGGAATCCTTTTCATTTGGCTCTAGACTACGATTCGATAGAGAACGATTTGGCACATCTGACCTCTTTCGTGGTCCCTGTTCTCGATTCAGCTTCAACTACGGAGGATCGGTCTTGCTGTTCCCAACCTTGAATTGATTCTTACTGTTAATACAATAATTATTATAACCACAACTTGTCTTGTCGTACTAGAAGTTCGAACTAGAGGCAGGTTTTTGGGAAGTAAGTAGTGGCGCAGGGAATGGAGTTTTAAGAAGAGTCGGAGTAATGAAAATCCAACTCAAAAGCAACTTACCAATCCAATCCAGCTGACATTTTCTCAAAAACGAATTTTACCGGGTAAAGGACTTTTAAAATAGAGTTGTTCACATTCAACTAGGGCAATTCTTGTTAAGAGCTGAAAGCAAGAGTTCAGAGCGGCCAAGCGGAATCCGAGTTTATGAAAGCATTCATTCCCGGAGCATTCGTTAGCTAATCTTTATATGTTTAGATCTCTCTTCTCTTATTCTATCTTTCTAGGTCGAGGGAATCGGGGCAGAGAAGGCTTTTATCCCTTTTCGCTAGCCAATTCCAGTTGGAGTTGCTTTATAAGCAATTTGATACTATCCAGGAGAGATTATGTTGTGGCTGCTGCACACCGGAAAGACGCCTCCAGGCAAAAGAAGCAATTCTTTCATCTGGTTGATGAAAAAACTCGAGAAGCAATGGACAAGCGTTCGAAAATGCCTGAAGCAAGTTTGAGGCTTGAACGATTGGCTGCTCGATGGGGGGGCGACTATGGCTCTCCATAATGAAGTCTCAGATGAGCGGATTCGCCCGTGCTAAGGTGCATCACCACTTGCCAATAAGTCTCACGCTGACTCTCTAACATAGACAGCTTCCATGGGGGCACGAAAGATCATAGCATCCCTTGGAGTGTAGGGCCTGACCTAGCATAGAGGTGTACTTTGGTACAAAAAGTTGACCAGGGTGCGGATCATAGTCTATATTTGACCCATTCCTTGCAGATCCGATGCTGCGAGGAAGATCAAATAGTTGCCAACTAGTCTTGGCGAGAGAGATTACTCGTAAACTCGTTATAAAGACCCTCGCTTTTGTTCAATTATAAAGAAATAAGCACTTTGATGGAGATTTGTAGCATCATTCAAGTAAATACAAATTAAGATTGTAGAAACATGAGCTTGTGATATAGCTACACCTAATTCCAGACCGGTTAATGCAAGAACTATAAATAAAGGACCAAGATCTCCTATGAAATATAAAAGATCATGCATACATAGCATAGTCCAAGCGAACCCACTTAAAATCTTTACTGAACTATGCCCGGCCATCATATTAGCAAATAAACGTATTCCTGAGCTTAATGCGCGAAAACAATGAGAGATTAGCTCAAGGAGTACTAAAAAGGGCGCTAACGGCAGTGGGACTCCTGCGGGTAATAAAAAGCTTAAAAAATGAAGCCCATTTCTTTGAAATCCCACTATAGTAATACCAATAAAAATGGAAAATGAGAGACCCAAAGTAATGAGAAAATGACTTGTAACTGTGAAACTATAAGGTATCATACCCTGTAGATTACGAAATAACGAAAAAGTAAAAGTGACCGAGATGCGAGGGGAAAACTTTTGTTTAACATTTCCGGAAAGACCGCCTATTTGTTCGTTTACCGGGTTCAGCACGAAATCATAAATAAGTTCTACCAAGGATTGCCAAACATTTGGTACTGAGGTTCCTCCTCCCTTTTTTGTAACAAAATGAAGCAAAAGTAGGACCAAACTGAGGGTAAGTAGCATAAACAAAGATGGATTTGTGAATGAGAAATACAAGTTTCCTATTTTCATAGGAATCAATGGGATAATGGTAAATTGCTCAAGGGGGCTGGCGACTATCCCCGCTAGATCCAGGGCAGTCCTATAGGCTTCACCTTCTATTCCGTTTGTGTTCAAATCATTAAAAATGGACTCCAGACTATTTTCATCAAACAGAAAGATGCGTTGAAACATATTTATTGGTTGAGACAAAGAAATTCTCTCCAGACAGAAAGAGAGTCCTTACTGTAGGAGTAGTGAAGTGAAGAAGTATACTATAGAGAGCTTTTCTTGGTTGTTGACCAAGGGAAAACATGGGAGAAAGAAAGCTGCACAAACGCAACTGGAAACAACTAAGTTATCAGGAGCAATATCAACTACCTAGACCGACCTGCTATAATAATTCCATAAACACCTAGCGAAGATACTGTACTGAATGACTGGATCGATCGTACTATCTATTTAGTCTCAGATAGACAACCTTTCATACGCAATTCCTCGATGCCAATCTCGCACTTGGTCTGATCGCACCGTAGATCAAGTTGTAACCGAAGTAGACCAAGAAGGGAGTGGAATGATGATGACCGGGCACTCTCTTGGATCTCATGGTTTGGAGCAAGCCCTTTCATTTGGCACGAGACACCGTACGCTACACAGAAGAACACAAGATTTTTGAATGAATTTAACTTTCCGTCAATTTCACTTTAACTATGATATATCTTGTTCTTGTTTTGTTCGATCACAAACAGTCAAACCAGCTACCGAAAGAGAGAAAGTAAATCCGTTACCATGATTGATAGGATGATTAAGCAAGGATGGAAAGCCCCTTCTTTGCTTTTCTGATCTCATTGTGGAAGTCCCGCGTGAAGATAGTTTATATATGCAATAACGATCTCGCTCTTCAAGACAGATTCGTGAACGGTCAATCTACGCCATGGAAGTTTCATTGCTGAATGACTTGTCTGCTACCGACTCCTTCCTCTATGGGTAGGCCCAACCACCACACTACACTCTTAGGATAGTTAACGGGACACCAACCCAATCTCGATCTTTGAAAGATGTTCTGTTCACATACTCGCTTTCACACATAGGCACAGATAGTCAAGAAAAAGAAAACTTTCTAGAAGGAAGTGGCCTTGCCAATTGTGTATAGTGGACACGAGCAAAGTTGTGAGCAGCATTTTCCTAGCGGCCGAAATAAAAGGAAGGTTGATCGAAGGCTCTACATGAAGCTTAAAATACAGCTAGCTTAGGCGCAAGACAATCCTCAGACGATATGAATTGGATTTTCTCTCTCTCTTGTATTGTATACGCCATTTATAGGTTCACCTTCTTCAATGACCTACTGACACTTTTTGAACGAGCATGGAAAGACACTGTCAAAGACTGACGCCCCAGCGACTATGAAAGCCCGGTTCCCGGGTCAATATAAGAGTCCATCCACGGCATGAGAGGAGTGTACAGAAAGGGCTCAAGAGCATGTCTTCTTTTCGACCATAGCCATAAAGAGAAGAGTCTGACCCAGAAAGCCATCTTGTAGAGAATGAACAGTCGATTTTGGCAACCGGGGACCAAACCACTAGCCTAGATAATCAAAGAGGCGCGGGCTGCTATCTTCTTATTATTATACGATAACGAGATTGGTTCCAAGCCGAATCCAAGTACCGATGCTTGCTATCAGTAGAAGTCTCAGCCTTCGCGCCCCCAACACCAACGGAAACTAAAAAAGAAAGGGGAGAAAAAAACCACTCAATTGACCAACGAAGTTCAAGAGCAATAGTCACTCGTCCATCCATCGATATGGGAGCATACCATAGCGAAAAGAGATCCTCAAAGGCCGCTGAAATGAAGAAAGAAAAAATCATGGTAGAAGATCAAGCCAAGAGCACAGGCGAGCTAGAAAAAAGGCTCTCAGGGATGAGGTATTCGTGATCCTGGGCACAGTGCCAATCCCAGGCAAGAAAGAGAAAAAGTCCCATCTAGCACTATAAGTTCTCGGATGTGAATTGTCGTTCCGGGATGCTTGATAAGGGCAAGATCATAGGAGTGGTCGCCGACGGCCGACAAGCAAGAAAGCGGCATAGGGTAGTGGACTGACCTGTCTCTATCGTGCTGTCGCTATCGACGACTGAAGGATGAGTCTAAAGACTGAGGCAAAAAGAATGAATTAGATCTGGAAAAGCTAAAAGAAAAAGAAAAGGATTTGAAGGAATGGAGGGGAAGCTAACACTCTTCGTGAACTACTCGACTCGACTCGAGCTCGACTTGAACTCGGTCAAACCGAGTTCGAGTCGAGTAGTTGACCGAGCTACTCACGAGTAGCTCGCTCGTTTACCACCCCTACTGCTAATGACATTTTTTTTTTCATTTTCAAGTAGAAGAAGCCATTTCAACAAGATACAAATAACGATGATGACAAAGCTCCAACTGGAGCCTTCAGCCACAACCAGAAGTCTAATAATTAAAGACCTACTCACATCCACTCTGAAAGAACCAAAGTTTTCCTTAATAAAAAAAATAAATAACTACTCACTTCCAGTCTGAAAGTAATAATCCTTCTAGTTTTGTCATTTTTATTCTGCAAATCCAAGGCCTTTTTGCACCCTTTCTTTTACCTTTTTCAAATTGAACACACGAGAGATATGCATTGCATCAGAATAGAGGAGAAGGGAGGGTTCTAATTCCATCGATTAGGGCAAGAAAAGACTGATGGTGGGGGTTTGAGGGCTTTTTTCATCAGAAACGAGGAAGGTATAGGGAAAAAAGAATACTCCTAACCATGATGATTCTTTGATCCTTTCCTTCTACCTCAAAGAAAGAAAGAATCAAGTATGCTAGCAGTATGATGTATGGATATGATCCATCCAATCCGATCATTATCTCTCACTGTTGTTACATAAATACCCATTATCCTAAATTATAAATTCTATCATTTTACCTCATTTTTAAGTATAATATTACTTTAAAAAATTAAGAAAGAGATTGAACTTAACTAAAAAATTTATAGATAAAGGCTGAATTTAACAAAATGGCTACTAGTATACCAATTTTTATTGTTGTGACCAAATTGAAACAAAAAAAAAAAATTATTGATAAAAAATATACTATCCAAATAATTTAAGGAACGACAAGGTAGCTTATTCTTAAAATAAATTACTAGGAAAAAGTCAGAATTCTTGTCCTAAATAACTTCTCCTCGGTGATGGTCGACTACTTTATGAGATGATTATGATGTACGCTACATCATTTCTCTGTGATTACATGATTAATTTTCTCTGTAGAGATTGCATTTGCAGTTGTGCATTCAACCATGAAAATTCAATTAGGGGTATTGGGGTATATATATAAAGTGTAGATAGAAATTAAAGTCGAGTTCTTGATTATTAATATATATCGGCCCTATCAATCTGGTCATGTTGGAGTATATGTGAACTTCGATCCTCAAATTCTGTTAAACCAAAATTTAATGCGCAGATCGAATATCGAATTCGATGCTTTAATCAATATCATCCATTAGATCTTCAGTAGTTGTTGTAAAATGGAAAGGACGAAAATAATCAAATGAGAATGAGGACAATAATAATTTTCAATATAACTTTCTACAACTGTGATATTAAATAATGCATATATATACATGATTTAGTTAATTTGCTGCCCCTATAATAAAAAGATATATATATTAGTATATGTAGCAGTGGTATTCTTCTTGATGTTGCCCAGACAGAATTGAAGGAATGCTTTGGCTAGCAAAACAAGTGGCCAATTAATTTTTCTAAGAATTTCTAGCACTTTAATTGTTTTCATTTCTTTTGGATTTTTTTTTTTTTGTTGAGGAAATGAAGCAATTGCATTAATTCATGTTCAATTCGTTTGAAAATTTTTGGTTGTGTATGACCGTTTGATCATTTTCTTCATTTTTTTATGTTGAAATTCACTCAATGACAAGATAAACAAATATAATAAAAATTTATTTTGTTTGTTTTTGGAATTAAAATCATTCCAAGGTATGAAATGGTTTGGATACAGTATAAATCAAAGCAATACAAAAAAATAATTTTCAACTGGTAAATTTTTTTCTCACTTGGGACTGCAATTCCTAACAAACTTTGCATTGGAGGAAGAGATTAATTCGACTCAAAATTTGCAAATTTGACCAATGAAAAATATCGATCTTATCTAATACTAACTAATATTCTTCGTTGATTCCGCAAAAATAATTCAGCGAATATTCTGACAAGAATTCAACAATTTTTTACCAAATTAACAAATTAGCCATATGCATGGGAGACCATCATACATAACAAAGTTAAAAGACAAAACAACTTACTATCCTCTTGCCAACCAGTCTCACAAACACTTGGCACAAATCCTTCTATGTTAAGTGTTAAGGTTTTTTTTTTTAATTAATAAGATAAAATATATCATATGTAAACATTGAATATAATGGATCGAATTGATGTCACAACATAAAGATTTAAGCTTTTTTTTTTTTAAAAAAAAAAGGACGATGAATTAATGACAAGGGTTTTCCATCTTTTTCTCTTGTTCTAATTAATTTTTGTGCGACAAGTAACACAAAAGTATTAGTGATCTTAAAGAAGCAACAGCTAAATGGTCCAATCTTTTTTGTTTTGTTTTTTGGGGAAAAAAAGCAAGAAATCCATAAATACATATCTGATCACAGCACAACACCAGCTTTGGATGATTGGCAATCCATCCAGCATAAATGGTCCAATGAAGAACACAAGAACACAGGTGGTTTTATAAAGTGAGTTCATGAGTGGACTACTACGAGGTTTTGTGATTCTACAAACTACAAGTTGGGCTAATTGATCTGCATTAAATGAACACAGTAAAGAGAAGCAGAGCTAGCCTTGAACTTGAAGGATTAAAAAATTCAACCAAAGGGGAGAAAAATGGATGATAGATTTAGTATAAATTAAACGTTCTGCAGAAGATCTTCAGGATTGTTGTAATGAATGATATTTTTGCACAGTGTACCATATGCAACTTTTGGTTACTGTTCTTTATTTTGCATTGATAGTATTGATAGATGTAAAAGGGTTAGGTTATGTATGTGTAACTATGTAACTCTATCCCTCTCTTTAAGACTCTATCTCCTTAATTGTACCAGCACCATTGATTCAAGTGAATGCATGCAGAGAAACTTTTTTCTTTTCTACTATTATTATTATTATTATTATTATTATTATTATTATTATTATTATTTAAAAGAGGATTGTAAAAGCGAATTCCACCTGAATCTCCCTCCGCAACTACCAGTAGCTTTTCTTTAAGTCCACAACTACATCAAATTGCCAAACATGAGTTCTAATTAACAAAAACAAAATAAACCCGAAATTGAAATAATTTAACCAAAATCATATATCCATACTAAGCCAACAACCTTAATGAACTTTTATTTCATTTTTGGAATTGAATTACCTTTCTTATGTTTTTTTTTTAACATTGAAATTAAAAAGAAAAAGTTTCTTTTACCCCCTCCCTCTTCTTTTCTTTTGATCTCAATAATGGTATGTATGGAGGATAAACATGCTACTTATAGAAGCAACAATAACGATGAACTAGTTATAAATTCCTCAAAATTTCTTGTTTTGCAAGATACCGTAGTAAATGGTTTAATAAATGAATGATGAATTATATTAAATTGGTTTTGTCCACTTCAATAACTATTCATAATGTTCCAAGTTGAAAAGTCAAGTTTAAAAGTCAATTAAAGTTTCAGTTCATAATTAATGATATCTAGAAACCCCTATAAATTAGTGAACCGAATTGACAAAGCTAAAATACCAATTTTCAAAACAAAAAAAAAAGCCAAGATGATTGACAGTAGCATCAGAACTTGTTTTCTCCTTACTCTTTGTTTATCATCATTTTGCTTTCTCCAAACTCATGTTCTTGTATTTGCAGCCTATCGAGACTATAAAGTAACCGTTGCAGATGGACTTCCAAAGAATTCCAAATTATTACGAGTTCATTGTGCATCTCAAGAGAATGATCTTGGCGATCGTCAGCTTCATGCGAATCAAAGTTTTCATTGGGAATATCACCAGATTATTTGGGATCCATCCGTATACATTTGCCATTTTTCGTGGGGTTCAAAGGAGACTACATTTAAACTTTTGGATGCTTATTTTGCTATCAATAGTTGTGGTCGACTAACGAATCCGAATTGGAATTATTGTTTTTGGGAGGTGAGAGAAGATGGCTTCTACTTTTCCAATCTCTATAATCCCTACCCAACTGATCTTGTAAAATTAAGAGATTGGTAATAAATGGTGTTATTCATATGACTCAAATTTATGAATGAAATCTTTTTGAAGTTATTGAAATTTATAAATTGCGTTCGACTCTTTAGGAATTGAAGTTTTTCTTCATAAAACTTATAAATTGGTGTACTTAATAAGGCTAAAATTTTATTCCTAAACACACAATACATGAGTAGCATTGGCATCAAAAGTTATTTTTATTTTTATTTTTATTTTTATAATTTCCTCATGACCACCCTTCGTCTATCATCATCATTTTACTTTCGGCAAGAGTGCATAAGGAAATGGATAAATCCACAAGTTTTACGAACTCCATAGAGATGAATATTTTATCTCAAATGGATGGTAACAAACACTCTACTAAATCATGTTACTACATACTCCTCTAATCTTTTTTAAATGTCGTTAAGATATAATATCTCACATCAGTTAAATAAGAGCTCTTGAACTAATTGATAAGATATATGAGACACTCCACTTCTTGTCAATTTGTATTTAGTTGGATGCACAAGAATTCTTTAACAATTTTTGCCAATTTTTTTTTTTTTGTTTTTAAATAAGCGCCGCTTTACACATTTGAATAAAAAAAATTAAAAAGTTTCATACTTCAATCCATTTATTTAAAATTATATGACATTAATTGCACTTATTCAATTTTTAATAAATAATTAGGTGTAAATAACACAACTTATTCATTTTCTTAATTACTGTACCTTGGTCAAAACGTCACTTAAAAAAAAGATGGGAGGAATGTATAAGGCAACTATTAACGCTAAAACAATTATTAGCTTCTAGAGTAATAAATTACCATCTTTCTAATTTATCCTTATTCATTCAAACCCTTTATCTTCTTTCCACCTTATCACTACAACTTATCAATTCTTTTTAACCTATTATCTATAACTTTTGATTTCTTTTCTTTTACATTGACATTTCTCCAAAATTTTTATTAATATAATACTTATTTTCACATCTAATTTACATAAGAATGAATTCTCTATACCTTAGTAAAAACTTAGTTTCAAATAAAAAAAATCAATTTTTAATCAAACTATATATTTAAAATTCATGTTTCACATTTAATGTAAATTTAAAAAAGGAATTAGTTTAAATTTCTTGATTAATCAACAAATAACACCAAGAAAATAATAAGATAATTTTTTAAAATTTTTTTTAATAACACAACGATTGAGAATTTAAAAATTAAAAGAGCTACTTAATTTTATTACGAGGAAATTAACATTTCAAAATGTTAATATATCACAAAGAAAAAAATCGGTTAGAGTAGAAATAGAAGTGAATATATGCATCCAAATTCTAAAGTAAAATTTATTGTCTTTTTATTATTTAAAATTTATGAATTAAATTGTAGTATGAAAAAAATACATGAAATCGAGATTTCTATTATATACATGGTGGTGGTGTATTCCTTTTAAGTTTTAAGTTATGCGAATTATTTTAATAAAATATTAGTATGAGCAGTGTTATTAGAAACAAAGACAATAACATATAGTTGCGATGTGTTTATGTATTAGTATTTTAACAAAAAATATAACTCACCTTGTTAGAGTATTTTTTTAGTTTTATAGTATAATTTTTTTTCTTGAGATTTGTTATGAGAAATAATATTTTGGACATGTTTAGATTGATGAGTTTGTTTTTGTGGACATTCATATTCAAAAAAAATTTTTAATAAAATTTAGAGTTGAAATTTGAATTAATATTTTATGAGTTTATTTTGGTAAAAAAATATCTCAGGAAGAATTTTTTATTATTAAAAATTTAAAAGTCAAATTTAAATATAATAATTTATTTATAAAAATATATAAAAATTTGTAGCAAAAATAATTACTATAACATTATTTTTTTTATTTTGAAAATTTTGATAGAAAAAAATAGACAAAGCAAATAAATCAAATTGAATTTGTGAATTAAAACACTAAAACAACAGTAAACAAATGGAGCCTAAATTTTTTGAAGTATATATTGGTAAATAGGTTATAATTTGATGGAGAGAACAATCAAAGCTATTATTAGGAATAAGTGTCATATTATTTTTATATAATTTTTTTCTTATAATTTGTGGAAAAAAATAAATATTATATTAATAAAAATTTTGGAGAAAAATTAGTGTAAAGGAGAAGAAACCAAAACTTATGGGAAGATGTTATAAAGAATTGATAAGTTGTAATGATAAGGTAGAAAGAAGAAAAAAATAAGTTTTATCGGAGAAAAGATATGAAAACTAATAGTTACTCTGCAAATAACTGCATGCTATGTATATATAGGAGTTTGTGCTTTCTTTGAAGGGGACTTTTTGCCGGTCGAATATGTGTAAACTCAGTTAAGAATCGGAACATTCTTATGGGAAATAATCAGATGAGACATCAAGATTATCGTATAGTTAATTAATTATTAATCAGATTATCATATTCAAGGATTAATAATTAATACTCAAAATGATTTAATCTTACAATTATTTTAGAAGTTTTAAAACATTAGTAAACATAAAAAAAAATTATTTTTAACCAATAAAAAAGACAATAAATCAAGTGGGAAAAGGTCCAAAAGGTATATCAATTAATAAATTACCTAGGATTTTGATTTCACCGGATAATTCTTATTTAATATTTATTCTTATACAACCAAAAATGCACTAATTTAATTTAAAACATGTATTGAGATCGAGAAAATTTGTCTTAGTAAAACCTGTAGAATTTGTATATTGCGTCAATTACACCGACTAAAATGCATTAAAATAAAGATCCTATATATTGCACAAGTTCCTAACAAAATAATTATCCTATATATTGGAAAAACTCCTAAGAAACTTAACCTTACACAATCAAACCTATAGTAAATTAGTTTATGGTTTAATTTAATTTTCAACTTTCATTGTAAAATTAAACCATATTTCATGTAAAACTTAGTCAGACAATTTCAAGCATTAAGAAAAAGTTAATATACGTAGCATAATATAGAATAATTTAATTAAAAAAATAAATCATAAATTATATAAACAAAAATTACCCAACTACATTTCAATCCTAGATTATAAAATTTTAGACATAATTAATACAAAAATTAAAACATAATTAATAAAAGAAGATATTATATAAATCACTGAAAATGAAATAAACAAACACTTATTGCGTGGTTGAATAGAGCTGGCTCTAATTTCCAACTTCTTCCGTAAAATATCACACTCCAAAATTTGTAGGGTGGCAAGAAAATGTGGACAAACCAGATTCAATTTTAATTATTCCACCAAATTAAATTAGAATTAATTAGGATTTCATTTTACTTTATTTTTTCATTTTATGTAAATAAATAATTGGGTTTTTTCATTTTAATTTTCCACCAAATTAAATATTATAAACTGATAATATTTTTTGTCAAAGACACCATTAGCATCATTAGATCACTATATTAAATTAGAATTAATTTAAGGTCTTTCTTTCATTTTTTTATTTTAAATAAATTAAAGTAATTAAGTTTTTTTTTTCAAAACCATAAGTTAGCCTCTTTTTTTTTGGTAATTTCACAAGCTCCATCGACCCGATGTCAGATCAAGGGATGATCATAATATGACAAATTACAAGATTCAATTTGTAATTTAATTTTACCATAAGAGAGATAAGTGTAATTAACTTAAAAGTCACTCAGATTAATTGTATCTAAGGCCCAAAAATAAAGATCATAGGGTAAATTACTTCAATTATCTTTCAATTTGGGAATTTATTCCACTTTTGTCCTTATTCTTTAAAAAAATTCATTTTCTTCCTCTTGTTGTACTTTGGGTTTTCAATGGTTTTTTTTGCCACTTTTCATGTAAGAAAATTCAAATATAGGGTGACCATCTTAACATACATATATCCAATTTTATTAATTTATATATTTGTATATTTATCATGGCGTAAATTACAAAAAAAAAACACTATACTTTTCAAAATCTCATTGTTCATCATCATAATATTTTTTTCCCAAAAAAGTTATTATACTCTTTAAAATACTTAAAAAAAAAAAGTCATTCCGTCATTTTTTTCAGTTAAAACTAACAAAAAAAACACAAAAGTCTATTTTACCTTCATTAAAATTATAAAAATCAATCATCTTCTTCTCTCTTTTATCTTTCTTCTTTCTCATAGAACTTCCATAATATTTCTCTCTCTTGCTTTCCAACTCATCTTCTTCTTCTCTCTTCCTTTCTCTTCTTCCTTGCACAACTTCCATAATTATATATCATTATTTCTTTTTCTTTTTTTTTTGCTTCTCAAGAACTATCTTTAAATCTTCTAAAAAAAAAAAATCTAATTTCAATTCTTTAATTATGTCTCTTCCTCGAATCCAATTTCAATTCCCAAAAGACAATCTCAAAATTTTTATAGTCCACAATTGTTCAATCAATTAACACATCTAAGGTCACCTTTGCTCACCATTATAATTAGTCCAAATCCAAACAATACAACTACTCTCTACTTCTACTTTCTCAATAGTGAATCAAACAATTGTAATATAAGGGACAAAAATTTGAAATGCAAATTGTAACATAAGCGACGAAAATAAAATTTTTTGAAGAATGTAGATAAAAACGAAATAAACCCAACTTGAGGGACGATTAAAGTAACGGTAAATTACTTCAATAGTCCCTCAACTTGGGGATGAATTTCACTTTTGTCCTTAATCTTTAAAATATTTTATTTTTATCCCTAATGTTATAATTTCGTCCGTTTTTTTTTTGCCACTTAAAATTCAACTTAAATAAATATTAACACATATATAACAAATAATAATGTATACAAATTGATAGAATTAGATATATGCATGTTAAATAGTCATTGGAATTGAATTTTTCTAACATAAAAAGTAAGCAAAGAACCATTGAAAACTACAAATGCAACTTTTTAGACATTAAGCACAAAAACGAAATGAATCCCAAATTGAGAGATGGTTGAAATAATTTACCCTTAAAAGTAATGTCACAAAGATAATAAATCCATATAAGCCAAGAATCTTAATGAAACCTTTATGTAATTTCTTTAACTGAATTATGTTTCTTCATTTTTATTAGAAAAAATAAAAATTGAAATTTCTTTTACTTCCTTCCCTCTACTTTTCCTTTGATCTCTCTCAGTTTTTTTTCACACTCACACACACCACATGATACTCCATCTCCCAAATTCTCAAATTCTATTTCCAAATCTAAACCCTTCCAATCTAGCTATCTCCTAAATTTCCAAACTCAATTTCCAAATCTATTAGTAAGGAAACTTTATTTCTCCCTCTCTTTTTCTTCCCTCGTTGTCTCTTTTTTTTTTATCTCCATTTTTGGTATTCAAGAAAGGTTAGTTTTACTTTTTTTTTTATTTAGAGTTTTGTTTATTTAAATGTTATTAATTGTAAGTTAATTTCAATTACTAAGTTAATTTGGGTAATTTTATTAAGAATTTTATGGATTAAATATTTATATATTTTGAATTTGGATTAGGGTTTTGAATGTGAACTAATATTAAAAATTTTGAATTTAGACAAGATATTTTAGATATAAATCATAGTTTAGAAACTCTAGTTTGTTTCATTAATTTTCTTTATAGATTAATAGTGAATTATGATTGAATTATTAATTTTATTTATCGAGAAAGATATTTTTTCAACAATTGAAAATGAGCAAATCTTTCAACATTTTTAACAGATGCAGACACGTAGAATACAATTGCCTCCTCTTCGTCACATGATGAAAATTAGTTCATCAAGTGTCAATGAATAGTGCAGTTATGCGTATTTTTACATTTTTATTATTGTTCTTAGAAATTTAATTGTTAAATACGTTTATTTAATCGCAAAAAAAAAAAAATTAAAGTAAGCCCCTATAAAAATATTTTCTGGTTCCGCAACTCATTTTGTATATGTATGTATAGTCATAAGGTAGCCAGCTTCAATAATACCCCATAAAAGCAATCAACATAAACATTACACACATTATCTAAACCTTTTCTGAACTCTCTATTGATCATATATTAATATTAAATCTTCTTCAATTGTTATATATAAAAACATATCTCATATTGTAAGCTTGCGTGTGAAGGGCGGGAATTAAGCCTATTCATTTATCAAACAAAGACTGAAACGTTGAAAATATTAACAAACAAAAGACTTGATCAAATTTGTCTTACGCAAATAACAACAATCGTCATAAACATTACACAAAATCTCTAAAGCTTCCTGTCTTGTTCCTTATCTGAACTACTCTTGTGGTGAAACTATGTATTCATCAAATCCGAAGATCAGCACAAAACTCATGCTCATTGTTAAATGATAATATCCCATATCGGTTAAATAAGAACCCTTGAACTAATATATAAGGTATATGGGCCACTCCACTCCTTGCCAATTGGTTTTGAGTTGGATGCACGTATATTCTTTAACATGGTATCAGATCATCAGGTTTGAATTTGTGGACCTTTCAAACATGACTAGAGTTTGGGTTAACATTTGGTTTAGTATTTGGGCTAGGCCCATTGTTGGGCTAGCATTTGGTTTAGTTTAGATCTGTTCGTCCTAGTCATGTTTGAGAGGGGGTGTTAAATGATAATATCCCACATCGGTTAAATAAGAACCCTTGAACTAATATATAAGGTATATGGGTCACTCCACTCCTTGCCAATTGGTTTTGAGTTGGATGAACATATATTCTTTAACACTCATGTTCCAGCCAATATTCCTGCAGGGGCTTGGTCCACTGGCCTGGCCTTTGCGACTGCTTCTCAGATATCCCGAGTTGTTAAGTCCATACATTAATTAGCAGTAGCACAAGTTATTTTGTTTTTACTTTTAATGATCATTTGTATGGAATTATATCAGTAACTGATATTGTTAATAAGGGTTGTACATATGTTCAATTCTATGGTTTTCATTTGCAAATCCTTTGTTTCTTTGAACTTGATTTGGAAAGCGAAACACCAGAATTCCATCAAGTGTTTGACATAAGCCTAATTATTATATATGCTATTTGGCTGCAGGTTGCCTAACATTTTGGTGTCCATGCATCACATTTGGGATTGCAGATATTGTAGACCAAGGATCAACATGTAAGTCAATAAATATTAGTAATATAGATGATTGATTGCATGCATTGAGAAATTTAATATATAGGATCAACTAAGAAACATTAATTTCTGATGTTACACTCTAATTTATGTATTCTAAAGTCACAGCCTGTGGAGCAAGTGGAGCATTGTACACTCTAATAATCTGCATTACTGGTTGCGCATGCATATATTCTTGCTTCTACCGTTCGAAGATGAGGCAGCCGTATCATTTGCCGGAAGGTCCTTGTGGTGATTGTTGTGTTCATTTCTGCTGTGAAGAATGTGCTTTGTGTCAAGAATATCGAGAGCTCAAAAATCGCCTATTTGACATGTCAAGTGGTAATTAATCTCATTATTGTGTTTGTTTGTTTTTCCTTGGAATAATTTCTGTTTGATTAATGAACAAAATGAGTTGCCTGACTAGAATTACTCAAAGATAACAATGAACAAAGAAGAGTATTCAATTTATCAGCATATCGATCATCATGTATATATGGAAATGTTTTTGGGTAAATGAACTTAATAGCTAAATATCATTTTGATCCCCCAATTTGGGTGACATATTTTGTCACATAAATGGTTTTAAACTCATTTTTCATTTATCTTATAAGTAACATCGTTTATCATGTGGTATTATTCATCATCAAAATAAGTAATTTTGTGTCTTATAACTAACCACGTTACTTCTCGTATGAATAAAATATGAATTAATTAAAGACTATTTATGTGATAAAAATTCAATTTGAGCGACCAAAATTTGAAATCAAAATAATACTTAAATTCGAGTTGAGTACGTAACTTCGGGGATCATTTAGCCATTTACATAAATACCTATGCACGCACCAAAATGTTCCTTTTGCATAGTGAATATTAATTATTTATGTTCGAGTAAAATGATTAGGATGGCAAGGGAATATGGAGAAACAGAAAATTGGAATAAAAATGGCTCCCTCCCATTGTTCAAGGTGGAATGGATCGCTAAGTACTGATCGCCTTCCTAAATCAATGATGAATCAGAACTACTGTCTATGGAAAATTTTAGTGATGATTTCCTACTTATTAATTGCAACAAATCGATTTCTTAACTTGTGAGAAAATTAATAATTATAGCCACAATTGTTTGTACCAATTGTCTATTTTTTTTTTTTTTCGGGATCAAAAGCGATATCGTGTTTCTATTTCATACTGTTATAAACAAAGAAGCTAACTAGCTTTTACATAGCCAATGTCGTCAAAGACAAGCCAAGAAGAAAAATGGGAACTCCATTCTTGCCAAAACCTATTAATACAGGCTTCTTTAGCAAGCATATATGTACATAACACATGCTCAAATTCAAAATATATTGGATAAATGACTTTAATAGTGCCTTAACTTAAGGAAACGTATCGTTTTGGTCTCAATTTTTTTAAAAAAATTATATTTTAATTTCTCAAATGTTGCACAAATAATTTTCAATTCATTTTTCATCTATTTTAAGAATAAATTCGTTAGTGTTTTTTTAGTCGGCAAACCCTATTTACCGGGAAGGATGCCAACAAAATATTTATAGCTAAATAAAAATGAAGGTTAAATTATAGCGCAATCCAACAATAAATTGTCCAAAATAATAATTTAGGTAGGTATGAGGTAATGATAACCTATTCAAAAAATACAATCATTTGTAGTTTATGTTTAAAAGAATAAATTTATAGTTATTTCACTTTCTGAAAGAAAGAAATTCTAATTTATCTACTTTAATTGTATCCCGTAACTTTTTTTATAGTTCAGCTTTATTCATGTAACGTATGAGTGATTAGATCTTTCTTCCATGATTTAAAAGCCTATAATGTTTACTTCTTTCAAGCAATGTTGAAATTAACTTAGTATTATATTGAGCAGTAGCTTTTGAATACTTTCAAGGTCTCTCACAAAAATCCATGGAAATTAAACAATTTCTATATACAACACTTGCATTTCTGACTGTATGTAATATCAGTACTAGAACACAAACTGCTCCTCAATATTGTCATTCCATACCTATTGAATTTTTTTAAAAATATTAGATTTAAATTTTAACCTTTTTTCAAAAAAAAAAAAAGGAAGAAGAAGAATTGAAACAAAGAAAAAGAAAAAAAATTGGATGAAAGGAAAAAGAAAACACAATCTAAACAAATTTACAAGTAGGTCAAAAAACAAGAACTAATATCGATAAAAAGAAAAAAAAGGAAAAAAAATTATATGTAAATAGATCTATAGATAACAAAACCCACAAAAAAATTTTTTATCACATGAACAATAAATAATCAAATTTCAAATTGTAAAAACACGAAAAAGTGAAAAATTATATCAAATCTTATCGTCTGATCAATAAAAAAAATCAAACTTTGTATCAAATACACATCTAAAATTGATAGCCAAATGAGATTCAGATTTTGAAACAAATGTTTATTGATACCAGGTTTTATGGCATTGAGTATTTTTATTTATTTATGGATAAAAAAATAGAACTTTATTGATACAAAAATAGTAAACAACTAGAGTTCAAACAAATTAAGTTAAACACAGTAGACAATCACGAACACAAACGTTTGTCATGATTTGCTTGGAATTTTTTTCCCCTTCACATACATCCAGATTATGCTTCCAAGTCTTTGATACATTATTCAGTTGGCTGAAAGTCGTTATGAGGATTGTCTTCTTTATTTTATTTTTAGATATCTTATGGTATTAATTACTAATATCAAAGTGGTAGAAATTTGTACAATCAGGCAAATCAGTCAAATTTCTCATTTTTTTTATAATTTGTATATTTTTCTATTTAGGGACACTTAAAAGAGAACAAGGGAGTATATATTTCCAAATTTAATTAACTTTGATATATGTTTCTAATTAAATTGTATTTCTTCATATTCATTAAATTTGTAAGTTGGCAAAGAAATATGGACAAAAAGACATTTTGGATCTTCTATTATTTTCAGTATTTCATGATTTTTTTTTATTTTAATGGATATGCGCTACATGTATTTAAGTAAGGTAAAATCATATCAGGTGATTAGTGAAGCATTGAAATAAGTGTTAAAGACACATAACGTACATTTATAAAATGAGACACAAATGAAATAAAAAATCCATTGAAACAAAAAGAGATTTGGAGTGACAATCGCACCTATTGTTCATGGAGAAATGAGTCGATAAGGTTTACCTTAAAAAAAAACTACTATTACTAATTTATTCTACAACGCAATAACTCTTCAATGTTAGCGTTGTTATGCGCATTGTCTTATTTTTCTCGTGATGTGATTTATAGATTTTTAATTCTTAAATTCGCCATCCAATTTCTTTAATAAATTCAATCGTTGGGATAAACATAATAGTTTTGGTTTTTAATCCAATTGAAAATTCTAACAAAATCATAGGATAAATTACTTTAATGTCTCTCAATTTGATGGTTTATTACGCTTTTGTCATTATTCTTTAAAAAAATTAATTTTCATTATTTATGTTACATTTTTTATTTTTAATAGTTCTTACTTCACTTTTAATGAAAGCAACATCAAATTTTGAGACCATTTGACATGCATATATATATACCTAATTTTATCAATTTTTATATATTTTTATTTGCAATATGTGTGTTAAATAGTTGTTTAAATTAGAATTTAAGTGAGAAAAATAACAAATGAATATTTGAAATCTAAACTATAACATAAAAAAGAAAATAAAACATTTTTAAAAATGGAGATAAAAATGAAATAAACTCTCAGATTGAGAGACGATTAAAATAATTTAACCAAGATAGTATATCCATACTAAGCCAACAACCTTAATGAACTTTTATTTCATTTCTGGAATAGAATTACGTTTCTTCATTTTTTTTTAAATTAAAATTAAAATTTATTTTACCCCCTTCACTCTACTTTTTCTTTTGATCTCAATAATGGTATATATGTATGCAGGATAAGCATGCCACTTATAGAAGCAACACTAATTATGAACTAGTTATAAATTCCACTTAATTTTCTTGTTTTGTTAATTAGTTACCGTAATAAATGGTTTAATAAATGAATGATTTATTATATTAAATGGGTTTGGTCCACTCCAATAAATATTCATAATGCTCCAAGATGAAAATTCAACTGAGTTTTAACTAGGCATTAAAGTTTCTCTTCATAATGATAGCTAAAAACCCCTATAAATTAGTGCACTTAAACAACAAATTAAGCTAAAGTACCATTTTTTTTCTTAAAAGCCAAGATGATTGACAATGGCGTCAAAACTTGTTTTCTCCTTGTTCTTTGTTTATCATCGTTCTGCTTTCTCCAAACTGTTGTTGTATTTGCAGGTTTTCAAGACTACAAAATAACTGTTGCTAATGGACTTCCAAAAAATTCCAAGTCATTACGAGTTCATTGTGCATCTAAAGACGATGATCTTGGCGATCGTAAGCTTTATGCGAATCAAAGTTTTCATTGGGAATTTCACATGATTTTTGCGGATCCAACTGTATACTCTTGCCATTTTTGGTGGGGTTCAAAGGCTGCTGCATTTGATCTTGTGAGTGCTTTTTTTGCTGTGTTTTTTTGTGGTCGACTACCGACGCCGGAATGGAATTATTGTTTTTGGGTGGTAAAAGCAGATGGTTTCTATTTTTCAGATTTGTATAATCCTACGCCAACTGATCTATACAAATTAAGAGATTGGTAATAAATGGTGAAGCATTGTAATTATCAATAAAATATTTTGTTTAAGTTATCAAAATTTAATTGAGTTCGACTGCGTAGGATGAGTTGAAGTTTTTCTTCATAAAAGTGAAGGAATCCAAGTTTTTCTGTACGGTTTCAGTCCCATTGGGTCACTTCGTAAAATAGTGTGGGTCAAGATAAATTAGACAATTGTATCTATAATCACAGAAAAAAAAATCAAAAGAATTTGGGAGAAAGATGAAAATAGTCCTTAAACTGTGATCAATTATGAGTTTTGGTCACTCAACTTTTTTTTAGTCAAAAAGATCACTCAGCTATAATCATTCTATCTATTTAGTCGTATGTGCAAACAGAAAAGCAATCATGTAACTTGCATGCCCTATTTTTAAAGGTAAATTTGTCAAAACAATATCCATTAAGGACTTGAATTTATAATAAAAAAATAAGCATTTACTTTACACAATAAAAGAAACTAAAAGGGTTTAATAGAAAACCTTTTTATTGTCTTCCGTATTTGTTCATAAATAAAGTTACATTGAATTTTGTAAATATGAATTAGATTTTGCAGATACAAAATAATTCTCAAATTCTGTCTTTTTTTTAAAAAAAAAAAATTCAATCAGCATAGTTTCAGCCATCATCAATGATCAAACCTACATATTAATCTAATGGAATCGTACCATCATCAAATCACAAAGCAACCCTACTTATTAATAAGTTTAGCGAAGTTGAGCACAAAAGGAGGGAACAAAGTCACATTCATCAACTACTAGGATTACGCCGTAAAGTCTTCAAATATCACGTCATCTGAGGCCTTGTTTCTTCGGAGTGAGAAGGAAGATGACATTTGGGACATAGTTTAATTATCAACATAATATCTTTTAACAATTCTAAGCTCGAGTGCAACTGTGACGGATTCAAAAAATTATGGCTTGAGGAGCAAAATTACATAAGACTATTAGTAGAAATTATATTCTAATTTTTTGAGGTAAATTTTCAAATTTTGGGCGGCCGCACCCTGCCCATTGGATCCGCCTCCGCTCCAAGTGCTATAAGATTACATTAACCAAACAAATAGTGTTTTCCATGACATAGTTTCCCGACATCTGTAAAACTCAGGCGACCAACCACAAACCCACGTTACAAGACCCACCAAAACTTCCCACCACCGATTTTTAAGTCGAGCCACCACATCACGCTATTGCCATCCATCAATCACCAAGGCTTATTACGTACACAAACCCATAACGCAACCCATACCTTTTCTAATTCAGTATTGAAGCAGAACTTTAGATTTGGAGATATCGGTCCGTGTGCCATTGTTAATAGAGAGTTAGGAGGTGATAAAACTGAAATATCATTTGGTTTAGAGTTTAGGGTAAAATAAATAGATAAAGTTTTTATTGGTCGATTTTATTATGTGTATGCTGCATTGCACATGAATTCTTTCCCGTTTGAACATACGGACTAAATAGACGAAATGAGTTGTTTGACAAAAAAATAATAGATGAATGACCTTTTTCACAAAAAAAATTGAGTGGTCGAAACTCGTAATTGGTGCTAGTTTAGTGATGATTTTCACCTTTCTCCCAAATAATTTTCAATTGGAAACTAAATTTGAATTTTTTTTTCACAAAATGCCATAGTTTCTGAATACTTTATCCAAATAAAGCACTTACCCTAGGTGATTCGAACATACGGGGTTTCAAACCGTTTTAGTTTTTTCAAGAAACTAAGGCTCTATTTGGTTGTATATGTTTTTTTTTTTATTTCACAAATCTAAAATCATTTGTTTGTTTTATTTATCTTTTCTACAAAAAGTTTTTAAAATTAAAAAAAATGTTACACTAATTATTTTTGCTATAGTGACTTTTAATAATAAGCAATTCATGCTAACACAATTCCCACCAAAACAAACTCATAAAATATTAATTCAAATTTAAATTTCAAACTTTTATTAATAAAAAATTCTTCAATACAAATTCCAACAAAAACAAAATTATCAATCTAAACACTTCCAAAATATTCATTTCTTATAACAAATACCAATAAAAAAATTCCATTTTAAAACTAAAAAATACCCCGTTTAAACGGAGCCTAAAATTGTTAAAAACCGACATTTTTTACGAGTCATAACACATGTATTTTGGTAAAAACTGGCAAAGTCATAAAACTTGTTGATTTTGGATTTTTTCCTACTATTTTTCACCCACCTCAATTGTGAATATCTATACTTGTGAGCGATGTCAAGAAAAGTGAAATTTTAGATTTTTTACCAAAATTTTATTTTTCAAGAGTAACACACGCATTTTAGCCAAAGACTGCAAAATAAAAAAATGCATTTGTTGCGCCCACCCAGATTGTGAAAATGTATTCTAGTGAATGCTATCAAAAAAATTGAAAATTAAAATTTTCACAAAAACCTCCATTTTTTATCGGTTATAACACACGTATTTTGGTAAAAAATGACAAAGACAAAAAATGTATTGATTTTAACTTTTTTTCCTATTATTTTTTTATACATACCTCAATTGTTAACAAAAATTCTAATTAACAGTGTAAAAAAAGTGAAATTTAGTTTTTTTTTTATTTTACCAATTTTACATTTTTATTGGGTTATAACACATGTACTTTATCCCAAAATGGAAAAATCTAAAAAATCGTTGATTTTGACTTGTTTTCTAATGTCTTCTATACCTACCTCGATTGTGAAAATGCATTCAAGCGAATTGATAGGTCGTTTTTCTACCAAAATAATTACTCTCCTAATACCAATAAATTAGTATAGGGTAGAGAAGTTCGTTCCCACGAAGAACACAATATTTTCTTAATGATCAATTTGCAAGGAGTAACAATAATTTAATTGGTGATTTAAACAATTAAAGTAAAGAAATTAAATTACGAAATAAGCAAATACAAAGTTCAGAAATTAATCAATTAAAAGAAAGATCCAGCCTTAGTAAATCCACACTAATCACTTTTCAATTGTTCATTGACTCAAGAATAACAATCTCTATTTAATCAATTAGTTATAGGATGCCGAGAATTAGCTCTGACACATCCCAATTCTTCCTTAGTTGTTCGTTAATTGACAAGTATCGGCTTAATCAATTAATTCTCTATTCATAATACAACTCGGCCGGAATCAGCCGAATACCAGATTTAATATTATGAAAGCATTAAGAAGTGAAGAACCTAATTCTAACAAATTATATCATGATCAGCATGCAACAATTTGTTAACCAATTATTTCCGTCTACCGAGACAGTAGCTTCGCCACTAATTAATCTTACTTACTAAATCCAGTGACTTAACAAGGGATTAATTGGCTCTATCTAATTAGATTAAAGGTGGCCAATCTTTAATTAAATTAGATAATTAACTTTAGGCTTAGAAAACTCTTGGAATTAAATAAGAGAAAGTTTATAAAGAACACTTTGGTCTCACAATTTATGCATGATTAGCGTTTCATTACTAAGGCCAGATAAAGAACTACTCACACTTCATAACTAAATACAAACAAGAATAATAATATAAAACAGAAATTAAATTAAACTAAAATTGCAAACTAGGTTGCCTGCCGTTTGGGCAAACGACAGGTCTGATTGCTGAAAATCTAGGCTGCCACAAGTTCAACAACCCAGCTGCTATTCAAAAACTCCAACGTAAAAACTGCCAAAGTAAAGTGCGAAAAGGATCCTTTAAACCTTATATAGGAGAAGAGAATAAGACTTCCTAAACAACTCAAATAAGGAATCTTCATTGTTTCCAAAACCAATTAAAACACCCAATCAGCTTTACAAAGTAAACTTCCTAATATTCTTCCCCCACTGATTTGGTAATTGCCTTGCATCTTTTCCTCTTCCTTTTCCATTCATCTTTATGTTCAGCCCCAAACCTCTCGAATATTCTTCAAATCCGTCACTTTCCTTCCATCATGATCCAATTCTACAAGCTACCAAATCTGCACATATTCACACCATTAAGTACATATTTTCACCCCACAAAGCACTCAAAGCAAAGATAATAAACTGAACATTTATGTGCTTATCAAGATCCCCACACTTGGACAATGCTTGTCCCTAAGCATTCAAACAAAACACTGAAAACAAACTAACTAAACAAGCAGTAAACCAATTTCACTAAATAAGCATCAATCCAGCCAAACCAAGTACCCTTCAAAACAGTTAGGTTTAATTCAAGTAACAAGCTCATGATCATCAAGTCCTCCAAGTCAAACTACAAAATTCCGAGTAACTCTCAAAAACCTCTCCAAGCACTCACAAGATATTCAAGATTGGGTTCAACCACTCAACAATCGCGCATGGAAAACTTCAACAAACTTGCAATTATGTCAAAAGAGTATCATAGTATTAAAATCAAACATGAATCAAAAGGTCTTTAAAAGGTTGTAATGGGGCTAGGGATTAACAAGGTATGGTTTAAGATGGTTTAAAAGGCTTAAAAATAAAAATAAACAAAGGTGTAAGCAACACACTCAAGTACATCCCCACACTTGCATTGCACCAAGTCTCAAAATTAATAAATTCATAAGTAACTTCAGTACAACATACTCTTCCCTTTATTTCCTTTCACCAGCAGCTATTGTTTTTTTTTTCAAGTTTGCTGCATTCTTTCTCTTTTTTTTCTTTCTTTCTTTCAGCAGTTCACACATTTTTTATTATTGCTGCTGCTTTTTTTATATTTCCCTGTAGTTTAGGCAAACAACACAGACAATTTCTGCAAAATTTTTCCTTTCTTTGCCTTTTCTGTCCAGTGCCGTATGGGCAAACAATGAACTTCAAAATTTCAGATCAGAAGAGCATACTGAAATCCTTTCTCACAGAGACCAAAAATATGCAATATCCTACAATTAATCCAAGTGGGGAAAACAATTCATATGAAACTCAGCTACTTACACCTTGGGGCCAAAAGAAAGCTAAAATGGGTCTTAGGTAAAATTTTTAGTGGGTTTAAACACAAAGAAAAGGTTCAAGGCTCAAAAAGGGTTGACTAAGGGTAAATGTAAGGGTAGTTAAGAAAATTAAAGTCAAATAGGGCGAAATCCTACGTGCCTTTGTCACATTCAAATTCAATTCCAACACATGACATCCATGCACAACAAAGCAAATTTAAGAAATCAACCATGCGCGATTTGCACTCATTCAAAGAATAATTCATTAAAGCACGAACAAAGTGGTCATTCAATGCTTGGCTCAAAATCCTCACTTCAAGGTTGGTAAAAATGCTCAGAATCAATAGTCATCATACTTGGAATCATACTAAACTATCACAACCCATTACTATAAATTAAACCATAACTAAATTTTCCTTCTCAAAAACAGTTTGGCTAAACAATGCTTATAAAGTGAAAATAAGGTAAACAAAACTAACAAATCCTAAAACAAACTAAAAACAACTTAAAACTGTAACTGTTTTTCGGGAAAATTTTCTGATTTTCTGAATTTTTTTGTTTTTTATTTTTATTTTTTAAAAAAAAAAACAACTAAACACATCAAACCCAAAACCCTCCCCACACTTAAACAATCACATGTCCTCATGGGAGATAGGCAAAAACAACACAATTAAAAAAAAACGAAAGCATAAACAAAAACAGAGAAAAAGGGAAAAGGGACAGCCTGTGTTATGGTGGCGAAAACGGTTGAGCGGGTATACGATCATACAGAAACTGGAGGAGGTTAGCTTGAGTTTGACGGATTTCGGCCTGGGCAATGCGAATTTCTTCGACTGCAGCCCGTAAACGAAGAACATTTTCATTGTAATCCGCATAACCAGCAGCCATCTTAGAAACCAATAGATGAAGATCCTTCATCTCCTCGCGTAAAGCCTCAAGACCTGTGGACTGTAAATTGCTCGAGGGCGGAACTCTCGGCTCAGCAAAACAGACGTGACCATCTTTCTCGATTAATAAACCAGCAATCCGTAAATAAGGAATATCAATTGGAGCAGGAAGACAATCATTAGGCCAATTTTGAGAAAAAGTCAAATAATTGGGGTCTTTGGATAACAAGATTGCCACGATATGGCCCAACACCAAATTTCTCTTATCATTCCTAGAAGCCCTATGCCACACATAAGTAAACCAATAGGCCAAATTCAACTTTACGCCAGTTTTCATTGCCCACAAAATAATTAACTCATTTGAAGACACAACAGTGACTTGATCAGTGCGACCAAACAAAGTGTAAGCAATGAAGCGATGTGCCAAAAGCAAAGCACGATCAGTGATGAAATGATCTTTCAATCGTGAGGAAGAATAAGGCTGAGTATCAGTGGGTGCAATGTCTTTCCAAATTTGACGTAAGGAGACTTTCTTAGGAATTCCAGTGATAGCACTAAAGTAAGTAGCAGGTATCTCACCCTGGTCATCAAGCTCTACTAAACCCAACTTGGTGGCCAAATCATGCAAGGAAAAGTGGTAGGGCACATTCAACAAACGAAATATCATAACAGGGGTGTCAAGAGAACCAGGAGAAGCACTAATCGTGGATGAGAATGAAGCATAGAACTCTCGCACAAACCTCGCCGGCATTTTATATTCATGGATACTCAATAGAAAAGACCACCCCACATTGTCAAAATATGCACGAAGCTGTGGTTCCACAGTCAAAACAGATAAACTTTTCCAATCAAAAAATTTATAATTAACCACAGTTTGAGCTTGTACGACTGCGTACCTCTGATGTCTACCTGCTTCGTGAAGGACTTAAACAAGGGATATGTCGTACCACCAATATTTTCAGTTAATGGAGTAGAAGAGGAAGATGGAAGTTTACCCTTCCCTTTAGCAGTGGCGGGTCGAGTAGGAGTGAAATCAAAAGTGGGCTGTATGGGCGAACGGATAGAGATTGAAGCCGCTGTGCTCTGAGCCGCGAGTCTACCGGATGTACGTCGTCCCGTGGTAGTTGGTGTGAAGGGGCCTGAATTGGTTCTCTCTCGGTGTCAGAGAGAGAAATGGTAGTCGGTGAATCGGAATCGGTGGAACTGTCATCGCCGGAATTGGATGCCGGATCGGTGGATGTTTCCGATGGCATAGGACTGACGGACGGCATGGCGGTTTTTATGGCCACGCGTTTCTGACGTTTCACCGGAGGTTGGGGTGGCGAAGAAGATCCGGTCGGCAACGATTTTTCACTCGGGGAAGAAGTCGCCGGTGAAGAAGACGGTTCCGGATGCGACGAGGAGGCGAACTTAACGTTGACCATGGGAGAAGTGACTGGCGGCGACTAGGAGGTGGCGCATGTGGTGCGGCTGCTGTCCGGTAGGGAAGGTACAAGGAGAGACACACGGCTAGGGCTTGGGAAGACAAAAGGGAATAATGGATTTGGACCCACCCTTGACTATTAGTGGACAAACAAAGTGGTGGGCCTGATTACTAAATTAAAGGAATATAATTGCTGGGCCCAATTCCCATGGCTAGAAACATGTCTCCATTCCTTAAAACATGGACCACCAAATCCATGTCTGCAACTAAATCAACTCTACTGTGAAAACCACATTCCAATTGGTTCATCTGGAGCAAGAAGACAACTGATTAATAGGAAACAATAATAAAAACTAATAAAATAAAACTAATAGAATAAAACTAATAAAATAAAAATAAAAGTAAAAATAATAAAATAAATTCATAAAGCTAAAAGAAAAGTGGGTTGCCTCCCACAAGCGTCATGGTTTAACGTCCTAGACTAGACGAGGCCTTTCATTCAGAATTTGAGGGGGAAAAGCAGTAATTCTTCCACCACTTCCACTTGAGCAGATTCATAAAAAGGCTTGATTCTCTGGCCATTAACCTTAAACACCTTTCCAGTCTCAAGTCCTTTTATTTCCACAGTTCCGTTTGGGCAAACGGAGACTACCTCAAATGGTCCAATCCATTTGGACTTCAATTTTCCTCCCATAAGCCTTAGCTTGGACTGAAACAACAGTACCTTGCTACCAACATGGAATTCCTTCTTCCTCAGAAGACGATCATGGTGAAGTTTGGTGCGATCTTTGTACCACATAGCATGATCATAAGACTCTAATCGGATTTCTTCCAACTCCTTCAGCTCAAGTTGCCTTTCTTCCCCACACTTGGTTTCATCCATATTGAATTGTTTAATAGCCCAATATGCCTTGTGTTCAATTTGCACTGGAAGATGACAGAGTTTTCCAAAAATAAGGCGATAGGGGGACATTTTAATTGGGGTCTTGAAGGCGGTTCTATAAGCCCACAAAGCATCATCGAGACGAAGACTCCAATCCTTCCTTGAAGGATTCACTGTCTTTCCCAGAATTTGTTTAATTTCTCGATTAGACACCTCGGCCTGTCCATTGGATTGAGGGTGATAAGGAGTGGTGTGGCGATGATGTACTCCGTACTTGTTCATGAGAGCTTCAATGGTGCGATTGCAAAAGTGTGTTCCGTTATCACTAATTATCGCACGAGGGATTCCATAACGGCTAAAAATAGTAGACTTGAAAAATCCTGCAACCACTTTTGAATCATTAGTACGGGTGGCTTTTGCTTCCACCCATTTGGACACATAATCAACGGCTAGAAGAATGTAAACATTTGAACAGGAACTAGGAAAAGGACCCATGAAATCCATACCCCAAACATCAAATATTTCACAAACAATGATTGGCAATTGAGGCATTTCATCACGTTGAGTAATGTTTCCTAACTGTTGGCAACGGGGACAGCTCTTGCAAAAAAGATATGCATCACGAAAAATAGATTTCCAATAAAATCCACTATCAAGAACTTTCCTAGCTGTACGTTTGGGACCAAAATGACCACCACATGCAAATGAATGACAATGCTGCAAGATATCATTTACTTCATTTTCGGGGATGCATCTACGTATGATTTGGTCAGTTCCAATATTCCACAAAAACGGTTCATCCCATAAGTAATATTTGGCATCACTCTTAAGTTTTAATTTCTGAGCATGAGTTAGACCAGGAGGAATGTCCTTGCTGATGAGGTAGTTAACCAGGTCCACAAACCAAGGGTCCTTACCAGTGTTACCTGTTATGGCGTACAATTCTTCATCAGGAAAGGTTTCCCGTATGGGCAAACGGTCGTCCTCTGAAATCACTCGACTTAAATGATTAGCCACATGGTTTTCAGCACCCTTCTTGTCCTTGATCTCCCAGTCAAATTCCTGCAGAAGTAGTATCCAACGGATAAGACGCGGCTTAGATTCTTTCTTAGAAAAGAGGTACTTAAGAGCAGCATGGTTAGTGTAAACAACAATCCTAGAACCTAGCAAATATGATTGAAATTTTTCAAAAGCAAAAACAATTGCTAAAAGTTCTTTCTCAGTGGTGGTGTAATTGCACTGAGCACTGTTCAAAGTCTTGGATGCGTAATATATGACATGGCTGTCTTTTCCGGATTTCTGGCCAAGAACAGCTCCTACGGCGTAATCACTCGCGTCACACATCAACTCAAATGGAAGATCCCACTGAGGTGGCTGAACTATGGAAGCTGAGGTCAATCGACTTTTAAGCTTGTCAAACGCATCTTTGCAATCAGCTGTAAAAGAGAAAGAAACATCTTGTTGCAGAAGTTTTGTCAAAGGTTGTGCAATTTTCGCGAAGTCTTGAATGAATCGCCGATAAAACCCTGCATGTCCTAGAAAACCACGCACTTCACGCACATTAGTAGGATAAGGGAGTTGTGAAATTAATTCTACCTTAGCCTTATCTACTCGAATGCCTTTTTCTGATACAACATGTCCTAATACAATGCCTTCCAGAACCATAAAATGGCATTTCTCATAATTTAAAATCAAGTTCTTTTCAATGCATCTTTGTAAAGCCTTGTCAAGGTGATTAAGACAGTCATCGAATGAAATACCATAGACAGTAAAGTCATCCATAAAAATCTCAATGCAATTTTCAATCATATCAGAAAAAATGCTCATCATGCATCTTTGAAAAGTACCGGGAGCATTGCATAAACCAAAGGGCATGTGCCTATAAGCAAAAGTTCCAAATGGACATGTAAATGTTGTTTTCTCTTGATCTTCTTGAGCAACAAATATTTGGAAATAACCACTATATCCATCAAGAAAATAGAAAAACATTTTCCCCGCCAACCTTTCTAACATTTGATCAATAAAAGGTAAAGGGAAATGGTCTTTTCTAGTGGCAGCATTTAATTTACGGTAATCAATACACATACGCCAACCTGTTTGAAGACGCATAGGTACTAACTCGTTCTTGTCATTCTTTACCACTTGAAAGCCTGATTTCTTAGGAACCACATGAACTGGACTTACCCATTTGCTGTCCGAGATTGGGAATATAATGCCGAGGTCTAACAACTTGAGTATTTCTTTGAGAACCACTTCGTTTATGTTAGGATTAAGCTTCCTTTGAGCATCACGAACTGGTTTGGAATCTGATTCAAACAAAATCTGATGCATACAAACCGTTGGGCTGATCCCCTTAATATCCGCAAGGGTCCATCCGATGGCTTCTTTGCGATCTCGTAAAATTCGCAACAATTTTTCCTCTTCGACTTGAGTTAGATGCTTATTGATGATCACGGGAAGCGTCTCGGCAGCACCTAGAAAGACATACTTCAGATTATCAGGTAAAGGCTTTAATTCCAAAACAGGAGCTTTTAAAATAGAAGGAAGAATTTTCTCAGTTGACTCCTGTTTGGGCAAACAGTGAAAATCAGCTTTTGCTAATTGTTCGCCAAGAGATTGCAGCGACATGATTGCATCAGTAATCGCTCCATAGCTGCGCTGTTGAGCTTCGGTTTCAGTCCACCCTTGGGTAATTGCTAATTCAAGTTTATCCTGCACAAATTCAGTCTCAAGATGTTCTCGTACAAGAGAATATATAACATCAATGGAAGAAACATTTTCTGTATCATTTGGAAACCTCATAGCATCGAAAATATTAAACGTAGAATGTTCTCCATTAAATTCACAAGTTAATGTGCCTTTATCCACGTTAATCTTTGATTTAGCGGTTTTTAAGAATGGTCTTCCTAGCAATAAAACCGCTGCCTTTGTATCATGATGGCTACCTGAATCAATAACATAAAAATCTGCGGGATAGATGAAATTGTTAACTTTAACCAAAACATTCTCAAGAACACCCAATGGATAAACTAACGATCTATCAGCAAGTTGAATCACCACATTTGTCTCAGCTAATGGGCCAATGTTTAAATCCACGTATGTAGAAAGAGGCATGACATTAATGGAAGCTCCTAAATCCAACATGCATCTTTTAATTTTCGTGGTGCCAATAACACATGGAATAGAACACATACCTGGGTCTTCACATTTGGGAGGAAGTTTATTGTGGATCACTGCTGAGACATTCTCACCCACTAATACTTTCTCCTGGCTCGGATACGGTATTTTCCTTGCAATAAAATCCTTGAGGAATTCGGCAAACTTCGGCATTTTCCGGATAGCATCCAAGAATGGTACGTTGATTTTAATCTTGCTAAAAATGGTCAAAATGTCATCCAAATCCTCCTTCTCGGCGTTCTTCTTCAACCTGTTGGGAAAGGGAGGAGAAATTTTAAATTCAGGAGTTAAAAGTTTCAATTTTGGAGTTACCTCAGCTTCCTGCCCAGTCTCCGTATGGGCAAACGGGGTGGGGTCTGAAATTTCCTCAGTAGCCGTGTGGGCAAACGGAGTGGTCTGATTTTTCTGTTCATCAGCTTTTGATGCAGCAGTTGGTTCTTTAAGCTGTCTTCCACTCCTTAAGCTGATTTGACTGACGTTCTCTCGAGGATTGATCTGTACTTGAGAAGGTAGCTTCCCTTGAGATCCTTGGAGTTCATGGATGGCTTTTGCCATCTGGGTCATTTGGGTGCTCAACCCGTTATAGGATGCCCTTGTCTCTTGCTGGAACTTACTAAATTCCTCTTGGTGCTGTGCTTGGGTGTTTTGCATTCTAGTTACATTATTCGTCAGAGCTGTCATCATCTCCTCAAGTGGAATTCCTGACCTTGTTGTAGTCCCAAAATTTTGAGAACCAGGTGGTGGTTGTCTCTGCTGGGTCTGCTGTGGAGCTTGCTTTGGAGGCTGAAAATTCTGTTGAGGAGCACGATTTTGTTGGAAATTCTTATAGCTGAGGTTGGGATGGTCTGCCCAACCTGGGTTGTAGGTGTTCCCATAAGGATCGTATTTCCTTTGTGGGTATCCTCCCATAGCATTAACTTCAGCAGCCTCAACTTCTTCTTGGGTCCTTTGACATTGATCTGTTGAATGTGTTGGACTCCGACAAATTTCACAGACTTGTTCCTTTTGAACTGGACCTCTTCCATTTACCAATTGCTGGACACTCGCTGTCAAAGCCGCCAATTGGCTTTCTATAGAAGAATTGGAAATTTCTCCAACTTGTTTTGTGGAGCGACGCAGAGGTTGGTATTGTTGGCGTGACTCACAGGTTTTTATAATCAAGTTGGTGGCTTGAGTTGTACTATTGTCCATGAATGCTCCACCACTTGCGGCATCTAATGTCCTCTTCTCCTCGGGCTGCAAACCTTCATAAAAGTATTGAATTAGGAGTTCGTCAGATATCTGATGTTGAGGAAAACTCTCACACATACGCTTAAACCTGTTCCAATATGTAGTTAAAGACTCGTCATATTCCTGCTTTATGCCAACTATTTCTTTACGACCAAATGCAATTTTTGAAGCAGGGAAGTAATTCCTTAAGAATATTCGTTGCATGTCATCCCATGTTGTTATAGATCGAGGAGTTATTGTCTTAAACCATGCACTAGCATTTCCAGTTAATGTCCAAGAAAAACTAGCTAATTTAAGATATTCTTGTGAGACTCCTCGATTATTCACAGTTTCACAAACTCTAATGAAGTCATGCAAAAAACTATGAGGGTCTTCCCCTGCATCTCCGTTAAATTTAGGCAATAAATTCAGGAAGGATGCTTTAAGTTCATAATCAGCATTAAGCGGAGGCAAAACAATACAAGATGACCTATAATTAATAATAGGATTTGTGGACTCCCTTAATGGTCTTTCTGGTAATGGAACTTGGACTTGGACTGGCAAGACTGGAGGAATCACATTAAACACATGCCCTTGTGGCTGCTGGTTTTCTCCGAGAGGTGGCACATTATCGCCAAGAGGCGGAATTTGCTGCGGAAATTCAGCCATTGAAAGTCCTGCTGTGCAGAATTCAGAATCAGCTGGGTCTCTGAATTCAGAGGTCATCGTTTGGGCAAACGGGACAGGATCTGAATCAGAAACTGCTCTGTGGCGCTGTTCCTTCGTGATCTTCTTCAATCTTCGTGCTGTTTTCTCGATTTCTGGATCAAACAGCAGGTCAGGGTTAGAAGATCTTGACATAAACCAAAATCAAAAACAAATTAATTAACAAGAAAATAATTTATGCTCCCCGGCAGCGGCGCCAAATTTGATAGGTCGTTTTTCTACCAAAATAATTACTCTCCTAATACCAATAAATTAGTATAGGGTGGAGAAGTTCGTTCCTACGAAGAACACAATATTTTCTTAATGATCAATTTGCAAGGAGTAACAATAATTTAATTGGTGATTTAAACAATTAAAGTAAAGAAATTAAATTACGAAATAAGCAAATACAAAGTTCAGAAATTAATCAATTAAAAGAAAGATCCAGCCTTAGTAAATCCACACTAATCACTTTTCAATTGTTCATTGACTCAAGAATAACAATCTCTATTTAATCAATTAGTTATAGGATGCCGAGAATCAGTTCTGACACATCCCAATTCTTCCTTAGTTGTTCGTTAATTGACAAGTATCGGCTTAATCAATTAATTCTCTATTCATAATACAACCCAGCCGGAATCAGCCGAACACCAGATTTAATATTATGAAAGCATTAAGAAGTGAAGAACCTAATTCTAACAAATTATATCATGATCAGCATGCAACAATTTGTTAACCAATTATTTCCGTCTACCGAGACAGTAGCTTCGCCACTAATTAATCTTACTTACTAAATCCAGTGACTTAACAAGGGATTAATTGGCTCTATCTAATTAGATTAAAGGTGGCCAATCTTTAATTAAATTAGATAATTAACTTTAGGCTTAGAAAACTCTTGGAATTAAATAAGAGAAAGTTTATAAAGAACACTTTGGTCTCACAATTTATGCATGATTAGCGTTTCATTACTAAGGCCAGATAAAGAACTACTCACACTTCATAACTAAATACAAACAAGAAAAATAATATAAAACAGAAATTAAATTAAAATAAAATTGCAAACCAGGTTGCCTGCCGTTTGGGCAAATGACAGGTCTGATTGCTGAAAATCTGGGTTGCCACAAGTTCAACAACCCAGCTGCTATTCAAAAACTCCAACGTAGAAACTGCCAAAGTAAAGTGCGAAAAGGATCCTTTAAACCCTTATCTATCTTCTCCTTATAGGAGAAGAGAATAAGACTTCCTAAACAACTCAAACAAGGAATCTTCATTGTTTCCAAAACCAATTAAAACACCCAATCAGCTTTACAAAGTAAACTTCCTAATATTCTTCTCCCACTGATTTGGTAATTGCCTTGCATCTTTTCCTCTTCCTTTTCCATTCATCTTTATGTTCAGCCCCAAACCTCTCGAATATTCTTCAAATCCGTCACTTTCCTTCCATCATGATCCAATTCTACAAGCTACCAAATCTGCACATATTCACACCATTAAGTACATATTTTCACCCCACAAAGCACTCAAAGCAAAGATAATAAACTGAACATTTATGTGCTTATCACGAATATTGTCGGGATAAAGTAAAATTTAAAAATTTTCACTGAATCTCCATTTTTCATGGGTTATAATACAAGTATTTTGGTAAAAAATTACAAAGTCAAAAAACGTGTTGATTTTTGCCTTTTTCCTATTGTTTTTTCACCCACCTCAATTGTGAACATGTATCCTTATGAACGGTATTAAAAAATGTGAAATTTAGATTTTTTTTTACTAAATATTTATTTTTAATAGGTAACACACGTATTTTAGACAAAATGGCTAAATCCAAAATTCTGTTGATTTGACTTTTTTGTACCATTTTTTGCACCTACCCCCATTGTGAACATGCTAATGAATAATGTCAAAAAATGGAAAATTAAAATTTTTACTAAACCTTTATTTTTCATGGGTTATAACACCCTTATTTTGGTAAAAAATGACTAACTCAAAATACTTATTGATTTTTGCTTTTTCCCACTGTTTTTTCTACTCACCTCAATTGTGAATATGCATACTTGTGAACGGTGTTAAAAAGTTAATATAGATTTTTTTTTACCAAATTTTCATTTTTCATGGGTTATAACGCACATGTTTTAGTCAAAAATGACAAAATGCAAAACTGTGTTGATTTTTATTTTTTTTTTGTATCAGTTTTTGTATCCACCTTGATTGTGAACATGCATTCTAGTGAATATTATCAAAAAAAAAGGAAAATTAAAATTTTCACAAAATTTTCATTTTTCATTGGTTATATAACACACTTATTTTGGTAAAAAAATGTATTGATTTTGACTTTTTTCCTACTATTTTTTACATACACCTCAATTGTGAACATGTATTCTAATGAACAGTGTAAAAAAAGTGAAATCTAGTTTTTTTCACCAAATTTCATTTTTATTGGTTATAACACACGTATTTTAGGTAAAAACAGCAAAATCCAAAAACACTTTAATTTTGACTTTTTATGATTTTTTTACACATGTCTCGATTGTGAATATGTATTCGAGTGTATAAAAATTTTAACTGAACCTCCATTTTTTACGACATGTATTTTTGTAAAAGATTACAAACTCAAAAAATGTGTTGATTATGGCATTTTCCAACTTCTTTTTCACTTACCTTAATTGTGAACAAACATTCTTGTGAATAGTGTCATGAAAATATGCTTTTAAAGCCTTAGTGTGGCATTTGTATTTGACTGAAAATGTGATGTACTTTTTGGTTCTGGCAAAAAACAAAAAAAAAAAAAAAACGGTGTCAAAAAAAGGAAAATTCATATATTTTTTTACTAAATTTCCATTTTTCAGGGGTTATAATACAAATATTTTAGCAAAAATAGAAAAATAAAAAAATGTGTTAATTTTGACTTATTTTGTGTTGTTTTTTGCACCCACCCCCGTTGTGAACTTATATTTTAGTTAATATTGTTAAAAAAGTGAAAATTATAATTTTCACCAAACATTTATTTTTTCATGCACACATGGATTTTGGTAAAAAATGACAAAATCAAAACATGTGTTGATTTTACCATTTTCCTTACTGTTTTTTCACTCACCTCAATTGTGAATATGCATACTTGTGAACATTGTAAAAAAAAGTGAAATTTAGATTTTTACCAAGTTTCCAATTTTTATGGGCTATAACATACACATTTTAGCCAAAATAGCAAAATTTAAAACTCGTTGATATTGACTTTTTGGTACCATTTTTTGCACCCACCCGATTATAGACATGTATTCTAGTAAATATTGTCAAAAAGAAGTGAAAACTAAAAATTTCACGAAACCTTAACATACGTATTTTTGTCAAAAATGGTAAAGTAAAAAAAAGAGTTGATTTTGATTTTTCCCTTACTGTTTTTTTCACACACCTCAATTGTGAACATGCATTCTAATGAATGGTGTAAAAAAAGTCAAATTTAGTTTTTTTTGATGAATTTCCATTTTCATAGGTTATACACACGTATTTTAGCCAAAAATGACAAAACCTAAAAACATGTTGATTTTGACTTTTTGTGATCATTTTTACACATGTCTCGATTTTGAATATGCATTCAAGTGAATATTGTCAGGAAAAAATTATATTTATTTTTCACGAGTTATAACACACGTATTTTTGTCAAAAACGGCAAAGTAAAAAAATGTGTTGATTTTAGCATTTTCCCTAGTGTTTTTTCACCCACCTCAACTGTGAACATACTTCCTTGTGAACGGTGTAAAAAAAGTGAAATTTAAAATTATTACTAAATTTTCATTTTTCATGGGCTATACACACGTATTTTTGCAAAAAATTGCTAAATAAAAAAGGCGTTGATTTTGACTTTTTTTTTATTCTGTTTTTTGCACCCATCCTTATTGCGAACATGCGTTATAGTGAATATTCTCAAAAAAATTGAAAATTAAAATTTTCACCAAACTTCTATTTTTAATGAGTTATAACACATATTTTGGTGAAAAATGGAAAAGTCAAAACACATATTGATTTTTGCTTTTTTCCTACTGTTTTTTTCACCCACATCAATTGTGAACATACATACTTGTGAATAATGTCAAAAAAGTACAATTATATTTTTTTTTGCCAAATTTTTATTTTTCATGGGTTATAACACACGCATTTCAGCTCAAAATGAAAAAAAAATAAAAAAATACTTTGATTTTGACTTTTTTTGTATCCATCCCAATTGTGATCATGCATTCTAGTGAATATTTTTTAAAAAGTGAAAATTAAAATTTTAACCAAGCCTTTATTTTTTATAGGTTATAACACATGTATTTTTATAAAAACTTGTTGATTTTGGCTTTTTACATACTATTTTTTATACATAACTTAATTGTGAATATACATTCTAATGAACAGCATCAAAAAAGTGAAATTTAGGTTTTTTTACCAAATTTCTATTTTTCATGGGTTATAACACATATTTTAATAAAAAATGGCAAAATCCAAAAATGCGTTGATTTTGACTTTTTTGTGATGTTTTTTTACACCTGTCTCGATTGTGAACATGCATTCGAGTGAATATTGTAAAAAAAGTGAAATTCTAGGGTTTATTTGGATATGTGTTTTTTTAGAATTGCAAAACATGAGGTTTTAGGTTGTATTTTACGAAAGAAATATTTTTGTTTTGAGGATTGAGTATTTGGATTAATAAGTTTTGTTTTCATTGGTTTTTGTGTAGAAGACTTATTTTATTAAATAAGTTTAAATGAGAATTTTTTTTATTAAATTTTTGGGTTAACCGACGGCAGTCAACCTTTGACCGCCAACTATCAAATCAAATGAATAAAAAACTAAAAAATTAAAAGATGTTGAAAAGACTAAAATGTCTTCATTTTTGTGGTTAGAGAAGTTAGAAATTTTTGTTTTGATATTTGAATATAAACAAACATGTTATTTTGAAATGACATGAGAAATAGTTTAAAAAACCATATCCAAATATACCTTAAAATTTTTAGAAAACCTCTATTTTTCTGGAGTTATAACACGCATATTTTTGTAAAAAAATGGCAAAGTTATAAAACGTGTTGATTTTAGCTTTTTCACTACTTCTTTTCACCTACCTCAATTGTGAAAATCTATACTTTTGAATAATGTAAAAAAAAAAGTGGAATTTAAATTTTTTACCAAATTTCTATTTTTCATTTGTTATAACATATGCATTTTAGCCAAAAATAACAAAATTCAAAAATGCATTGATTTGACTTTTTTGTACCATTTTTTGCACTCACTCATATTATATTATGAATATGCATTCTAGTGAATACTGTAAAAATTAAAATTGTCACAAAACCTCCATTTTTCATAGGTTATAACAAGCGTACTTTGGTAAAAAATAGTAAAGTCAAAAAACATGTTGATTTTGACTTTTTCTTTAATATTTTCTACAGACACCATTATTTTGAACAAGCATTCTAATGAGCGGTATAAAAAAGAGAAATTTAGATTTTTTTTATTAACTTTACATTTTTAAAGGGTTATAACACATGTATTTTAGTTAACAATGACAAAATTAAAAAATCATTGATTTTGACTTTTTGTAATGTTTTTTACTCCTGGCTTGATTGTGAACATGCATTCCAATGAATATTGTCAATAAAATGTGAAATTTAAAGATTTTCACCAAAACTCCATTTTTCACGGGTTATAACAGACGTATTTTTGTAAAAAATGGCAAAGTAAAAAAACTAGTTGATTTTTGCCTTTTTCTTACTGTTTTTTAACCCATCTCAATTGTGAACATGCATCCATGTGAATGGTGTCAAAAAGAGTGAAATTTAAAATTTTTACTAAATTTTCAAGGATTATAACACACGTATTTTAGCAAAAAAATAGCTAAATAAAAAAAATGTGTTGATTTTGACTTTTTTGTTCATTTTTTACACCCATCCCTATTGTGAACATACATTTTACTTAATATTATAAAAAAAAGTTAAAATTAAAATTTTCACCAAACCTTTATTTTTCATGAATTATAACACACTTATTTTGGTAAAAATTACCAAAGTCAAAACACATGTTAATTTTTGTTTTTCCCAACTGTTGTTTTCACCCACTCAATTGTGAAAATGCATACTTGTAAATGTGTCAAAAAAAAGTAAAATTTAAATTTTTTTTAAAATCAAATTTTCATTTTTCATGTCCTATAATACACATGTTAGACAAAAATGGCAAAATGTAAGTTTATTTTGACTTTTTTGTACCGCTTTTTCTTACACCCAGATTGTGAACGTACATTCTAGTGAATATTATAAAAAAACTAAAAATTAAAATTTTCACTAAACCTTAATTTTTCTTGGTTTATAACATATATATTTTGGTAAAAAATGGCAAAGTAAAAAAACATATATTGATTTTAGTTTTTTGCCTACTATTTTTTACACACACCTCAATTGTGAACATGTATTTTAATGAATGGTGTCCGCAACCTCTTTTGTTTCTTTAATCTCTAAGTTGGGTGTGGTGCCCCTCTCCCTATGTACCGGTTTATGCAAAAAAAAAAGAAAAAAAAAAGAAGAAAGAACGGTGTGAAAAAAAAAATAGTTTTTTCTTCACCAAATTACCATTTTTCATTGCTTATAACAAACGTATTTTACCAACACTAATGATGAACTAATTATAAATTCCTCAAAAATTCTTGTTTGGTTAATTATTTACAGTAATAAATGGTTTAATAAATGATTGATTTATTATATTAAATGGGTCTGGTCCACTTCAATAAATATTCATAATTTTCGAAGTTGAAAATTCAACTGAGTTTAACTACGTATTAAAGTTTCTCTTCATAATGATATAACTAAAAACCCCTATAAATTAGTGAACCGAATTAACAAAGATAAAATCCCATTTTTCTTAAAAGCCAAGATGATTGAAAATGGCATCTAAACTTCTTTTCTCCTTACTCTTTGTTTATCATCATTTTGCTTTCTCCAAAATTTTGTTGTATTTGCAACATTTCGAGACTATAAAATAGGTATTGCGAATGGACTTCCAAAAAATTCCAAGACATTATTACGAGTTCCACTACTACAAAATTAGCCTGTTACACCGGTTATTCTAAAGACTATTTACACCGGTTATTTGAAAATTGTACCGGTGTATATATAGGCGCGCGGTAAAATGTGCATTATTTTTACACCGGTTAATAAAACCGATGTAAAATATCTTTTTTACACCGGTTTTCATATAACCGGTGTAAAAAGTCTTTAAAAAAAAACCTTTTTTAAATTCTCTTCATCCAAACGATTTCACCCAAAAGAATTCAAATTTTAAAATAAAAATTCAAACTTGTTCACTGATCCCTTCATTATCTCCCAATCAAACATCACTTATAATAAAAAATATACAAACTTTATAATTTATAATTCATAAACAGATACAATAACACATTAAGAAGAAGAACAGAGAATCAGCTAACCTGAAAGATAACCGAGCTTTGAAAAATCCAATCCAGAAAACAAATTAAAGATCTGAGCTAGCTAGCTGAAGACATAAGAGTTTGCGGAGATGATTTCGAGCATTTTTCAAAATTTCAGCAACAATTGTGGTGAGTTTTGCTAGAAGACGTCAAACGAATTCGTCCAGGGATTTGAGGGTTTGTTTCAACTGAAGAAGTCCTCAAAGGTAGAAAGCCAATAATGAAGAATTATGCGAAGCCCTCCTTAAAACAAAAAACCAAGAATCATGCACATTAATTACTACAATAACAACACAAGTAAACTCAAAAATCATTTGCTGAGTTAGTAGAAACTAAGATAATATGAATTTTGTCGAAACCTTAAAATCCCAGTACAAAATTGACCTACCAGACAGATGACGTGTTCTCTCTCAAGATTATTGTTTGTGGTGACTCGAATTTGCATCTGCCATGGATAGTCAAATCATCTCCAGTTTTGGTGGGAGCGGTAGATGATGGCGGCGGCGGTGGAGGCTGAAGAGTTTTGGTGGGAGACGGTGGAGGCTGAAGAGAGTTTTGGTGGAGAGAAAGAGTTTTGGTGGCCAGGGCTTTTTGTTTAAAACTTCTACCAGGTGTAGAATGATCTTTTTATTTGTTTAAAAAAAATTCTTTTACACCGGTTAAAAGAATAACCGGTGTAAAAAGATGTTTTTACACCGGTTATTCTTTAACCGGTGTAAAAAAAAATTCTTTTGTTAAAAAAAATTCTTTTACACCGGTTAAAAGAATAACCGGTGTAAAAACATCTTTCTACACCGGTTATTCTTTAACCGGTGTAAAAAAAATTCTTTTGTAAAAAAAAAAATTCTTTTTCAAATATGAATTTTGCTGCTTAACAACTTGCACGGATTTCATAGAAAATCTTTTTTTTTAAGAAATAAAGTTTTTAATCTTATCTTAATCTTTGTTGAGATTATTTCGATTATGATTACATCCCCATACTCTTTTTCGGCGTTAAGATCCTTTACAAATCATGAACATGTTATAGATAAATACAATCCTTTAAAATTATAGATAATATAAATCCATCAACTTAGTTGAATAATCTAGAATTAGGATATACAAAAATTCGATATTATGAACTGAACAAATTGAATAAAAAAAGAGTGAATTTGTATTAACATTCAATAAAATTATGATATGGGTTCTTTATTTTTGCTTGTTTGTAAAGCAAAATTTAATCATTTAAAGTGTGCCAATTTGTAAAAAAAAATTCTTTTACACCGGTTAAAAGAATAACCGGTGTAAAACACAAAAATTCTTTTGTAAAAAAAAAAATTCTTTTACACCGGTTAAAAGAATAACCGGTGTAGAAAGATGTTTTTACACCGGTTATTCTTTAACCGGTGTAAAAAAAAATTATTTTGTTAAAAAAAAAATTCTTTTACACCGGTTAAAAGAATAACCGGTGTAAAAACATCTTTCTACACCGGTTATTCTTTAACCGGTGTAAAAAAAAAACTTTCTACACCGCTAAAAAAGAATAACCGATGTAAAAAGTCTAAATTCTTGTTTAATATTACGATAATGCCACCGCGTTTTTATAAATTACAGCGGATTATGTTTAACCGCTTTAAAAATGGCGGTTTAAAAAGGCTATTTTGTAGTAGTGTTCATTGTGCATCTACAATCTATTCATGATGATCTTGACGAATTAATTGCAATTTTAATGTACGATAAAAATAGAAAAAAATTACAATTTTATCGACGATTAATTATATATTTCATATATAAATTAAATAACGTTTTATATATAAACCGATTTCTAAAAAAAATTTAAATAATGAATTGGTTGTAAATTCCTCACAACGTCAAATACGGTATCCTTTTGAACCCCACCAATTGAAACTAATTTGCCATGTTTGTATATAATTTATTAATTTACCCAACTTGATAATTTATTTCAAAGAAACGATGAATTTCTTGTTAGCCACTTCGTGTTGAAATTTCCACACTTTTTCACGTGTGTGAATATGTAGCCAACGGTAGCCAGCTTCATCAGAGTACCCCATAAGAGTCATCAACATAAACATTACACACATTATCTAAACCTTTTATAAACTCTGTTGACTAATTATATTAAATATTTTTCATTGTTATATATAAAAAATATCTCATCCTTGTGAAGTGCATGAATTAAACCTAATAATTTATCAAACAAAGTCAGCAACGTTGAAAATATTAGCAAACCAAAGACTTGATCAAATTTGTCCACAGCATTTTACTCAACGTGTTAATTGAAATAATCTTAAAGAAACAACGAATGAATTCCTTCTAGGCAGCCATTAATTACATGTTAAATTTCCATACTTCTTCTTCCTAAGTCTATATATGTAGCCAATGCTTGCTAGCTCCATAATTACCCAAATAAGAACCACCGTCATAAACATTACACAAAATCTCTAAACCTTCCTGTCTTGTCCATCGCCTGAACTACTCTTGTGGTGAAACAATGTATTCATCAAATCCAAACGATCTGCGCAAAACTCATGCCCGTGTTCCAGCTAATATACCTGGGTCTTGGTCCACTGGCCTTTGCGACTGCTTCTCTGATATCCCGAGTTGTAAGTCCATACATTAATTAGGCAATAGCACAAGTTATTTTGTCTTCTTTACTTTTAATGATCATTTTTATCGAATTATATCAGTAATTGATATTGTTAATAAGGGTTGTATATATGTTCAATTCTATGGTTTTCATATGCAAATCCCTTGTCACTTTGAACTTGATTTGGAAAGAAAAACACCAGAATTCCATCAAGAGTTTGACATTGTCTCTAAATGTAGAATATTTGTAATGAAGAATATTTGTACATTGTCTTAAAAATAAACTACAAATGTAAAATGTATATAATAACAATAAGTTATGTTATATGATAGTAAAATCTCTCACCATTATTCTTAGATCCAAAATTCAAAAAATGGAGATTTGAATTACACACACATATATATATACATAGACATATATGTCGCTTTGGGTCTGTTCCACTTTTGTGTGTCATTCCATGTGGCACTTTATGAAAAGATTATATGTTATATTTTTTAGTTAGTTGTTTAATTTTTAAAATTAAACTAAAACCCAAACCAAAAAATGATGAGTGAATCTTAAGAGATAAATAATTGTACACTTGTTATCTTGTCATAAATTGACATATGGAGTGACACACAAAAGTGATACTTTGGGCATTTATGTATATGCATGCATATTGAACTTTTTGTTTGGGCCAATTGAGCTCCCGTGTCATTTGATAATGTCTTTATTTTCTAATTAGGCTACCACAAAATATAAAAACACGTAAAAAGGAGCTTTCTTAAATTAACATAAAAGAACAAACAAAAAACGTAATAGATCTTTAAGAACTTTCCTAAATTAACATAAAAAAACAAATTAGTTATATAAGGATGAGTAAAAAGAGCTTTCTTAAATGAAAGTAAAAGAACGAATTAATTATATAAAGATGCCTACAAAGGACTTTCTCAAATTAACATAAAAGAATTAATAAATTAGAAAAATAGATTTTAAGAACTTTCCTTAATTTTAGCATAAAAAATGAATAAAAAAGACCAATTTTTTGGCCATCTAATTCTTGATTTAATTTATTACAATCACACTTTACTATCAAGAATGTAGGATCACGAAAGAACAAATATTATATAAAAAGATCAAGAATTAACGTTAAAAAATCAAAGAGAACGATCATTCAAGAACATAAAATTATAGACAAGATTCCTATAGTAAATAAAATTTGATAAATAAATTAAAATTTCCAAAAATCATACCTTTAATCAAAGAAGCCAACAAACTCAAACAATTTTTTAGATGTTTTAGTTCGTTAGTCATCTATTTATAGATGAAATTAGTAATTTGATTCATAATTGTAATTGTAATAGGGTTTATAAGCTATTCGATTCCTAACTGATGATGATGGCTGAATGTTTGTTGAGGTTAATCAGAGCTCGCTATTAGTTTTTAGAATAAAGATGCTGAAGTTCGTTCTTTTGAATGCTTCCTGCGTTCATGATCAGCATGGGATGCTGCTTGGTCTCTTGGATGTGAACCTGAATGACAATTATTTTGATATGGGCTAAGCTAGTAAAGACTACTTAACGGGCCACTAAAAATAGTTTCTTATTAAATTGGACTCCTTGAGTTGAGTCAATCTAGTGGAGTATTTTACCTTTTATTTTGAAATGTAAGATAGTAGTAACTCCCTTCCATCCACCTCTTTTGTACTTGGGTGGTTTGGTTATATCCAACAACATATCTTTAACTTAATATTTAAGGGTAAATGACTTGAACGTACTTTCAAAATGATGATGTTAGTGATCAAATCTTTGCCAGCTTATGCATGGAATTAGTCATGATGGTTTCTCATCCACCCTTGCAATGCAGGAATAGACCAAATCTTGGGATGTACTGCAGAAATATTTTCAACAGCGTTAAATTAACTCGGGGGGTAAAGTTTCAGCTTTTATCGTACACATTCCACAGCCTAGAGCATTGAATGCTTCAATATTGTCCACATCCAACTGCAGAATGGGCAATTTTAATCATCTCTGAAAGACAAAACACATCCCAGCCAGGACAATAACAAAGGGGCTGGCTCGAGAACCCAAAATTTGCGACAATTAATGAGTTAAAAGTTTAAAAACAAACAATGACTAACATTCTGCTGCGATCAGACATTCTTTAATTTTTGCATTCGGTATGTGCACATATTCGAAATTTCTCTGCCTAATCATAAGCCGCCAATTCATTTATTTCGACAGCGATGTTATGGAATGTTATCAGTATATTACCAAACAAACATTACATATTTTATAAAGTTCATGTTGTTGCTATCAAGCCCAGAAAGGCAGAAACCTATCATAAACTTAGTAATAAACTAGTAATTACTACTATCTTACATTGTTAATAATGCTTTTATGACAAATCTTTATCACTTTCTCTTTTTATTTCAATTTTAATTCTCCTCTTCATCTTAACATAAATTCTTTTTCTTCAACTCTATACGTCATCTTCACCCTAATTTTAAAATAGTAAATATTATTTATAGTAAGAGAGTAAATTTTCATGATTATGTAATCAAGTCACATAATTTTAGAAGGATTTTTGCGAATTTTCACGAAATAAATGGTGTCAATGTCCCTGATGCATGCTTAATTCCAATGAACTGTACTCGAGATGTTCTTGATTTGATGACAATTGGACAAAGAAATTGTGTTGTAAGTGCCAAATGCTCTAAATGAACGAAGTAGCAGATCACATAGGTAGACTGCTTTTCTTTTTGTCTTTTGACTCTCATGATAGCCCTTGATTTTGGCCCTTTCCTAAATTTTCTTAAATTCCCATATTTTTACCTCAAGAAGACTAATGAGAGGTGAGATAAGATCATAAGAGAATAGAATACTGTCCAAATTTTTATGAAAGAGAGGTCCTTAAAAGTTTTACTATGATGTAGTAGTAGTAGTAGGATTCAGATATCTTTTGTGTTAATTTGATGTTTTAAATAAGGAGCAGAATTTAATGGGTTTGGTTGGGGGCAGTTCTAATGCAACAAATGGGATGATGGGAACGAACAACAATAATACTCACAGTCCACATACTCATCTTCATGCATGCACAGTCCACATACTCATCTTCATGCATGCACACACATGCATGCATGCATCCATCATCTTCTATACAGTATACAGTATACACACACATGCATGCATGCATGCATGATGCAAGAAACACTAGCTAGTTAAAAATAAAAACCACTACACTTTATAACATTTTTGGACTAATTGCCAATGGTACGGGTGTGATGAGTGCCACATTTCACTCGACAAAAGGGAAGATTTTATCTCTCTCTTGGTGTTGGAAAAGGAGATGATCTGAAAAGAGAAGCTCCCACTGCTCCCACTCCTCTACTCACTCACTAGCTGTGGACTGTGGTAGATGCATATTACTAATTGAACATCACTTTGACCTACATTCATTCATTTAATTTTGCCCATTTTAAATTTTATTCTAAGTTCTACACCCCCAACAACAAGCCTAGGATGCCAAGTTGGGTGGAGGATAACTTCTGTCCCACCACTAAAATATACTACTTATATAGCTGCTGCCAAAATTAATTTAACCAAAATTTGTTTTTAATGGGGATCTTCATCTCCTTCTCCTCCATTCCAATACTCCTTTTTTCTGTTATTTCTTTTTAGCTGAATAAATTTTTTTGTGCTTCGTATAGTAACTTGTAAGGCTCTTGCAGTGTACATGACATCACTTCTGCTTCTGGGCTTACATTTTCTTGAAAAAGAGCAAAGAAAGTCCAACTGATGTTACTACTGCTGATTTACACTAGCTTCATCATCGAATGTGTTGAAATTTAATGTAGATTTCTGTTTGTATTTTTTTTCCAAACTAAAAAATTTAAAGTCTTTCACAATATGGCTAAGCCACTCCATTGTTGCCAAGTGTTGAGGTGATTAATGTTTCGACATCAAAGCAGTTGGAGAGCAAATGATGATTTTTAATTACTTATTTACACTTTTGCAACATAAAAAACTCCTGACACTATGAACATATATATCCATCCATTTATAAGAAATTCTCACTTTCCTTTACACTGTGGAAAAGAAAGTTGTGTTTCTACCTAGCTATGATACTATCACACCTATCTAGTTTGGAGAAGAATTTAGTGTACAATCTGTGTTACCTAATTTCTTTGGCCACATAGTTGAGATTTGAGAAGGCAGGGTTTTTTTTTCTTCGAAGGGAATTCTCAATACAAATTCTAATCTATTACAAATTGTCACAATTTGACATTGTTCTAAATCCAAAATCTCCCGCTAACGACTGTGCGTGGTCTTGAGAATGCAGGTTGCTCACCATAGATATATGAAGATTTTATTGTATGTAGGTACACTGCTAATGACAATTTTTTTTTTTTCATTTTCAAGTAGCAGAAGCCATTTCAACAAGATACAAATAACGATGATGACAAAGCTCCAACTGGAGCCTGCAGCCACAACCAGAAGTCTAATAAAGACCTACTCACATCCACTCTGAAAGAACCAAAGTTTTCCTTAATAACAACAATAAATAATTTAAAAAATTAAGAAAGAGATTGAACTTAACTGAAATTTTTATAGATAAAAGTTGAATTTAACGAAATGGCTACTTAGTATACCAATTTTTATTGTTGTGACCAAATTGAAATAAAAAAAAATTATTAATTAAAAATATACTATCTAAATAATTTAATGGACCACAAGGTAGCTTAGCCTTAAAATAAATTACTAGAAAAAAGTCAGAATTCTTGTTCTCTGTGATTACATGATTAATTTTCTCTGTAGAGATTGCATTTGCAGTTGTGCATTTCAACCATCAAAATTCAATTGGGGGTATTGGGGTCATGTATATATTAGCCCTATCAATCTGGTCATGTTGGAGTATATATGAACTTCCATCCTCGAATTTTGTTAAACCAAAATTTAATGCGCAGATCGAATATCGAATTCGATTCTTTAATCAATATCATCCATTAGATCTTCAGTAGTTGTTGTAAAATGGAAAGGACGAAAATAATCAAATTAATGAGAATGAGGACAATAATAATTTTCAATAGAACTTTCTACAACTGTGATATATATATATAATATATATGCACAAACATGATTTAGTTAATTTGCTTCCCCTATAATAATAAGATATATATATTAGTATATGTAGCAGTGGTATTCTTCTTGATGTTGCCCGGACAGAATTGAAGGAATGCTTTGGCTAGCAAAACAAGTGGCCAATTAATTTTTTCTAAGAATTTCTAGCCCTTTAATTGTTTTCATTTCTTTTGGATTTTTTTTTTGTTGAGGAAATGAAGCAATTGCATTAATTCATGTTCAATTCGTTTGAAAATTTTTGGTTGTGTATGACCGTTTGATCATTTTCTTCATTTTTTTATGTTGAAATTCACTCAATGACAAGATAAACAAATATAATAAAAATTTATTTTGTTTGTTTTTGGAATTAAAATCATTCCAAATTATGAAATGGTTTGGATACAGTATAAATCAAAACAATACAAAAAAATCATTTTCAATGTAAAGTTTTTTCTCACTTGGGACTGCAATTCCTAACAACCTTTGCATTGGAGGAAGAGATTAATTCCACTCAAAATTTGCAAATTTGACCAATGAAAAATATCGATCTTATCTAATACTAACTAATATTCTTCGTTGATTTCGCAAAAATAATTCAGCGAATATTCTGACAATAATTCAACAATTTTTTACCAAATTAACAAATTAGCCATATGCATGGGAGACCATCATACATAACAAAGTTAAAAGACAAAACAACTTACTATCCTCTTGCCATCCAAACACTTGGCACAAATCCTTCTATGTTAAGTGTTAAGGGTTTTTTTTTAATTAATAAGATAAAATATATCATATGTAAACATTGAATATAATGGATCGAATTGAAGTCACAACATAAAGATTTAAGCTTTTTTTAAAAAATAAAATAAAAAGGACGATGAATTAATGACAAGGTTTTTCCCATCTTTTCTTTTGTTCTAATTAATTTTTGTGTGACAAAGTAACACAAAAGTATTAGTGATCATAAAGAAGCAACAGCTAAATGGTCCCATCTTTTTTGTTTTGTTTTTTGGGGCAAAAAAGCAAGAAATCCATAAATACATCTCTGATCACAGCACAACAGCAGCTTTGGATGATTGGCAATCCATCCAGCATAAATGGTCCAATGAAGAACACAAGAACACAGGTGGTTTTATAAAGTGAGTTCATGAGTGGACTACTACGAGGTTTTGTGATTCTACAAACTACAAGTTGGGCTAATTGATCTGCATTAAATGAACGCAGTAAAGAGAAGCAGAGCTAGCCTTGAACTTGAAGGATTAAAAAATTCAACCAAAGGGGAGAAAAATGGATGATAGATTTAGTATAAATTAAACTTTCTGCAGAAGATCTTCAGGATTGTTGTAATGAATGATATTTTTGCACAGTGTACCATATGCAACTTTTGGTTACTGTTCTTTAGTATTGATAGATGTAAAAGGCTTAGGTTATGTATGTGTAACTATGGAACTCTATCCCTCTCTTTAAGACTACCAGCACCATTGATTCAAGTGCATGCATGCACAAAGACTTTTTTTCTTTTCTATTATTATTATTATTATTATTTAAAAGAGGATTGTAAAAGCGAATTCCACCTGAACAAGTACCAGTAGCTTTTCTTTAAGTCCACAACTACATCAAATTGTCAGAATTTTAATCATAATAATTGATCCCAATTAAAGCAAGTCTAGTCTCATGGGAATGGTGAAAAAGTTCATAAGTTGAACAATGTACAGATGATCATCATACTGAGTTGATCAATTCAATTTGAATTGACTTCAATAGGAATTCTTCTCAAACTATACTTGGCTCTTGTACATTCCAATCCCAAACGAAATTCCATACCGACTTATAAAGGTTCAAACCCACAACATAACCACCACAGCAACAAAACCCTGATCCAAAAAATTTTGCAATGTAAACTAGTGATGAACTGATTAGGTAAAAAAAAGGTTCAAAATTGTAAAAATATTTTGATATTTTCTAGTTTATAGTCATGTGGTATTTTAGAGATTTTTTCAATAATTATACATGCATGCTTTTAACTTTATTTACAAATCTATAATATATATATATATATGTAAAATAATAGAATAAAAAAAGTAAAATTTTAGTTAGATCTATAAAAATCAGGTTTTCAAGATTGACAAAAAAACAATGTTTTGCGGATCTAGCTACTTGTTTTGAAATTTTAATTTTCTCAAGTCTATCATTAAGAAATTTTAATGGTAGGTGTTTCATATTACAACTTAATTAAATTTTCTAATAATAATCATTATTACATTTCTTATTATAAGTAGTATTTTACTTTTTTGAGTTTTTTTAGATATATATGTACTGCTTACTTAATTTCTTTCCTACTTTATAGGAATTGTTTTCATTTAAATATTTACTTCTAAAAATATAAACCGATGCTACATAGTTTGTAGGATTATTACATTTTTTATTATTAATATTTTACTTTTGAGAGTTTTGTTAAATATGTACTATTTCCCTAATTTCTTTAATACTTTGTAGGAATTGTTTTATTTTCAATATTTACTTCTAAAACCGATGCTACAGATTTTGTCTTTCTTAGAAGACCAAGCCAAAAGACTCTAAGTGTGAGATTATGTTTAACAGAAGTCATTTTAAGTCAATTTTTTTTATGAGATGTCAATCTTATATTATTGCAACTTCCGTATTTGTTGAAGAATAATAAAATTGATATCATTTCTTTAATTTTTTTTTTTCTTTTAGAAATATGCTCTTAAATAACCCAAACATAAGATTACGCAGCAGTGAGGCCTTGTTACACCACTAATAGTTATATTAACGCATTCTTAAAGAAAAACATTTTAGGACACCACTAATAGTAATAGTTATATTAAAGCATTTTCGAAAAAAAAAACATTACAACTCAACATTACAACTCACGACTGAGAACTTGGGACTCAGAAGGACTCAGAAACTTGGAGGGACTTCAGGGAGGGACTTCACTGAGGGACTTTAGGAACTTGCCGCCAGACGAAGGATAACAAGGATGACAATGAAACCTATGATTACCAAAACAGTGGTAATAACAAATATGTCTATGAGGACCAGCACAGTCAGTGGTAGAAGTTGCAGTCACTTCGTGGTTCTACCGAACACCGCCATTAAAATAATCACAACTAAAAGGGCCACAAAGGATACTATTGTCATAACACGTGCAAGTAGCTTTTTAGTTTTATTCTGGATACCTCTAGCACTTAGAAAACCCGAGAGGACTAAAAGCCCAATCATGGATATGAACTCACGCAAAGGCAATTTGCGAAAAATGGGTGGCGTAACAACCGCAACCAGCAAGCCTGCATCCACTGTCATGATCAGTAGGTTGTATTTATCACAGTGCGCTTGAGGAGGAGGAGGAGGAGGAGGAGGGACTTGGGGAGGAGGAACAGGGTGCTGGTTTTCGTATAGGGGAGGAGGAACAGGGTGCTGGTTTTCGTACTGGAGAGGACCAAAAGTGCGATAGGGAGGATTCAAACCATGTCTACGGTACCATTCTTCCTCGTACATCCTGCTTAGAAAAACTTACGTAACGCAAGGAGATCTGTATTCGTCGGTTCAGATTGCTAAGATCTCAAGCAAGACGCTGAGAGTTCTGGTTTTTCACCTTAGCCTTACTTAGTAGTCCTATTGGGAGGCCTTACCTTACGACTGCTACGGTCTCTTAACTATCTGGCCTAATGGAGATACAAAGGCATAAGATGAGACAGCGTAAGAACAAAGAAGGAAAAGGAAATTCAGTATGCCACCTCGTTGTCCCTGAACCACAACCCTTCCCCTTACTAGATGAAAAAATAACCTTAAACTTGGAAATGACTCTCGTTAACAAATCAGTGGTGGTATCTGGAATTTATGTGATGATGTGTCAATTCCACTCTAATATAGTGAACGTACTTCTAAACTAAACGCCATAACAGAATAACGGTAATTTAACTCAATCCAATGTTTTTGTTGTAAATATGCATATTACATTTTAAACTGTAGAAGACTTTTTTAATATACAATTTTTCTTTTCCAAATTAATAATGCACTGGTAAAACTATAAAAAGTTTGTTTCACCAAAAATCCTTTCTTAATTATACTAAATCCACATAAAATGGGTTTCCTTTTTTTTTTATATACTTTATAATTAAATGTAATTAATCATTTACTAGTTTGCTGCCATTCCTTAACTCATGTTGAGCTAATGATCAGTAATTTAAAGTCACAAAAGGTTATTTTTATTTTGAGCTCGGCCCCAGAAACTATAATGTGTAAAAATTATATTTTTTCAAGTTAATTTCTACTTTCTTCTCCCATGGGTGTCTTATCTTTCTTAACTACTATTGATCTAATAACTCACAATTTACTTTCAACTGAAAAAGTCATTTTTGTTTTAAAAGTTTGATATTTGGCTCAAAATCAAAGGCATCTTTAGAGTTTTTTAGAAATGTTTTAGTATCTATTAAACTTTATATATATAAATATATAGACACACACACACACATACACACACACTTTTATATATAAAAATGTATATTTATGTGTTTGTTTGTTTGTTTTTATGTACTAATGGGATTGAGTTTTTTTTTTATAATATTGATCGTGTAAAATAATTTTAAAAAACAATTTTACACCAAAATCAAACTAATAGTGACATGGATTAGGGAATAAAGCAAGTTTTAAATATTTTACCACAATTTAATAATTACATATGAGAGAGTATCGTAGTTTTCAAAAATGATTCGTTCAAGTAAAATTAATATATTCTATATAAGTTTATTCTTAAATATTGTCACCTATTGACAAGGTTACTGTTTTTTAGTTTAAAAATCCTATATTTGTTTTCAAACAACCGAAAAAAATTATTTTTCTTCGTATTAATTAATATTAGGGTATTTTTTATTTTTTATTTAATAATTTATACATAATATCTCATGGGTAAAAACATATAAATACTACGATGAGGGTAATAATATCTCAGAGATGTCTCGTTACATCCTAATTCATTGTCCCCTCAGCCATACATACACATATATATATATATACACATTATCATACAAAATTTGAAATTTAGTCAAAATACATTATATATGAAATGAAGTAATAGTACATTTAGTACACCTCCAATTTGCTAAAGAGATACAACAGAGCAGAGCAGAGCAGCTAGCAGTGGTGGCAGAGGGTTTCTTTGTGCAATTTAAACTGCAAGTTCCTCCTCTTCACAAAAGAGATACAGCAGAGCAAGTAGCTAGCAGTGGTGGCACAGGGTTTCTTTGTGCAACTTAATTAAACTGCAAGTTCTTCAATCTAGCTACTTCGCTACTACTGAGTCCTCACATATAATCAATGACTAGGATGGCTACTTATTTTTATCCCTAACTCCTCACCTTTTTAAATTCCCAACGCTCACTACGACTCGTTAAAACATTGGCTAGCAGTGGTGGAAGAGGGTTTGTTTGTGCAACATAAACTGCCATTTTTTTCAATCTGCTACTGAGTATTGACACCCAATAATTAATTACTAGGATGGCTATTTATTTTTATCCCTCTAACTCCTAATCTTTTTCTATTCCCACACTCACTACGACTCGGTAAAATTAATGTTTTAAAAATCGGATTGAACTCCAATCGAGCTACATGGACACTGAGTCAAATCGATTAGGTCAAACGAGAAAATTAGATAATGTCATAAATAAATTTAAATTATAAATATATTATAATTAAAAAATTCCTTACACCCAACTATAAATATTTATTAAATCATAACTAAAATACATAAAATTAATAAAATACTAATAATTAATCTAAATATTAGACATTATTTTATATCAAACATAATAATTCTAAAATGAAAGAAAAAAAAAAGTAAAAATGTCTCTAAAATTGTGGAGTTTGATGTTATTTGAGCATTTGTTCTATCAACAAATGACTTAAAATAATACTAATCCACATAGCTATTATTTGTTTAATTTAGGTAGATTAAAAAAAATTATGGAGTAAAGTTTAATTTCTACAAAATTGCAATATGGTCAAATTTATAGTATGTTGTGATATTGGATTCAAAATTCAGAAGTAAATTATAAAATTTATAAACACAATAGCTCCCATATATTTGTTCACTTAAAAATGACACAATTTAAATTTCAAAGAAAAGAAAAGCAAGTGTAAAAGCCCCAAATGAAAGAAAAGACAAAAAAAAATAGCAAAAAGCAAATCGGTCAAACCCGAATTTTAACTAAGTTAACCGGTCAAACCCAGTCTTTGACTGACTTTGACCAATTTTTTAGTGATCCGATTTTTTAATAAAAGCTGGATTGGACCATAGACTATTCCCCGTCCAACCGATCGGACCGACTGATCTTGTCCGATTTTCATAAAACTGGTTAAAACGATCACATTTGCACTTTTTTTTGGCATTAAAAATTAAATTAAAACATAAAAAAAATGGAGGAGGGGCTTCGCCAATAAATTATTATAATAGCTAGCTCACATAATTTCAAAGCCTCTTTACACATTGTTATAATATCATGCATGTTTTGTATAAGAAAAAACAGAGAATATAGTTGAATACAACAATGCTGCTTAACTGAAAATTTTTCGAGTATAGTAAGGAAATGAACTTTATGAGTAACATTGCAATCCATGAAAGTCAGCGATACAATAACTATTACGGCACTCATAATAAACCATATCATGAGCTAAAAGTCTCAAAATGAAAATGTACAAATTAATGGACTTCTTTTTGAAAGTTATGTCAGTTAATTATAAATTAAAAATGAACATGTGCTCATTTGAGTTTACAATAATGCATGAGTAGACATTTTTCTCTTTGACTAAATTTGTGAGTGTGCATTGATACCAACATCCGAAGTAAATTTTTTTCGTAACTCTAACAAACGAAGAACTAGATAATAATAATAATAATATATCATCAAAATTAAGATAGTAACCTCACGTTTGAAACAAATACTGCATCAAACTTAGCCTTATAATAATCATTATAACATTTTAAAAACTGGGCGGAACCTTTTATTCTAAGTAACCCATTTTTGTTTCCTAAATTTACATATTTTTTTAAGCAGGCAATAACCTGAAACAAATTAATTAAGGAATAACTTTATGGGTGAAACCAACACCCACATTAATTCTATCTAGTGATCATCATATGATATTTAAAGTTTAAACATCATACATATCATCATATCATGAACAAAAAAAGTTTGGAACTGAATTAAATTGATTTTTACTTGAAAATTATGTCATTGTATCATGAATTTATGATTGAGTATATACAATACATGCATCTCTAGATTTTACAATGTAAACATTTTTTTTTCTTTTTTTTACTAGAATATGTACACGTGGATTGGTTACCAAATCTCTCCCTCCTCCAGGTATGAAACTACTACAGATAAATATATTTTTTTGTTTAAAATTATTGATGTTATTTGGTTATAAATTTGGATGAGTTTGAGGGATCTATATGGATTCAATAGCCAACTTTGTGACGAAATTACATACTTTTCTCATCTTAAAATTGTTTGATGTCTTAGAGGATATATTGTTATTCTTAATAATGATATCCTATCTAACTTAACTGATTACATGGAGGTAAATGGAGAGAGCTTGGATGAGACAAATTGTTTGGATTATTGATCTAGAAGAAATGAAGAAAGTCTTTATGTATGAGTTGCACTACCATTAATGATATTTGTTTATGTATGAATAGAAATTGTTTATATAATATAATACAATAGAGTAAAACATTTATCAGGATCATCTTGATAAACTCCTTGTCAGGCACCAATTATTTTGTGCCATGTCAGCATTTTTTAAAGTCTCACTCTAATAAAAATATACCCTACCTACACCATATAATTAAGGGCGTTGTTATTGCCAGAGCAGATATTAGCTGCCAGAGCAATTAATTTATGTTCTTCCCAATTTACCCTTACTTAGTCAACTTCTTATTGTTATCTTCTCCATTACCGTCATCGATTATCTCTCTCATTTTTTTCTCATCTTTTCCTATAAACTTTCGTTTCTTCTTCTTTCCACTAATTTCTCTCTAAATTTTATTAGTTTCTCCACAAAAATCAATTGAAAAGGGTCTCAAGATTTTGGCTTTACAAGTAAAAAAGAAAGTATAAAAGAGTAAGTACCATGGATTATTGCTACTGCTCCTTAAATTCAGTGTTTATTAACAGTTCTTTGATTTCGATATTTTATTGAAAATTCAAAACCAATTGTTGAAAATTTAATTTAATGTGCTTCTTGACACTTGAGTGAGTGAATTCTTGTTCTTTTCTGATCATCCTAAGTTCTTGTATTATTGTGCTAAGTTGTTTAAAGGGCTCTAATAATCTTTTCTTTCTTTTTCTATGTTCTTTCTTTTAATTTTTTTTCTTATTTTTGCAGAATGGGGTTTGAATATTTTAGCCCATTATTGAACTTAATTGGTTTTTCTTGTTTGGACTTTGCTTTGGCTTTGTCTTTCGATTTTCTTTTTATTTTCTCTTTCTATCCCATCGATGAATTCGTTTGAGAAATTGACATGAATATGTTAACATACTTTGTTTCTTGAAAAATATTTTATTCTTTCTATTTTATTGAAAAGATGTTGGTAATCCGCTGGGCTATTGTTTATCTAATAAAAGTTTTCTAGCCTATGAATATTCAATTAGGATGTGTTGAATGTTCCGCTGATCTTTTTCCTCTATCGGAAGTTATTTAATTTTCTGATTCTTAAGCAAATGTGAGATTTTCCTCCACCCACTCTATGAAAGGAGGGGAGAATATTAATCTGATACACCCAAAATAAGTTTGGTTTTTTATTTTGCAAAGAGAAAAAAAAAATTCTTTTTTTTTTATGTGATGGATTGAAAGAGGCATAGGGTGCAAAGGAAAGAGAAAGTGACTTCCTTTTCATAGTTGCTGGACTTGCTTATACATGTTATGTGTAATTCTTTAGTTTGATGAGTTGTTGCTGGACTATGAATGCTAGAATAGGAATCCCTGTTGATATAATTGATTCCCTGTATGATATTGTTGAAGGTTATCCTAATCCATGTATGTTGTTAGCTTCAGAATACTTTTAGCATTTTTTCGTTTGCCTTTGATTAATAGTTATTATTGCTGTATTTTCTTTTTAACTTCTAAAGACGAAATCTTTAAACCCTTTTCAAGAAAATTACTCAAGAAAATTTATAGTTTGGCCAGTGTTATTTTTGTCTCTGAACAAATCCACCTTTGCTTGATTTTGTAGAGAAATTAATGAAATTTTTTAGGGAAATTAGTGGAAAGAAAAAGAAAGAGGAAAAGGCGAGAGAAATAATGATAACGGTAATGGAGAAGATAATGATGAGAAGTTGACTAAGTAAGGATAGATTGGGAATAGCATAAATTAATTGCTCTGGCAGCTAATATCTGCTCTGGCAATAACAGTTCCCTATAATTAATTATTAAACTTTTTGATTTTATTTTCATATCGTAGGGTTCAATCGCATTTGGGTTAGAGTTTAATAATTGTAAATTTTAATTTTTGTGATATTTTATTCTTGTAATTCATAATTTTTGTGAAACAATATCGTAGAGTTCACTCATATTTGGTTTATGGTTTAATAATTGTAGATTTAATTTTAGTGATATTTTATTTTTTTTAATCCCTAATTTTAATGAAACAATGTCATAGAGTTCACTCACATTTGGAGGTTAGGGCTTAATAATTGTAGATTTAATTTTAGTGATATTTAATTTTTATTTTTTTTAGTGAATTGTAGATTTAATTTTAATGATATTTTATTTTTTAATTTTTTTTAGTGATTTGAATTAGATAGACTAAATACGATAATTTTAAACAAATGATATGGATGAGTTAGGGAAGGATTTATGTGCATTTAATATTTTTAAACAAATGATATGGATAAGTTTTTTTTTTTTTTTTTTTTTTTTAACCGAAAATATATATATATATATGGGCAAAATACGGTGCCGGATATACCCTTGCACACCGTTACAACATTAAAAGCACTAAATTTGGAGTACTACTCCATTACATGAGATTCAAAGTAAATGCAGTAACTTTATAAGTTATGGAAGGATTTTTGTGCATTTAATATTTTTTCTAAATTTAAGAATTTTAGTTAATTATATGGTATAAGTGAGGTGTATTATTATTATTATGGTGAAACGCTAAAAAAAACTTACATGGCATTCAAGGATTAGTGCCTGATAAAGGCTTTATCAGTATGATCCTGATAAATGTTACGCCCAATATAATATTATCAATATGATTAAGTTGTTTCGGTTTTGCTTTTCACAGTATCATGAACACTGTATGGGCTATTTACCAAAATATTGCTTTTAAAAAAAATAATGTGATTTTTATTATTCTTTCACAAACAGAAAGTTCGCAATTTCAAAATACAACTCTAGAAGTCGCAATTCTAAATTGCGATTCTTTGTTTTATTTATTTTTTAAATTCAATTCAAACATAAATGGATGGTTTCTTTGTCTTATTATTTTTTAAAATTTAATTAATACACCAATTGATGATTTCTTTGTTTTAGTAATTCTTAAAATTCAATTAAAACATGAATTGATGATGATTTATTTGAACTAAAATTTTTTTTATCGTTGTATGGAATTTGTTTTTTTATACACAGAGATATTAATTTTGCAATTTGATTATATTTGTATCTTTAGAAAAAAAAAAGAAGAAGTCTCATCCCAAATTTATGACCATATTTAGAAAAAAAAATGAATTCAAACACGTATATTAAAATATTGACAGCTTAATTATATTATATTATTGCCCCGAAACATTTTTTTATACATAATAAAGATATAAATATATAATTAGATTATATCTATATCTTTTCATAATTAATGCAAAATGAATACATAAGATTAAAAAAAATTCAAAGTTTCTGTGCATAGTAAGAGAATTAATTATTACATTTCTTATTATAAGTAGTATTTTACTTTTGGGAGTTTTGTTATATATATATGTACTACTTACCTAATTTCTTTCCTACTTTATAGGAATTGTTTTTATTTAAATATTTACTTCTAAAAATATAAACCGATGCTACATAGTTTGTAGGATTATTACATTTTTTATTATTAGTATTTTATTTTGAGAGTTTTGTTAAATATCTACTATTTAACTAATTTCTTTTATACTTTGTAGGAATTGTTTTATTTTCAATATTTACTTCTAAAACCCATGCTACACATTCTGTCTTTCTTAGAAGACCAATGTAAAAGACTCTAGGTTTGAGATTATGTTTAACCGGAGTCATTTTAAGTTTTTTTTTTTTTTTTGAGAAGTCAATCTTATACTATTGCAACTCCCTATTTGTTGAAGAATAATAAAATTGATATTATTTCTTTAATTTTTTATCTTTTAGAAATATGTTCTTAAATAATCCAAATTATGTGAGGCCTTGTTACACCACTAATAGTTATATTAACGCGTTCTTAAAGAATTTAAGAAAAAAACATAAAAAAAAACATTTCAGGACACCACTAATAGTTTTCAAAGAAAAAACATTACATTACGACTCGGGACTCAACATAACATTACGCACTCGGGACTCAACATAACATTACGACTCGGGACCTCAGGGAGGTCAGGGAGAGGGCTTAACATCACGACTCGGGACCTCAGGGAGAGGGCTTAACATTACGACTCGGGACCTCAGGGAGAGGGCTTCGGGACTTCAGCAGGACTTCGGGACTTTGGGACTTCAGGAACTTGTTCCCAAAAGGAGGAACTAGTGCTTGCCAATAATAAAGATGATAATGAGACCTATCAATACCAAAACAGTGATAATAACAGGTATGGCTAAGAGGGCCAGCACAGTGATCGGACGTTCTTTAAAACCCATACTAATTGTAGCAATTAGTATGACAAGGAGAGAGGTGACAAATAGACACAGGGCATATTCCGAGTGATATTTTTGGGAGTGATAGGCAGCAGTTATCGATCCTACAATTAAACATGCATTAATTGCAACTATTGAGTGAAACACGATTTCCATAATCTTTTGCTGGATGGTAGAAGGAAGGGCGGCGGTGGTGGTGACAGAAGGAAGGGCCGTGGTGGTGGTGGGTGAAGGTGAAGGAAGGGCGGCGGTGGCAGCAGAAGGAAGGGCGGCGGTGGGGAGCACTGAGGGAACAGTAGACTGCATTGCGATTTAGGTCGGTTGAAGTTGAACAAAAGAATTTAGGTTGATAAGACAAAATCTCACTTGGTGTGTATTTATATATATTTTTAGATCATCCAAGGGAGTGCCCTACCCGTGCTGTATGAATGGGCGGAACTAACCCACTACCAATTTTGCCCAAACTCCTTTTATATTAGATTTTTTGACTAACAAATTACGAAAATTCACCTTCTAACCCCACGAAATTTGCCTAAACTTTTATGTACATTAAACTTCTTCAATAAATTATCACAAAAATTCTTCTAAAATTATGTGACTTGATTACATAATCATGAAAATTTACTCTCTTACTATAAATAATATTTACTATTTTAAAATTAGGGTGAAGATGACGTATATATAGAGTTGAAGAAAAAGAATTTATGTTAAGATGAAGAGGAAAATTAAAATTGAAATAAAAAGAGAAAGTGATAAAGATTTGTCATAAAATCGGTCTAGTTTGGTGTTAATTTCAACTTTAATAAAAAGCATTATCATCTTTATATAAAATAAGACAAGAAGTGAAATCAATAATAACATATAATAAAATAGGGAGTGGCGCCCCCTGCATATGGGATGATTAGCCCACCAAAAAAAAATAAAAAAAAATAATAACATATAATGAAATTAAGACTAAAATACATAATATCACATAAGATCCAAAGTGACACAATTGAATGATAAATTCACACAAATTATATATATATGTATGTATGTATGTGTGTATATATATATATATATATATTTAGAGTAATGATAGGGGGAGTGAAAAATTAGAGTAAAAACTTAAAGTGACTGACGTGGCAGGTATAAAAAGACAAACTTATCCCTTATCCATTAGGGTTCACTTATCATTTGGTTAGGGTATTAACTTGTCTTTTTATAACTGCCACGTCAGTCATTTTGCGTTTCACTCTAATTTTTCACTCCCCCTATCATTGCTCATATATTTATTTAGGGTGTAACATTATCAGGATCATCCTGATAAAGCCTTTATTAGGCACCAAACCTTGAATGCCATGTAAGCTTTTTTTAGTATTTCACCATAATAATAATACACCTCACTTATACCACATAATTAACTAAAATCCTTAAATTTATGAAAAATATTAAAATGCACATAAATACTTTCATAACTTATCCATATCATTTGTTTTTTTTTTATTTGGCAATATGATCTGGGGTGCCATTCCCTAATATATTAATATGTGATTTGGGTAAAGGAAAATCACCCTTACAAAAGTATACCATCTTGATCTCTACTCCATTTATACACCTACAAATGGAAGAGGGATCAAGCGGAGAGCACAAAAGAGGAGTACTACTCCTTTTACACAAGAAATTAATAGCAACAAGAGAGTAAACGTTAAAAACATTAAATGCACATAAATCCTTCCATATTTCATCCATACCATTCGTTTAAAATTATCATGTATTTATTCTATCTAATTCAAATCACTAAAAAAATTAAAAAATAAAATATAATTAAAATTAAATCTACAATTAAGTAAAAAAATAAAAAAAATAAAAAAAATCACTAAAATTAAATCTACAATTATTAAGTCCTAATTCCTAAATATGAGTGAACCCTACGACATTGTTTCATTAAAATTAGGGATTAAAAAAAATAAAATATCACTAAAATTAAATTTACAATTATTAAACTCTAATCCAAATATGAGTGAACCATAATATATTGTTTCACAAAAATTAGGAATTACGAGAATAAAATATCACAAAAATTAAAATTTATAATTATTAAACCCTAACCCAAATGTGAGTGAACCTACGATATGAGAATAAAATCAAAGAGTTTAATAATTAATTATATGGTGTAGGTAGGGTACATTTTTATTAGGGTGACAAGGAATTTATCAGGATGATCCTGATAAATGTTTTACTTATTTATTTATTATGAATATTATTTTTTATCCCTTTTTATAATGGTTGATTTGGAAATTTATTTATTAAATGCATTTAGTTATCGCAAAAAAAAATAAATCAGTCCCCGTGAAAAATAAATTTTGGTTTCGCCCCTGTAGATATGACCATTCCGGCGGTTCCGGAACTGGAATTGGAGGCCCACAAAATTGGAACCGTAGCTGAACCGTTTACTGACGGTTTGGTTAAGATTCTCCAAAATTAGAACCGTAATCGACAGTTCCGGTTCAAAACCGTGAAATTTTTTTTTTTTAAAAAAAAAACACTATTCCCCTTCCCCATTCACCTTGTTAGTTTGTCCCTTCCGTCTTCCTAGCCTTTATTTACAAGGAAGAAAATAGAGATCTAACAAATAATACATAAAAGAAGGAGAATAGAGGAAAACTCGACGGCTAGGTTAGTGGCAGCTCTATGTCGAGTGAAGAAGGTGGCTTGGGTGCTGTTGCCTTTGATTGAGTAATATTCCAAATAATTGATATTAATTTGAGAGAATTAAAAAGAAAGAGCTTATTTCACTTTCACGATTTGATAGATATGACTTAAAGCGTGATAAATGTAAATATTGTTGGTAAATGATAAGCGGTAACTTTGATTATAATTTGGGAATTTCCTTTTATGATAAAATATAACTCAAAATATATAAACTAATTAACAAGATAAATTTGGGAATTTCCTTTTATGATAAAGTATAGATCAAAATATCTAAACTAATTAACAAGATAAATTTGGGAATTTCCTTTTATGATAAAATATAATTCAAAATATCTAAACTAATTAACAAGATAGAAAAAGTACACTACTACAAAAATAGCCTGTTACACCGCCCTTTTTAAAGCGGTTAAACAGAAACCGGTGTAATTCATAAAAACGAGGTGGCATTATCGTAATATTAAACAAAAATTTAGACTATTTACACCGGTTATAAGAATAACCGTGTGAGAAAGTTATTGAAAGTTATTTTTTTACACCGGTTATAAGAATAACCGGTGTAGAAAGTTTTGAAAGTTTTTGTTTACACCGGTTATAAGAATAACCGGTGTAGAAAGTTTTGAAATTTTTTTTTTACACTGGTTATAAGAATAACCGGTGTAGAAAGTTTTTGAAAGTTTTTTTTTACACCGGTTATAAGAATTCTTATAACCGGTGTAGAAAGTTTTTGAAAGTTTTTTTTTTACACCGGTTATAAGAATAACAGGTGTAGAAAGGTTTGAAAGTTTACTCCTTTTCCCTTTCCTAACTCTTCTCGATGTCCATCTTATCCTTTAGTCACATTAAAATCAATCCAATTTAGAATTTTAAGCATATCCCACTCTATACATGCATTTATCTCATTTTTTTTTTATTAAAATTAATCCATATATTTGGAATGAATAATAGATAATATCACGATTCGATAAAATTATTGGAGGTTGATTTGAAAAGAAATTGGCAAACTATTGAAATTACAAGATTTTTGAACGATGAATTTGTCATGATTCAGGAAGTATTTTAAAAAGATAATCTTTTGTATGATCAATTTAGTCATGATTTAGGAAGTATTTTGAGAAAGAATTCGAGGTGGACAAAGAAACACCAATCAAATTGGGAAGGAAGTGAATAAATTAAGGAACAAGATTTGAAATGGAAGAGTCTTACATTTTTAAAGAAATTCCGTAATTAATGTGATTGAGCAAAATTGTGATTGGCATTATTCTTTGAAAAATATTTTCAAAGAAATAAAACTAAAAAGTTACTTTCTACCCGGTTATTATAACCGGTGTAAAAAGCACTTTTTACAAAAGAAATAAAACTATAAAATTACTTTCTACGCCGGTTATTATAACCGGTGTAAAAAGCACTTTTTACACCGGTTATTTGTAACCGTTTGTAAAAAGCACTTTTTACACCGTTACAAATAACCGGTGTAGAAGTTTTAAAAAAAAAAGCCCTGGCCACCCAAAACTCTTTCCTCTCCCACCAAAACTCTTTCTCTCCGCCAAAACTCTTCAGCCTCCCCCGTCTCCCAAACTCTTCAGCCTCCCCTGTCTCCACCAAACAACTCTTCAGCCTCCCACCGCCGCCGGCCATCATCTACCAACTCCCACCAAAACTGGATATGATTTGACTATCCATGGCCAGAGCAAATTCGAGTCACCACAAACAATAATCTTGAGAGAGATTTAGTCATCTGTCTGGTAGGTCAATTTGTACTGGAATTTTAAGGTTTCGATAAAGATTTCATATTATCTTAGTTTCTACTGACTCAGCAAATTGAATTTTTTTCAGTTTACTTGTGTTGTTATTGTAGTAATTAATGTGCATGATTCGTTGGTTTTTTGTTTTAAGGAGGACTTCGCATAATTCTTCATTATTGGTTTTCTACCTTTGAGGACTTCTTCAGTTGAAACAAACCCTCAATCCCTGACGAATTCGTTTGACGTCTTCTAGCAAAACTCACCACAATTGCTGCTGGAAATTTTGAAAAAGGCTCGGAAATCATCTCCGCAAACTCTTATGTCTTCAGCTAGCCTAGCTCAGATCTTTAATTTGTTTTCTGGATTGGATTTTTCAAAGCTCGGTTATCTTTCAGGTTAGCTGATTCTCTGTTCTTCTTCTTAATGTGTTATTGTATCTGTTTATGAATTATAAATTATAAATTTTGTATATTTTTTATTATAAGTGATGTTTGATTGGGAGATAATTAATGAAGGGATCAGTGAACAAGTTTGAATTTTGAGCGGTTAAAAGTTGAATTCTTTAGGGTGAAATCGTTTGGATGAAGAGATTTTAGAAGAGAGTTTTTTTTTATAAGACTTTTTACACCGGTTGATAATAACCGGTTGTAAATAAGAGATTTTTAAACCTGTATGATTAAACCGGCTGTAAAAATAATTCACGTTTTACCGCGCCTGTATATACACCGGTACAATTTTCAAATAACCGGTGTAAATTAGCCTTTTTTAACCGGTGTAACAGGCTATTTTTGTAGTAGTGGTAGCATATATCCACGAGATAATGAAGTATAAATATTCAGCATTAATAATGAGAAAAATTAGCTAAGTTTGGTTAAGAAATTAAATGAGAATTAAAATTTTCCAAGTAATTTTGGCTAATTACTGTTCTAAAATTGAAATGGTATTGGGAAAGGTCCTTCTAATATTATTTCTTACTTTTTTAATCTTTATACTTTAGATTTTAGAGTTATAGTTTAAAGTTTAGGGTTTAGGGCTTAGGGTTAGATTTTTTTGGGATCAAATTTCCATTTTTCAGAGGTTACAACATATTAATTTTTGCCAAAAATGGCAAAATTAAAAAATGCGTTGATTTTGACTTTTTTTGTATCGGTTTTTACACCCACCTAATGGCAAACAAGCATTGTAGTAAATATTGTTAAAAAAAGTGAAAATTAAAATTTTCACTAAACCACTATTTTTCATGGGTTAGGGTAAAAATGGTAAAGTCAATAAACGTGTTAATTTTGGTTTTTTTTCCCGAATGTTTTTTACACACACCTCAATCGCAAACAAGCAATGTAACGAACAGTGTCAAAAAAAAAGTGATATTAGATTTTTTGCCGAATTTCTAATTTTCATGGATTAAAATTAACGTATTTTAGCGAAAAATGGCAAAACTAAAAACGCGTTGATTTTGATTTTTTTGTGATGTTTTTATACCCACCTCGATTGTGAACAAAATATAAAAATACGTAAAAAGGAACTTTCTTAAATTAACATAAAAGAACAAACAAAAACGTAATAGATCTTTAAGAACTTTCCTAAATTAACATAAAAAAACAAATTAGTTATATAAAGATGAGTAAAAAGAGCTTTCTTAATTAAATGAACATAAAAAAACGAAGTAATTATATAAAGATGCGTACAAAGGACTTTCTCAAATTAACATAAAAGAATTAATAAATTAGAAAATTAGATTTTAAGAACTTTCCTTAATTTTAGCATAAAAAATGAATAAAAAAGACCAATTTTTTAACCATCTAATTCTTGATTTAATTTATTACAATCAACACTTTACTATCAAGAATGTAAGATCACGAAAGAACAATTATTATATAAAAAGATCAATAACGTTAAAAAATCAAAGAGAACGATCAGTCAAGAACATAAAATTATAGAGACAAGATTCCTATGGTAAATAAAATTTGATAAATAAATTAAAATTTCCAAAAATCATACCTTTAATCAAAGAAGCCAACAAACTCAAACAATTTTTTAGATGTTTAATTTAGTTAGTTAGTCATCTATTTATAGATGAAATTAGTCTCTTGGATGTGAACCTGAATGATAATTATTTTGATATGGTCTAGTAAAGACTACTTAACGGGCCACTAAAAATAGTTTCTTATTAAATTGGACTTGTTTAGTTTAGTCAATCTAGTGGAGTATTTTATTACCATTTATTTTGCAATGTAAGATAGTAATAATTCTCTTCCATGTAACTCTTTTGTACTTGGGTGGTTTGTTTATATCAAACAACATATTTTTAACTTAATATTAAGGGTAAATTACCTCAATGGTCCCTCAACTTTGGAGTTTGTTACATTTTGATTCACATTCTTTCAAAAGTTTCATTATAGCCATTTAAGTTTAACTTGGATTTTGTAATGTAAACAATCCCCAATCCATTTTTCATTCATTTATGTAACGATTTTGTTAATCATATATTGTGCAAAAGTCATTTTGAGAGACAAATAATGGGAAAAAAAAGTCTCCCATCATTATTATTTTGTTAATCTATATGTTGTCTTTTTATTATTTAAAATTTATGAATTAAATTGTAGTATGAAAAAATAACATGAAATCGAGATTTTTATTATATATGTGATGGTGGTGTCTTCCTTTTAAGTTTTAATTTATGCGAATTATTTTAATAAAATATTAGTATGAGCAGTGTTATTAGAAACAAAAATAATAACATATAGTTGCTATATATTTATGTATTAGTATTTTAACAAAAAAATATAACTCGCCTTGTTAGAGTATTTTTTTAGTTTTATAGTATAATTTTTTTCTTGAGATTTGTTGTAAGAAATAAATATTTTGGACGTGTTTGGATTGATGAGTTTGTTGGTGGACATTTATATTCGAAAATTTTTTATTAATAAAATTTAGAATTCAAATTTGAATTCATATTTTATGAGTTTATTTTGGTGAAAAAAATATCTTAGGAAGAATTTTTTATTATTGAAAATTTAAAAGTCAAATTTAAATATAATAATTTATTTATAAAAATATAAAAACTTTGTAACAAAAATAATTACTGTAACATTATTTTTTATTTTAAAAATTTTGATAGAAAAAACTCGGCAAAATAAAACAAATTGAATTTGTGAATTAAAACACTAAAACAACGGTATACAAATGGAGCCTAAATTTTTTGAAGCATATATTGGTAAATAGTTTATAATTTGATTGAGAGAACAATAAAAGCCATTATTAGAAATAAGTGTCATATTATTTTTATATAATTTGTTTCTTATAATTTGAGGGTAAAATAAATGTTATATTAATAAAAATTTTGGAGAAAAATTAGTTAGAATGAAAGCTAATTGTTGCTCTACTAATAACTGCAGCCAATGTATATATAGGAATTTGTGCTTTCTTCGGAGCGACTTTCTGCCGGTCGAATATGTGTAAACTAAGTTAAGAATCCTATGGGAAATATTCAGATGAGACATCAAGATTATCATATAGTTAAAATTCACTAAAGGACAAGATAAACAAATATAATAAAAATTTATTTTGTTTGTTTTTGGAATTAAAATCATTCCAAATTATGAAATGGTTTGGATACAGTATAAATCAAAACAATACAAAAAAATCATTTTCAACTGGTAAATTTTTTTCTCACTTGGGACTGCAATTCGATCCTAACAACCTTTGCATTGGAGGAAGAGATAAATTCCACTCAAAATTTGCAAATTTGACCAATGAAAAATATCGATCTTATCTAATACTAACTAATATTCTTCGTTGATTTCGCAAAAATAATTCAGCGAATATTCTGACAATAATTCAACAATTTTTTACCAAATTAACAAATTAGCCATATGCATGGGAGACCATCATACATAACAAAGTTAAAAGACAAAACAACTTACTATCCTCTTGCCATCCAAACACTTGGCACAAATCCTTCTATGTTAAGTGTTAAGGGTTTTTTTTTAATTAATAAGATAAAATATATCATATGTAAACATTGAATATAATGGATCGAATTGAAGTCACAACATAAAGATTTAAGCTTTTTTTAAAAAATAAAATAAAAAGGACGATGAATTAATGACAAGGTTTTTCCCATCTTTTCTTTTGTTCTAATTAATTTTTGTGTGACAAAGTAACACAAAAGTATTAGTGATCATAAAGAAGCAACAGCTAAATGGTCCCATCTTTTTTGTTTTGTTTTTTGGGGCAAAAAAGCAAGAAATCCATAAATACATCTCTGATCACAGCACAACAGCAGCTTTGGATGATTGGCAATCCATCCAGCATAAATGGTCCAATGAAGAACACAAGAACACAGGTGGTTTTATAAAGTGAGTTCATGAGTGGACTACTACGAGGTTTTGTGATTCTACAAACTACAAGTTGGGCTAATTGATCTGCATTAAATGAACGCAGTAAAGAGAAGCAGAGCTAGCCTTGAACTTGAAGGATTAAAAAATTCAACCAAAGGGGAGAAAAATGGATGATAGATTTAGTATAAATTAAACTTTCTGCAGAAGATCTTCAGGATTGTTGTAATGAATGATATTTTTGCACAGTGTACCATATGCAACTTTTGGTTACTGTTCTTTAGTATTGATAGATGTAAAAGGCTTAGGTTATGTATGTGTAACTAGGGGTGATATCGAGCTGAGCCGAGCCCGAGCTTTAGGGTATTCAGGCCCGGCTCGTTTATTAATTGAGCCTAAAAATCTGTTCGTGTTCGTTTATTTATTAAATGAACGAGCTCAAGCCGAGCTTTACGTGAACCGAGACGAGCCCGAGCTTTGTTCGTGAACACTTCCCGACTTGAATAAAAATGTATAATTTAGTTAAATTAATATATTTTGTCTCTTGACATAAATGTCCAAATTTAATTCAAACTCATATATAATGATTTGTGTACTTATATATAAAAAATCAATTTTTTCTATTATTTAAGAGTTTTACTTAGGGTATATATTATTTATATTGTATAATTTATACTTTAACTAAATTCTTAACAAGTTGTTGACCAACCTAAACGAATCTTTCACATGCTTGTTGATTTATTATTCATTTATTAACCTAACATAAAGTTTTGTTTGTGTTCACTTTTTTATTAAGTAGACGAGATTCAGTGGAACTTTAACCGAGCCGATCTCGGTCTTGTTCATAAAGGTTTATGTTCGTTCTCACCACCGTATAGTCTGATTTGTGTGTCAATAAATATATATATAAAAACCCAATTATATATTTCTATTGTTTAATAGTTTTATTTCGTGTATAAGTTCAATATATATTATATAATTAATATTTTAATCGAGCTTTTAACGAGCTTTAATCGAGTTATGAACGAGCTTTTTAACGAGCTGTTCATGAACGTAAACGAGCTTTCACACATGTGTTCATTTATTGTTCATTTATTAATCGAGCCTAAAATCTTGTTCGTGTTCGTTCATTTATTAAATGAACGAACTGGAACCGAGCTTTTATCGAGTCGAGCCCGAACTTGTTCGTGAACGTTGGTGTTCGTTCTCAGCCCTATGTGTAACTATGGAACTCTATCCCTCTCTTTAAGACTACCAGCACCATTGATTCAAGTGCATGTATGCACAAAGACTTTTTTTCTTTTCTATTATTATTATTATTATTATTTAAAAGAGGATTGTAAAAGCGAATTCCACCTGAACAAGTACCAGTAGCTTTTCTTTAAGTCCACAACTACCAGTAGCTTTTCTTTAAGTCCACAACTACATCAAATTGTCAGAATTTTAATCATAATAATTGATCCCAATTAAAGCAAGTCTAGTCTCATGGGAATGGTGAAAAAGTTCATAAGTTGAACAATGTACAGATGATCATCATACTGAGTTGATCAATTCAATTTGAATTGACTTCAATAGGAATTCTTCTCAAACTATACTTGGCTCTTGTACATTCCAATCCCAAACGAAATTCCATACCGACTTATAAAGGCTCAAACCCACAACATAACCACCACAGCAACAAAACCCTGATCTAAAAAATTTTGCAATGTAAACTAGTGATGAACTGATTAGATAAAAAAAAGGTTCAAAATTTTAAAAATATTTTGATATTTTCTAGTTTATAGTCATGTTGTATTTTAGAGATTTTTTCAATAATTATACATGCATGCTTTTAACTTTATTTACAAATCTATAATATATATATATATATGTATGTAAAATAATAGAATAAAAAAAAGTAAAATTTTAGTTAGATCTATAAAAATCAGGTTTTCAAGATTGACAAAAAAACAATGTTTTGCGGATCTAGCTACTTGTTTTGAAATTTTAATTTTCTCAAGTCTATCATTAAGAAATTTTAATGGTAGGTGTTTCATATTACAACTTAATTAAATTTTCTAAAGTCTATCATTAAAAAAAATTAATTAAGTAATGGTGTTTAATTTCCTATCAAAATTCAATTTCCTAAAGTATATCACTCAAAAATTTTAGTGGTGTTTTACCGATAATAATTTTATTTCTGGAGTTAAAAATAACGTTATTTTAATCCCTTAAAAAATCTGGAACCGAATTAATTAAATAGATTTTTACTTGAAAATTGTGTCATTTATTATGAATGAGTTATTTGGCTTTATTATTGGAACAACGGGCCGAGCCGGTGCTTATTAGTTCCGCCCATGCTTGGACAGGAGCAACAAATTAATGAGAAGGCCATTTGGGAGCAATAGAGGGCAGATGAAAAACTGTTGAAATTGGCTGATGATCAGAAGAGAGAAATGGAAAGGCGCATGAAGGGTGCCATTGAAGTGATGAGGCGCATGGGTGAGGAAGGTCACAAAGAAACTGAGAAGAAGAAAATTTCAATTGAAGAAGAACTCAAGGAGAAGGAAGAGGAAATTGAAAATCTGGAGAGTACGAATCAAACACGCTTTGTCAAAGAAAGGAAAACCAACGATGAAGTACAGGAAGCACGCAAGGAACTAATACAGGGTTTAAAAGATAGCCGGACAGTTATATGTGTCAAGAGAATGGGAGAGCTTGATGAGAAGCCATTCCACATTGCTGCAAAGAGAAAATTTTCCAGCGAAGAAGCAGCCGAGAAAGCTGTAGAACTCTGCTCATTGTGGGAGGATTACCTTAGGGATCCAAGCTGGTATCCCTATAAGGTCATCACTGATGGAGAAAAGGCCAAGGAAGTAATTGATGAAAATGATGAAAAGTTGAATGGTTTAAAGGGTGAGTTTGGAGATGAAGTGTATGATGCTGTGGTTAAAGCTCTCAACGAGATGAACGAGTACAATCCTAGCGGAAGATATCCTGTAGCTGAGCTATGGAATTCAAAACAAGGAAGGAGAGCATCGTTGAGAGAGGGAGTGGAGCAGATACTGAAACTTTGGAAGCGAAACAAACGGAAGAAATGCTGAAGTTTAGCCTTTGTGCATTTTAGATGTTTCACAAATGGTGGAACTCCAATCTAATTACTGATTTTCTAGGAAACTAGAACTGCCCTTTATCAAATGCTAGTTTGCGATGAATTTGTTTCTGTTTATGAAGATGTTAGTGTAACTATTATCTAGTTGGCTTTATTATTCAATTAATGAAGCAAAAGATTAAGCAGCAGTATTAAAACATTCTCAATAACAATTATCAAAATTTATAATATAATCACCCCTGTAATAATACTTATATTTTTTTGAACTCAAATTTTTCGTAAGGAAATGAACTTTATGAGTAACATTGCAATCCATGAAAGTCACCCATACACTAACTAATACGGCACTCATAATAAACCATATCATGAGCTAAAAATCTCAAATTGAAAATGTTCAAATTAATGGACTTCTTTTTGAAAATTATGTCAATTAATTATAAATTAAAAATGAACATGTGCTCATATGAGTTTACAATAATGCATGAGTAGACATTTTTCTCTTTGACTAAATTTGTGAGTGTGCATTGATACCAACATCCGAAGTAAATTTTTTCCCTAACTCTAACAAACCAAGAACTAGATAATAATAATAAAATAATAATAATAATATATCATCAAAATTAAGATAGTAACCTTACAGTTGAAACAAACACTGCATCAAACTTAGCCTTATAATAATCATTATTACATTTCTTATTATAAGTAGTATTTTACTTTTGGGAGTTTTGCATCAAACTTAGCATTATAATAATCATTATTACATTTCTTATTATAAGTAGTATTTTACTTTTTGGAGTTTTTTTAGATATATATGTACTGCTTACCTAATTTCTTTCCTACTTTATAGTAATTGTTTTCATTTAAATATTTACTTCTAAAAATATAAACCGATTTATTCCCTACCTTATAGGAATTGTTTTCATTTAAATATTTACTTCTAAAAATATAAACCGATTTCTTTCCTACTTTATAGGAATTGTTTTCATTTAAATATTTACTTCTAAAAATATAAACCGATTTCTTTCCTACTTTATAGGAATTGTTTTCATTTAAATATTTACTTCTAAAAATATAAACCGATGCTACATAGTTTGTAGGATTATTACATTTTTTATTATTAATATTTTACTTTTAAGAGTTTTGTTAAATATGTACTATTTCCCTAATTTCTTTAATACTTTGTAGGAATTGTTTTATTTTCAATATTTACTTCTAAAACCGATGCTACACATTTTGTCTTTCTTAGTAGACCAAGCCAAAAGACTCTTAAGTGTGAGATTATGTTTAACAGAAGTCATTTTAAGTCAATTTTTTTTTATTGAGAAGTCAATCTTATATTATTGCAACTTCCTATTTGTTGAAGAATAATAAAATTTATATTATTTCTTTAATTTTTTATTTTTTAGAAATATGTTCTTAAATAACCCAAACATACATAAGATTACGTAGCAGTGAGGCCTTGTTACAAGGCTAATAGTTATATTAACGCATTAAAAGAAAAAGATTTCAGGACACCACTAATAGTTATATTAAAGCATTTTCAAAGAAAAAACATTACAACTCAACATTACGAGACTTCCGGGAGGGACTTCAGGAGGGACTACAGGAGGGATTTCAGGAGGGACTACAGGAGGGACTACAGGACTTCAGGACTTCAGGACTTCAGGGAGGGACAACAAGGATGATAATGAGACCTATGATTACAAAAACAGTGATAATAACAGATATGGCTAAAAGGAACAGCGCAGTGATCGGACGTTTTTTAATCCCCATACCAACCACAGCAACTAGTATGACGAGGAGAGAGGTAACAAATAGACCCAGGCCATATCCGAAGTCATATTGCGAGTGATAGGCAGTAGTTAATACTCCTGCAGCTAAAGCCCCATTAAGGACAATTATTGAGTGAGACGCGGTTACCATAAACCGCTGGATGTTAGAAGGAAGGGCGGCGGTGGTGGAAGAATGAAGGGCGGCGGTGGTGGGGGAAGGAAGGGCGGCGGTGGTGGCAGAAGGAAGGGCGGCGGAGGTGGTGGCAGAAGGAACGGCGGCGGTGGGGAGCACTGAGGGAACAGTAGACTGCATTTGCGATTTAGGTCGGTTGAAGTTGAACAAAAGAATTTAGGTTGAAAAGACAAAATCTCACTTGGTATGTATTTATATATATTTTTAGATCATCCAAGGGAGTGCCCTACCCGTGCTGTATGAATGGGCGGAACTAACCCACTACCAATTTTGCCCAAACTCCTTTTTTATTAGATTTTTTGACTAACAAATTACGAAAATTCACCTTCTAACCCCACGAAATTTGCCTAAAATTTTATGTACGTTAAACTTCTTCAATAAATTATCACAAAAATTCTTCTAAAATTATGTGCCTTGATTACATAATCATGAAAATTTACTCTCTTACTATAAATAATATTTACTATTTTAAAATTAGGGTGAAGATGACGTATAGAGTTGAAGAAAAAGAATTTATGTTAAGATGAAGAGGAAAATTAAAATTGAAATAAAAAGAGAAAGTGATAAAGATTTGTCATAAAATCGGTCTAATTTGGTGTTAATTTCAACTTTAATAAAAAGCATTAGCATCTTTATATAAAATAAGACAAGAAGTGAAATAAATAATAACATATAATGAAATTAAGATTGAAATACATAATATCACATAAGATCGAAAGTGACACAATTGAATGATAAATTCACACAAATTATATATATATATATATGTATGTATGTATGTGTGTGTGTATATATATATATATATATTTATTTAGGGTGTAACATTTATCGAGATCATTCTGATAAAGCCTTTATTAGGCACCAATTCTTGAAGGCTATTGTTATTGCCAGAGCAACTATTAGCTTCCAGAGCAATAAATCACACATCTTCCAAATTTACCCTTAATCAATCAACTCTTTTATCTTTTCTCTATTTATCAAGGCAATTCATCCCTATCTTCTTTCTACCTTATCAGTACAACTTATCAATTCTTTATAACATCTTTCCGTAACTTCTTATTTCTTCTCCTTTATTTTTTCTCACAAAAATAATATGACACTTATTTCTATTAATAGTTTTTATTATTTTCTCAATTAAATTATAAAATATTTACCAATATATGCATCAAAAAAATTAGGCACCATTTGTTTATCGTTGTTTTAGTGTTTTATTTCACAAATTCAATTTGATTTATCTGTTTTGTTCATTTTTTTATCAAAATTTTTAAACAAAAGAAATAATGTTACAATAATTATTTTTAATACAGAGTTTTTATATTTTTATAAATAAATTATTACATTTAAATTTGACTTTTAAATTTTTAATAATAAAAAATTCTTCCTAAAACTTTTTTTACCAAATAAACTCATAAAATATTAATTCAAATTTAAAATTTAAATTTTATTAATAAACAATTCTCGAATATAATGTCCACCAACACAAACTCATCAATCCAAACACCTCCAAAATATTTATTTCTTATAACAAATCTCAACAAAATAATTCTACTATAAAACTAAAAAAATACTCTATCCAAGTTGATAATATTTTTTGTTAAAATACTAAACATAAACATATGGCAACTATAAATTATTATTTTTATTTCTAATAAAGCTTCTCATATTAATATTTTATCAAAATAATTCGCATAAGTTAAAACTTAAAAAGAAGACACTACCACCATATATATATATAATAGAAATCTCGATTTCATGTATTTTTTATGTTACAATTTAATTCATAAATTTTAAATAATAAAATGGCAACAAATTTTATTTTAGAATGTGGATGCATATATTCACTTCTATTTTTATTCTGAGAAATTTTTTTCCTCGTGATCTATTATCATTTTGAAATGTTAATTTGCTCATAATATAATTAAGGCATCAAGAATTTTTTATTATCAAAATTTTAAAATTTAAATTTGAATTAATATTTTATGAGTTTATTTTGGTAAAAAATGTCTTAGGAATAATTTTTTATTATTAAAAATTTAAAAGAAAATTTTTAATTTAATAATTTATTTATAAAAATATAAAAAAAATGTTGTAACAAAAATAATTATTGTAACATTATTTTTTTATTTTACAAATTTTGATAAAAAAAATGGACAAAAAATAAATTTATTTTATGAAATAAAACACAAAAATAATGTTAAACAAATGGAGTCTAAATTTTTTGACGTATATATTGGTAAATATTTTATAATTTAATTGAGAGAACAATAAAATATATTAATAGAAATAAGTGTCATATATATATTTATATAATTTTTTTCTTATAATTTGAGGGTGAAAATAAATATTATATTAATAAAAATTTGAGAGAAAATAAGTGTAAATGAGAAGAAAGCAAAAGTTACGGAAAGATGTTATAAAAAATTGATAAGTTGTAATGATAAGGTAGAAAGAAGATAAAGATGAGTTGTACAGATTCATTGATTAAGGATAAATTTGGAATATATGTAATTTATTGCTCTGAAAGCTAATAGTTGCTCTGGCAATAACAGCAGCCATTCTTGAATGCCATATAAGTTTTTTTAGTGTTTCACCATAATAATAATATACCTCACTTATACCACATAATTAACTAAAATCCTTAAATTTAGGAAAAATATTAAAATGAACATAAATCCTTCTATAACTTATCCATATCTTTTGTTTAAAAACATTAAATGCACATAAATCCTTCCATAATTCATCCATATCATTTCTTTAAAATTATCATGTATTTATTCTATCTAATTCAAATCACTAAAAAAATTAAAAAATAAAATATAATTAAAATTAAATCTACAATTAAGTAAAAAAATAAAAAAAATTAAATATCACTAAAATTAAATCTACAATTATTAAGTCCTAACCCCCCAAATATGAGTGAACCCTACTACATTGTTTCATTAAAATTAGGGATTAAAAAAAATAAAATATCACTAAAATTAAATTTACAATTATTAAACTCTAATCCAAATATGAGTGAACCATAATATATTGTTTCACAAAAATTAGGAATTACCAGAATAAAATATCAAAAAATTAAAATTATAATTATTAAACCCTAACCCAAATGTGAGTGAACCCTACGATCTAAGAATAAAATCAAAGAGTTTAATAATTAATAATTAATTATATGATGTAGGTAGGGTACATTTTTATAAGGGTGAGACTTTAAAAAATGCTGACATTGCAGAAAATAATTGGTGCCTGACAAGGAATTTATCAGATAATCTTGATAAATGTTTTAATCATTTATTTATTATGAAAATTATTTTTTATCCCTTTTTATAATGGTTGTTTTGGAAATTTATTTATTAAATGCATTTAGTTATCGCAAAAAAAAAAAATTACATCCGTGAAAAATAAATTTTGGTTCTGCCCCTGTAGACATGACATTTTGGTTCTGCCCCTGTAGACATGACCATTCCGGAGGTTCCGGAACTGGAATTGGGGGCCCACAAAATCGGAACCGTAGCTGAATCGTTTACTGACGGTTCGGTTACGATTCTCCAAAATCAGAACCGTAATCGACAGTTCCGATTCAAAACCGTGAATTATTTTTTTTTTAAAAAAAAGCCCTATTCCCCTTCTCCATTCATCTTGTTGGTTTGTCCCTTCCGTCTTCCTAGCCTTTATTTACAAGGAAGAAAATAGAGATCTAACAAATAATACATAAAATGAAAGAAGGAGAATAGAGGAAAACTCGACGGCTAGGTTAATGCATGGCAGCTCTATGCCGAGTGAAGAAGATGGCTTGAGTGCTGTTACCTTTGATTGACTAATATTCCAAATAATTGATATTAATTTGAGAGAAAATTAAAAAGAAAGAGATTGTTTCACTTTCACGATTTGATAGATATGACTTAAAGCGTGATAAATGTAAATATTGTTGGTAAATGATAAGCTGTAACTTTGATTATAATTTGGGAATTTCCTTTTATGATAAAATATAACTCAAAATATATAAACTAATTAACAAGATAAATTTGGGAATTTCCTTTTATGATAAAATATAGATCAAAATATCTAAACTAATTAACAAGATAAATTTGGGAATTTCCTTTTATGATAAAATATAATTCAAAATATCTAAACTAATTAACAAGATAGAAAAAGTAGCATATATCCACGAGATAATGAAGTATAAATATTCAGCATTAATAATGAGAAAAATTAGCTAAGTTTGGTTAAGAAATTAAATGACAATTAAATTTTTCCAAGTAATTTTGGCTAATTACTGTTCTAAAATTAAAATTGTATTGGGAAAGATCCTTCTAATATTATTTCTTACTTTTTTAATCTTTATATTTTAGATTTTAGAGTTATAGTTTAAAGTTTAGGGTTTAGGGTTAGATTTTTTTGGGATCAAATTTCCATTTTTGAGAGGTTACAACATATTAATTTTTGCCAAAAATGACAAAATTAAAAAATGCATTGATTTTGACTTTTTTGTTCAGTTTTTGCACCCACCCAATGGTAAACAAGCGTCGTGGTAAATATTGTTAAAAAAAGTGAAAATTAAAATTTTCACTAAACCACTATTTTTCATGGGTTAGAGTAAAAATGGTAAAGTCAATAAACGTGTTAATTTTGGTTTTCCCGAATGTTTTTTACACACACCTCAATGGCAAACAAGCAATGTAACTAACAGTGTAAAAAAAAGTGATATTAGATTTTTCGACGAATTTCCAATTTTTATGGATTAAAACAAACGTATTTTAGCGAAAAATGGCAAAATTAAAAAACGCGTTGATTTTGACTTTTTTGTGATGTTTTTTATACCCACCTCGATTGTGAACAGAATATAAAAATTCGTAAAAAGGAACTTTCTTAAATTAACATAAAAGAACAAACAAAAAACGTAATAGATCTTTAAGAACTTTCCTAAATTAACATAAAAAAACAAATTAGTTATATAAGGATGAGTAAAAAGAGCTTTCTTAAATGAAAGTAAAAGAACGAATTAATTATATAAAGATGCGTACAAAGGACTTTCTCAAATTAACATAAAAGAATTAATAAATTAGAAAAATAGATTTTAAGAACTTTCCTTAATTTTAGCATAAAAAATGAATAAAAAAGACCAATTTTTTGGCCATCTAATTCTTGATTTAATTTATTACAATCACACTTTACTATCAAGAATGTAGGATCACGAAAGAACAAATATTATATAAAAAGATCAAGAATTAACGTTAAAAAATCAAAGAGAACGATCATTCAAGAACATAAAATTATAGACAAGATTCCTATAGTAAATAAAATTTGATAAATAAATTAAAATTTCCAAAAATCATACCTTTAATCAAAGAAGCCAACAAACTCAAACAATTTTTTAGATGTTTTAGTTCGTTAGTCATCTATTTATAGATGAAATTAGTAATTTGATTCATAATTGTAATTGTAATAGGGTTTATAAGCTATTCGATTCCTAACTGATGATGATGGCTGAATGTTTGTTGAGGTTAATCAGAGCTCGCTATTAGTTTTTAGAATAAAGATGCTGAAGTTCGTTCTTTTGAATGCTTCCTGCGTTCATGATCAGCATGGGATGCAGCTTGGTCTCTTGGATATGAACCTGAATGACAATTATTTTGGTATGGGCTACTTAACGGGCCACTAAAAATAGTTTTTTATTAAATTGGACTCGTTTAGTGTAGTCAATCTAGTGGTGTAATTATTCAACATCGAATTACGATGGATGTTCTTCGGTAAATGACCCTATTTAGTTTGAGATTTGAGAATAAGTATTGTTTTAATTTTCAATATTGAAAATATTACATTTTGATATTTTAATTTAGATTTTGTTGCGCAATTGTCTCACAATTTATTTTTTATTCATTTAATAAGAAACCCTAATAATCATGTAACACAATCTAATATCGTTTTGAATATTAAATAAAAAATACTTAATAGACAACACTACTTATGAGATAAATAGAAAATAAGTTGAACATTATTTTGTGTGACAAAATTTAAATTACAAGAATAAAATATAACATTTTTAAAATTGAAAATCAAAACTACATTTAGTTTCTAAGTTATGACAAAAGTAAAGCAATACGTACGTGGCTTTGTTTGGTTACATGATGAATACAAATTATCTTTAAGATGTCAGATTTTATTTGGATATGTAGGAAATCTATTAATTGTGGAAAAAATTATTAGAATCTGACTCCAAATTACATTATTCAGGTAATTTTTTTTCACCCTCAAAGTTCAATCATATTCAAATAGAATTACTTGTGCTCGATTTAATTTTTAAATTCTTTATCCTTTTCATTGTGACATAAATAATAAATAAATATATTAGACACAATTGATCAATTCACCACAGCTTATTTCGAACTGTCTAGTACTAGAACCAAAATGAAAACAAAACCGAAACTTTAATTTTGGAATTTGAGATCAATTGCAAACAACACTAAATTACAGTACGAACTACATTTTTTTAAAGATTGAAATGATAATTTTATTAATGACTAAAGTAAGCATACTCAATTAACTGAGAATTACGACCGACCATGTGGCGAAAAAAACTTCTTTATGCTGTTTATTACATCCAAGAAAAAAAGTAAAAATCTCATACATTAAAATTTGTTCATCATTAGTACAAATTAAATAAGAGAATTTACTATGACATTGGCAATGATAAAATTATATAAACATTTGATTTAGTTGATTTTTTTGGTTTAGTTTCGTGTTTTGCTAAAACTATATAAACATTTGTAGAGTTTTATATTTTTACCATTCTGTATTATTATTTAATAAACTTTTCAATTTTTGAATATATGTATCTTTGTAAACATTATTTATCTTTCATCAATGACACCCGGCGGGTCTGGCGTGGAATCGAACCGGCCCTCATTAGGCCCGAACCATGAATCGGAATCGGTCATGGCGGGCCGGTTCCGGTTCAACATTTTTATGAATCGTGAAATGGCGGCTCCAAACCGTCGGTTCCAAAAAAATAAAAAAATATATATATTCTCTCATAATCTACTATGACTTCTAAAATTATTTTATTTTATTCAATTATTTACTTTAATATATTTCATTTCATTCACTTTGTTATCTAATTCTCATTGTTAGTTATTTATTTTGTTAATTGTTATTGTTAGTCTAGAAGTAAGATCTTTGAATTTAATCACTTATGGTGTGTTTTACATTGAATCATGTATATTGATTTTTTTGTGAATGAAAAATATGATTAACTAATAAATTGAATTATTAAACTTTCACATTATCTAGTAGTATTAATGGTTGATTATCAAACTATAAATATATTAAAATAAAAAATTACTTATAATTAGCCATATTAAGTTGAATTATCACGTGTTCTTGTATAATGAATGAATAAATTCATATAAATAATATTCATTATGGTACAACCAGTAACAACATGTTAATGGTAATGAATATTTAATTACTAACAAATATAAACTATTTTTCATTTTATTATATTTTATCTATACATCATTACATCTACATGATAATTCAAGTTAATTTTCAATTATATCAAATTTGTATATATTGTATTTATTTTTTTTCAAATTTAATATTAAAAAATTTGAACAGTAAAAAACCGTGAACAAACCAGAACCTGAGTTGGGACGGAACCGAAACTGTAAAAAAATTATGAACCGACGGTTCTGAACTATAACCGGTAAGCCCAAGGGCCGGTTCTGATTCCACCCTTTGTGGAACCATGAATGGACAGTTTACGAACCGTAACCAATAGTTCGTGAACCATAGCCATGTCAATCAATCTATCCAATTTTATGCAGCCTTTCCCATAGCTATTGTCGCCACAACCCACTATAGACCTTTTTGATACCCTTCCTTCATGAACATTCAAACTTATCATTCCTACCATTCTTTTCCGCACCCTTCTCACACGAAAATTCAAGATCAACACAAATCTAAATAAATAAAAAAAGGAATGAATAAAGATTTTAAAAGAAAAATTATTGTTTGGTTAGTTACCGCAATAAATGGTTTAATAAATTAATGACTTATATCTTAAATGTGTGTGGTCCACTTCAATAAATATTCATATTTTCAAAGCTAAAAATTCAACTGAGTTTAATTACGAATTAAAGTTTCTCTCCATAATAATAGCTGAAAACCCCTTATAAATTGGTGCACTTAATTAATAAACCAAAAAAAAAAAAACAATTTTGTTCAAAGCCAAAATGATTGACAGTAGCATCAAAACTTCTTTTTTCCTTACTCTTTGTTTATCATTTTTCTTTCTCCAAACTGTTCGTGTATTTGCACCCCTTCAGCAGTATACAGTAATTGTTGGTAATGGACTTCCAAATGATTCCAATTTACTAACAATTCATTGTGCATCTGGAGATGATGATCTTGGCTATCGTAACCTTCATGTGAATGAAACTTTTCATTGGGATTTTCTCATGAATTATTGGGATACAACGTTATACTTCTGCCATTTTTGGTGGGGTTCAAAGGAGGCTGTGTTTGATGTTATGAGTTTTTCGTTTGCTAAGCACCATTGTGGTGAAAAACCACCATACAAAACAAATTATTGTTATTGGTTGGTGAAAGAAGATGGTTTCTACTTTGCAAGAGGAGATAAGCCTTTGCCGACTGATTTTAAAAAATTGCGAGATTGGAAATAAATGGTGCATCATCTTATGGTGTAATTAATTCGAGTGAGTACATTAAATAATATAATTTTTCCTTTCTTTGTTTTTAGTTTTTCTTTTTTAAGTTTATTGCAATTCATACTTTAATTTGTTTACTTGTGTGGATACCGCAACTAACTGATATTTACAAATAACTCAATGAGTTTTCAAATGACTGATATTTGGACCATTTCTGTAGATTTAAATCCAACTAAAAGTGAAGTAAATTTAGCCTCCCTAATAATAATTGTGCATCCCATTTTCTCTCCACTTTTTCTATACTACCACCATCTCCACTTTACACATAAAAGGAATTGATATTAATTCCATGCATAATGGTGTTATATATTGGTGTAAATAAGTTGATTTTTGGTTTCTTTTAACTTTTTTATTTTTCAAAATTTTGATTTTGATTTTGCCCTCAACTCAGCTAAATATGTTGAATCCAAAATATTTGTTTCATTCTTTTGTAAATGATCAAAATGCATGCTTGTATAGAATAGAAGTGTAAAATTAGCATGAAATTTATGATACTATTGTTAAACCTTATTATAATTTGACTTGTTTTTGTGTTAACAACTGTCTAAAAAAAAAAAAAAAAAAACTGTCTAACCATAGGCTATTTGTTTGCCTTGAATAATTTTGGCCCAAATGACCGGTTTTACACTGTTAATACTAGATGTAGTTCATGTGTGAAGTTATTAGATATGCAGTTAATCACTTTTTATAACATTTAAAGGCACACTTACATATTTGTATTGATAAATAAATCATAATGTATCACATTTATTTATAAGAGTAATGATAGATGGTATAATTTTTTTTTTTTTTTTGCCATTTCATAGAATTATCAAATACCATGAAAATTTTTGTTTCTGTTTATTATTAGTCAATTTATAAATCGTAATATGATGGATATAAAAATTATAGCTATTTATAAAAAAAAATGTTAATTAATTATTGTATTTTTGTGACGCTACACTTATGTCCACAATCCACTCAATTGAAGAATTGACAAACTATCATTTTATTAAGTAAAGTCGATTATACAAATTATATTTCGCCATCATACTTTATTTATATATACATATATTTTCATGTAATATTGAAATTGTATCAAATATGCAAAAATTGACTTTGGATGGCTCATCCTACATTCAAATCCTGTCTGCCTTGACTTTTTCCCACTCAAACTTGGAAAAAAAATAAATTGCATGGACTTTTCCACCACAGTAACTTCCTTCTTTATCAACTACCCTATTGACTCAGCATCACCATCACCTCTTTAATTGCCTCCAACATTTGGCTCGGACACAAATCTAAGAGAAAAATAATAATGAATAAAGAATTTTTTTTTTTAAATATAGTTTGGTTAGTTACCGTAGTAAATGTTTTAATAAATCAATGACTTATTATCTTTAATAGGTCTGGTCCACTTCAATAAATATTCATATATTCAAAGTTGAAAATTCAATTGACTTTGACTGCTAATTAAAATTTATCTTCCTGATGATAGCTGAAAACCCCTATAAATTAGTGCACTTAATTAATAAAGTTAACGTACCATTTTTCTTAAAAAGCCAAGATGATTGACCATGGCATCAAAACTTCTTTCATCCTTACTCTTTGTTTATCATTTTACTTTCTCCAAGATGTTGTTGTATTTGCAGCCCTTGAGCAATATAGAGTAACTGTTGCTAATGGACTTCCAAATAATTCCAATTTATTACGAGTTCATTGTGCATCTAAGGATGATGATCTTGGCTATCGTAACCTTCAAGTGAATGAAAGTTTCCATTGGGATTTTTTCATGAATTACTGGGGAACTACTCTATTTTTTTGCCATTTTTGGTGGGGTTCAAAGGATTCTGTATTTGATGTTATGAGTTATTCATTTGCTAGGCACCATTGTGGTGCAGTAATTCTGCCGACTCAAAATTATTGTCATTGGTTGGCAAAAGAAGATGGTTTCTACTTTGCAAAAGTGTATAATCCTTCGCCAACTGATTTTCATAAATTGCGAGATTGGTAATAAATTAATGCCGCAGCATCTTATTGTGTAATTAACTCGAATGAAGCAAAAGTCAAGAAAAGTCAGTAAATTTTCATCCGTGTTTTTATCATCTAGCTATTTTCCTTTTTGGCCTATATGCAAAAATTCTTGTTAAACCAATTCATATATAAAACATTGTTCGTTTATAAAATTAATAATTAATTGGCGTTAAAATCATGATTCTAATATCTTCTAATATCTTGCTTCTAATATCTTGCTGTTTTCATTGTGCATTGAACTTATGATTAACTCGCTATTACATATATCATCCTATTTTACCAAATATTGGCTAAATTAGTGTCATGACTTTTGAATTGACAAATTTTAGTCATTATGTCGCATTGATCATTTAAAACGTATATGATATAAATCTTTGAAGAATAAAAATATCGGGCTATTATCCTGTAAGACCATATCGTATATGAGATTTGCACCTGAATTTCACTTTAACGAAGTATCAAAAATTGGCTTATAAAGTATCAAATATTAGTGTATAAAAAAAATAAATTAGCGTATTAACGTATAACATATCAAATATTAACGTATAATATATTAAAAATTAGCATATTAACGCATAAAGTATATTTCATGTATTACATCTCATATCAGAGGCGGATCCCCCCCCCCCCCAAGATTTGAAATTTTGTATTACGTCCCTTCAAAAAATTTAAAATTTTCAATTGAATCCTTAAGAAAATTAGAATTTTGCCCCTCCAAAAATTAGAATATAAATTCTACTAACAATATTATATAATTTTGCCCCTCCAAGCCATAATTTCTGGATCCGCCACTGTCTCATATATGAGACAGTCTCACGAGATTTTTGCGAAAAATATCACATGATTAACTTATTTCTCTTCTTCTTACCCTAGAATTAAATTCCTACTCATTTACTTAGAATTCATATCATTTATGTATAATTTATGATTTCTTTCTACTATCAACAACAAATAATTTAATTCTCATATCAAATGGTAGATATTGACCCCAAAGTCTTCCATACATCACAAACATATAATTAAAAGCAACAAAATCTACGCACAAAGATGCAAAACTTACAAAAAAATCTCAAGATCCAAAACTTATGAAGCTATTGTTAAACCTTTTTTTTCTAATTTCACATGTTTTTTTAATACACCCTTTTTTTTTTTTTGCCTCAAAAAAATCCAAACTCAGGTTGGGGATGCCAATCCCATATATTATAGATTTAGAAGAAAACTCTAAAGTACACGCAATTCATGAAAAGAATTGTTCAAGACCTGTATTAAGCTCTGCTCACACATGATGCTCATACTAAAATATAAACTACACTGTTAGCTATTCCTGTGTGAACATAATCAATTCTATAATACGAATACAACACCTCAGAATTATAACTTCATTCCCAGCATTTTGGAATTATAACTTCATTCCCAGCATTTTTGAATTGTCTCCAACGTAGTGGGTTGTCAAAAATATTGTATTAAAGTGAGCAAACCATGCAATTTGAAAGGTTACACACTCCTAATTAATGCCCATATCATTATCAAGAAAATTCCAATTAGAAAACTATCAATTTCAATGATTAAGATCGATTAGTATGTTTTATTCCTTGTTCTTTTGCAATTTTCAGTGTTTATTTGGAATAGATTTGCACTTAATAAGATGTTTATTTGCAGAAATTCAAGTGATTTTTAACAATAAAGCCTTTAAAAGAATCTACTACTTATATTATAAAAAAATTAAATTATTTATATCTTTGAAATAATAAATCCTTTAAAGTTATACTCTTTTTAATAATAAAATTATAAGGTAATAATAAGAGTGTGAAATCAGTTAATCATCTCATCTATTTTTTTTTTTTAACACATACCCTCACATGAAGCCATCTCATATATTCCTGTAGGATTCCCGACCTACAGGTCTAGAGTTCGATTCCTGTATGATGCATTTGAGGGTGTGTGTTATAAAAAAAAAAAAAAAAAAGCCATCTCATATATTCTAATTATAATGAAAAAAGAACATAAACTGAATTCATCCACTAGAATTAACCAAATAAGCGTAATGAACAAGCAAGCCACTAGAATTAACTGAATAAACTCGAATTTCAGGTAATTAACAAGCAATGAACAATAAACACTATAAACAATAAATTAATAAAAGAAAATGTTAGAAGAATAAAATAAACTGAAATTAGAATTTCCTGCAATTAAAACGTGATAACTAAAACAATAATTCCTAAAGAAATAGTTCTATGAAGGAGGTTCAATTCATATATACAAAATAGAGTTAATCGTGATTGCAAACAATAATTCATAAAGAGATGGTTCTATTAAGAAGGTTCATATATGCATTAGAGTTAATCGCAGCGATTAATTGTGACAGTAATAAAACGCGATTAATTGTGATAGTCTATATTTATATATGAAACATGTCTTATATAACTATGATTTTACAAAAGTTTTTGTGATTCCTAAAACAATAAATTTATTGAAACAAACTAACAATTGCATATATAATTCCTACTCCTAAATCAATCAATCCATGCATCATGGCCGCACTCCATCATCCATGGCGTGAATATAGCATGATATTTAGAGGGAGAGAAAAGAAAGTACATAAATTAGCACAACAATAGCAGCCAAAAACATATACGAACACCGCTTCAAAATCAGACCTAATCTTCGGCATGGCCATCCATATGAGACTAAAGCTCCCAATGACGCAAAAAATGCACACCAGACAAGGATAAAGTAAATTATAAAGGAATATGGGTAATTTTTGAATAGCTGACTTTGCATGTAGCCTCCCATCACACTCCAAATTGTCCATAGTGAGATTCCAAACACAACCGCAGACCCAACATCCGTCGTAGGGGATACTGCCGCCTTCGAATTACAATTCGGATCTTGATCTGAATCCCAGTTCTTCCAATTACAATTTGGGTCTTCCGAATTCGTCATCTCGATCGGCATCCCCATAGGTCGGGGAGATTGAGTTTAGAGTTTATGAAATTAATCTACTTTGGTGTAAAAAGGAGGAGAATAGCGCTTTAAATTTATCTTTAGTTATATTCAATGTTTCGTCATTCTATGAATTTGCATGTATTTAACTAAATATCTATCAATTGATTTGTAAAACACTATAGAATATATGTTAAAATAAAACTCTATCAAATGATTAATGGATTCAAACGGATAAATATTAAAATATATATGATGTATATACATAGAATTAAATAGATAATGAAATATTGAATTTAACAAAAGATACATAGAGGAAGAGTTCTAATACTTCGAGGGCACATCTATATATATAAATACGAGTTTTCTTGTGAAATAATGACAAAGAGTACGAGATTTAAAAACTAACAACTGAGTTGGGTGAAAAAAACAGTAGAGAAAAAGTCAAAATCAATGCAACAGTATAGAAAAAGTCAAAATCAACGCGTTTTTAGATTGATGTAGACTTCTAATTCCCATAAACTAGGAAAGAGAATTTACTAAAGATATAAGAAAAGACCGAAAAAATATTAAAAAATGCAGTATCCCCTATTATAATTAATTGGTTAGAAATAAGGATTGACCATATTAGGGAATTATTTCAAAATTTTTTATTCTTTTTTATATATGCTTTTAGTTATATATCTATTCATTAAATAAGTTATATTCTATTTTATATCAATTAGGATTACAAGTAATCAAGTCTCTTGTTTAGAATTCCACATTACTCAAATTTTCGAATCGCTTCTTCGATTTTGACTTAATTACTAATTTGTCAATTCATGGATGAACACTTTAAACTCCTATTAATTATTACTACAGTAAGTATTTATAATTTATGGCAAACCAAATTCTTATCAAACTATACCAATTTAAGCCCAATGAGAAAATTAGACTATTATTATTATGGCATAAAAATAAGCCCAATGAGAAAATTGTGAAAAAGAATGATACTACTGTTTTGGGTTGAACTCATAAATTTCAATAGTTTTTTTATTTTAATCATTTCTTGCTATCGTGTAGAAATAGAGAAAAATTAATTCAAATTAAAAGGGGAATAGAAAAACTAAAAAGAATTTGAAAGAAACAATAAAAAAAAGATATGATATACTTAAATATAAATAAAAATATGTGTATAAAAGAATATGATGGTGAAATATGATCCACATAGTCACATATTGAGATAAAAACTTAATTGTTGTTGTTGTTGTAATCATTTTTTGTAATATTAATTTGAAAGGAGTATTAATTTAAAGTAACACCTCTAAGAACATTTACTTATGCATTTTTTTAATAGAGATAATTATAAATTTATGGTTCACTTTGTTTTGAATTGGTACAAATAGAATATTTTGTTTTCCAATAATTTTCTTAAAAGAAAACTATTTAAGATAAAATAAATTTGGAAAAATAGAATAAAAAGCTGAATTTTATATTTATAATTCGTTTTGTTGTTTAGTTTAAATTTGATATTATTTTTTATAGAATAAGAAAATGTTGATATTTTATTTTATATTTATAGTTTTAGACATATTTAGATATTAATATTAATATAATTATTATTTTTCAATCCATTATAACATCGTTTGGTTTTTAATACTAGTGCAACTGATTCGACAATTCGACTAATTAACCACTGACCCAATTATTTGACCAATTCGATCTTTGCTTTGAGTTTTAAAACACTATTTATAACTACATAAAACATTCGTAGGATTTTATTTTCACAGTTAAGGAACATTATTATTCAATAATACACTTTTCAAATTGCCTAAAATTTGTGTTTTTGTGAAAATTGTTGTCTTTCATAAATATGTTCCTATCTTATGTTAGTCACCGTAGTAGATATAGATGGTTTAATAAACTAATGACTTACTATCTTAAATAGGTCTGGTCCACTTCAATGAATATTCATACGTTCGAAGTTGAAATTTTATTGAGTTCATCTGCGAACTAAAGTTACTCTTCATAATGATCGTTGAAAACCCCTATAAAATAGTGCACTTAATTAAATACCATTTTTCTTAAAAGCCAAGATGATTGACAGTAGCAGCAAAACTTCTTTTCTCCTTTCCCTTTGTTTATCATTTTTCTTTCTCCAAACTGTTCTTGTAATTGCACCCTTTCAGCACTATAGAGTAACTATTGCTAATGGACTTCCAAATGATTCCAATTTATTACGAGTTCGTTGTCAATCTAAAGATGATGATCTTGGCTATCGTAACCTTCATGTGAATGGAAGTTTTTATTGGCAATTTCAAATGAATATTTGGGATACAACTTTATTCTTTTGCCATTTTTGGTGGGGATCAAAGAATTCTGTGTTTGATGTTATGAGTTATTCGTTTGGTAAACACCATTGTCGTCCACTACCGCTGCCGATTCGAAGATATTGTTATTGGATGGCAAAAGAAGATGGTTTTTACTTTTCAGATTTGTATAATCCTTTACCAACTGATCTACATAAATTAAGAGATTGGTAATAAATGGTGCAACATCTAAGGGTTCATGTAATTAAACTTGAATCAATAAAATGCGTAGAAGAAATAATAAACTATTTATTTATTTTCTTTGTTCTTAGTTTTTCTTTTTTAAATTTATTATTGAATTTTGTTCTTTAATTTGTTTACCCTGAAAAGGTCATATACTTTACATCCAACACTAATTAAAAGGAATATTAATTCCATAATGATGTTATTGGTGTACTTAATTTTTTTTTTCGGTTTCTTTGAACTTTTTGATTTTTCCAAATTTTCAATTTTGATCTTGCCCTCAACTCGGCTAAATAAGTTGAATCCAAAACAACGGCTCTCAACCCCCACAAAGTTCGATGGAGCCTTGAAAGTGGAGGGTTCTATCCCCCGCCAGCTCTACCAGTGCCCATTCTTTTTAATTAAAAAAAATGAACAAAAAGACACAATTTAACTTAATTTATTGGGGGGGTGGGGGGGTGGTTGGAAACACAAAACTGATGCACGAAAACCCTTACTTAATGCCTATTCTTTCCAATTTTATACTCTACTCTGTCTCTTGCCTCACAGTTACTCTCTATTTCTCAATTTTTTTAATTGTAGTTAAAAAAAAAAAAGCATCTTTGTATTTATATAAAAATAGAATGGGTTAATTGTATTTATGACCCTGAAGTTTGGTGAAAGTACCAAACAAATTCTGTGGTTTCAGAAAATTGCGACCACCTTTCTTGACTGAAACTAATTTTTTGAAACCACATGATTTGTTTGTTACTTTCACCAAACATAAGAAATGAAAAATATAATTAACCCCAAACAGAATCATGTGTAAATAAAACCTAATGCTGAGACACCGGCCTTGTTAGCATCAACAAGCCATGAAGGAAGAAGATTAACCTATTCTTAAGAAGAGGAACATTGACATGCTCTAATCAGAAGTGAATGACAAGCAATATTAAACTTACTATTAATCCAAGAGAAAGTACAAGAATTAAAATTTTTCTTTTCTTGGAGTATGTAACTCTCGATATTGTAGAAACTTCAATAGTGGGTTAAGTTTCATTGGTCAGCATATCAGTATAATTAAATAGTAAAATATAATCATTATTAAACTCGTTTAAATTGTAAATTAAGGTTTCTTGTCATGTCGATCTTAAATAACAAAATATACTCATTATTAAACTCTCTCATAAATGTTTTGTTTGTTATAAATATACTCATTATCAAATTATCTAAAATCGTGAAAAATTTTGTAGTGAATATATTTGAAGTTGAAAATAATTAAAATCTATCACAAGTTGAAAACCATAGCAAGCCTAAATGTTTATAATCGTATGTGCTTATCTCTTCATCAAATGATTATTCAATAGAAGTGGATTTATTGAAAGTGTAACTAAAAAAATTTAATTCATTAGGATTAATTATGATCTACACTACTAATTTTATAAATTCTTGTGTATTTTCTAAAATTAATTTTACTGTTTAAGAGAGTTTGATAATGAGTAGAATTAGTCTGAAATTATTGATAAAAATTATAATAAAATTAGTATGAAAATTATCGATCAATATTATGAAATAGTTTAAAATAAAGAATTTAAAATAGTTAAGGATTGAATTGATGTATTTTAGAAATAATAGAATAGATGAAATAAGTGTTTTGATCATAATTTATTTTGTAATTGATAAAAAGAGCAACAAAGTCTTTAAGTAATTATATAAACTAATGAAGATTTAACACCCTTACTAATAAATAGAAAATTCCAGATTATATGTCTAATATTATTCTGTCTTATTATGTATAATGTTCAAAACAACGTAATTTCAGTAAAACTAGGGACTAAAAGTATAAATATCATTAAAATCACTTTACAATTATTACACCCTAACCAATTTAAAGTTGCGATCTATTCATTATTTATTTTATTCTTATTCTCCATGTATACTAAAATTGTAATAAAAAAAAATCATAGAATACCTTTAATTTATTATTTCAATATGTTCAAAATTTTTAATTTTGATGAAATAGAAAAAAACAATTCAAATTTAGCTCATGACTTATAGATTTCTCAACTTGAACACTATTTGATTGTCTATTTTTCAAAATTGAGTGGACAATTTTAAATTTTTTTTATGATAAGTCAAACTATCAAAATCAAATTAAATTTAACTTCCTTATTTTATAATAAGTCTAGTCATTAAAATCAAATTTCAGTTGTACTTTTAGTTACTACGTATTAAAAGATAAAAAAGAATGAGACTACATTCTCTCCTAAATCTCAACTATTCAATCAATTATAAACTATTCTCTAAAACTCAATTTCTCTTTTATCTCTACCACCTCTAGTTACCTACCACCATCAAATACCATGATTCAAATGTAAAAATATCTTATATATGTTTTTATCGTATTTTTCACCATATTTATAAACTAATCCCTAAAACTCAATTCCCCTTTTATCTCTACCATCTCTAGTTATCTACAACCATCAAATACTATGATTCAAATGTAAAAATATTGTATGTTTTATCATATTTTTCACTCTATTGAATGGCCAAGTGGACAAAATTACCGGTGCTAAAACAGTGGGGATAAGAGTATTAACCATTACTTTTAGGAGTAACGGGGGGCGGCCACACCTACTCGCCCCCACTTGGATCCGCCAATGGGCAAAAATTAAAATCTACATGCTTTTTAATTTTGTCATTTTTTACCAAAATACGCGTGTTATAACCCATGAAAATTTGGAGGTTTTGTGAAAAATTTATTTTCACTTTTTTGACAATATTTACTAAAATGCATGTTCACAATCAGGGTGGGTGCAAAAAACGGTACCAAAAAAGTCAAAATCAACGTGTATTGAGATTTTGACTTTTTTGGTTTAAATGTGTGTTATAAGCTATGAAAAATGGAATTTTGGTGACAAAATCTAAATTTCACTTTTTTTGTCATTGTTCATTAAAATGAATGTTCACAATTTAAATGAGTGGAAAAAAAAATCAAAATCAACACGTTTTTTTTACTTTGCCATTTTTATCAAAATACGTGTGTTATAATCCATGAAAAATAGAGTTTTGGTAAAACATTTAAATGTCATTTTTTGACAATATTTACTAGAATTTATGTTTACAATTGGAGTAAGTGCAAAAAACGGTACAAAAAAATCAAAATCAATGCGTTTCTGAATTTTGTCATTTTTTGCTGAAATACATGTGTTATGATAAATCTATGAAAAATGAAAATTCGGTGAAAAATTGAAATTTCACTCTTTTTGTCAACATTTTTAGAATGCATATTCACAATTGAAATGAGTATAAAAAGCAGTAGGGAAAAAGTAAAAATAATCATTTTTTTACTTTGCCACTTTGATAGAAATACGGGTATTATAAACCTAAGAAAAATGAAGATTTTGTGAAAATTTTAATTGTCACTTTTTTATAATAATAACTAGAATGCATGTTCACAATCGAGGTAGGTGCAAAAATTGGTACAAAAAATTCAAAATTAACACGTTTTTTAATTTTGCCATTTTTTGTTGAAATACGTGTGTTATAACCCATGAAAATGAAAATTTTGTGAAAAATCTAAATTTCATTTTTTTGACATCATTCATTAGAATGCATATTCACAATTGAAATTAGTGTAAAAAAATAGTAAGGAAAAATCCAAAATCAACACGTTTTTTTACTTTACAATTTTTTACCAAAATACGTATATTATATAACCCATGAAAATTTGAGGTTTTGTGAAAATTTTAATTTTCACTTTTTGTGACAATATTCACTAATATGCATGTTCACAATCGGGGTGAATGCAAAAAACGGTACAAAAAAGTCAAAATCAACGTATTTTTGAATTTTGCCATTTTTGGCTAAATTATGTATGTTATAACTAGGCCTGTTCATCGAGTCGGTTTTCGGTTTATTCGAGTCGGTTTATTCGATTTGGCCATTTCTGAACTCGAATTCGAAAACCGAACCGAATTTGAATAAAATTCGAACAAATCGAATCGAATTCGGGATTCGGTTTTCGGTTCGAATTCGGTTTTATTCGAATAAACCGAATTCGAATTTGTTTAAATCCTAATTAAATTATTATTATTATTATTATATATTTTATTATTATTATTATTATATATTTTATTATTATTATTATTTCAATTATTATTATTATTATATATTTTATATTTATAAAAATTATATTATATATATTGAATTCGGTTTTCGGTTCGGTTTTCGAATTGGAAGCCCAATTCGAAAATCGACTCGAAAACCGAAATTCGAATTCGGTTTAAACCAAAAACCGATTCGAAATTCGAAAACCGAATTCAAATCGGTTTATTCGAATTCGGTTTTCGAATTTTTGATTCGGTTTACGGTTTAAACCGAATTTTGAACACCCCTAGTTATAACTCATAAAAAATGAAATTTTTGTGAAAAACATAAATTTCACTTTTTTTATTCCGTTCATTAAAATGCATGTTCACAAGTGAAAGAAATTTAAGAAATAGTAGGGAGAAAAAAGTCAAAATCAATACGTTTTTTCACTTTTTCATTTTTGACTAAAATACGTGTGTTATAACCCATAAAAACGGAGGTTTGGTGAAAATTTTAACCTTCACTGTTTTTGACAATATTCACGTGAATGAATGTTAACAATTGGGGTAGGTACAAAAAATGACACAAAAAACTCAAAATCAAAGGGTTTTTTAGATTTTGCCATTTTTTGCTAAAATACGTGTGTTATAACCTATGAAAAATGAAAATTTAGTGAAAAATATAAATTTCAATTTTTTACACCGTTCATTAAAATGCATGTTCAGAATTGAAATGAATATAAAAAATAGTAGGGGAAAAACCAAAATTAATACATTTTTTTACTTTGTTATTTTTTACCAAAATACGTGTGTTATAACCCATGAAAAATGGAGGTTTGGTTAAACAATTGTAACGTTTTTGACAATATTCACTATAATGCATGTTCACAATTAGGGTGGGTGTAAAAAATGGTAAAAAAACTCAAAATCATCACATTTTGGATTTTGCTATTTTTTGCTAAAATACGCGTATTATATATATAACCCACGAAAAATGAAAATTTTATAAAAAAAATCTTAATTTTACTTTTTTGACGTCGATAGTTAGAATGCATGTTCACAGAATCACAATTGAAATGAGTATAAACAATAGTAGGGGAAAAGTAAAATCAATACATTTTTTCGACTTTGTCATTTTTTACCAAAATTCGTGTGTTGCCCATAAAAATGGAGCTTTTGTAAAAATTTTAATTTTCACTTTTTTCCGACAATATTCATTAGAATGCTAGTTCACAATCGAGGTGGGTGCAAAAAAAAAAAACAATACAAAAAGAGTCAAAATCAATGCTTTTTTAATTTTGCCATTTATTGATGAGATATATGTGTTATAAACCATGAAAAATGACAATTTTGTGAAAAATCTAAATTTTACTTTTTTTACACTTTCATTAGAATGCATTTTCACAATTGAAATGAGTGTAAAAAATATAAAGGGAAAAGTCAAACAATTTTTTACCAAAATACACGTGTTAAAACCCATGAAAATGGAGGTTTGGTAAAACAATTGTCACTTTTTTTGGATAATATTCACTATAATGCATGTTGACAATTGGGGTGGACACAAAAAAGGTACGAAAAAACTCAAAATCATTGCGATATGGGATTTTGCCATTTTTTGCTGAAATACGTGTGTTATAACACATGAAAAATAGAATTTTGGTGAAAATTTTAAATTTTCTTTTTTTATATCGTTCATTAGAATGCATGTTCACAATTAAAATGAGTATAGAAACTAGTAAGGAAAAAGCCAAAATCAACATATTTTTTTACTTTGTCATTTTTGACAAAAATTATGCATATTATAAACCTACAAAAAATAGACGTTTATTTTCACTTTTTTACAATATTTACTAGAATGCATATTCATAATTGGGGTGCAAGCAAAAAGCAGTACAAAAAAACTCAAAATCATTGCAATTTGGGATTTTTCCATTTTTTTGCTGAAATATGTGTGTTATAACTCGTGAAAAATAGAATTTTGTTGAAAAACCTAAAAAAAAATTTTTAATACCGTTCATTATAATGCTTGTTCACAATTAAAAAGAGTGTAAAAAATAGTAAAAAAAAATAAAACCAACAGGTTTTTTGACTTTGCCAATTTTTTATAAAAATATGTGTATTATAAATCTATAAAAAATGAAGGTTTTGTAAAAATTATAATTTTCACTATTTTTACAATTTTCACAAATGTTTTAAAATCTGGATCGGACCTGCCAGTCCTTCAATCCTATTTTCCCTAAAAAATCATAATGGCAGAAAACCTTTCAAATCAGCCAAAAAAATCGGTTTTGACTGGTTTGACCAATTTCTTTTATTGTTATTTTTACTTTGGGATTTGTATTAATTTCGCCTTCAACCCAATAACACTTATGGAACTATTATCAATTTTGACTTTTAAAGTTTATATCTTTTCCTTTTAGTGTTGGGTTTAATATACATACATATATATATATATATATATATAATTCTTGTGAGACCGTTTAATATATGAATTATGCTTTATACACTAATACGCTAATATTTGATACTTTATACGCTAATACACTAATTTTTTTTATAATTTATACGCTAATTTTTTTATACTTTATACGTTAAAATGAAATTCATACGCAAATATCATACATGAGATGGTCTCAAAGGAGAATGACCTATTGCTATCTTTTAAGAATAAAATTATATTCTTTAATTTCTTTATTAATTTACCGAGACAAACCAATAAATAAATAATATATACGTGGTTTATTACTATTTTGAGTCATTTGTTAATAGAGTAAAATATTTAAACTTCAGAAAACTTCAGAAATTTTGAGAAATTTTGTGTTTTTATTTTTATTTTATTTTAGAATCATTATATTTGATATTAAATAATATTTAATCAAATTAATTAATGATATTTTATTAATATTTTTAATTATAATTTAGTAAATATTTATAGTTAAATAAAAGAATTTTTTTAAATTATTAATATATTTAATATTTAAATTTATTTTTGACGTCATCCGTTTTTGTCCGGTATAACTCTGCTGACCCTTAGTTTAGCAGGTTTCAAAACATTGGTTTATACTGCTGAAAAAGCCAAAGGAAAATAAAATTCGTCAAATTTCTTCCCTGGTTAGGTACCGTCATAAATGCTTGATAAATTAATGTTTCCCTTTTAAAAAATGGAGGAAATTACTTCATATATATGTCTCGAATGAGTCTGCTCCACTTCAATAAAAATTCGTATGACTGAAATAAATCTAAAATATCATTCCAAAAAACACAAAACATGATCATGAGCAACATTGGCATCAAAAGTTTTTTTCTCTTTACCCTTTGTTTATCATTATCATCATTTAACTATCTGCAAATTGTTGATGCATCTGCAGCCCTTGAGCCATATATAGTTGCTGTAGCTAATGGACTTCCGGATAATTCCTACTATTTAAGGGTTCATTGTGCATCTAAAGATGATGATCTTGGATTCCATAACCTTCTTGTCAACGAAAGCATTCATTGGAAGTTTTACATGAATTACTGGGATACTACATTATACTTCTGTCATTTTTGGTGGAAATCAAAAGATACTGCATTTGATGTTATGAGTCGTTCCTTTGCAAAGCATCATTGTGGAAGAAATCCGCTTGGGAATATTTGTTATTGGTTGGTAAGAGAAGATGGTTTCTATTTTGCAAATTGGGATAATCCTACTTATCCTAATATGCAGAAATTACGAGATTGGTAGTAGTTAAATGTTGAAGTATGTTTTAATGCCATTCAATTGAGTGTGCTTATATGAAATAATAGTCTTTTTTTTTTTCTTTCTTTGTCCTTAGGTTTCTTTTAAAATTTGTGCAGTTTGATATTTTCTTTACGCCGGAAATTTTTACTTACTAGTTAGCAACTATTTGTTTGATTCTCTTTTAAAAGACGAAATAACAGGGGACTGATTTGTAGAAAATAGCTTGACACACAAAGAAAACGAGAGACAAATTTTAATGAATTTAAAAGATGTATTGAATAATTATGAAGCTGGTACAAATCAAAGATCTATAAACGATTTATATAGTTGTATGATACACTAAGCTAAATTTGAAAAGAATACAAAAATAATTAAGAAAATTTAAATGGATGCCAAAGTGATGTAAACAAATAAATTTTGTTAAGAAGCAGCATACGTCACTAATGAGTTTTGTAAGTCTCCTTAAAGATAGCTCATCAATACTTGAAGCCACAAAATTCACTATTCATAAGCCAAGTGGATCATCGGGTTTTTATTATTTGTCCTCTATTACCTTTTATAAATGGGTAAGTTTCTTGTGAAACGGTCTTATATATGCGACGGATATGTGAGCATAATAAACATTGGTATACGAACTATTGATACGTTATACATCAATCGAAATAGTATGAGAACAATACACTCATACACAAACTATTTACACGTTATACGTGAATCAGGATGGTATTAGAATTCTAATATTAATAATTTTTTTGCGAATACGTGAACTATTTACATATTATACGTGAATCAAAATGGTGTTAAAAGTCTAACATTGATAATTTATATGCGAATACACAAATACACAATACGTGGATCAGGATGGTATTCAAAATCAATGGTGATTTGGAAAACACATATGGAATCCTTTAACTCCTTTGAAACAATCTTTTTTCATGTTACGACTTCTAAAAGCTTTGCTGCCAATTGGAAATATTCTACAGAGATTCAACATTCATGGTTCTTTTAAATGCATATGTTGTCCATCAGGCCTTGACACAATTAATCATGTTTTTCTAAATTCTGAATTTCCTTTAAAGATGTGGACTACTTTCAGTAGTGAACTAGGCATTTATATCCCACCTAATCCACCAAGTTTAAATTCCTTCCTAACCTTTTGGTGGTCACATCCAGGTAAAAACAAAATGCATAGACTCATCACTCAAATTCTCCCTCCTCTTATCTGTTGCGAAATATGGAAAGGGAGAAATAAATGGCTTTTTGAGGAGGAAAAACATAACTTTGAAAAAATCAGAAATTCTTGCTTTCATAATTTAAAATCCACTATAGCAAACCATTTAAATGATTTCAAATGGGTCTCTTTAACTTGGACAGAATCCTGGAATTCAATTGCATCTTACACAAGGGTAGTTTTCACATCCTATATAAAATGGCATCCTCCCATTGAAAACCATTACAAATTGAACATCCATGGTTTTATTAACGGTAATAACATGGGACTAGGGGGAGGTATTCTAAGGGACAATCAGAGCAAAATGATTTTAGCATTTTCGTTTATTTCAGATTCTACTAATCTTCATATCCAAGAGCAGGTTTTGATTGAGGCAGCTTTGCGGGGTTTTGAAGCTTGTAAACAACTGGGAATTCATCACCACATATGGATGGAAACAAACTCAAAGAATTTGGTCTCATGGCTGGAAAACAAGGAGAAATGGCCTTGGAAGATAAAAGAGCAAATGAAGCACATCTTAAGGGCTCTACCTCAGTCTCAATGGTCCCTCTATTCGAAAGCAGCAAACTCGGCAGCGATACTACTTGCAAAATCAGCGGAAAGAAGCCCTTACTTATCAATCTTTTCAGAAGATCAACTGCATAAAAAAATCAGGAACACAATAAGATTGGAAAGGCTTGGGCTCCCATACATCATCACATCAAGGAATAAACTTTCATAAATATCTCTCTTTTTCACCTTGCATTTGAATCAAGAGGTCACAGGCTGCCGGTGTTAGGCCTGTTTTACCTAACGAAAATTTCACCTCAAATTTTGGTCAATGGCTGCTGATGTTAGGCCATTTAACCTTTATATTAGGCCTATTTCCTTTTCATCAAATCAGCACACATATCCTTCAATCATATGGCATGACTAAGAAGCAAAACAAGTACAGGATATGGCATGCGCACATATTTGCAGTCGAATTGATCATGTAATGATGTAAAAACTGAAACTTTCTATCACATGTAAACAGGATTCCTCCATGTTTTATGGACGTCCTTTTATTAGCTTAAGATCGTGTATTTTAGCTTTAATGTAAGGGAGGAGTCTTCCCTGTTTACAGCTTTTCGTCATGTACTCATGGTGTGGATATTTTCGCCATTTTAATTAATTTATCAATAAAATTGGGAGTGGCGCACCCCACACCGGGATGATTAGCCAATAAAAAAAAGGAATCAGGATAGTATTAGAATTCTAATATTGATACTTTTTTTTGCCAATACGCGAACTATTTACACATTATACGAGAATCAAAATGGTATTAAAAATCTAACATTGATAATTTATACGCGAATACACGAACTATTTCACGTTATTATATGTGAATAAGAATGGTATTAGAACTCTAACATTGATAATTATACGTGAATACAGTGGCGGATCCAGAAATCATAGTTTGGGGGTGCAAAATTACATAATAGAAGTTATATTTGAATTTTGGGGGTGCAAAATTCTAATTTTCTTAAGGATTCAATTGAATTTTTTAAAAATTTTTCAGGGATCTAGTATAATTTTTTAAATCTCGAGGGGGCGGCCACACCCCCCCGCACCTCCCTCCATCCGCCCCTGCGTGAATACGCGAACTGCTACACACATGCGAGTAGTGGTGCTTTATTAGTCCAATTGCATATATAAAACGGTTACATGGGAATATTTGTATTTATAAATTTACACTAAAAATTGTGGCTTTGCTGAAAATTGTATAATTACATTTACCTAGAGACATCTAAAATTAAGTTATTCAATAGCATCTTACAATATTCTCCAGTAAGGGTATAAGATTTTAATACCAATCATAATATTTGATTGTAGTTAAAAAGAACTTCTTAAATACAATTTTGAAATGCTTTACATTCAATAAAATTAACTAATCTGTCGTTCTTTATTAGAATGCTTAGTCACAATTGAAATGGGTGTAAAATAGTAGGAGAAAAACCGAAATCAACACATTTTTTTAATTTGCCTTTTTTTAATCAAAATTTGTGTGTTATACCCTATGAAAAATGGAGGTTTGGTTAAACAATTATCACTTTTTTTATGATATTCACTATTATGCATGTTCATGATCAAGGTGGATGCAAAAAACTATACAAAAAAAACTCAAAATCCAATTGTTTTTAGATTTTGCCATTTTTGGCTGAAATATGAGTGTTATAACCCTTGAAAATTGGAAATTTGGTGAAAATTTTAAATTTCATTTTTTACACCATTCATTAATGCATGTTCACTATTGAAATGAGTGTAAAAAATAACAGGAGAAAAGTCAAAATCAACATGTATTTTTATTTTGTCATTTTTTACCAAAATACATGTGTATAACCCATGAAAAATGAAGGTTTTGTGAAAATTTTATTTTTCGCATTTTTTAACAATATTCACTAAAATACAAGCTTACAATCGAGGTGGGTCCAAAAAACGTTACAAAAAAAAACTCAAAAACAAAGCATTTTTTATTTCCCATTTTGGCTAAATACACGTGTTATAGCTTATGAAAAATGAGAACTTTGTAAAAAAAATCTAAATTTTACCTTTTTTACACTGTTCATTAGACTGCATATTCACAATTGAAATAAGCGTAAAAAATAGTCGTGAAAAAGCCAAAATCAACATGATTTTTTAAATTTTCCTTTTGTTTTACTAAAATTCGTGTGTTGTAACCTATGAAAAATGGAAGTTTTATGAAAATTTTGATTTTCACTTTTTTTTATAATATTCTCTAGAATGTATGTTCACAATTGGGGTGGGTACAAAAAAACAGTACAAAAAGAGTTAAAATCAACGCATTTTTAAATTATGACAGTTTTGGATGAAATATGTGTGTTATAACCCACGAAAAATTGAAATTTTGTGAAAAATCTAAATTTCACTCTTTTTGCACCGTACATTAGAATGCATGTTCACAATTAAAATGAGTATAAAAAATTATAGGGGAAAGGCCAAAATCAACATTTTTTTACTTTACCACTTTCTACTAAAATACGTGCGTTACCCCAAAAAAATAGAGGTTTGGTGAAAATTAAAATTTTTACAATATTCACTAGAACTCTTGTTCACAATTGGGGTGAGTACAAAAAGCCATACAAAAAAAAAACTCAAAATCATTGCGTTTTGAGGTTTTGCCATTTTTCGCAGAAATACATGTGTTATAACCCATGAAAAATAGAATTTTTGTGAAAAATCTAAATTTTATTTTTTTATATCGTTCATTAGAATACATATTCATAATTAGAATGAGTACAAAAAATAGTAAGGGAAAAGCCAAAGTAAACAAGTTTTTTGGCTTTGCCATTTTGGACCAAAATACGTTATTACAAACCCATGAAAAATGAAATTTTCACTTTTTTTACAATTTTCACCAATGTTTTGAAAATCGGACCGGCCTGTCTGGTCCAATTTTCCCTAAAAACTATTATGGCAAAAAACCAGTCAAGCCTTGCAAAAATACAGGTTTTGACAAGTTTGACCGATGATTATTATTATTATTATTATTATTATTATTATTATTATTATTATTACTTTGGGTTTTGTATTAGTTTTGCTTTCACCCCAAGAACACTTATGGGCCTATTATCTATTTTGGGTTTCAAAATTTATATATATATATATATATATATATAAAATATATATATAAAAACTCTTGTGGGACCGTCTCATATATGAGACATGAAACGTGAAATATGCTTTATACACTAACTTTTTATACGTTATATGCTAATATGTGATACTTTATATGCTAATACGCTAATTTTTTATACTTTATATACTAATTTTTGATATTTTATATTCTAAAGTAAAATTCATACGCAAGTGTCATATATGAGGCGGTCTCACAAGAAAATGGCTATTGCTATCTTTTAAGAATAAAACTATATTTTTTATATTCTTTATTAATTTATCGAGACAAACCAATAAATAATTAATATATGTGATTTATTACTATTTTGAGTCATTTGTTAATAGAGTAAAATGTTTATATGAAAGAAAACTTCACAAATTTTGAGATATTTGTCTTTTATTTTCATTTTATCTTAGAATTATTATATTTGATATTAAATAATGTTTAATCTTTAGATGAATTAATAGTATTGTATTAATATTATTTATTTTAATTATGATTTAGTAAATATTTATAGTTAGATAAAATGATTTTTTTAAAATTATTAATATATTTAATATTAAATTTATTTTTGGCGTCATAATGATGTCATCTAGTTTTTTGTTCGAGATTTGACCTGACTTGATCCCTTAGCTTAGTCGCGCGGTTCATACTCCGGTTTGGTTTTCCAAAACATTAATTTATACTGCTGAAAAACCCAAGGGAAAATAAATTCGTCAAATTTCTTCCCTGGTTAGGTACCGTCATATATAAATGCTTGCTAAATGAATGTTTCCCTTCGAAAAAATTGAGGAAATTACTTCATATATATCTCGAATGAGTCTGCTCCACTTCAATAAAAATTCATATGACTGAATGAATCTAAAATATCACTCCTTATAAAAACACAAAACATGATCATGAGCAACATTGGCATCAAAAGTTTTTGTTAGGGAATAAAGGAATCTCACGGTGTATCTAATAGCCCAAAAATAATAGATGATAGTAACGAGAAAAATAAATAGGACAATGAACACAAAGATTTACGTGGTTCGGTCAATGTGACCTACGTCCACGGCCGGAGGCGGTGCCAAAATTCACTATTATGTGGAGACAAATTTACAAAAGTGGAACACTAATTTCCACAAGGCTTTAGAAGCAAAAGAAAAAGAACAAAGAAGGGCAGAGGAAATTTAGAAAGCTTAAGATGCTTTCGTTTTTGGGGTGCCCTGAAACCTTCAGCATTTGCCTCTATTTATAGGCAAATGCTTAAGTGTGAATTGCTGCAAATTCCACGCGGCCGAATTCTCAACTTTCCAACTTTGCTGCCCACCACCAACTTTCCAACTTTGCTGCAGTTTGTCAAAAAACAACAATGAAAAGGAAATGTTTGGTGCCGACATTTTGTTTGCCAAATCCAAAGTCAATAAAGGTTGCTGTCCATTTGTCCATTTCTTACAAATCTCCACCTTGGACTGTAACCTGAACAATAGTGACTTAATCAAAACACACCTCCGGCAAAGCCCCAATGGGCTGAATCACAAACTATGAACACCAATCAAGTCCAAGCACTGCTTGAACTTATATACTGGAAGAGCTTTCGTAAACATATCGGCAGGATTGTTCTTAGTATTGATCTTCTGAACAAGGACCTTCTTCTCAGTAATGGTATCTCGAATAAAATGATATTTAATATCAATATGCTTCGTCCGCTCATGATACATCTGGTCTTTAGTCAAATGAATTGCACTTTGACTATCATAGTAAATGGTAGTAACCTCTTCTTGTAGAGTTAATTCGCCGAATAAACCTTTTAGCCATAAAACTTTTTTAATAGCCTCAGTGACTGCCATATATTCTGCTTCAGTAGTGGATAGAGCCACTACATGTTGTAGAGTAGCTTTCCAGCTAATTGCACAACCTCCAATGCAAAATACATAACCTGTAAGAGACCTGCGCTTATCAAGATCACCAGCGTAGTCTGAATCTACAAAACCAACCAAAGTGTTGTTGGTTCTACCGAACTCCAAACAAGAGTTTGAAGTACCCTTCAAGTATCTGAGTATCCATTTCACAGCCTGCCAGTGTTCTTTGCCTGGATTTGCCATATACCTGCTAACAACACTAACTGCTTGTGAAATATCTGGACGAGTACAAACCATTGCATACATAATACTGCCAACGACACTAGAGTAAGGAACACGTGCCATATAACTTTCCTCTTCCTCTGAATTTGGTGATTGAGCAGCTGATAGCCTAAAATGGCTAGCGAGAGGAGTACTAACTGGTTTGGCATCCAACATGCCAAATCTCTCCAAAACTTTCTTAAGGTAACCTTCCTGGGTCAGATATAATTTTCCAACTCCTCTATCTCGTCTTATCTCCATACTAAGAATCTTCTTAGCTGCTCCCAAGTTTTTCATTTCAAATTCATCATTCAATAAGGCCTTCAACTGGTGAATTTCTGCAAGATTCTTAGCCGCAATGAGCATGTCATCAACATATAACAAAAGATAAATGAATGAATTATCTTTTAACTTCGGGAAGTAGACACAACTATCATACATACTCCTGGAGAAATCATGACCCAACATAAATGAATCAAACCTTTTATACCACTGTCTTGGAGATCGTCTCAAACCGTATAAGTATTTCTTCAACAATAAACAAGGTCTTCCTTACCTTCAAATTCGAAGCCTTCAGGTTGTTTCATATAGATCTGTTCATCTAATTCACCATGTAGGAACGCTGTCTTAACATCTAGCTGTTCCAATTCCAAATCAAACATGGCTACTAATGCAAGCAATACACGAATAGAACTATGTTTTACGACAGGTGAGAAAACACATCATTAAAATCAACACCATGTACCTGACTATAGCCCTTTGCAACTAATCGTGCCTTATATCTTGCATCGTTAACACCTGAATTACCTTCTTTTCTTTTGAAGACCCATTTGCAGCCAACAATTTTCTTTCCTTTCGGCGGCGTCACAAGATCCCAAGTACCATTCTTATATATAGATTCCATTTCTTCATTCATAGCCACCACCCACTTATCTGAATCAGCACCTGAAATTGCCTCTGTGTATGTGGAAGGTTCTCCGTCTCCACCTGTTTCCTGTGCCGCTGATAAAGCATATGCAACTAAATTTGCCAAATTTGCATACCTCTGTGGTGGTCGAATCTCTCGTCTTGGTCTATCTCTGGCTATGGAATATTCTTCTTCTACTGGTTCATCTTCAACAAGGTCTGGAGCTGGTTCATCACCTTGGTCCGTAGAAGATCTTTGAGAATGATTGAAATTTATGATCTCGAACTCCACCTGTTTCTGTGTGCTATCTTCCTTTTCTAAATTACAAGGATTACAAGACTCTTTTCTAGGATTTAACATAAATGACTCATCAAAAGTAACATCTCTGCTAATTACAAATTTAGGTGATTTGGGATCAGGACAAAATAATCTGTATCCTTTCACCCCTGAAGCATAACCGAGGAAAATACATTTTCTAGCCCTAGGCTCTAACTTTCCCTCACTGACATGCATATATGCTGGACACCCGAATATTCTTAAATTAGAGTAATTAGCAGGAGTACCTGACCACACTTCATCTGGAGTCTTGAAATCAAGAGGAGCACACGGAACACGGTTGACAATATAACAAGCTGTAGCGATAGCTTCTGCCCAAAAATCTGAAGTCAACCCAGCATTTGAGATCATACACCGAGCTCTTTCCAAAAGAGTCCGATTCATACGCTCGGACACACCGTTCTGTTGAGGCGTCATTCTAACGGTACGATGTCGAGCAATTCCTTCATTTTTACAGAATTCATTGAATTCTGTTCCACAAAATTCCAAACCATTATCTGTCCGCAGCCGCTTAATGTGTTTTCCTGTCTGATTTTCAATCAAAGCCTTCCATTGTTTAAATGTTAGGAAAACATCATTTTTATTTTTCAAGAAATACACCCAAACCTTTCTTGAAAAATCATCAATAAAGCTTAACATATACCTTGCACCACCCTTAGAAGGAACACGAGAAGGCCCCCAAAGATCAGAATGGATATAATGCAAAGTACCTTTTGTTTTATGGACTGCAGGTGAACTGAAACTGACTCTTTTCTGTTTCCCAAAAATACAATGTTCACAAAAGTCCATCTTACCAGTACTTTGTCCACAAAGTAGGCCCCTGTTGCTTAACAACGTTAAGCCCTTCTTACTCAAGTGTCCCAATCGCATATGCCACAATTTGGTGATGTCAGTATCTGATGATACGGAGACTGCTGCAGCACCTGAAACTGTAGATCCCTGCAAGATATACAAACTACCAGACTTGCAAGCTTTCATCAATACAAGAGCACCTCGTGAAATTTTTAAAACTCCACCTTCAGCCAAATACCTGTACCCGAGAGAATCAAGGGTACCTAAAGAGATGAAATTTTTCTTCAAATCTGGAACATGTCTAACATTAGTGAGTGTTCTAATAATGCCATCATACATCTTTATCTGGACCGTTCCCCCACCAACAACCTTACATGGAGCATTATTCCCCATCAAAACAACCCCACCATCATATTTTTCATACGTGGAGAAATGTTCCTTTTCAGGACTCATGTGGTACGAACAACCAGAATCTAGAATCCACTCATCTTTAGACCTAACTTTATTTGTTGTTGCTACAAACAAAGTTCCATCATGCTCATCTGCAACTACACTGGCTTCGGCAGTGCTGCTGTTATTCTGCTCATGTTTATATTTTTCTTTATTTTTCAATTTGTAACAGTCAGCCTTAATGTGCCCCTTTTTCTTGCAATAATTACAAACTTTATTTTTATGTCTGGATTTAGACCTGCCGTTGGATCTACTACTATCAAAATTTCTGTTTTCAGGTCTCCCCCGTATCACTAATCCCTCTGCCTGACTTTCACTAATCTCTCCAGTGATATCCCTATCAATCTGTTCTTTAGATTTTAAAGAAGATTTTACATGACTATATGAGACAGAATCTTTCCCATAAATCATGGTATCACGAAAATGTTTAAATGACTGTGGAAGAGATCATAACAACAAAATGGCTTGATCCTCATCTTCCATCTTAACATCTGCATTCTCCAAATCCAAAATAATGGAATCAAATATATCAAGATGTGAGATAATAGATGTACCTTCAGTCATTTTTAACATGTACAACTTTTGCTTCAAATACAGCCGATTCTCCACCGTCTTTTTCATATAAATGGACTTTAACATGTCCCACATTCCTTTGGCTGTCTTTTCACCGGCAACTTCCTGCAAAACCTCGTTAGAGAGATTTAATATAATAGCTGATCTAGCCTTTTTATCTAGATCAAAGAAACTTTGTGTTGACATTTCTACTGGCTTTTTCTCTACTCCTTCAAGAGCAAACTCACACCCATCCTGAATAAGAATGGCTTCCATCCTGAGTTGCCAAGTACCGAAATTGATACTCCGGTCAAACCTTTCAACGGAGTTCTTGGTTACTGTCATCGTGGCTAAAAGATCTAAAATGAGATATGTCTCTGATACCAATTTGTTAGGGAATAAACGAATCTCACGGTGTATCTAATAGCCCAAAAATAATAGATGATAGTAACGAGAAAAATAAATAGGACAATGAACACAAAGATTTACGTGGTTCGGTCAATGTGACCTACGTCCACGGCCGGAGGCGGTGCCAAAATTCACTATTATGTGGAGACAAATTTACAAAAGTGGAACACTAATTTCCACAAGGCTTTAGAAGCAAAAGAAAAAGAACAAAGAAGGGCAGAGGAAATTTAGAAAGCTTAAGATGCTTTCGTTTTTGGGGTGCCCTGAAACCTTCAGCATTTGCCTCTATTTATAGGCAAATGCTTAAGTGTGAATTGCTGCAAATTCCACGCGGCCGAATTCTCAACTTTCCAACTTTGCTGCCCACCACCAACTTTCCAACTTTGCTGCAGTTTGTCAAAAAACAACAATGAAAAGGAAATGTTTGGTGTCGACATTTTGTTTGCCAAACCCAAAGTCAATAAAGGTTGCTGTCCATTTGTCCATTTCTTACAGTTTTTTTCTCCTTACCCTTTGTTTATCATTATCATCATCATTTTACTTTCTGAAAACTGTTGATGCATCTGCAGCTCTTGAGCCATGTTGTAGCAAATGGACTTCCAGATAATTCCACTATTTAAGGGTTCATTGTGCATCTAAAGATGATGATATTGGCTACCATAACCTTCTTGTGAACGAAAGCATTCAATGGAGGTTTTACATGAATTATTGGGATACTACATTATACTTCTGCCATTTTTGGTGGAAATCAAAAGATACTGCATTTGATGTTATGAGTCTTTCCTTTGCTAAGCATCATTGTGGAAGAAATCCGCTTGGAAATATTTGTTCTTGGTTAGCAAGAGAAGATGGTTTCTATTTTGCAAATTGGGAGAATCCTGTTTATCCAAATATGGAGAAATTACGAGATTGGTAGTAATTAAATGTCGCACTATCTTTCGATGCCACTCGATTGTGTGCTTATATGAAATAATAGTCTATTTTATTTCTTTGTCCTTAGTTTTCTTTCAAAATTTTGCGGGGTTTGATATTTTCTTTACGCAAAAACCTTTTAGATACTAGCAACTATTTGTTTGATTCTCTTTTAAAAGACGAATTAATACTATGCAAAGAACACAAAAACAAATACAAGTGAATTTAAAAGTTGTATTGAATAATTATAAAATCGTAGTACTGATATTAAAGACCCACAACAATTTATATTAGTTGGATGATACACTAAACCAGATTTGAAAGAAAACAAAATTAATTAAAGAAAATTTAAATTAGTTCGAAGGTGGATTAACAAATGAATGGTGATTCTAGAATGAGTTTTTGTAGATCTTGTCTAGATTTTCAAAATTATATACTAAAATGGCGATTCTTAATCTGTATGAAAAAGTTATATGCTTGTTTAAAGTTAACGATGCGATTTTAATATTTTTTTTTCCGTTTTAAACTGATTTTGCGCAATCAAATGCACATTCTCATCTAGTTCTACAATCTACATCATCAGATTGCATGTTGAATTTTTTATTTCACAATTGCTTTATTAATTTCTGAATTAGAAGTGTGTAACGGTTATTGATATATCAATTGTACACTTTAAGATCTACAACCATGAAAAATTGTTATTAGATGGTGAAAGAAGATGGATTCTACTTATGCAAATTTGTATAATCCTTTGCCTACTTATCTACAAAAACCGCGAGATTGGCAATAAATGGTGCAACATCTATTGTGTAATTAATTCGAATGAGAAAAACGAAGCAAAATGCTAGAAAAGTTAGTAAACTTTTGTCCATTCCGCATCTTATTAAAATAGAGTTAAATATCCAATTTAATTTTGGAATTCTCTATCTTCTTTTTGTCAAAAAATGATAAATTTTAGGGAAAATATCTTAGTCAAAATTGACCACTAGATTCAATTGGCTATCCAAAGTTCAAGTTTGGACTTTTGTTCAATTACAAGATGGAGAGACTTTTTATTTAAAGGGTAAATGACACTAATAATTCTGTTAACTTGGGGTTAAATATTTTTTTTGTCTCCAATTTTAAAAAATTATATTTTAATCCACATCTTAAATTTTTTTCGAACAAATAGTTTCCAAACTCATTTTTATCCAATTGACAAGTAACGCCACTAGACATGTGACATTGTTCATCATTCAAAACGACGTTGTTTTGTGCCACATGACTAACTTTATTACTTGTCAAATGGATGCAAAATTAATTGTGGACTATCTGTGTAATAAAATTCAAGTTGAGGAATCAAAATAATTTTTTTTTTCCAATTTAAGGACCAAAAACGATATATTCTCAAGTTGAAGAACTATTGAAATCATATGTTTATCTAATTTCTTTATCCAATTGGTCTAAACTAATTCAATTTTTGGACTATAAACTCAATTGGGCTTTTAATCCAATTGAAATTTCTTAAAAGATCATCTATCCATAGAATTGGGATCTTCTGTCTAAAATTATCTCTGTTTTATGATGTCCAAAATTAAACTACGTCGTAGGATTCACTCATTGCTTGGTTAGGGTCTAATAATTATAAAATGATTCTAGTAATATTTATGCTTTTAGTCCCTAATTCTAGTTAAACTGCGTCGTTTTGAACATTGGACATAATAGAATAGAGATAGTTTGGACAGAGGATCTGATCTCCTATCCATACTAAGACAAAATCCCAATGTTAATGAATTGTTAATTAGGTATATGACATCAATAATCTCTCAACATGGAGGTTAATATTGTTTTGATCATCAATTATTAAAAAGTTATATTTTTGGTCTCTCAACTTAATTTTATCATAAAAATAGTTCGCAACTGATTTTTTCATTTATCTAACATGTAAGGTCGTTTGTTTGGTACGTAACACTATTCATCATGCAAAAGGAAATTGTTTTTTTGCCACATAACTAATGGTATTACTTAACAATTAGGGTTTGTTCAATGGCCATAGGGTTAGTTTCCTAACCTCTAGATCTAGTGTTCGAGATTTGAGGAATGCATGTGTGGGTGTGTATTATTAAAAGAAAAACTAATGACATTATTTGTCAAATAAAAACTAAGTTGAAAATCAATTACGTGACAAAATTTAAATTGAAGGAGCCAAAATGATATTTACCCCAAAAGTTGAGGGACTAATGAAATTATTTAACCTTTTTAATTCAGTACTAATAAACCAATCATGTTTGGTGGTGGGGGGGGGGGGGGGGGGGGGGGGGGGGGGGGGGGGGTGTGCGGTAGTGGGGGACTGGGGAAGGAATCTCAATATTGTGTTCTCCTAAAAGAAAAAGAAAAATTATTTTCAATCGTTAATTCTCTTACAAAAGGATAATTGGTAAACAAGTTTGTACCGCTGAAAAAGCCAAGGGATAATAAATTCATCAAATTTCTACCATTGTTAGGTATCAACATGAATGGCTTCCTAAATTAATGTTTCCCTTTGAAAAAAGTGGAGGCAATTACTTCATGTATATCTCGAATGAGTCATGCATGCAATTACTTCATGTATAAAAAAAAAAAAAAAACGAGTCTAGCTACTCCACTAGATCAATAAAAATTCATTACTCACCTCTATTAATGAAATTGAGTTCAGCACTTCAACTACACAGTAATTGATGAAGTTTTAATTTCTTCATAAAAGAAGGTTAGCTCCAAACCACTATAAACTGATGCACTTCAAAAGGCAAAAATATCAATCCTAAAAACACAAGAATGAGTGACATTGGCATCAAAAGTTTTTTTCTTCTTACCCTTTGTTTATCATCATCAATCTTTACCTTTCTGCAAACTGTTGATGCGCGCTCATCTCTATCCGGCCTTGAGCCATATTTAGTCATTGTAACTAATGGACTTCCAGATAATTCATACTATTTAAAGGTTCATTGTGCATCTAAAGATGATGAACTTGGATACCATAACCTTTATGTGAACCAAAGCATTCATTGGAAGTTTTACATGAATTTTCGGGATACTACATTGTACTTCTGTCATTTTTGGTGGAAATCAAAAGATGCTGCATTTGAAGTTATGAGTCGTTCCTTTGCTGAGCACCATTGTGGACACAAACCGCTTGGAAATATTTGTTATTGGTTAGTAAGAGAAGATGGTTTCTATTTTGCAAATCGGGACAATCCTTCTCTTCCTGATATGGAGAAATTAAAAGATTGGTAGTAATTAAAATGTTGCAGTATCGATCTTTTGATGTTATTATTTCGATTTGAGTGCTTATATGAAATAATAGTCTATTTTCTTTCTTTGTCCTTAGTTTTCTTTCAAAATTTTTGTGCAGTTTGATCTTTTCTTTAAGCTGAAAACTTTTTATATACTGGCAACTATTTGTTTGATTCTTTTTTAAAAGATCGAATAACACCAGACAAATTTGTAGAAGTCATCCATTTACGTAGGCAAAGAATACAAAAGTTTACAAACATTTATATAGTTGTATGAAATTCTATATCAAATTAAAAAAGGAAATAAAAATAAGTAAGAAAACTTAAATAGGCAAAAGAAGTAGTCTAAACAAATGAAAAAACCTATATGTCAGTATGTCACAGAATGAGTCTGGTAGGTTTTATTGAAAGGTTCAAAACTCTATATTATGATATACCCATTTTCAATTCCCATGAAAAAATTAGGGAGAATTTATATTAAGGGCGCGGCTCAAGTCGTTATTATTAAATGGGGTGTAACTTTAATATATTTATTATCAAGGGCGTTAAAATATTTATATTAATTTAAATAATTAACCAATGACTTTATTATCATTTTCATCAATTAAATAATTCATATTATTTTCGTTATCTTTTTATTACTAAAATATATCGATTTAATCATTAACTATATTTTAAAACTCTTTATTATTTACTGTGTTCTAATTGTTATCAATAAATTTTCATATTAAGTTACTTCTTTTATTCTTTTATTACTAAAACACATTAATCTAATCATAAACTATTTTATCATTTACTGTTTCATTAGTGTTATCAATAACTTTTAATATTAATTTTACTTAATTGTGTAAAATTAAGTTTTAAAAAATACACAAAAAATTGTCAAACTAATATCACAAATCATAATTAATTTTAATGAATTTTAAGTTTTTTGGTATATTTTCAATGAACTTAATTATTTGATAAACACATAACCACATACAGTTATTTATTATTAATTTTTAATTTTAAAGTTGTTGTATTTTTCGATGTTATGTTATTTAATTATTTTTTTAATTTTAAATATATTCATGAAAAAATATTTATTATTTAAGATAATTTAATAATAAATATATTCATAGCAAGAAAAATTTACGTTTTGAAAGATTTTGACAATAATTATATTTTATTATTTAAGACATTACAAAAAATTTTAAAAATTAAAATAGTTTGATGATAAGTATATTTTATTATTTAAGATAGTTTGATAATGATCTAAGTTACACTCAAATTTTATCCACAAGAAATTATTAAAAATAACTAATGAAAGATGGGAAAATTTCTATTAAGGGCGCGCGCTTAGAACCATTATTATTAAACAAGGCATAACTTTGAGATAATTATTGTTTAGGGTGTATGGATAATTTAACTATTAAATACATTTAACAAAATACTTAACTACCCTTTAATCTTATCTTTTAACACCTATCAAACAAAATTCAACATTCCAATCGCTCCAAAACTCAAAAAAGTTTTACAATAAAGAAACAAATGATCTAAATCAAACAATTTTTTTTTATAACAAATTGAACATACAGAAACTAAAAAGAATAAATAAATTTATCATCAAAAGGCCGCCTATTAAAACTAAAAATTGATTATTAAATTTAAAATTCTATTCCTAATACTTTAGTCGATGTTTAATCTCTTTATTACGACTAATTCTCCTATTTGGTTGGCTTAACAAGATATTTTAAGAAAATAATAAATTCTAGATCTAATTAAAAATTATCAAATTAATCTATAAACTATACTATTTTTGTAAGGGACAGTGAAGCTTGTAGTAAATGTACAAAATAATTAAGTTTATTTCTAAAATACTAAAACATTAACTTAATTTCAATTAATCGTTTATAATATTATATTCTAATTTTGATTAGATTTGTATATTTTATATACCAAGAATTATTTAATTAAGAAGAGTTTTAATAGGATTTAAAGACCAAAAACTAAAACACTAAAATATTAAATCATCAACACACTTCTAATTAATCATGTATAATATTAATTATATTCTAATTATGATTGGATTTTATATTTTATATACCAATAATTAATTAATTAACAAGAATTTTAATAGGATTTAAAGATTAAAATAGTAAAACACTAAACCATTAACATGCTTTTAATTAAATAATCGTGTATAATATTATTTAATTAATTATGTATAATATTATATTCTAATTCTGATTGAATTTGTATATTTTATATACAAAGAATTAATTAATTAAGAAGAATTTTAATAGAATTTAAAGACTAACACTAAAACATCAACATATTTTTAATTAAATTATAATTAAATAATCATGTATAATATTATTTAATTAATCATTTATCATATTATATTCTAATAATGATTAGATTTGTATATTTTTTTATATTTGATTGATTATATTTAATTATATTTGGAAAAACTTATCTAATTTCTTATTATATTTTATTAGTATTTTTTATTACATTTTATTATCTTTAATATTTAATTGAATATATAGACATATATTAGAATACAAAAACTTAAATTTATCCCGTTTCCAATTTTAAAGATAAGTACAAAAAAACTTTCTTAAATTATCATAAAAGAGCCAATAAAAACTAATTAAATTTTTAAGAACTCTCCTAATTAACATAAAAACGAATTAAATATATAAAGAAAAAAAAACTTTCTTAAATTAACATAAAAGAAAAAATAATAAATGAAATAATAATTAATTAGATAAATATTAGTAAAAATATGACTAAAATGCTAAAGCCCTACAACATAACATGCTTTTATATATTGTGTATAATATTATATTTTGATTATGATTGAATTTGTATATTTTATATACAAAAAATTAATTATTATTTTCTTAAATATCTTGTTAAGCCAATCAAATACCAGAATTATTTGTAATGAAGAGATTAAACATCTACAAAAGTATTAGGATCAAAATTTTAATTTTAATAATCGATGTTTAGTTTTATCCGGCCTTTTGATGATCATAAATTTATTTCTTTTCCTTAGTTTTATGTATTTTCAATTTGTTGTACAAAATTTTTGTTTTATTTAGATCTTTTATTTGTGTATGATACGGTAAAATTGTTTTGACTTTTTGAATGATTTAGATAATTGAAAGTTATTTGATATATGTTAAAAGATAAGATTAAAGGGTAGATAAGTATTTTGATAAATTTATTTAATAGTTAAATTATCTACACGCCCTTAACAATAATTAGGTAAAAGTTATGCCTTGTTTAATAATAATGATTCTAGACGCGCCCTTAATAGAAATTTTCCCATAAAAGATTGGATAGTAAAATATAGAAAGTTAGGTATTTAATGTAATTTTTTTTATAATTGATAAGAAGGGTACTAAAGACTTTTATTAAGTATATAATATAATAAAATTATTTTGATGTTTTTAATAATAAATACATTAAAGTTATACCCTATTTAATAATAACATGAGATGCCCTTAATACAAATTCTTTTAAAAAATTATACCCTTTTAAAATTAACCATACAATGTAATTTTTATTCCAACTATGTTTTCAACGTGCATTATTCTCGATCTATTCCACATCATCAAATTGCGTGTGAATTTTTTATTACACAATTAATGTATTACTTTCTGAATAAGTCCATCAATATCTCTTTTATTAATTAATTAACCTTTGACGACCTTCTACATGACTATACGTCATGCAATTAATATTCTACAACAGTTATTGAAATTTAATGGAAATATTTGTTATTGCAATTAATATTCCACAAAGTTTCCATTAACTATTGATTGAAGTTTAATGGAAACATTGACCCATGGCACACAGCTTTGCTGGAATCTCAATGTAATAAATCCTCAAGTTTTAAATTTTCTATCAAGATGGTGTCTTTGATTTTATGCTCAAAACAAAAACCACTATATAATCCAGCAAAAGTTAATGAAAAACATACCATTTTCTTAACAGTTCAAAACCCAATATGAGTTGCAGTGCAATAAAAAGTTTTTTTATCCTAACTCTCTACACATCAATTTATTTTCCCCAAACTCTCCATGTATTTGCAATGGCTCCAATTCCATATGAAGTTACAGTAGCAAGTGGGCTTCCTAATAATACAAATTTATTGCGAATTCATTGTGCATCTAAAGATAATGATCTTGGATATCATGACCTTCACGTAGATGAAAGATTTAAATGGAGATTTCATATGAATATCTGGGGAACAACTTTGTTCTTCTGTCACTTTTGGTGGGCTTCCAAGGACAGTAGATTTGTTGTTATGGATCTTTCCTTTGCTAAGCACCATTGTGGTAGGAATATATTGTTTAATAGATGTTTTTGGTTAGCAAGAGAAGATGGTTTCTATTTTGCTAACTCGGACAATCCTAGTTTGCCAGAAATGCAGAAATTATATGATTGGCAATAAATGTTGCAGTTATTAGTATATCCTATAATTTTTGGAATTATAAAATAACAGTTAAACAATTTTCTTTCTTATATAGTAGTTTCTCTGTTATCTAATAATTGTCATTTTATCTAACCTTTTTTTTTTTTGTTTTTAAATATATGTCACTTTACACATTTCAATATAAAAAATATGAAAACTTCCAATGTTATCCTTCATTCAATTTATATAACATACCATGATATTAATTGCATTTGTTCATTTTTTTAATAAAGAATTAATAGGGGCAAATAAGACAATTTATTCATTTTCTTAATTAGTGTACTTTTAGTCAAAACGACAGTTATTAAAGAACAGAGGGAGTAGTCTTCTAATTAATTTTTTTTTTGTTTTTTCCAAATTTTTTATGCAATTGTGCCCCTTTCTTTACCTCAAAATTTTAAAGGTTAATGATTTTTCAATTTGAAGTTTGTCATATAAATATTCGTTAACTCATTTTTCATTCAATTGAGAAATTACGTTGTTTGTCATACGACACAATAAGACATCATTTTACATGCTTATAGTGTCACCTTTAAAAAGTATTTTGTAAGGAGGTATTATTTTGCTATTAACCCTTATTGTTATAATATCATATGTATGTAAATAAATGCATAAATATAAAAATTACAATGGTTATTAATTGTAGTTTTAGTTGTTTAACCCTATTATATTTGTATTTTTAAAAAGATTGAATTAAGTCATTAGAACATTAAATTTTTACCCTTACAGAAAATTTAAAAATAATCTCCATTAATATTACAATACAATTTCAACTCTTCAAAAGATAAATTCTAAATCTATGACTGTTTAACGGGGTATCAAATCCGTAATATTGTATATGAAATATAGATATTCAAATCATAAATAGATAACTAGTCATTTTTGTAGCCACATCAGGTTAATTAGCAATTAACCCTTTTTTAATTTATTAACTTTTTGGGATTTGAGCTTTTGGGTCATTCTTCTGCCTCGGCTGATTTATCAAATATTTGTTCGATTCTTTTGTAAAAGATCAAAATGCATGCATTTTCAATCTTCTATAGAACAATTGGTATATATATTATTTTATGATTCGATTATATCATCAAATTATTTAATATCAATAATAGCCAATTTAAATTAATTTATTTCATTTAATAATACAATTCAATTAGAAGAGTTTATTACAAAGGATACATCAATTTTGCAATAAAAGATTCACAACCATCAAAGTGCATGCCAGTGTACACCAAATCTATCAATATTTCTTTATAGTTGATGAGATGTTGTTGTTAGTTAGTTTATTTGAGTGTTGTAATTTTTCTCATATCCATAAAAGAGCTCATACAGCTTCACAACTATTAGCAAATGAAGCTGTTAATGATGTGTGTAACAAAAATTACGAGCAAATTTTCCCAAATTGGCCGCAAATAGCCGCGATCAGGGATTTTTAACAAGTTAGTTGACTGTAAATCAATTTTGTGTAATGAAAATATCGATTTTGATTAAAAAAAAAAAATGTAGTTCTTGCCTACTTTGGAAATTACATCATTAATTGTAATTCTTGCATAGTATAGATAAGGTAGGGGTAGGATATATAGGAAAAAATTGTAATTCTTACCTACTTTTGACCATTTTTCAACTCATGCAATAAATATATCCTCAAATTTTAATTGCTATACCAAAACAATGCCATTGATTTTAGGCCCCCAAAAAAAACCACTCTATATATAATCTTGCAAAAGTTAATGAGAAACATCCCTATCATCATTTTCTTAAAATTTCAAATTAAACTCAATATGAGTTTCACTCCAATCAAAAGTTTCTTTATCCTAGCTCTCTGCACATCAATTTACCTTCCCCAAATTCTCCATGTTTCTGCAGTTCCTAGTCCATACTTAGTTACAGTAGCAAGTGGGCTTCCTAATAATACCAATTTGTTAACAGTTCATTGTGCATCTAAAGATGATGATCTTGGATATCGTGATCTTCGTGTTGGTGAAAAATTTGATTGGAAATTTTATATGAACTATTGGGGAACAACTTTATTTTTCTGTCACTTTTGGTGGGCTTCCAAAGACAAAAGGTTCGATGTTATGAGTCGTTCCTTTGCTAAGCACCATTGTGGTACGAGTCTAGAGGTTAATAACTGCTATTGGATAGTAAGAGAAGATGGTTTCTATTTTGCACCATGGGATAATCCTAGTTTGCCAGATATGCAGAAATTATATGATTGGTAAATTATAAATGTTGCAGTATCTCATGATGTAATTTTTGGGAATTATAATATAATTACAGTTAAACAATTTTCTTTCCTATAGTTCTTTAATTAGTTTATTTTTGTCTCCAATTTTCTTATGCAATTTTATTCCTTTCTTTACCTCAACAATTTAAATAATGAAATAAGGAAACTAAACTCTTCGTAGATCTAAATGTCTCCATTAATATGATTACAAAATGCCCCTTAATAATCATCTCTTTCTCACATTGTTTCCTTAAATTCTGATTTGATCCATTTGACCTGTGAACTTTTATTATTTTTTTCTTAATATGATGTATACTATCAACTCAAGAAACTCGATGGATCTTTTATGACACAATTAGTGTATTACTTCATGTTTAACTCTCATAATTGGTTCATATTTATCATCAAATAAAACACAAAATTTTTTATTTTACTACGGTGCTCGACTAGTGAAATTTGGTTTCTATCATATTTATGGTGGTGGTATCTTCCTTTTAAATTTTAAGTTATACGAATTATTTTGATAAAATATTAGTGTGAAAAGTGTTATTAGAAAATAAAATAATAACTTTTATAATTGTCATATGTTTACGTATAAAAATTTTAGCAAAAAGTATGACTTGCCTTGGATAGAATATTTTTTTGATTGTATAGTAGAATTTTTTTCTTGAGATTTATTATAAGAAATAAATATTTTAAAGGTATTTGGATTGATGAGTTTGTTTTTATGTGCATTTATATTCGAAAATGTTTTTATTAATAAAATTTAAAATTCAAATTCAAATTAATATTTTGTGAGTTTATTTTGATAAAAATTTAAAATGTTTTAGGAAGAATTTTTTATTATTAAAAAATTTAAAAATTCAAATTTAAATTTACTAATTTTTTATAAAAATATAAAAAATGTTATAACAAAAATAATTATTGTAACATTATTTTTTTAAAAAAAATTTTGATAGAAAAAATGGACAAAACAAATAAATCCAATTGAATTTGTAAAATAAAATGCTAAAACACTGCTAAATAAATGGACCTAATTTTTTTTGAAGTATATATTGGTAAATATTTTATAGTTTAATTGAGAGAACAATAAAAGTGATTAATAGAAATAAGTGACATATTATTTTTATATAATTTTTTTTCTTATAATTTGAGTGTGAAAATAAATTTTATATTAATAGAATTTTTGTGAAAAATCAGTATAAAGGAGAAGGAATGGGAAAATGTTATAAAGAATTGATAAATTGTAATGATACTAAAGAAATAATATAAAGATAAGTTATAGTGATAAATAAAGAAAAGATAAGAGTTTGATTTATATAGAGTAAATTGGGAAGATGTGTTATTTATTATTCTGGATGCTAATAGTTTCTTTGGCAATAACACTAAACTATAAAATAACAGCTAAACAATTTTCTTTTTTAAATACTCTCTCTATTATTTAATAAGTGTCGTTTTAGCCAAATTTTTTTGTTCTCAAATAAGTGGTACTTTATACATTTCAATACAAAAAATGTGAAAGCTTCTAATTTTATCTTTTATTCAATTTATCTAAGATAACATGACATTAATTGTACTGGTTCATCTTCCAATAAAGAATTAAAGGTAAATAAATCAATTTATTTATTTTCTTAATTAGTATACTCTTAATCAAAATGACAGTCAATAAAGAACAGAAACTTTAATTGCTATACAAAAACAATGCCATTGACTTTGGAGTTTGGGCCAAAACAAACCTCTATATAATCTTGCAAAAATGAATGAGAAACATCCCTATCATCATTTTCTTAAAAGTTCAAAAAACTCAATATGAGTTTCACTCCAATCAAAAGCTTCTTTATCGTAGCTCTCTGCACATCAATTTACCTTCCCCAAATTCTCCATGTTTCTGCATTATGGGAATATCATGTTACAGTAGCAAGTGGGCTTCCTAATAATACCAATTTGTTAACAGTTCATTGTGCATCTAAAGATGATGATCTTGGATATCGTGATCTTCGTGTTGGTGAAAAATTTGATTGGAAATTTTATATGAACTATTGGGGAACAACTTTATTTTTCTGTCACTTTTGGTGGGCTTCCAAAGACAAAAGGATCGATGTTATGAGTCATTCCTTTGCTAGGCACCATTGTGGTACGACTCTAGCGGTTAATGAATGCTATTGGGTGGTAAGAGAAGATGGTTTCTATTTTGCACCATGGGAAAATCCTGATTTGCCAGAAATGCAGAAATTATATGATTGGTAAATTATAAATGTTGAAGTATCTCATGATGTAATTTTTGGGAATTATAATATAATTACAGTTAAACAATTTTCTTTTTTATAGTTCTTTGATTAGTTTATTTTTGTCTCCAATTTTCTTATGCAATTTTGTTCCTTTCTTTACCTCAACAATTTAAATAATGAAATAAGGAAATTAAACTCTTCGTAGATCTAAATGTCTCCATTAATATGATTACAAAATGCCCCTTAAAAATCATCTCTTTCTCACATTGTGTCCTTAAATTCTGATTTGATCCATTTGACCTGTAAATTTTTATTATTTTTTTCTTAATATGATATATACTATCAACTCAAGAAACCCGATGGACCTTTTATGACACAACTAGTGTATTACTTCATGTTCAACTCTCATAATTGGTTCATATATATCATCAAATAAAACACAAAAAAATTTATTTCACTATGGGGCTAGAATAGTGAAATCGAGATTTCTATCATATTTATGGTGGTGGTGTCTTCCTTTTAAATTTTAAGTTATGCAAATTATTTTGATAAAATATTATTTTGAAAAGTGTTATTAGAAAAAAGAATAATAACTTTTATAGTTGCCATATATTTACGTGCTAGTATTTTAGCAAAAAGTATGACTTTCCTTGGATAGAATATTTTTTTTATTGTATAGTAGAATTTTTTTCTTGAAATTTATTATAAGAAATTAATATTTTGGAGGTGTTTGAATTGATGACTTAGTTTTGATGTGCATTTATATTCGAGAATTTTTTTTATTAACAAAATTTAAAATTCAAGTTCAAATTAATATTTTATGAGTTTATTTTGATAAAAATTTAAAATGTCTTAGGAAGAATTTTTTAATTATTAAAAAATTTAAAAAGTCAAATTTAAATTTACTATTTTTTTTGTAAGGATATAAAAAATGTTATAACAAAATAATTACTGTAACATTATTTTTTTGTTTTACAAATTTTGATAGAAAAAATGAACAAAAAAAATAAATCAAATTGAATTTGTAAAATAAAATGCTAAAACACCGCTAAACAAATGGAGCCTAATTTTTTTTGAAGTATGTATTGGTAAATATTTTATAGTTTAATTGAGAGAACAATAAAAGCTATTAATAGAAATAAGTGTCATATTATTTTTATATAATTTTTTTCTTATAATTTGAGGGTGAAAATAAATATTATATTAATAAAAATTTTGCTGAAAAATCAGTATAAAGGAGAAGAAACGGAAAAATGTTACAAAGAATTGATAAATTATAATGATAATAAAGAAATAATATAAAGATGATATAGTTAAAAATAAAGAAAAGATAAGAGTTTGATTTATTAAGAGTAAATTGAGAAGATGTATTATTTATTACTTTTGATGATAATAGTTGTTTTGGCAATAACACCAACTTATAAAATAACAACTAAATAATTTTCTGTTTTATATACTCTCTCTGATATTTAACAAGTGTCGTTTTAGCCAATTTTTTTTTTCTCAAATAAGTGTTACTTTACCCATTTCAAAATAACATGACATTAAATAACATGACAATAATTTCATCTTTTATTTAATTTATCTAAAGTAACATGACATTAATTGCATTGGTTCATCTTCTACTAGGGGTGTTAAACGAGTGATCTACTCGCGAGTAGCTCGGTCAACTACTCGACTCGAAGTCGGTTTGACCGAGTTCGAGTCGAGCTCAAGAGGCTAGAGTTCGAGCTCGGATTGCACATACTCGAGTAGCTTGCGAGCTACTCGATTATATATATATATATATATATATATATTTTTTATTTTTAATATTTATATTTATGTTTTAGTCCCTGTAGTTTAATAAATTATAATTTAATCTATTTATAATTATGTTTTAGTCCTTAATTTATAGTAAATTATAATTTGACCTGATTAAATTTTAAAAAATTACAAATACGTCCTATAATTTTTAAAAAAAATTAAAAAATAAAATAATCGAGCTCGAGCTCAGTACTCGAAGTCGAGCTAGCACCCCTAATGAGCTCGAGTAGCTCGATTACACCCCTATCTTCTACTAAAGAATTAAGGGTAAATAAGTTAATTTATTTTTTTTTTAATTAGTATGCTCTTAGTCAAAACGATAATCAATAAAGAACAATAAATAACAGAGAAACAATGTCATTGACTTTGGAGTTTGGGCCAAAACAAACCTCTATATAATCTTGCAAAAATGAATGAGAAACATCCCTACCATCATTTTCTTAAAAGTTAAAAAAACTCAATATGAGTTTCACTCCAATCAAAAGTTTCTTTATCCTAGCTCTATGCACATCAATTTACCGTCCCCAAATTCTCCATGGTGGTGGAGTTCCTAGTCCATATAAAGTTACAGTAGCAAGTAGGCTTCCTAATAATACCAATTTGTTAACAGTTCATTGTGCATCTGGAGATGATGATCTTGGATATCGTGATCTTCGTGTTGGTGAAAAATTTGATTGGAAATTTTATATGAACTATTGGGGAACAACTTTATTTTTCTGTCACTTTTGGTGGGCTTCCAAAGACAAAAGCTTCGTTGTTATGGATATTTCCTTTGCCAAGGACCATTGTGGTCAGAGTCTAGAGGTTAATAACTGCTATTGGATAGTAAGAGAAGATGGTTTCTATTTTGCACCATGGGATAATCCTAGTTTGCCAGATATGCAGAAATTATATGATTGGTAAATTATAAATGCTGCAGTATCTCATGATGTAATTTTTGGGAATTATAATATAATTACAGTTAAACAATTTTCTTTCTTATAGTTCTTTAATTAGTTTATTTTTGTCTCCATTTTTGTTATGCAATTTTGTTCCTTTCTTTACCTCAACAATTTAAATAATGAAGTAGCTGTGCGCAGGAGTGAGGAGGTGTGGGGTCGGGATTCGTTGGAGTGGTACGATAGAAAACTGACCCTAGTACCCAGTTTGGACTACTACTATAAGGTTATTACCCATTGCATTCACATCCCGCGGTTTACATCCTTAGTTGGCTAGGGGACGGTTGGTTTGAAGCCCAGGATTAGTCTGACTCAACAACAGTGAAATAGCGGAAGACATGGAGTTGTAGAGTTAGGAACCTAAGATAGCAAAAAAAAAAAAAAAAAGTAAGCAAACTAAACTCTTCATAGATCTAAATGTTTCCATTAATACGATTACAAAATGCCCCATAAAAATCATCTCTTTCTCACATTGTCTCCTTAAATTCTGATTTGATCCATTAGACCTGTGAACTTTTATTATTATTTTTTTAATATGATACTATCAGCTCAAGAAACTACATGGATCTTTTATGACACAATTAGTGTATTAGTTCATGTTCAACTCTCATAATTGGTTCGTATCATCAAATAAAACACTTATATCATGAAATTTTGTTGGGATTTGTTATGAGAAAAGAATATTTTAAGAGTGTTTATAATGAATAATTTTATTTTGTTGGGATTTGTATTGAAAATTTTTTTATTAATAAAAGTTTGAAATTTAAATTTGAATTAGTATTTTATTAGTTTATTTTGGTGGGAAGTGTGTTAGGAAGAATTGTTTATTATTAAAATTTATAATTCAAATTCAATATTTTATTTATAAAAATTACTGTAGCAAAAATAATTACTGTAGCATTGTTTTATGTTTTAAAAATTTTGATGAAAAAGTTGAACAAAACAAACACCTTATTTTGCAATTGTGAAATAAATCGCAAATTTAAGGGTGTCCAAATAGAGCCTAAAATTTTTATTTTACTATAGGAGTCGACTACATAAATCATAATTTATCATCGTATTCTAATCAAATTACATAAATCACGTTATCAAATAAAATAATTTAATTTTAAATGATCCGTTATTGATATTTATTGATATTGAATGACTTGACGATGTGACATTAATGGTATCACAAAAGATCCTGGTTAGATAAACCAAGTCCATACTAATATCTTTTTATTAATTAACCTGTGAAGACTTTTTACACTATTATTAATTGTAGTTGAAGTGAATTAATTACTTAATACAAACATTTATGGGGCGTTTGGTTCAAATTCTTTAATGACAATCACAATGGGTTTGATTGAGGGGTCAATGGCAATGGGAATTATGATTGCATTGATCATGCTTGGTTCAAATCCTATAATGAGTATTATTGTGATTGATGTTGTTTGGTTCAAATCAACAATAGTAATAGAAATCAGTCAAAATTTCTATTTTACCCTTATCAGAGTTCGCATTTTTATTATTATTATTATTATTATTATTATTTATTAATATTATTATCATTATTAATTATTAATATTATTTTTAATTATTAATTTTATTATCATTATTAATTATTAATATTATTAATTATTATCATTATTAATATTATTATCATTATTAATTATTAATATTAATCATTAATAATTATTATTATTAAATACTAATAATAATTAATAATATTATTATTAATATTATTTATTTAATATTAATATTAATATTATTTTTATTAATTATTAATATAATAATATTATTACTATTACTATTATTATTTTTATAAATAATAATAATAATAATATTATTATTATTATTAAAGTATGTATTGGAGTAGGGAGTTATTTGGTAGAGCTGGGTAAAGTTGATTACCCAATACAGGGTAATGGATGATTAATGGGGGAGATTAGGGAATCATCCACTGACTCATTTAAGGTAATCATTAATGAATAGTTATTTTCATTACCCCATCCCAAACATTGACAATGACAATCAATTTTGTTGATTACCATTGACCCCTTCTATTCCCCCTTACTAAACGTCCCCTTTTTTAGGGGACATCCATAATTGATAGTATTCTTCAACTATTTATTGACTAATATTGGTTGTACGTAGTTGAACGGAAACTTTTATGCTCTGCTAGAATCTCTTTACTAGTATACTCCCTCTGTTCTCCAATAAGTGTCGTTTTGAGTAACATTTTTTGTTCTTGAATAAGTGTCATTTTACAAATTTTAATACAAAAAATTTTAAAGGTTCTAATTTTACCCTTTATTCCATTTATCTATGTAATTAATTACACTCCTTCATTCTCAAAAAAAAAACTACTATTGAATTATACGAGACTAATTAATACTAATCCACCTCTTACAAAGGTGGAATATGAATAGACTCTTAATACTAATATAGCTCATTCACTCAACAATTGTGCATTGGTATTTAATAGATGAGAGAGATTGTGATTATAAATAAGGGTAAATAATAGAATTCAACTCTTTTCTTAATTAGTGTGTCATTAGCTAGAACTACACTTATTGGAGAATAGAGGGAGTACTCATTTTGTCCAACTTCCAACGCAAACAACAAATCCTCAAAACTTTATTAATTGCCATTTAATTTAGCTCCAACCGAATCGGCTATATAATCTTGCAAGCAAACAATGAGCAACATATATATCGATCATTTCTTAAAGATTGTAAAAAAAAAAAAAACCCCAAGAATATGACTGTTACTGCAATGAAAAGTTTTTTTCTCCTTGCTCTCTGCATATCAATTCACTTTCTGCAAACTATCCATGTATCTGCAATCGTTCCTATTCCATACGAAGTTGTTATAAAGAATGGGCTTCCTGATAATACCAATTTGTTACGAATTCATTGTGCATCTAAAGATGATGATCTTGGATATCATAACCTTCGTGTAAATGATAAATTTCGCTGGGGTTTTTCCATGAATTATTGGGGAACAACTTTGTTCTTCTGCCATTTTTGGTGGGGTTCAAAAGATAAACGTTTTGATGTTATGAGTTGGTCATTTGCTGATCACCATTGCGGTTGGGATCGCACTGGAAATACATGTTATTGGTTAGTAAAAGAAGATGGTTTTTATTTTGCAAAGATAGATGATGCTCTACCAGAAGCTCTAAAGAAATTACAAGATTGGTGAATTATAATTGGTGGATGTTGTATCTTAATTATGATGTAATTTAATTTGAAATCATATTATAAAGTTAAAACAATTATGTTTCTTTTATTATAGTTCTTCAACTAGTTTTTTTTTTTTTTTTAAATCTCCCAATTTTTTTATGCAGGTTGCTCCTTTCTTTACCTTGATAAAGCTTATATATACACTACTATGCAAAAAAATTCCCAGAACTTTACATAAGGAAATAATTAACAAAAACTAAACTCAACTTAGGTGAAACTTTTAGCTCTAGTTGTCTTAAATACGATTTTGTAAAAAAATATATATATATCTAAGTATGTTTTTAACAGTCCGTTTTATGTTCTTAACTTAATGCCACTACTACAAAATAGCCCTTTTAAACCGCCATTTTTAAAGCGGTTAAACATAATCCGGTGTAATTTATAAAAACGTGGTGGCATTATCGTAATATTAAACAAGAATTTAGACTTTTTACACCGGTTATTCTTTTAACCGGTGTAGAAAGTTTTTTTTTTTACTTTTTTTTTATACCGGTTAAAGAATAACCGGTGTAGAAAGATCTTCTTACACCGGTTATTCTTTTAACCGGTGTAGAATTTTTTTTTTACACCGGTTAAATAATAACCGGTGTAGAAATATTTTTTTACACCGGATAAATAATAAAATAACCGGTGTAGAAAGATTTTTTTACACCGGTTATTCTTTAACCGGTGTAGAAAGTCCTTTGTGCTGCAAAAGATCGTGAATAGAAAACTTACATGCCACATCTCAAACTCCCTCAAAAACACAATACACACTAACCTCAACAAAAGCCCCTTCTGGCAGCAAAGCACGACGGGCATCTCGATCCTTACTGTAGAGAGATATCAAACTTGCGACGCAAATTACTCCCGCATCAGCAAAGAGCTTTGCTACCTCACCTACAGAAGATCAATAAAAAGATGAAGTAAAGCATGAAAACTTTTGATGGTATGTATATATATATACACATATAATTAATTACGCATCCCTTGAAAACTTTTAAAAAATCATCAAAGATATGTCAACTGCTTGAAGACTTGAATTTTTTTCTAGGGCTTGACTGTGTCTGTAAATACTACTTTTTTGTGAATTCACTTGTTTTAGCTTTGTGCAGATCTTTAATTTGTTTTCTGGATTGGATTTTTCAAAGCTCGATTATCTTTCAGGTTAGCTGATTCTCTGTTCTTCTTCTTAATGTGTTATTATATCTGTTTATGAATTATAAATTATAAAGTTTGTATATTTTTTATTATAAGTGATGTTTGATTGGGAGATAATGAAGGGATCAGTGAACAAGTTTGAATTTTTATTTTAAAAGTTGAATTCTTTTGGGTGAAATCGTTTGGATGAAGAGATTTTAAAAGAGGTTTTTTTTTTTTGTTTTTTTAAAGACTTTTTACACCGGTTATATAACCGGTGTAAAAAGTCTTTTTACACCGATTTTATAAATCGGTGTAATAAATTTCTACCTTTTACACCGCCTGTATATACACCGGTTCATTTTTAAAATAACCGGTGTAAATAATAAGATTTAACCGGTGTAAAATCCTAGTTTTGTACTAGTGTGCGCATGTAAATAATAGATTATGAAAAAAAAAATAGAGTGAAAATTTCATACAGTCATTTGTTTTATTTGAAAACTTTTAAGAACTTGAAAAAAATTGAGGCAAACAATTGAAATAAGCATGAAGGCATTGTGATATCATAAGAAAAAATTAAAGTAAATGACTTTAATAGTTTTGCAACTTAGAGGAGGTAATGTTGCAGTATCTCATGATGTAATTTTTTGAAGTATAATATAACAGTTAAACAATTTTCTTTCTTAGTCCTTTAAGTAGTTTTTGCCTCCAATGTTTTATGCTAGTTTGCTCCTTTCTTTACCTCAAAACTTTAAATAATGAAATAAGCAAACTCTTCTTAGGTGAAATCTCTAGAAATCAGATCCTCTGTTCAATATTATCCTATTTTATTGTGTCTAATGTTAAAAACGACGTAGTTTTACTAAAATTATGAATTAAAATCATAAATATCATTAAAATCACTTTACAATTTTAGATCCTAACTAAGATATAAGTGAACCCTATGAGGTAATTTTAATTTAAGACAATATAAATTTGAAGAGAGAATCTCATCTCAAAACCTCTATATCTAAATGCCTCCATTAATATGATTACAATTTTCCCCTTAAAAATCATATCTTTCTCACTATCTCTCCTTAAATTCTGATTTGATCGATTTGACCCCTGAACTTTTATTCTTCTTATCTTAATATGATATTATCAATTCAAGAAGCGAAATGGATCTTCTCTGAGACAATTAGTGAATCATTTCCTGTCACACTCTCATGATTGGATCATCATTAGGTAAAATAAAATAAATTAATTTAAATAATTTGCTATTAATAATAAATTATTTGATGATGTGGCTCAATTATGATTGCTCCAAATAAATACAATTTAATAAATTCACTTCAACTACAATTAATAATAATGTAAAAGTTCATCCAAGGTTAATCAATAAAGAGATATTGATGAACTTGGTTTATATAGGCAATGGATCTTAAGGGAATACAACACTCTCATGATTTGCCACATTATCAAGTTATTTAGTATATCATTTAATTTTTATATTAATTTATTTTATACTTTCATGATTGGATCACGTTATTAAATAAAATAAATTAATTTAAATAATTCATTACTGATATTAAATGACTTAATGATCTAGCACTAATTGTGTCACAAAATAATATCTCAACTTATAGGATAAATAACTCAACATTCTCTTGATTTGGATAAGTTTTGTTTTGATTTCCATTCTTAAAAAAGTTACATTTTGATCCATTAACTTTGATTTTGTCATACAAATAGTCCTCAATTCATTTTTTCATCAATTTGAAAAGTAACACCGTTAATCATGTGATACTGTTCATCATTTAAAACAACGTCATTTTGTGTCATAAGACTAAAATTGTCACTTGTCAAATGAATAGAAAATGAGTTGATGACCATTTATGCAACAAACTTCATGTTGAAGAATCAAAATATAACTTTTTTAAGATTAAATACCAGCACTTACTCCAAAAGGACTATTAGAATCATTTACCATTGTTTATAACTAAGTCCATCAATATTTCTTTATTAATTAACCTCTGACCACCTTTTACACTATTATTAATTGTAGTTGAAGTGAATTAATTATTAAATTACATTTATTTAGAGGCCATCAATAATTAATACTCCCCCTATTTTTTAGTGACGTTTTGACCAACAACACACTAATTAAGAAAATAAATAATTAAATTATTTTATTGTTATATCTTTATTAGAAAGTGAATAAGTGCAATTAATGTCATTTAATTTTAATTAAATGAAAAGAAGAATAAAATTGAAACTTTTTAGATCTTTTGTATTAAAATATGTAAATAGATATTTGAAAACAAAAACACAACACTTAAAAATAACAGGAGTATTTTTCAACAGTCCATTGATTGATATTGGTTGTAGTTGAACTGAAACTTTGACAGTTAGCGCGATGCTCAGCTGGAACCTCTTTATATCATTTTGTCCAATTTCCAACTCATGCAACAAATCCTCAAAACTTTATTAATTGCCATACCAAGACGGTGCCATTTATTTTAGTTCCAACGCAATTCACTATATAATCTTGCAAGCAAGCAATGAGCAACATATCGATCATTTCTTAAATATTGCAACAAAACCAACAATATGACTGTGACTTCAATCAAAAGTTCTTCTCTCTTTGCTCTCTGCATTTCAATTTACTTTCTGCAAACTATCCATGTATATGCAAGATATCCTATTCCATATAAAGTTATTATACATAGTGGGCTTCCTGATAATACCAATTTGTTACAAGTTCATTGTGCATCTAAAGATGATGATATTGGATATCATAACCTTCGTGTAAATGACCAATTTAGCTGGAAATTTTCCATGAATTATTGGGGAACTACTTTGTTTTTCTGCCATTTTTGGTGGGGTTCAAAAGATAAAAGATTTGATGTTATGAGTGAGTCATTTGCTGGTAACCATTGTGGTTTTGATAGCTCTGGAAATACTTGTTATTGGTTAGTAAAAGAAGATGGTTTCTATTTTGCAAAGCTGGAAAGTGGTCCACCAGATCTAAAGAAATTACAAGATTGGTGATAATTTGGTGCATGCAGTATCATCTAATGATGTAATTTGAAATCATATTACATCAGTTAAAAATATAATATTTTTATTAATTTGTTCTTTAACTAGTTTTTTTTTATTAAACCTCCCAATTTTTTTTGTGGAGGCCCTCCTTTCTTTACCTTGATAAAGCTTATATATACACTACTATGCAAAAAAATTCCCAGAACTTTAAATAAGGAAATAATTAACAAAAACTAGACTTTCTTAGTTAAAACTTCAAGATCTAAATGCCTTAAATACGATTTTGTAAAAGAACAATTATATAAGTATGTTTTGAACCGGCCGTTTCATGTTCTTAATTTAGAATTACACGTGAACTAATCGATTATGACAAAGAAGTTAAAAAGTAAAAATTTTATAGAGTCTTTTGTCTTGTTTGAAAACTTTTAAGAAATTGTAAAAAAATGAGGCAAACAATTGACGTATGCATGAAATAGTGGTGGAATTAGCTGGGGACTGGTAGGGGTTGTCCAGGAGGACGGGTCCAACCTCCACGGCTCGATCCTTTTTATCATGGGTTATAATGTAAGTAATTTAACCAAAAATGGTAAAATACAAATACATGATGATTTTGACTTTTTTATATTATTTTTTGTATTCATCCCGATTGTGAATATGTATTCTAGTGAATATTGTCAAAAAAATTGATAATTAAAATTCTGACCAACCCTCCATTTTTAATGGGTTATAACACACGTATTTTTTTTAAAAATGGCAAAGTAACAAAAACGTATTGATTTTCACTTTTCCCCTACTATATTTTGTACACACCTCAATTGTGAAAATGCATTCTAATAGACAGTGTAAAAAAAAGTGAAATTTAGATTTTTCACCAATTCCATTTTTCATGGGTTATAACATACATATTTTAACAAAAAATGGCAAAATTCTAAAACGCGTTGATTTTGACTTTTTTTGTACCGTTTTCTGCACTCACCCCGATTATGAATAAGCATTCTAGTGAATATCATAAAAAAAATTGATAATTAAAATTTTCACAAAACCTCTATTTTTAATGGGTTATAACACACGTATTTTTGTAAAAAATGGTAAAGTAAAAAAGTGTTGACTTTCACTTTTTCCTACTATTTTTTATACACACCTCAATTGTGAAAATGAATTCCAATGGACAATGTGAAAAAAAAGTGAATTTTTTTTTATCAAATTTTTAACTTTCATGGGTTATAACAAACGTATTTTAGCCAAAAATGGCAAAATCTAAAAACGCGTTGATTTTGACTTTTTTGTACTATTTTCTGCACCCACCGCAATTGTGAACATACATTCTAGTTAATGTTGTCAAAAAATTGATAATTAAAATATTCACCAACCCTCCTTTTTAATAGATTATAACACATTTTTTTTAACCAAGCTTATATATATCATGGGCAAAATACGATGCTGGGTATACCCATCCGCATCGTTACAAAAGGAGAAAGAAAAGAAAATAAACAAAAATAAAAAAAAGAAAGCAATAAATATGGAGTACTACTCCATTACATGAGTTTGTGATTAACTGAAAAGATGGAATACAGAAAATGTCTACTCTAGAACCAACTAGAGTATAACTTTCTATTATCCGATCAAATCCTATGCATCTTGAATGAGGTCTAGTAAATGCAAGTGAAGTTATAAAAGGACAAATCCATACATCTTCCTTAATGTGCAGCAATCCAAGTAACTGACCACCCCACTCCAAGAACAATTTAACAGTTTACCATTCAGAGGGCAATTAATCAAATAGCTCCAATGTTGGCAGAGATCATCACCTTTCTGTCCAGCAACTATGTAGCCTTACCATCCGTGTGCAAGAGCATCATCCAAAAGCATGCACTGATTTTATAATTAAATGTGAAAGAAGAAGAAGCAAATGTCTGCTCTAGAACAATCGAGTATAACTTTCTATTTCCATTCAAGAGCCTATGCATTTTGCATGTCAGCGAGTACTTGCAATTTGTGAGAAATAGGACATTCAAGCCATAAAACCTCTTGATGGTCACCAGTGACTGTTAATCAAGCAATTGGCTCTGCCTTGTAAGTTTATCTCCATCACAGTGTAAGCCATCAAGCACAATGGCAAAGCAAGTCAAGGAATATATCGTTGGACAAGTATCACCATTCCGAAGTAGAGTCCAGGCCATATCCAATTCCAGCAAATGTATATTCTTAACCAACCATGTGCAAGGAATACACATGTCACCAAAGTCTATGAAGTGGATTCAGTTTGGTGAAAAGAACCCAAAATCCAACAACAAAAATCTATAACACATATTTTTTGTCAAAAAATGGCAAAGTAAAAAGGTGTTGATTTTCACTTTTCCCCTACTATTTTTTGTACACACATCAATTGTTAAAATGCATTCTAATGGATGGTGTTAAAAAAAGTGAAATTTTGATTTTTTTTTTATACCAAAATTCCATTTTTCATGGGTTATAATACACGTATTTTAGCCAAAATGTCAAAATCCAAACATACGTTGATTTTGACCTTTTTGTACCATTTTCTGTACTCACCCCGATTGTAAGCATGTATTCTAATGAATATTGTTTAAAAACTTGATAATTAAAATTTTCACCAAACCTTCGTTTTTAATGGGTTATAACACACGTATTTTGTCAAAAATCGCAAAGTAAAAAAGAGTTGATTTTTGCTTTTCCCCTACTATTTTTACACACGCATCAATTGTGAAAATGCATTCTAATTGACAGTGTCAAAAAAAAGTGAAATTTAGATTTTATTTTACCAAATTTCCATTTTCTATGGGTTATAACACAAGTATTTTAGCCAAAAATGGCAAAATCCAAACACACCTTGATTTTAACTTTTTTTTTGTGTCGTTTTCTGCGCTCACCCTTATTATGAACATGTATTCTAGTCAGTGGTGGAGCTACATGGTCCCAAATGGGGGCAATTGCCCCCGCTAGATCCACCAAATCCATAAAAGATATGTATAAATATTTTTGAATTGAAAATGGTAACTTTCTTGATAGTGCTCCCACTAATTATCTTAAACTAAATTTCTTATATAAAGAAAATATTTATGCCACTTATTAAAAAATGGTAATTATTTTTGTTTTGCCGTACTAATTTTAAGTAATTACTACTAAATTGCTTACTACTACTTTTATCTAATGTTTATTTAAAGCATGTATTTTTATGATTTGAATATATAATAAAATTATTATTTTAACTATTTTATACAATATTTTTTTTATTTAAAATATGCATTCTTATGCCTTGCATATTTAATAATATTGAAATTATTGATTCGTATTCTTTACATTGGTAGTTTATAAATTATAATTGTGACTTTTAGAGATATCTATAAAGTGATAAACACAATAATTGCAAGAAAAAAAATAATATATTATTTGATTATACTATAATCAATTTTGTCCCGGCTAACTAAAATTTCTAAGAATAAAAACAATTTATTATTTGATTATACTATAATCAATTTTGCCCCCACTAACTAAAATTTCTAGCTCCTCCACTAATTCTAGTAAATATTGTCAAAAAAATTGATAATTAAAATTTTCACCAAACCTCTATTTTTAATGGGCTATAACACACGTAATTTTTTAAAAATGGCAAAGTAAAAAAATGTGTTAATTTTCACTTTTTCCCTATTGTTTTTTGTATACACATCAATTGTGAAAATGCACTCTAATGAACGGTGTCAAAAAAAAAGTAAAATTTAGATTTTTTACCAAATTTTTATTTTTCATGGGTTATAACACACGTTTTTTAGCCAAAAATAGCAAAATTAAAAAAGTCATTGATTTTGACTTTTTTTTTGTACCATTTTCTACACTCACCTTGATTGTGAATATGCATTACAGTGAATATTGTCAAAAAAATAGATAATTAAAATTTTCAGCAAACCTCCATTTTTAATGAGTCATAACACATGTATTTTTGTCAAAAAGGCAAAGTAAAAAAACACGCCTCAATTGTGAAAAAATGCATTCTAATGGAGGATGTCAAAAAAAATTGAAGTTTAGATTTTTTACCAAATTTTTATCTTTCATGGGTTATAACACACATATTTTAGCCAAAAATGGCAAAATCCAAACACGTGTTAGTTTTGACTTGTTTTGTATTGTTTTCTGCACTCACCCCGATTGTGAACATACATTCTAGTGAATATTATCAAAAAACAATTGAAATTTTAAATTTTCACCAAACATCAATTTTTAATGAGTTATAACACAATGGACGGTGTCAAAAACATTCAAATTTAGATATTTCACAAAATTTCTATTTTCATAGGTTATAACCTAGTATTTTAGCCAAAAATGTCAAAATTTTAAAACGCGTTAATTTTGACTTTAGTTGTACCGTTTTCTGCATTCACTCTGATTGTGAACATGCATTCTAGTGAATGTTGTAAAAAATATTGATAATTAAAATTTTTACCAAATCTCTATTTTAAATGGGTTATAACACACTTATTTTTGTCAAAAATAAAAAAAGTAAAAAAATGTGTTGATTTTCGTTTTGTCCCCAACTATTTTTTATACATACCTCAATTGTGAAAATGCATTCTAATGGACGGTGTAAAAAAAATTGAAAATTTGATTTTTCACAAAATTTTAATTTTTCATGGGTTATAACACATGTATATTAGCAAAAAATAGCAAAATCTGAAAACGCGTTGATTTTAACTGTTTTTTTTACCATTATTAGCACCCACCCCAATTGTGAACATGAATTCTAGTGAATATTGTCAAAAAATTTGATACTTAAAATTTTCACCAAACCTCCATTTTAATAGGTTTTAACACACGTATTTTTGTCAAAAATGGCAAAGTAAAAAAATTTGTTGATTTTTATTTTTTTTCCTCCTACTTTTTACGCACCTCAATTATGAAAATATATTCTAATGGACTGTGTGAAAAAAAAAGTGAAATTTACATTTTGTTTTTACCAAATTTCCATTTTTCATGTGGTATAACACACATATTTTAGCTAAAAATGGCAAAATTCAAACACGCGTTGATTTTGCCTTTTTTGTACCGTTTTAAGCACTCACCCCGATTGTGAACATGCATTCTAGTGAATATTGTCAAAAAAATTGATAATTAAAATTTTCACCTAACCTCCATTTTTAATGAGTTATAACACAAGTTTTTTTTTCAAAACGGCAAAGTAAAATAAAAGTATTGATTTTTCACTTTTCCATACTAGTTTTTGTACACGCCTTAATTGTGAAAATGCGTTCTAATAGACAGTGTAAAAAATGTAAAATTTAGATTTTTCACCAAATTTTCATTTTTCATGGGTATAACACACGTATTTTAGCAAAAAATGTCATAATCTAAAAACGCTTTGATTTTAACTTTTTTGTATCATTTTTTGCACCCTCCCCAACTGTGAACGTGCATTCTAGTGAATATTGTTAACATTTTTATAATTAAAATTTTCACCGAACCTCCATTTTTAATAGGTTATAACACACGTATTTTTGTCAAAATGGCAAAGTAAAAAATTCGTGTTTATTTTTGGTTTTTCCTTACTATGTTTTACACACACCTCAATTGTTAAATTGTATTCTAATGGATGGTGTAAAAAAAAGTGAAATTTAGATTTTTTTTTTTACCAAATTTCCATTTTTCATTGGTTATACCGTTGTAATATACCTATTTTAGCCAAAAATGGCAAAATTCAAACACGCAATAATTTTGACTTTTTTTGTACTGTTTTCTGCACTCACCCTAATTGTGAACATGCATTCTATTGAATATTGTCAAAAAAATTGATAATTAAAATTTTCACCAAACCTCTATTTTTAATTGGTTATAACACACGATTTTTGTCAAAAATGGCAAAGTAAAAAATGTGTTGATTTTTATTTTTTTCCCTACTATTTTTTATACTCATCTCAATTGTGAAAATGCATGTTAATGGACGGTGTCAAAAAAAGGTGAAATTTATATTTTTCACTAAATTTCTATTTTTCACGGATTATAATACACGTATTTTAGCCAAAAATGGCAAAATTCAAAAACGAATTGATTTTGACTTTTTGTATCATTTTCTATACCCACCCCAATTGTGACCATGAATTCTAGCGAATATTGTCAACAAAATTGATAATTAAAATTTTTACCAAACCTCCATTTTCAAATAAAACACTAAAATCTTTATTTTACTATAGGGTTCAACTACATAGATCATATTTTATCATCGTATTTTAATTAAATGACATAAATCGCGTTATCAAATAAAACAAGTTAATTTTCAATGATCCGTTATTGGTATTGAATGACTTGATGATGTGACATTAATTGCATCACAAAAGATCCTGGTTATATAAACCAAGTCCATACTAATATCTTTTTATTAATTAACCTTTGAAGACTTTTTACAATATTATTTAGTGTAGTTGAAGTGAATTAATTATTAAATACAAACATTTATTTAGGGGACATCCATAATTAATATTCTTCAACTGTCCATTGACTAATAGTATTAGTTGTACGTAGTTGAACGGAAACTTTTATGCTCTGCTAGAATCTCTTTACTAGTATACTCATTTTGTCCAATTTCCAACTCAAACAACAAATCCTCAAAACTTTATTAATTGCCATTTATTTTAGCTCCAATCCAATTGGCTATATAATCTTGCAAGCAAACAATGAGCAACATATCGATTATTTCACAAAGATTGTTAAAAAAAAAAAACCCAAGAATATGACTGTTACTGCAATGAAAAGTTCTTTTCTCCTTGCTCTCTGCATATCAATTCACTTTCTGCAAACTATCCATGTATCTGCACTCTTTCCTTTTCCATACAAAGTTGTTATAAAGAATGGGCTTCCTGATAATACCAATTTGTTAAGAATTCATTGTGCATCTAAAGATGATGATCTTGGATATCATAACCTTAGTGTAAATGAAAAATTTCGCTGGGAATTTTCCATGAATTATTGGGGAACAACTTTGTTCTTCTGCCATTTTTGGTGGGGTTCAAAAGACAAACGTTTTGATGTTATGAGTTGGTCATTTGCTGATCACCATTGCGGTTGGGATACCACTGAAAATACATGTTATTGGTTAGTAAAAGAAGATGGTTTCTATTTTGCAAAGATAGAGGATGCTCTACCAGAAGCTCTAAAGAAATTACAAGATTGGTGAATTATAATTGGTGCATCCTTGTATCTTAATTATGATGTAATTTAATTTGATAAAAGTTAAAACAATTATGTTTCTTAATTATAGTTCTTCAACTAGCTTTTTTTTTTTTTATAAATCTCCCAATTTTTTATGCAGGTGGCTCCTTTCTTTACCTTGATAAAGCTTATACACAACTATGCAAAAAAATTCCCAGAACTTTACATAAGGAAATAATTAACCAAAAATAAACTCAACTTAGGTAAAACTTTTAGATCTAGTTGCCTTAAATACGATTTTGTAAAAAATTATATATATATATATATATAAATATCTAAGAATATTTTTAACAGTCCGTTTTATGTTCTTAACTTAGTGAGCATGTAAATAATAGATTATGGCAAACAAAAGTGAAAATTTCATAAAGTCATTTGATTTATTTGAAAACTTTTAAGAACTTGAAAAAAATGAGGCAAACAATTGAAATAAGCATGAAGGCATTGTGGTATCAGAGGAAAAAATTAAGGTAAATGATTTTAATAGTTTCTCAACTTAGAGGTAATCAATGCTACAGTATCTCATGATGTACTTTTTTGAATTATAATATAATAGTTAAACAATTTTCTTTCTTAGTCCTTTAATTAGTTTTTGCCTCCAATGTTTTATGCTATTTTGCTCCTTTCTTTACCTCAAAACTTTAAATAATGAAATAAGCAAAGTCTTCTGAGCTGAAATCTCTAGAGACCAGATCATATTTCTAATATTATCTTGTTTTATTTTATTTAATGCTCAAAACGACAAAATTTCATTAAAATTAAGAACTAAAAATATGAATATTACTGCAGTTATTTTACAATTATTAAATTCTAATTAAGATATGAGCGAACACCTAATTTTAATTTAAGACAAAATAATTTTAAAGAGAGCATATCATCTCAAACCTCTATATCTACATGACTACATGCCTCCATTAATATGATTACAAACTTCCCCTTAAAAATCATATCTTTCTCACTCTCTCTCCTTAAATTCTGATTTGATGGATTTGACCCCTGAACTTTTATTCTTCTTTTCTTAATATGATATTATCAATTCCAGAAGCGAAATGGATCTTCTGTGAGACAATTAGTCAATCATTTCCTATCACACTCTCATGATTGGATCGTCATTAGGTAAAATAAAATAAATTAATTTAAATAATTTGATATTAATAATAAATTATTTGATGATGTGGCTCAATTATGATTGCTCCAAATAAATACAATTTAATAAATTCACTTCAACTACAATTAATAATAATGTAAAAGTTCGTCCAAGGTTAATCAATAAAGAGATATTGATGAAATTGGTTTATATAGGCAATGGATCTTAATACAACACTCTCATGATTTGCCACATTATCAAGTCATTTAGTATATCATTTAAATTTTATATTAATTTATTTTATACTTACATGATTGGATCACGTTATTAAATAAAATTAATTAATTTAAATAATGATCTAGCACTAATTGTATCACAAAAGATCCACCCTCGTATGATAAATGACTCAACATTCTCTTGATTTGGATTAAGTTTCGTTTTGATTTCCATTCTTAAAAAGGTTATATTTTGATTCCTTAACTTTGATTTTGTCATACAAATAGTCCTTAATTCATTTTTCATCAATTTGATAAGTAACACCTTTAATCATGCGATATTGTTCATCATTTAAAACAACGTCATTTTGTGCCATATAACTAAAATTGTCACTTGTCAAATGAATAAAAAATGAGTTGATGACCATTTGTGCAACAAACTTCATGTTGATGAATCAAAATATAACTTTTTCAAGATTAAATACCAACACTTACTCCAAATTGAAGGACTATTAGAATCATTTACCATTATTTATATATAAACCAAGTCCATCAATATTTCTTTATTAATTAACCTTTGACCAACTTTTACAGTATTATTAATTGTAGTTGAAGTGAATTAATTATTAAATTACATTTATTTAGAGGCCATCCATAATTAATACTCCCCCTGTTTTTTAGTGACGTTTTGACCAACAACACACCAATTAAAGAAATGAATAAATTGTCTTATCATTATTTCTTTATTAAAAAATGAATAAGTACAATTAATATCATCTGATTTAATTAAATGAAAAGAAGAATAAAATTGAAACTTTTTAAATCTTTTGTATTGAAATATGTAAATAGATATTTGAAAACAATAACAACAACACTTAAAAGGAATAGAGGTATTTTTCAACAGTCCATTGACTGATGCATCTGGAACCTCTTTACTCCCTCTATTCTGCAATAAGTGTCGTTCTAGCTAATGTCACACTAATTAAGAAAAGAGTTGAATTCTCTTATTCACCCTTATTTATAATCACAATCTCTCTCATCTGTTAAATACCAATGTGCAATTATTGAGTCTCATCTTTAAATACCAATGTGTAATTATTGAGTGAATGAGGTATATTAGTAGTAAGAGTCTATTCATATTCCACCTCTCTCAATTTAAATTACTCTCTATCTTACAATCCAATTTATAACAGCTATTTATTGTCAAGCAAAATTGAAGAGTCATAATTTAATTAGTATCGTAGAATTCAATAGAATTTTTTTTTTTGAGAACATGAATGAGTGTAATTAATTACATAGATAAATGGAATGAAGGGTAAAAATGATACCTTCAAAAAATTTTGTATTGAAATTTGTAAAATAACACGTATTTAAGAACAAAAAATGTTACTCAAAACTACACTTATTGGAGAACAAAAGGAGTATATAATTTTGTCCAATTTCCAACTCATGCAACAAATCCTCAAAACTTTATTAATTGCCATACCAAGACGGTGCCATTTATTTTAGTTCCAAGGCAATTCACTATATATTAATCTTGCAAGCAAGCAATGAGCAACATATCGATCATTTATTAAATATTGCAACAAAACCAACAATATGACTGTGACTTCAATCAAAAGTTCTTCTCTCTTTGCTCTCTGCATTTCAATTTACTTGCTGCAAACTATCCATGTATATGCAAGATATCCTATTTCATATAAAGTTATTATACATAGTGGGCTTCCTAATAATACCAATTCATGTGCATCTAAAGATGATGATCTTGGATATCATAACCTTCTTGTAAATGACCAATTTAGCTGGAAATTTTCAATGAATTATTGGGGAACTACTTTGTTTTTCTTCCATTTTTGGTGGGGTTCAAAAGATAAAAGATTTGATGTTATGAGTGAGTCATTTGCTGGTAACCATTGTGGTTTTGATAGCTCTGGAAATACTTGTTATTGGTTAGTAAAAGAAGATGGTTTCTCCAAAATGTGTAAATTCCGGACACCCAAACCGGGCCACGCTAGCCCTTCCCTGGGCCTGCACGTGACAGGTAAATCGCGGGATGTGCCCTAACTGGCAGCCTGCAATGATATCCAACGGGATCCGAGCTCCAGGTGTGCTCCCAGGAATATTTCACCCAGGCAACGCACCCACACGGAGTCGAACCCGCATGGAAGCCAATTTCTCCACACCTTATCTCCTTGCCACTTACCAACTAGGCTATGCCCCGAGGGCAAAGAAGATGGTTTCTATTTTGCAAAGCTGGAAAGTGGTCCACTATATCTAAAGAAATTACAAGATTGGTGATAATTTGGTGCATACAGTATCATCTAATGCTGTAATTTGAAATCATATTACAACAGTTAAAAATATAATTTTGTTTATTAATTTGTTCTTCAACTATTTTTTTTAATTAAATCTCCCAATTTTTTTTGTGGAGGCCCTCCTTTCTTTACCTTGATAAAGCTTATACACTACTATGCAAAAAAATTCCCAGAACTTTAAATAAGGAAATAATTAACAAAAACTAGACTTTACTTAGGTAAAACTTCAAGATCTAAATGCCTTAAATACGATTTTGTAAAAAAAATTATATAAGTATGTTTTGAACCGTCCGTTTCATGTTCTTAATTTAGAATTACACATGTAAACTAATCGATTATGACAAAGAAGTTAAAAAGTAAAATTATATAAAGTCTTTTGTCTTGTTTGAAAACTTTTAAGAAATTGTAAAAAAATGAGGCAAACAATTGATATATGCATGAAATAGTGGTGGAATTAGCTGGGACTGGTAGGGGTTGTCCGGGATATGGAGGAGGAGGGGTCCAACCTCCACGGCTCCATTCTTTTTATCATGGGTTATAATGTAAGTAATTTAACAAACAATAGTAAAATACAAATACGATGATTTTGACTTTTTTTATATCATCTTTTGCACTTATTCCGATTGTGAATATATATCATAGTGAATATTGTCAAAAAAAATTGATAATTAAACTTCTAACCAACCCTCCATCTTTAATGGGTTAACCACACGTATTTTTTTTCAAAAATGGCAAAGTAAAAAAACGTGTTGATTTTCGCTTTTCCCCTACTATATTTTGTTCACATCTCAATTGTAAAAATACATTCTAATGGACAGTGTAAAAAAAAGTGAAATTTAGATTTTTCACCAATTCTATTTTTCAAGGGTTATAACACACGTATTTTAGCCAAAAATGGCAAAATTCTATAACGCATTGATTTTGACTTTTTTGTACCGTTTTCTGCACTCACCCTGATTATGAACATGCATTCTAGTGAATATCATAAAAAAATGATAATTAAAATTTTCACAAAACCTCCAGTTTTAATGGGTTATAACACACGTATTTTTGTCAGAAATGGCAAAGTAAAAAAATGTGTTGACTTTCGCTTTTTTCCTACTAATTTTTATACACACCTCAATTGTAAAAATGAATTCTAATGAACGGTGTGAAAAGAAGTGAATTTTTTTTACCAATTTTTTATTTTTCATGGGTTATAACACACGTATTTTAGCCAAAAATGGCAAAATCTAAAAACGTGCTGATTTTGACTTTTTTGTACCATTTTCTGCACCCACCGCGATTGTGAATATACATTCTAGTAAATATTGTCAAAAAATTGATAATTAAAATATTCACCAAACCACTATTTTTAATAGATTATAACACATGTTCGTTGTCAAAAAATAGCAAAGTAAAAAAGTGCTGATTTTCGCATTTCCCTTACTATTTTTTACACACACATCAATTGTGAAAATGCATTCTAATGGACGGTGTTAAAAAAGTGAAATTTTGATATTTTTTTACCAAATTTCCATTTTTCATGGGTTATAATACGCGTATTTTAGCCAAAATGTCAAAATCCAAACACGCGTTGATTTTGACCTTTTTTTACCATTTTCTGCTCTCACCCCGATTGTAAACATGCATTCTAATGAATATTGTCAAAAAAATTAATAATTAAAATTTTCATCAAGCCTCTATTTTTAATGGGTATAACACACGTATTTTTTTCAAAAATCGCAAAGTAAAAAAAAGTGTTGATTTTCGCTTTTCCCCTATTGTTTTTACATACGCATCAATTGTGAAATTCATTATAATAGACAGTATCAAAAAAGTGAAATTTAGATTTTTTTTTACCAAATTTCTAATTTTCATTGGTTATAGCACACGTATTTTAGCCAAAAATGGCAAAATCTAAACACGCCTTGATTTTGCCTTTTTTGTACTATTTTCTACACTCACCCTGATTATGAACATGTATTCTGGTAACTGACGGAGCTACAGGGTCCCCAATGGGGGCAATTGCCCCCACTAGATCCACCAACACCATAAAATATTTGTATAAAAATTTTTTGAAAATGGTAACTTTCTTGATTTTGCTCCCACTAATTATCTTAAACTAAATTTCTTATATAAATAAAATATTTATGCCACTTATTAAAAAATGTTAATTATTTTTGTTTTGCCGTACTAATTTTAAGCAATTACTACTAAATTGCTTATTACTACTTTTATCTAATGTTTATTTAAAGCATGTATTTTTATGATTTGAATATATAATAAAATTATATTATTTTAACAATTTATACAATTTTTTAATTTAAAATAATCATTCTTATGCCTTGCATAATTAATAATATTGAAATTATTGATTCGTATTCTTTACATTGGTAGTTTATAAATTATAATTGTGACTTTTAGTGATATCTATAAAGTGATAAACACAATAGTTGTAAGAATAAAAATAATATATTATTTGATTATACTATAATCAATTTTGTCTTAGCTAACTAAAATTTTTAAGAATAAAAATAATTTATTATTTGATTATACAATAATCAATTTTGCAGCCACTAACAAAAATATCTAGCTCCTCCACTGATTCTAGTGAATATTGTCAAAAAAAATTGATAATAAAAATTTTCATCAAACCTCTATTTTTAATGAGTTATAACACACGTATTTTTTTCAAAAATGGCAAAGTAAAAAAACGTGTTGATTTTCGCTTTTCCCGTTTTTTTTTTGTTCACACATCAATTGTGAAAATGCATTCTAATGAACGGTGTCAACAAAAAGTACAATTTAGATTTTTCACCAAATTTTCATTTTTCATGGATTATAACACACGTCTTTTAGCCAAAAATAACAAAATTAAAAAATGCGTTGATTTTGACTTTTTTTGTACTATTTTCTACACTCACCTCGATTGTAAACATGCATTATAGTGAATATTGTCAAAAAAATTGATAATTAAAATTTTTACCAAACCTCCATTTTTACTGGGTCATAACGCACGTATTTTTGTCAAAATGGCAAAGTAAAAAACGTGTTAATTTTCAATTTTTCCCTACTATTTTTTACACACGCCTCAATTGTGAAAAATGTATTCTAATGGAGGGTGTCAAAAAAATTGAAATTTATATTTTTTACCAGATTTTTATCTTTCATGGGTTATAACACACGTATTTTAACAAAAAAATGGCAAAATCCAAACACGCGTTAATTTTGACTTTTTTGTATTGTTTTCGGCACTCACTCCGATTGTGAACATGCATTCTAGTGAATATTATAAAAAAACAATTGAAAATTTAAATTTTCACCAAACATCAATTTTTAATGAGTTATAACACATGTATTTTTGTCAAAAGTGACAAAGTTAAAAAACATGTTGATTTTCGCTTTTCCTCAACTGTTTTTTACACATAACTCAATTGTGAAAATGTGTTCAAATGGACGGAGTCAAAAAAAGTGAAATTTAGATTTTTCACAAAATTTCTATTTTCATGAGTTATAACCTAGTATTTTAGCCAAAAATGTCAAAATCCTAAAACGCGTTAATTTTGACTTTAGTTGTACCGTTTTCTGCATTCACTCCGATTGTGAACATGCATTCTATTAAATGTTGTAAAAAATATTGATAATTAAAATTTTCACCAAATCTCCATTTTTAATGGGTTATAACACATGTATTTTTGTCAAAAATGAAAAGTAAAAAAATGTGTTGATTTTCACTTTTCCCTAGCTATTTTTACACGCACCTCAATTATGAAAATGCATTCTAATGGACGGTATAAAAAAAGTGAAATTTAGATTTTTCACAAAATTTTCATTTTTCATGGAATATAACACATGTATTTTAGCCAAAATGGCAAAATCTGAAAATGCCTTGATTTTGATTTTTTTTTTACCATTTTTTGCACCCACCCAATTGTGAACATGAATTCTAGTGAATATTGTCAAAAAAATTAATAATTAAAATTTTCACCAAACCTCCATTTTTAATAGATTTTAACACACGTATTTTCGTCAAAAATGGTAAAGTAAAAAATGTGTTGATTTTTATTTTTTTCCTACTACTTTTTACACACCTCAATTGTGAAAATATATTCTAATGGACGGTGCGAAAAAAAAAGTGAAATTTACATTTTTTTTTACTAAATTTTCATTTTTCATCATGTGGTATAACACACATATTTTAGCCAAAAAATGGCAAAATCCAAACACGCGTTGATTTTAACTTTTTTGTACCGTTTTTAGCACTCACCCTGATTGTGAACATGCATTCTAGTGAATATTGTCATAAAATTTGATAATTAAAATTTTCACCAAACTTCCATTTTTAACATTTTTAATGGGTTATAACACACGTATTTTTTTCAAAATGGCAAAATAAAAAAAACGTGTTGATTTTTCACTTTTTCCATACTATTTTTTGTACACGCCTTAATTGTGAAAATGAGTTCTAATAGACAATGTAAAAAAAAAGTAGAATTTAGATTTTTCACCAAATTTCCATTTTTCATGGGTTATAACACATGTATTTTTGCAAAAAATGGCATAATCTAAAAACGTGTTGATTTTGACTCTTTTTGTACCTTTTTTGCACCCTCCTCGATTGAGAACATACATTCTAGTGAATATTGTCAAAAATTTGATAATTAAAATTTTTACTGAACCTCCATTTTTAATGGGTTATAACACACATATTTTTATCAAAATGGCAAAGTAAAAAAATCGTGTTTATTTTTGGTTTTTCCCTGCTATTTTTTACACACACCTCAATTGTGAAATGTATTCTAATGGATGGCGTAAAAAAATGAAATTTAGATTTTTTTTTACTAAATTTTCATTTTTCATTGGTTATACCATTGTAACACACCTATTTTAGCCAAAAATTGCTAAATCCAAACACGCGGTGATTTTGACTTTTTTGTACTGTTTTCTGCAGTCACCCCAATTGTGAACATGCATTCTAGTGAATATTGTCAAAAAAAATTGATAATTAAAATTTTCACTAAACCTCTATTTTTAATGGATTATAACATATAATTTTTGTCAAAAATTGCAAAGTAAAAAACTTGTTATTTTTTATTTTTTCCCTACTATTTTTTATATACATCTCAATTGTAAAAATGCATACTAATGAATGGTGTCATAAAAAAAGTAAAATTTATATTTTTCACTAAATTTCTATTTTTCATGGGTTATAACACACGTATTTTAGTTAAAAATGGTAAAATTTAAAAACGCGTTGATTTTGACTTTTTTATATCGTTTTCTACACCCATCCCAATTGTGAACATGAATTCTAGCAAATATTGTCAACAAAATTGATAATTAAATTTTTCACCAAACCTCTATTTTTAATAGGTTATAATATACATATTTTTGTCAAAAATATCAAAGTAAATAAAACCTGTTGATTTTCGCTTTTCCCGTACTTTTTTTTCACACACCTCAATTGTAAAAATACATTTAATGGACTGTGTCAAAAAAAATTGAAATTTAGATTTTTAACTAAATTTTCATTTTTAATGAGTTATAACATATGTATTTTAGCCAAAAATGACAAAATTCTAAAATGCATCGATTTTGAATTTTTTGTGATGTGTTGTACACCCTCCTCATTTGAGAACATGCATTTAAGTGAATTTTGTCAAAAAAAAATGAAATTTAAAGCTATGTTTGCACGTGTATTGTTTTGAGAATTTTAGAAAATGGGATTTCGAGTTGTATTCTAGAGATGAAATGTTTTTATTTTTTAACTGAGTGCCCCACTAAATATTTTTAATGGTTCCGCACCTGCCACGAAGGCATTGTGATCTTTGAATATAGAAACAAAACTGAAATGGATTACTAATGACTAAAAGAAGATTTCTAATATAAACTCTCTTTTAAGTTTAGGATAAATTACGTCAATTGTTCATTAACTTAGGGGTTGATTTTGAATTTATCCATCAACTTCAAAACGAACGTTGTATTTTAGTCCCTCACCTTGCATTTTGAATTTTAAATAGTTCTCGGCCTATTTTACGTCAATGCGTAGATAGATTACGTCTTTCACATGCGTGACACGTGACAAAAAAAATAAATTTAAGGAACAATAATCGTAGAATAAATAAAATATACCATGAAATAAATAAATTATAAGTGAAATTGATTCATCTTGCCCTTCAATTTATCATGTGTCACGCGCATGAAAGACGTAATTAACTTACACATGTATGAAAAACAGACCGATGACAATTAAAAACTCGAAATGCAATATGATAGACTAAAATGGAACTTTTTAAAATTGATTGGTGTAGTTTACCCTTTAAGTTTATGAGTGCTTCATTTGCAAAGAAAACATTGTGTTAATTAGGACTAAATTAATTAAATTCCTCGTGAATTGCCAAGAAATTCCTCATGAATTCCTCATGAGTTTGCAGACTTTGTCGTTTCTTATATACGCCACCCTCAACAGTCAAGGGCCAACAAATTAACTAACCAGAATTTTCTACCATTGATATAACAAACCAAAACGCAGTTTCTGACATTTTCACAAGTAATTTTCAAGTATGGTGACGTATGTAACATTGACATTTTTTACACTGTCTCATTATATAAGTTTGATGTTTAAAAACTCAACATCAACAAATCCCATCTCTCAGTGCATAAACAAAAGTCTCATCTGTTCTTTCCTTTGTCAAAAATTTCTAGATTGATTGTGGTATTAACAATTGTTATATTTTTGTTAAAATATGTATCCCTCTTTCCCAAATGAATATCAGAAATCTCCACCACCCTCAGCACCCCCAATACAACCACCGTATAGTCAGCCTCCTGTGACTGGGATTCCGGTGTCACCGCCTCCACCAAACTATGTCTATGTCGATCACTCTCAAACACCACCGAATCAAGATCAAATCCAACCCAACAACACTTCAACGGTGTCAACAGGGGATTGGTCAACTGGCCTGTGTGGCTGCTGCTCCGATTGCTCAAATTGTAAGTTTTTTTTTTTTTTTTTTCACTTTTCAAACCAAAGGGAAAAGAAGTTTTACATTAACTTTCTTGTTTATGCTGTGGTTCTTTTTCCTTGACCTTTTGCAGGCTGTATAACTTGTTTGTTGCCGTGTGTAACTTTTGGACAAGTTGCTGAAATTATAGACAAAGGATCAACTCGTAAGTTAAAAGTATTGATATTATTTTGATGAGTATGTGCTTAAACTTTTGATTAATTTTGTCCATCTTGATCAAGAATTGAATGGTTTTTTTTACAACTTTTTTGAAAATCATTGAAATATTTCTTGGAATAAAAAATTACCAGATCTTCGCTTAACTTCTCTATTTCAATTTATAAATACACGTGTATTTTTACACTTATTCTTAGAATTCACTAATCAATTGATAGAGTTTTAATTAAATATATATGTAGTGTGGTGTGTATTTATAAATTAAAATACGGATTAAAACAGAGAATGAAACAGAATATCATGTGAAGAATTGCGAAAAAAAATGACTGAAAATACTTAATTTATAATCAAATTTAAGATCAGGGGAGAATGATCAGCTAATGTCCAAGAATTATTGAATGGTGGGTGTAACACTCAAGAGATGTTTTTTGTGTTGTTTTGGTGTGGCAGCTTGTGCAGTGAATGCAGGGCTTTATGGGTTGCTTTGCTATTTCACTGGATGTGCATGCATATATTCAAGCTTCTACCGCACTAAATTGAGGAAGGAATACAGTTTGCCTGAAAGCCCTTGTAACGATTTTCTACTTCATTTCTGCTGTGAATGTTGTGCATTGTGTCAAGAATATCGTCACCTCAAAAACCTGGGATTTGATTTGTCCATTGGTAAGATGTCCAATTCTCAAAAAGTTTTAGTAAGTTTGATTAGTAATATGTTGGCCAACAAACATGTATTTTACACCATACTTAGTCAATTGTTTTCATTGGTTTCGTGTGGAATTTTAGGATGGCAAGGAAATATGGAGAAACAAAATCGTGGACTGACAATGTCACCAATTGTTCCACAAGGAATGAGTCGATAATTAAGTGGATGATGCTGTTTGCTCTGGCCTTTAGTTGTTCAACAAAGTTTTACCTGTCAAAATAATTTTGTACACTTATATTTCTTTTGTTGATGAGTTATACTTCAAATGTGGTGTTGAAAGTATAAAAAAATAATATTGGATTTTTCTTTTAAGTTGAATTCTTTCGTATGTATTATGAGCTCAAACATGTATTAAATTATTATATTAATATAATAATAATATTTATTTGAAGATTAATCCATGGTGATGTGGAACGTATTGAGTTAGGCAGGGAAAAAGGATCAAATCAAGTCGTTAACTTGAACAAGTATAACTTTTGTTATGAATTCAAAATTAATATTGTGACTAAGCGTTTCAAAAGGAAGGCTACGTTTATGATCAAGGTCATTTTCTGCCAAAACTTGCAAGCCATTTTCTGAACTTTATTTAATTTCTGACTTTTTTTCTTATTTAATTTCAACAAACAAATGCTTATAAATATTACTACTACATTTAATCCTCTCAAAAATAAAATTTTTAGTTAACTAATTTAGTTTAATACACCAACATTCCATTACCTCCATTACCATCAAATACAATAAAGCTTCCAAAGAATGGAAAAGGTTAAAAACGAGACGAGGGTAAAGGGGATTTTATAGCTGGGGTAACATGGGTTGATTTGCTTGCTGGTTCTTAATGGCAGGTGGTTGTCAAATATCTAATTCAACCACCATATCCAAGCAACTTGTGGTTTTGAACAGCGTTCCCTATCGAAAGCAAATAATTCTATTTTGGCCAAAATAAAAAAAAAAACAAACTATAGGACTTTAATTAAAAATTTAATATCCTTGCATTATTTTTGAAAATCACTCTACCTTATTTTTCAGACAATTTGGATTTTTTGTTACATTCAATATTTCGTTCCTTGTTTCATTATATGGATCTACCTTAGTATATTTAACTAAAAACTTATTAGGTGATCAGTTAACTTTAAGAGACAAGTATTTGTTATATGTAGCGACGTAACGTATATCCATAAAATGAAAGAAAAAATAAAACACTGAATGTAATATAACAAAAGATGTATTAGAATTTTCAGAGAAATGATTCAGTTATAAATAGCATTATAGTCAGTGGCGGAACTAGGGGGTGTGAGCCAGTGCGTCAGCACCCCCTTGTTCTTGGAAGAGAGAGGAGTAGTACTCTTCTCCGCCACTTCCGCCCCTCCTCTGTCGCCGCCCGGTGGTGCTCAACAGACGCAAAAGCCTTCTAGCATTGAAGATCGACGATGACGACGACTCATATTGCCTTTTTTTTTGGTTTGACTCTGTTGTAAAACGACCTCGTTTTACTTAAAAGGAAAACATAAAAAACCCTTAAGTGAAACGACGTCATTTTACTTTAAGAGTAATTTTTTTTAAAATTTCAAAGCATGGATTTTGAACTCTTATTACTAAAATCTAATCTCCATCCTAATTTCTAAACTATAAACGTGAATTTCTCTCTCTTGCTCCCACCCTAACATTTACAGCCTACTCCTCCCCGCAACCTCACATCTCTCGTTTCATTCCTTCATTGCTATTTAGATGAATTAGTTTAATTCGTTAGAGATTATTCCGCCGTCTCTAACGTCGAGATTCGCCACTAATTGTGAATAGATGAGTAAACCAATAATAATAAAACTCTATGTAAATATGAGTTACAATGTCACAACGTATACAAAATCGTACTCGTTATCATTAGGGGTGATATCGAGCCGAGCCGAGCCCGAGCTTTAGGGTGTTCAGGCCCGGCTCGTTTATTAATCGAGCCTAAAAAATCTGTTCGTGTTCGTTATTTGTATTAAATGAATGAGCTCGAGCTGAGCTTTACGCGAAACCGAGACGAGCCCGAAGCTTTGTTCGTGAGCACTTCCCGACTTGAATAAAAATGTATAATTAGTTAAATTAATATATTTTGTCTCTTTACATAAATGTCCAAATTTAATTCAAACTCATATATAATGATTTGTGTGCTTATATGTATAAAAAATCGATTTTTTCTATTATTTAAGAGTTTTACTTAGGGTATATATTATTTATATTGTATAATTTAATACTTTACTAAATTCTTAACCAAGTTGTTGACCAACCTAGAACGAATCTTTCACTTGCTTGTTGAATTTATTATTCATTATTAACCTAACGTAAAGTTTTGTTTGTGTTTACTTGTTTATTAAGTAGACGAGATTCAGTGGAACTTTAACCGAGCCAATCTCGGTCTTGTTCATAAAGGTTTATGTTCGTTCTCACCACCGTATAGTGTGATTTGTGTGTCAATAAATATATATATAAAAACCCAATTATATATTTCTATAGTTTAATAGTTTTATTTCGTGTATAAGTTCAATATATATTATATAATTAATATTTTAACCGAGCTTTTAACGAGCTTTTAACCGAGTTGTGAACGAGCTTTTTAACGAGCTGTTCATGAACGTAAACGAGCTTTCACACATGCGTTCATTTATTGTTCATTTATTAATCGAGCCTAAAATCTTGTTCGTGTTCGTTCATTTATTAAATGAACGAGCTCGAGCCGAGCTTTTATCGAGTCGAGCCCGAGCTTGTTCGTGAACTTTCATGTTCGTTCTCAGCTGTAGTTATCATTTCTCTAATTAAAAATGACATAAATTAAACTACAATATTACTTAGAAAACGAGATTCTTGACCTTTTCAATGTTTTCTAATTCTCTGTGGAATGAATTAAGCTTTCAGATTCTCAATTCAAACGCCCACAAACTAAACTATAAAATCTTGAATAGTGTGTGTTGACTGGGACTGAGAAAAAACCAAATCCGTTATGGGAAGTTTCCCTGTTCTTGTCATCGGCATCAGCGAAGGTGCCAAGTCCCAACAAACAATAAAGTTTGCTTTTTAATTTGTATTTTGTTTTCTTTCAAATAAGAAAGTTCAACCTTTCTGAATAAAACATTATAAAACAAAAAAATAAAAATAAAATAACAAATTGACAACAAAAGTATGATAAGGATGAAGATCAGTTGACCCTACTTATCTTTTAGCCAAAGTATTGCCCCTATTTAAAGTTGTAATATCATATAAGATACAATTGAGAAGAAAGTAGATCACATTAATAAATTTTTAGCACATAACCGCGGGCCGGCGACCCCATTGTTTCCAAAATTGAGGGTTAATGTTCTTATTTTTATAGGTTTAGCTTGACTCTCGCTTTTCAACCCGTCAATATAGTAAAAAATGCAATATAAACATCCTGCAATTTATCTATGGTGGTTGTATATAGGGAAAGATTGTGGAGATAAAATGGGGAAGTGAATGTTATGGATTTGTTTGTAATTAGTTGAATTATGAGAATTTGAAAGATAAGATATGATCTCCTCTTTTCGTTTATCTTTTAATTCACGATAATGAAAAGTGCAAGTCAAATTTAATTTTAACTAATTGGCTTATCATAAAATAAAGAAGTTAATTTTCTTTTCCAAATTGAGAAAAATAAACAAGCTAATCAAAATGTTCAAGTTGATAATAAATCTATATGCCCATAAGTTAAATTCGAATTATTTTTGTCTATCTTCTCAAAATTCAAAATTTTGAATATGTTGAAACACTAAATTGAGGAGATACTCAAAATTTTGAATATATTGAAACACTAAATTAAGTTTATTTTATGAGTTTTTTTTTTCTTATTAAGGGTAATTATTAAGGCATTTCTTTTTCTAAGAAAAATTTATTGTACCACAAATTTAGCATACATTGAAGATATGATTAAAATGAATAAATTTTACAAAGTTTATTATGTGTATATATTTATATTTTGGTATTATGTTTATCAAGTTGATACTTTGTTAGTTATATATATATATATATATATATATATATATATAATGAAAAAATTTTATTTCACATTATTACATGTGAAGCCCCATTATATATGAAATAGAAGTTAATCACAATTTTAACAAACAATAAAGTGATAGAAAATTAGAATTATAATTTCAACGGCCATTAATTGTCCGTTTCATATATAAAACACGTCTTATATATAAACCGATTTCACAAGAATTTTTATATTTTTATTTTATACTCTTCATAAGCACCCCTCAATTTCCACACTTGAAATAAACCTTTAAACCGCTTAATACGCACCCCTCAATTTGCACATTTGAAAGAAACCTTTAAACCGCTTAATACGCACCCTCAATTTCCACATTTGAAAGAAATCTTTAAACCGCTTAATACGCACCCCATATCAACAATATAATTTTAGGGTAAATGAATCTCTATTGGTTTACCAATTTGGTGTAAGTGTCACTTTAATTCGCATTTTTTAAAAAAAAAAAGTTATATAACGTTCTCCAGTTCAAATTGTGTAATGTGAATGATTTTTAACTTATTATTTTTATCTAATTGACTATGACCTCTATTTATCGATGTTATTTTCAATGGTAAACATCAAATGATAAATAGATCGATCCATTAGTCTATCAAATATAAACTTGATTAAGAATCATTCACATTATAAATTTAAAATTGAAAATTTAATAATAATTTTGTTAAAAGTAAAAGCCAGAATGATAATTACTTTCAACTTAAGCGACTATTTGGTTCATTTACTCTTAATTTTACTAATAATGATTCACACACTAAAATATTAAATTAGAGGTTAAAAACAAAACAATAATAGAGTCTTCTCAAGTAAAAGTACACAACTTCTTAGTCTTAGTGTTTGAACTTCTTGTTAGTTTGTGTGATGAGTAATTAATTTAGTACCTACAAGAATATAAAAACTAACCAAGAATCTCATCTAGTAAAACCAAAAAATTTCACTATTATATATTTCCTTTCATATTAACTGTTTTATATATTCCATTTCTGGGATTTTGATGCTGCTATTATCTTAAATCGAGTGAAAAAAAAGTATACACGGAGTTGACTGACTCGTGTTCTAAGTGGAGACTTAGAATTGTCAAACATTGTCTTGTATGAGCAACTCTCTTTAGTCTTTATCCATACAACTATAAATCATCCTTCTCATAAACTTCCAATCAAACAAATTCATCCAAATTCATAAACACACAAAATTTCATTTCATCCCATCATCATCAACATCATGTACAATTCAAACTTGAAGGAGGACCAAAAATACTCAGCACCACCACCACCATCATATGGTCAATCCACAACAGGAATTCCAGTGAATTCTACATCTCAAAGTTTCTACTCTGATAGTACTCAAGAATCCCTCCATATTAAGCCTAAAGAACTTGTCCCTTGGTCTACTGGCTTGTGTGACTGCTCCTCCGATGTCCGGAATTGTAAGTCCCTTGTACTCAAATGATTGTTTCGCGGTGGAGCGTAGATAACACGCGCCGCTAATTTAGCTCTATTTCTTGAAGTTGAGGTCTAATCCTGATGTCCCTTTTGTTTATTATTCAGGTTGCATCACTTGCTGGTGTCCATGCATTACTTTCGGACAAATTGCAGAGATTGTAGATAAAGGATCAAGTTGTAAGTAAAGATTTTCACTTTTTTAACATAATATTTTCATTATCCCAACAAATCTTGTTCTGAAAAATTCATGGCAATAATATTAACAACAAAATTCCAAGATTTTTTGGATCTGTTTTTTTGAGAATTAATTGATTTTTTGTGAACTTTTTTTAATGCAGCATGTGGATCAAACGGTGCCCTTTACACACTTGTAGCTTGTGTGACTGGCTGCTCATGTTTCTATTCTTGTTTCTATCGTTCAAAGATGAGACAGCAGTATTCATTGCATGAATCTCCATGTGGGGATTGCTTGGTCCACTGTTTTTGTGAAGCATGTGCCCTTTGCCAGGAGTATCGTGAGCTGAAAATCCGTGGATTCGACATGGAAATTGGTAATTTTAATTAATTTCTAGCTCTATTATAAGTCAACCAATAAAATGTTTCAAAACCATCCCATTTTTCTCTGCTTCATTGTTAATTTTGACCAAAACATATTAATGGGAATTTTTGGTGTTCAGGATGGCATGGAAATATGGAGAAGCAAAACAAAGGAGTGGCAATGACACCAGTGGCTCCTGCAGGAGGAATGAGCAGAGATAAATGATGATGAAGAAATTGTGATTTAATTATGTTTGTTTTTCCATGTATTGGGGATTGTAAATTAATTACAGTATAATAAGCTAGAAATTGTTGATGCTATTATTATTATTGTTTTGTATTATTTAATTTACAAACCGGTCTGTCGGACCACGTTATTAAATTAAGGATGCGAACATGGTGGTGAATTAATATTCCATTCAAGTTGTTGTCATTTGTACCATCGTATTAAATTTATTAGTATGTGGATGTTCCATGAAGTTGTGCTTTGCTTTGCTTTATTTCCTTTATTTTAATTGATCTTATTAAATTAATTCAAAGAAAAACTATCTTGTTAGGGTTTGTCCATACAATAAATTTTTTGTTGGGCCATTTGTTTTCTATCTAATTTGGTTTATATCTTGCAAGTGTCGTTTAGATATTTTTATAATTATTAAAAAAATACATAAAATGACTAGAAAAACATTTTCTCTCTCATCTTATTCAATAATAAGGAGTATATTTTTTTCATTTTCCTTCATTATTTTTGTGTAAACAAACAAGAGTCAGAATAAAAAATTATATAGATTAATAAATGTGTACATAACGATAAAATAGTAAGTGTAATTTAATGCAACACTTATTTTGTAAAGGAACAAAATCTAAAATAACACTTAAGTAGAATCAGAGGGAGTAATACACAAATTGTGTCACACAATATTCACTGTGGTTTTTTTTTTTTTTTTTATGAAATTCAAACTTTATAAAAACAAACCTATACTCTAAATATTAGTTAAATTATTACATTTTTGTAAGATAAAAATGGGTCGTAAACAATAGGCTCAATGTGGTCTGGAAATTTAAGAGTCCATTAATCATTAAGTGAAGTAGAACCCATCACAACACAGACCAACGCAATCGGCCTGTTAAGTTAAGATAGAAAATAGTGTCTCCTTCTCTTTTGATCCAAAATTCAATTGGGCTCCTAGGGTAATGAAATGAAGTGTCTTTTTTTCTTCTTCTTTTTTTTTTTTTCTTTTTTCCCCCTCTTTTAATTTTAACCATACAAATCTACCAATTTGTTAATATCCTACTCGAAATAAAGTTCATATTTTCAAAAGATAACCCAATAATGGAGTTTGTTATACAAATTTATCTTTTCTACTATTATAAAGAAAGAAATTTATTTCCTCAATAATTGTACAATGAAATTCAAGAACGGAGAGTAATATTAAGCTAAACATAAGAAACCTATTTGTAGCTGGAAATGAAATATTGTTTTTATAGGATGGTTTTAAGTTTTAACAATGACAAATGTTAATTAATTCATCTAATTATAATCCAACGACAACAAGTAAGAGTGTGTTTGGATAGGACGTTTTAACTCATTTGTCATCTCATTAAAAATTAACATGTTTGTTTATATTCAATTCCCAAAACAAAAATTTTCAACTTCTCTAATCACAAATAAAGGAATTTTTGTCTTTTCAACATCTTTTAATTTTTTTGCAGTTCTTTTATTTTTTAATTTAACCCAAACAATTTAATAAAAATAAATTCTTATTTAAACTTTATTTAATTAAATAATTATTTTACACAAAAATAAATAAATATAAAATTTATCAATCCAAACACTTAATTCTCAAAACAAAAGTATTCCTTTTGTAAAACGCAACACGAAGTCTCGTTTTTCACAATTATCAAAACAAAACACATATCCAAACGTACTCTCAAATTTCATTTTTTTTTCTAACAATATTCACACGAATGCAAGTTCACAATCGAGGCAGTGTGAAAAATATCATAAAAAAGTCAAATCCATGCAGTTTAGATTTTGCCATTTTTGGCTAAAATATGTTTATTATAACCCATGAAAACTGAAAATTTATTAAAAATTTTAAATTTCACTTTTTTTACACGTTCATTAGAATGAATTATTAAATTATTAAAATTATTAAGAATTAAGATATTCACAATTGAGGTGCATCTAAAAAATAGTAGGGAAAAAACCAAAATCAACATAGTTTTTTACTTTGCCATTTTTACCAAAATACGTGTGTGATTATAACTCATGAAAAATAGAGGTTTAGTGAATATTTTAAATTTCACTTTTTTGACAATATTCACTAAAATACATTATCACAATTGGGGTAGGTGCAAAAAAGGTACAAAAAAGTCAAAATCAACACGTTTTTGAATTTTGCAAATTTTGACTAAAATGCGTGTGTTATAACCCATGAAAAATGAAAATTTGGTAAAATAAAAATAAAAATATTACTTTTTTTTGACACAGTTTACAAATATGCATGTTCACAGTTGAGGTGGGTGAAAAAATAGTAGAGAAAAGGCCAAAATCAACACATTTTTTTACATTGCCATTTTTGACAAAAATATGTGTGTTATAACCCGTGAAAAATAGAGGTTTAGTGAAAATTTTTAAATTTAATTTTTTCCTAACAATATTCATTAGAATGCATGTTCACAATCGAGGCGAGTGTAAAAAACATCACAAAAAGTCAAAATCAACGCATTTTTTTGATTTTGTAATTTTTGGTTAAAATGCATATGTTATAACCCATGAAAAATGAAAAATTGTTAAAAAAAATATAAATTTCACTTTTTTTACACCGTTTACAATTTTGCATATTCACAATTGAGGTGGGTGAAAAACAGTAGGAAAAAAGCTAGAATCAACACGTTTTTTGACATTGCCATTTTTGACAAAAATACGTGTGTTATAACCCGTGAAAAATGGAGGTTTGGTAAAAGTTTTAAATTTCACTTGTCCTTGACAATATTCATTGGATTTTGCCATTTTTTACTAAAAACGTGTTATTACCCATGAAAGATGGAAATTTCTTGAAAAAAACTAATGTTCACTTTTTTTGACACTGTTCATAAGAATGCATTTTCACAATTGAGGTGTGTAGAGAAAATAGTAGGGAAAAAAAATTAAAATCAACACATTTTTTTTTACTTTTTTATTTTTTTTACCAAAATACGTGTGTTATAACCCATTAAAAATTGGAGGTTTGGTGAAAATTTTAGTTTCACTTTTTCTTAACAATATTCACTAGAATGCATGCTTATAATTAGGGTGGGTGCAAAAAAATGGTACAAAAAATTCAAAATCAACATGTTTTTGAATTTTGCAATTTATGGCTAAAATGCGTGTGTTATAACCCATGAAAAATGAAAATTTGGTCAAAAATCTAAATTTCAATTTTTTTACACCGTTCACAAGTATGCATGTGCACAATTAATTGAGGTGGATAAAACAAATAGTATGGAAAAAATCAAAATCAATACATTTTTTTACTTTGCCATTTTTAACCAAAATACACGTGTTATAACGCCTAAAAAATATATGTTTGGTGAAAATTTTGGTATGTTTAGATAGGGTTTCCGTTTCTCATCTCATTTCAAATTAACATGTTTGTTTATATTCAATTCTCAAAACAAAATTTTCTAACTTCTCTAATCACAAAATGAAGCTATTTTTGTCTTTTCAACATCTTTTAATTTTTTTTTAAATTTTTTTATTTAACCCAAACAATTTAATAAAAATAAATTCTTATTTAAACTTTATTTAATAGAATAATTCTTTGACAAAATAATAACTAAAAATAAAATTTATCAATTCAAACACTAAATTTTCAAAACAAAAATATTCTTTTTGTAAAACACAATTCGAGATCTTGTTTTTCGCAATTTTCAAAACAAAACACATATCCAAATAGTAATTTTTAGTATCACTAGGTCCATTCCATATTACAAAGTTAAGAAACGGTCAATCTGTAATATATAATATCATGAATTGTAGATTACTAATAAATTATTTTAATTATTTTAGTTTAATTAAGAAAAATATAAAATTATTGGATCATCTCACAGCCCGAATTATTAAAATCACATACCATAAATAACTTTAGTTAATTCTTATTGGTTAGAAAATACTAGCTACTTTTGATCTATTTCAATCTCTCGTTTGCAATTAACTCTCTTCACACACACACACACACACGCACACAGAAGTGATCAGGACTGAAGAGTAGTATCACTTCATTGCAGATGGGAAGAATATATATCTTAGTTGGACTTAAAAGTCCTAAGGCGAACTTCAATCTTGTCTCACTGGGGATCGTGATTATCGTCTATGGCTGCATGCATGCATGCATGCCAATGGCATTCGTTAATGATCCCCTACCCACAGTATATTCCTTAAGCTAAACAATGTGAGGACCAGTTATTGCATCTTGTCAAGCTTTTGAATCGTGAGGACAATAAAAGGTTACAGAGCAAAAGAAAAGAGAGAAAGTGCGCTTAAAGCGAGCAAGCAAACAGCCACAGGTGGGCACGGGACAAGTATGATTGATATTATTACTAGCAGGCTTTACAAATGTGTATGGACTATGGCGAATAGGATTAATTTTGTCTATAATTAATCATATGGGATTATATTAATTTTTGTTGTTAGCAAATTAATAGTTATACTCAACAAATATATACAATAAATTCAGGAGTACAACAAACATTGTATGATGAAGCATGTCCAAGAACTGTTAGGAAAATTAAACTAAACTTTGTTAATTATAAGTTTCCATCTATGTTTTGTTTCTTGAGTTTAAAGTAGTTTATTAATAGTATTTGTTTCTTAATTAGTTATTGATAGGAATTAGGAAAGTGTGGAATTAAGAAACCTCTAACACTATAAATAGAGGGTGTTAGGGATCTTTGTAAAGAGAGGAGTTGGAAGTGAGAAACCTTAAAGAGGTGTTGTGAAGAAAAAGCCATACGGCGGCTTAGAGAAATTCTGTGGACTAACGGATTGTGGTGTTGTATGGTACTTGTGCCATACTTGAGATTTTGTGATTGTAATCCTCTACTCCCAAATATATTTTTGCTTATTGTGATTTGGTTAATTTCGATCCTTCAAATTGGTATCAGAGCAAGGTTATAATTGATTAACCATGATGGAAAATATAATATGTTTTGTTCCCAAACTGAAGGGAAAACAAAATTATAATATTTGGAGAGATCAGATGGAAATCAATCTGGAGGCTTTTGATTTGATCCAATACGTTCAAACGGAATTATCTGAAGATGTTGCTCCAGAGAAAAAGAGGCAAGGAAAAATGGTATTGTCTCAAATTCATCAATCCATCGATCAATCGGTTTATCTGAAAATCTCAACGGCCAAAACTGCGAAGAAGGCTTGGGATATTTTGGAAAAGATATATAGAGGTGTTGACACACTTCAACACAATAATTTCTTGGTATTGCAAAAAAAGTTTGAACTTTATACCATGAAAAATAATTTGTTGATGTTACAAAAAAGATTCGATCTTTGCACAATGGAGAAAACAGAATCCATTGAGTCATATTTTTCTCGTCTGTTGGTGATTAAAGACGAGATGAAGTTAAATGGTCATGTATTGCAAGATACAATTTTTATTGCAAAAGTTCTCAATACACTGCCCTTGAAATTTGAGTATTTTGTAGTCTTGATGATAGAGACCAAGAATTTGGCAACATTAACAATTGAAGAATTGAAGGGTTCATTAATTCGATTTGAACAAAGAATTAGTGAAAAATTGGATGGTCAGATAGAAGATACAGAAAAGTTATTATGACCAGAGATTTTATTTTTGATGAACAAAGAGCTTCGAATTGGTCTTCTAAAGAGCCAATGGTATCAATTGGGCAAACACAAATGTTTTTCTATATTGAGGAAGAAAACAATGATCACCAAAGTGAGTAAAGTCAACAAGCAACTGTTGATTCTTTATCTTCAAGTATTGAATCCATTTTAGAAATTGAAAATTTCGAGAGAGAAGATTGTGTTGATCATCATGATAATGTTATGGAAGTGGTAGATGAAATAAGTGTTGATTCAATTGAGGAAGATGAAGAGATAATTTGTTTAGTGGAACAAGATCAAGAAATTCAAGTTGATGAATATGTGGAGAAAAAAGAAATTGACAATGTTGGTGAAAAATATTCGTATGATAATACATTGGTGGACATGAATGAATTATTTGATGAAATTAATATGGTTGAAATTGGTGATTTTATTGACAAAGAGAAAGTCAAAATCATCAATTTTGAAGAGGAAAAAGAAACCATATACATGGTTGAAGGTGATAAAAAAGTCATCGATATTAATGACATTGTTGGGGTAAACAATATTGAAAAGATTGTTCAAGTTGAACAATATGATTTCTTGATTTTTGAAAATTATATTGGTCATTCTCTATTAAAAGAGAATGTTGGTATATGGAAGTTTTGTGCTAAAGGAAAAGAAACAGAAAACATGTTTGAAGACTTCAATATTCAGAATTACAAAATTCGTCTCAAATTACATGTGAAGACGAAGATAAAGATTAAGAAGAAAATCAAATACAAGATCCAAACCGCAAAAGAAATTTCAAAAGAAATTCAAGCACGTGAGATTGAAGATATTGATCATATATAGAAAGTTTAGTTTAAGGGGGGATTTGTTGGAAAATTAAACTAAACTTTTTTTAATTAGAAATTTCCATATATGTTTTGTTTCTTGAGTTTAAAGTAGTTTCTTAATAGTATTTGTTTCTTAATTAGCTATTGATAGGAATTAGGAAAGTGTGGAATTAAGAAGCCTCTAACACTATAAATAGAGGGTGTTAGGAATCTTTATAAAGAGAGGAGTTGGAAGTGAGAAACCTCAAAGAGGTATTGTGAAGAAAAAGCCATACGGCGGCTTAGAGAAATTCCGTGGATTCTAACGGATTGTGGTGTTGTATGGTAGTTGTGCCATACTTGAGATTTTGTAATTGTAATCCTCTCCTCCAAATATATTTTTGCTTATTGTGATTTGGTTAATTTCGATCCTTAAATAATTGCAAATAATGGGTGTTTATACTTGTTTTATATCGGTTTTTTTTGTGATAATTCGCACTACTTCTAAGGGGTTTTTATACTTGTTTTATATCGGTTTTGTGATAATTCGCACTACTCCACTCATCGTTGAATTGATTTTGAATTGAATATATATAAGGATTTCTAACAAACGTGGTAATAAGTGAAGTGAGTCTTCAATCTTGATCGAAACTTTAGTCGTCAAAATAAACCTCACATTTAAGGGAGCCTATAATATTCCAAATCTTTAAGCGGTTAACAATCTAGGGGAAAACCGATTCTTTTGTATATTTTGCAACAAAGGTAAAATTACAATATAGAGTTAGCGATGAGCCATAGACAGAATAATTAATTTGTTTACCATCTGTTAGGAAAGTACATAATGTATATGTTGCAATGTCTCTACAATTTTTAATTTAACTCTAACCTAGATAATTTCGAACTTCATGAATAACTCATTCTTAGATTGCGTGTTCTTTCTTCAATAATTACTTATAAAATTTGCTACTGGTATCCCCATGTATGGGGTTTTTGCCAACTTAAAAGAAAAAACCTCACATTTATATTATTAATTAATGTTACAAGTAAAATCTTGATGCTTCGTCTCTATTCGTTCTCATTTTTTGTAATAGAATTTTCGCTCTTTCTCTATCCTTAAATCAATTAACATTATGAATTCGCATGTTATGATGCATGGCCCATGGGAATGAAGACGAAAATATAGTGCAATAGAATTATAGCATAAGCTAAAAACTCTAAAATTCCATCAATTTATGGAGTGGCTTGTTAGCTAAACACTTGATACAAGTATCTTGAGTACTCATCATCATGATTATCCATGCATGCAAAAATGAATATTGAATCTTCACAAGAATAAAGAAAAAGTAAAAAGTGGTTCAATGTGACTTGACACTTGAGTTTGGCATCTAAATATACGAGTTGGGCATCATGCACTGATATTTTAATAAAAATCATGCTAAATTTACCATGAAAGTAGGCATATCCTACATAGAATAATGTATATAAATTCTAATTCCAAGATGCTATATATCAAGAATGATCAAACTTTAACAGAAAGCAAACAAGAAAAGAAAATGGATAGATGTAAACTCCAATATTATTTGCATCAAATCAACTTCATTCAAAACCCTAATAAAAGGAAAAGGATAAATAACCCTAAAGTCCTTGACTTGGAAACAAGTACCGCTTTGATTTTCAAGTTCGAAAAAACTTCATTTTGATATCTTACTTTAACTTTTGTTATTATAAATAATTTTAACTCATTAACCTTGGTCATGTTGTGACAGTATTTAATATTTAGAATCACACCATTTAATGTCATATCATATGATAAATGATATTATTTGTTAAATAAATGGAAAATAAATTAAAAATTATTTATCTAGTGAAATTTCAGTTGACAATTAAAATAATATATACTTATCTCAAATTTAAAACCTACTTAGATCATTTACCCAAAGAAAAAAAAATCAAATTGGTAACATAAATCCAACCTCACATGACTTTTGAAAACGACAATCACTAACTTCATGTAAAGTTTGGATGAAATTCAAAGATTCTAAACATTAGATAAAATAGAAGGGTGATTAAAAACCAAAACTTATGATCAATAAAACTTTATGGCTTACATAATTGATAGCCACTAAGCTAGTCTAGTGGTTAGGGAGTTAGCATCCCAACCTCCAAATTTAGAGTTCAAGACTTTGAGGATGCGTGTAAGGGTGTGTGAGTTTTATAAAAGAAAATAAAAACTTACATAATTGATGAGAGAATGGCTATAGAGAAGGGTCCATTAATTATAAACTTGATAGTGCTAATTACAAATTAATGTCTTGCCAAGGAGATACTAATGGTACTCTAAACCTAACCTTAATTTGCTAATTAAACCAACCCTTATTGGTTATGCTAATTAACAAGCTAAACAATCCCAACAATTATGAGGTAAATCCAAAAAGTTGAAGTACCAAATATAGTCTTGACTACAAGATCGACTAAGAATTTTACTATAAAAGATCATATGAGAAAAAGCCTTGTGTTAAGAATATTCATCAAAAAGTAAACAAAAAGTTCCAAAATTTAGGGACCATATTAGAAAGGAAAAGGGAGAAAATTTATTCTTGTTCAACATCATGGATGATGTGGAAAGTTTGCTCCAGTTAGGCTATAAATAGGTGAAGCATAAAAAGGAAAACAAACTTGAGGAAAATGGTAATGATTCAATATATATTCATGATATTGTTCAGGTTTTTTTCTCCATGTTAATACATGTTCTGATTCATGTTTTTGTGTGATGTACAGTGAAGAAGAAGAACTTCAACTAATCCAGATATAGAGGTGACTGGAAAAACAAGAAAGAATTAACAAGAATGGGAGGCACAGACAATGAGCAAACTCCCCAAATTAAAAAGAAACCTAGGTTAAGATGGACAAAACAGCTCCATGAATGCTTTCTTAGGGCAGTTTATCAACTTGGAGGAGCATTTCGTAAGAATCAAAATCCCTAAATTTACTTTGGTTTCAAACATCTTTATATCCCTCAAAGCTCTTAAGTAGAGATTAATTGTAACATGCATGAACAGTTGCAACACCAAAAGACATAGTGAAAGTTATGGGCATCAAGGAAATTAATTCAACTCATATAAAAAGCCATCTCCAGGTGAATTCAAGTGGTTTTCCTATATTAATTAATTTGAAACTTTTAGAATATATTTGTTGGAAATGCTATTAATCAACTTCTTGATTTCAGCAATTCAGGCTAAATCACGACACCTCTGGAACAGTTAAGAGAAATATTGCTCCCCGCAATGGTGTGAAGATTTTCTGTAATTTTATCTTTTCTATGCTAATATCTTCTCTCCATACTAAGTTAGATATCCTTCATGAACTTTTTCCATGAAAAGGCATGATATGTGAAGCAAATCAAGGGTATGACCAGCAAAGAACAATTCTTGGACTGCAAAGAAATGAGTAAGTATATGATTCGCGCGCTCAAACATTTTTCAATTTCAAGAATGATCAAGGGTTCATTTTATAACATCAAGATACCTTCAAACTAGCAAAAAAAAAGAGCCAGTATTGATTGAGGGGCAGAAAGAATTCTTCTCAGAGACTCAGGTACATTTTTTGCACTAATATGCATGAATTGATCACATTAAAAAGAGATGCTACAAAGGATTTGAAAGCTTTCATTATAATAATGGTCAACATTCAAGAGCAGTTTGTCAATTAATCTATACAAGTTTTAGATCTAAATTGTCAAAAATAAAAGTTGAGAAAGTGCAAATTATGCATGCCTAATAATAAGAGCATAAAATTGACATGTATTTGTTCCCACCAAAAAAATGCAAACATATCCACTTGTGTGCTTCAGTTAATCATTTTCAAGAACTAAAACTGATGAAACATCAAAAGTGTAATTCCCATTGCATTTCAGGATTGGACCCCAAAGACAAGAAAGATACAGTATTCGCAAGTCAAGAGAAGCAAAACAACAAAAAACCAAACTACTTATAAACCAGCTACTTATAATTACCATCCCATTCATCCTTTGATGAGTAGCTGCATAACTTTGTCTAAAGCAATCCAAGAGAATCAAGAGATGCAGATGGCAAATAAAGTCACATATCCTTCAGCATCATTGTGTATTGGGCTTCGAGGTGAAAAGGGAAGTAGTACTATTAACAGTAGGGGAAATTGGAGCAAATTAACTTCAAATTGCCAACCTTTTGACTTGAACGTTTCAGCCGAAGATATGGAGGAATGGAGCCATGCAAAGAATGAGAGGTTATAGCTAAATATGGTTAGCATCCTCTTAAGGTTCATGTGTAAAATACTAAAATGTACCATTATGGATGTCAATTTGGCTTGTGTAAAAATAAAATCACACGACTATTAGGAAGAAATTACATGAGAAAGTGTCAGTCAACTGCAACTATCATCACCAGATAAAATTTGAGAAAGATATCGCTAAAGAAGAAACAAGAAAGGAAAAAGAAAGTAAATTATACATGGCTTTCCTAGTCACATCATTTTCAGTAAAAACAAAAACATGTATGTTTGTGTTTCGATTTTAGTCTGCCCAATGTACCGTAACTTAGGTGCACGACTGAAATAGTTCCTCACATGTTCTTGGAATTTACTTCAGTCCCTAAATCATGTTATAAAAATGTTTAAACTCTACCATGTCCCTTTCCTATTATCTGCTTATCCTAATTAAGTAGGAATATCTCAACAAGGTGTTGAGCAAATCTGTTTGTTATGGATCATTTAGGCACAAGCTTAAGAAGTTGATGATTGCTTCCATATAATTTGATGTGAAACGGGGGTTAGGAATACTTCTAGGCTTCGCAGGATAAGCCAAAAAAAATATTTTTTGTTCGAACTCGAAATTACCTTTATAATATTCCTCTCGATAAGATCTATAAAACAGGTTATGACGTAACCTTTGATGTGTGTCATTTTTCAGTAAAAGTTATTTGTTTCCGTCACTTTTGGCCCATTAACGTTTTTTTCTTAGGGCATCTCCAACCCAAAACACCAAATTTGGTGTAATTTTCACACCAAAATGGTACAATTTCAGCACTATCCACTATTTCAACTCCAACCCATTCACACCATCTTTTACACCAAAAAGAATATTCTATAGAATATTCTATTTTTCTTTTTTATAATCTAATTATCATCATATAATTTAATTTGTTACATATTTTTTATATAATAATTATTATATTTAAAAATTAATAATTTTACTATATTTAATAAGTTCATATTTAACAAATTAATTTTGAAAATTAATAAATTCACTATTAATTTTTATTATATATTTTAATTATACGTGAAAATACAAAACATACTATTAAAACCAGAAACAATTAAAACAAAATATATAATTCACTGAAAAAAACACAATAACACTAAATTCAAAATACAATATTATGAATTTATGTTTGGTTTAGTGTCGTACTTATTTTTAATTTTATATTTGGTTTAGCATTTGTTTTAAATTGTATGTTGGTGTTAAGCGTAATGTATTTTATGTTTATGTATTATGAAAATTTTAAATGTTTAATTGTGATTTAATTATTAAAAACTATATGAATTAATTTAAAATTATAAATAAAATTTTGACATTAATGCATAATTAAGAATATATATAAATTTATTTATATAAATTAATAATATATAATAACCATAATACAATAGCTTTAAAAAAAAAAAGAAGAAGAAGGCTTTGCACCAAATTTGGTGCAAGAAATAGCGTCACGTTGGAGAAGGATAGTGCCAACGTAGCACCAAATCACCAAATTTGGTGCTACGTTGGAGATGGTCTTACAACTATATAAACGTTGTTTCTATTTTCATTATTATGTGTGTTCTTGAATATTGTTGCCACGATGATATTAAAAGTTTTTTTCTCTTATTAATGTTTTATTTTGTTGGATGATCTTGTATCATTTGGGCAATCTTTCCTTAAAAAAATGTTGGGGGTTGAAAGTTTCCTCTAGGAGATTTATTTAGCTTCTAGATGTGTCTGCTGCACAAGTCATAATTTTCCCTTGTCATGTCCCATCCCACCCCATTCATCTGCTAAAATTTTCCTTTCACTATGTTTACCCTTCATGATGGAACTTTTTGCTGTACAATTTCAATAATGAGAGCACAGCAAGATGAAATTCTAAAATGAATACTAATCAGTTATCAGATCAGTCAATTCATTTCCTTTCCTGTTTCCCCTAAATCCAAACACTAGAAAAATGGTTCCACAGGGTGATTTTTTTTTTTGTTTTCTTCACAAAATTTTAAATGACATAAAACTTCCAAGATCATTTGGTTTTGTGTGTATTCCATTACATTGTAAGCACCTGGACAATCTACAACACAAAATTTGTTAATTTTCCTTTATATATATATATATATATATATATATATATATTCATATGCATTTTCAAAACTCGAAAACTAAATCTGCAAGTTAAGATACAACCTTCCTTGACGGCTAAGCTAGCCCCAATGATTACAAAATCTGTTATTATTATCTCTTTATATATGTAGTATTTGTTTTGTTTAAGGATCAAGTTTATAACATTTAGCAAGAACTACACAAGCAATATAACTATTGAAATTTCTATTTACTTGCATAGCAAATTTCCAAGGACACAAAATAAAAATTCTCAAGCACTCGATAGAACCGACCAAATTTAGGAGGACACCTTAAAGGGCCCCTACACACAGCTTTCCCCGTGACTGTCGTCCACTTTGTCTCAGATCATTTTATAAGAATCTAAGAAGATGCTATATTTTTACTTTTAAACTTTGCTTTGTTGGCTATTGGCTTTTTCTTTCTGACTTTTTGCTTTATATCTTATGATATTTCTTGTTGAAATTTGTTAGCATGTATAGAGTAACTTTTGGTCACTTTCATGGTTTATAAACTTTTTTACTAAACTAAATTTGAAAAAAGAGAGTTGTACTGACAAATGTGAACTTATAAATTAAGTTATATACAGTTTCGGAAGAGCAAACGTTTGATAAGATCAATCAAGTTAATTAAAGAGGTAACTTTGGACTAACGATCGGCTGAGCTTAATTTGGCGTCTCTATCAAATTTACTTTATTATTGTATCCCCATTTGATGCAATTTTTTATGTAAGTAACAAATTTACATTATTTTACATGTTTGTGATGATTTTTTTTTCAACAAATATGAATGATAATTTTTGTAATTTTTCTTATTTTTTTTACAAGAGTGACAAAATTATATTATCATGAGTACGAAAATTGATGTGATTATACAAAAGAGCATTGTTTTTGTAGAACTAGTTAGCACAAATAACTACACCAAACCAAGTAAGGTAAGAAAGCCCCAAAATGGACCAGAAATTGCGGGAAAACAAATCATCTAAAACTCTGCGCACCAACGACCTAGTCTACACGAAACAACAACCGACGACAACAACATTTGCCTCAAAAGAATGAATGAAAACACCAAGAAAAGTTGTACTTCTACAGTTTTACTAATATAATTATTATACTATACACGAGATTCTTGTTTCCGGTGCTTCACCACCCCACTAGAGACTAGACCACTACAATCCCATTTGTGTAAAGTTTGCAGAAAAAAGGAAAAAAGAATCACATTGGAATGAAGGGTTGGTTATAATGGAGGCAGCTGAGGAAGAGTTAGAGAGGAGAAGTAAGTTCTTGAACGGTTTGATATTAAAGAAGAAGGCTGTTGAGCAGAAAGAGCAGCATGAACGCTTGAATGTACGTGTTAGAGCTTCTGATATGCCTGTGAATCTGCAGAATCACGCCTTTAAGTGTGCTAGAGGGAATCTTGATTCCATGCCTAAAGGGAAGCTGGATAGTAAACGCCTTGCTCTTTCTCTCAAGAAGGTTTGACAGTTTTACTGCGTAAAGTTTGGATTTTTATTATTTGTTTTGATTCGGTATGGTTTGATGACTTGATCTTTTGAATTTTGGTTTGCCCTTTTTTTTCTGTCCATATATTTGCTAGTTTGAATGTATAGACTTTGGAGAATTTGTGTAATCTACTTAATTGTATGATAATGGTGAATTTTTGGGTCTAAAAGTAAAATAATAAAGAACTTGATACAAAGAAATGAACTTGCAGTAATGTAGATGCTTTACTTGTGAGGATTTCATCCTTTCCCTAGATTCTTTCTTCTGTATTTTGTCATTTTATTTTATTTGAACTGCAATATTAGAGCCCAGGAAGTGTACATTAGGATTCTTTTTCATAGATTCTAAATAGTTTTGTACATGGAGATGTTTATAATCCAGTCTTGTTGATCTATTCACTAGTCTCTACTGGCAGACTTCCTTAAACATAATGCTTCCAATTTTGTGGTACTAATATTCACTTTGGAGCTAAGTATGGTTAAGTTAAAGCAAAAGTTAATTTTCTGGCAAGTTTGTGATATGCTGATCCCTTGAGCTATAGTTAATATCAACAAGAAGATTCTTCTCCCTAGTTTTATTGTTGTCCTTGCATCTCAAATACAGAGTTAGTTTTGCAGTTTCTAATTTTACTATCCAGAATACATGTTGAGAATCTCTGCTTGGCGATCATTCATAAGTTTGTGTATTTCTATTATGTTTGGCAAATTCTTCAGCCTGCATTTTGAAACTTGATGATTGATTCCATTGTACTTCTAAGAATGACCTCACATACTTCTACTTTCTTGAGAATTTGAGGTTGTGTCCTTTATCCAACACCATACTTCATTGTTTGAACTTATTAAAAAGTGTATAATATTTCATGGTTCATGAACTAAATTCCTGTTTGAATTCCTGTTTGTTTTCATCTATAAGCCTTGCTTTGCTATTTTGTCTTGATTCTGCTTACACACTCAGCATAAACTTCATTAGGCAAGTAGTCCCAAGGTGGTAGATGTTATCATGGTTGAGGAAGTTGAAGTTGTAACCTACAACAATAAAGAAAGTATCAATTTGTGAAGTTCATGATGCAAACAAGGATGAGAAACAATTATCTTCAGCTGACAAATGTTAACTGTTGTATGCCACTTATAGCCGTGTACAACAACAACAATTAAGTCTTTATCCCACTATAGCCATGTAGCTTGTGAAAATTCTATTGAGTTGTACTTAGTTGTATTTGAACTTGGAAAAGAAAGCCTTTTTGAGATCAAACGTTTCTTGATTTTAGTGCTTGAAAACAAGATACTTGTTTCAACTTTATCGGAACCACTCGAACTGCTTAAGTTTCTACGTTTCTACCTGGAACTTAATGATTCTGTTTCTCTTTTTCCTTGTTTTATCCTTCAAGCCTTCTTGCAGCAAGTCTGACGCTTGAATTACTTTGACAAAGAATATTGCTTGTTCTTTTTACTTTTATCTTTTGTTAAGTTCATCGGTTAGGTTCATTGGTTAGAAATGAAGATGAGTTTAGCATGATTGATTGACCAAAAATGACAGGGAAAGATGGTGTAAGGGCGATCCTTCCCTTTCCTAGAATTGTCATAGCAAGGTGTAGAAACTTCTTGAGTATGAGATTGTCTATGATTTCTTCAAAATTACATCTGTAGAACTTTAATACAGATTGTGGAATCTTGATCTCAAATCCAAAACCAAGCATATTAGCAGCACATTGCATAATTAGTTGCCTATACATGAATAAAAGTTGAAAGCCCAAAACCGTTGGCCTTACCTTATAATTTGTCTATTTACTTGATTTGACGCTAACTACTAGAAAGGATACCTCATCTACATTCATGTCTGTACAGAAAATTTCTCACTGAGATGAATTTTTTGGTCAAGTGATCCAACATAGACCTTGAATTTTGAAACTCCATCTTGTGGAAGAGTGCTGTCATTTCAATTGTTCTTTGCTTCAGTTACACTTGTTTAATGAGCTACCTTGTTTTACAGCAGAAATGGCTGAATCACTGACCCTCTTTAAGTTGCACATTCTTGTAAACTTCTAATGATTTTGTGTTGGCTTCATAGGAATTTGATTCAACCTATGGTCCAGCTTGGCATTGCATTGTGGGTACCAGCTTTGGCTCATATGTAACACATTCAACAGGAGGTTTTTTGTATTTCTCAATTGACAAGGTATATGTCCTCCTTTTCAAGACTGCAGTTGAACCATTAGACCATTGACCCTCCCATGGTTTTTAACAAAACTATGTGATAGTAAAGATCTTGATTTCAATGCTTTTTGGTTAGTCGAATTCAGAATTCTTATGTACAAAGCTGAAGGAAAATGAAGAAAATGTACTATCATTTCTGTGATCTATCTCAGGATTAAACCATTGAAGAAAGAAGGGGTAAAACTTGGTGTTTCGTAACATTTTCCGTCAATAATTTTCGTTAAGTGTGTTCTTCAATGAGCTCTGCTGAAGTTGGAGTTATTTTTTCTGGAAGCTAAACCATATGACTACTGGATTTAAGTCCAAAGCTTTTTACAAACACTGAAAGTCAAAAAAAAAAAAAAAAAAACATCTATGGCATTTTTTGTTGTTTCTTTGCAGATTTCTTCTCAAGTATTTGCTATGGTAAGAATATGTTCATGTGTACTTATTTCTTGTTGCAAGAACAAGAAGTGCCATTGAGAAAGATGCAAAGTAGATTCAAGTGAGAATCCTATTTTATGGTCTTGTTTCAATGTTTGAAAGGGCTTAAAAACCCAGCTGAATCTCTTCAAACTACATTTTCAAAGAGCAATTATTTTTGAAAAAAAAAAGGAGAGACTAAAACACTATAAAAGACTAGGATAAACCAGTGTTATTAAATTTGGACCGGCCGTTTGACCGGCAAGGTCCGGTCCGAGTTAGTAGTAAAAATCGAATTTCAAAAAATTGGGTTTAACCAGTTTTCAGTTTTGATTTTTGAGTTTTTTTTTTTTTTTTACATTTAAGTCTAATCATATGTAATTAATGTTTTTCAATCAATACACTCCAATTGTTATTAATGATTCCAACTTACCATATTTTAATATATTAAAATTTTAATACGTTCAATTGTAATAAATATTTTAATTTACCATATTTAAAATTTTTAATTATCATTAATAATTCTAATTTACCATATTTCAATATTTTAAAATTTGAATACATTCAATTGTCATAAATACTTTAATTTACCATATTCAAAATTTTTAATTATCATTAATGATTCCAATTTACCATATTTTAATATTTTAAAATTTGAATACATTCAATTGTCATAAATACTTTAATTTACCATATTCAATATTTTTAATTATATTTCATTCATCAAAATGTTTCCAATTTACTATATTTTAAGATTTTTAATAAATTCTAATTGTCATAAATACTTCTAATTTACCATATTATAAGATTTTGAATGAATATGGAAATTATGTTTTTCATCAATATTTTCAATCAATCACATTCATACAATTTAAATAAATAAAATTTTTAAATTTTATCATATAATATTATTGCTTTTTATTTAATTATTATTTTATACCACACAAAATTAAATTCAAAGTATGATATGTCATTAATTTTTTTAATTCACAACTTTAAGTTTTGAAATAAATAAATTGTGTATTGAGGACTACATCTAACTTATTTTAATATGATCGATTTGATGTTAAATTAATTAATACCTTGTGTATTTTAATAAAATTTTATTAAATTATAAACAAAGTAATTATTATCATTATTAAACGATCCTTTATTTTTTTATATATGAAAAACTAAGAATTTAATTAAATATATATATATTTTTTATAATTTGATCATTTTATTTTGACATAAAATATGATATACGTTAATATTTAATTGAACTTTAACCAAGTAACTCTATCAATTCAAATCAGATCCGAGTTTTAAAAGATAAACATCCTCAAGTTTCTTCCTTTATCCCAATATCTGCAGCCTTGCCTTTGTTCTCCCTTATCTTCTTTGACTTCCTCACATTTAAACATCAAGCCTGAACTCAAACAATGGTATATTTTCTGGTAAAATCTCAATCCTCACGAAGTGAGATTTTTAGTTAAGCCCACAAAATGGAAGTGCACAGAGAATCAGAAGCCACAGATTCTCCCATTCAAGGAGGGGGTTTACACCATGAAGCTCTATTCCTTATCTTATCTTACCTTCCTCTATATGAACTTCTTGTCATCACTCAAGTCTCCAGATCATTGAGAGAAGCTCTAAAGAATGATATCTTGCCATGGATAAATATTGTGATAGGAAAACCTTTAAAAAGGCGCTTGAATAATGAACATCTGCTCAATGTTACCTCCAAAGCACAGGGTCGGCTAAACACTTTGGTTTTATTGAATTGTACAAAGATTACAGATGAGGGGCTTCAACAAGTCATAGCAAGAAATCCTCTTATAAGCAGAGTAAGATATTCCTGTACTGTACCCTCTTTATTTCCTTTTCATTTTCGGATGAATCTTTGCAAAAGGGTCTTCGGTTTTGAAGTTTTTCTTACTCTAATTCTACATAAGAGGTTTGGAAATCTGCCATGCACATTCTAATTTATCTATGATTGTTTAGTAAGGTTATGGAAATGGATAAAGTTTCTTGGCATGTAATAGGATAGTGGAGATGAAAATTCATGATGTGGAGTATCTAAATGCCTGATAAAAACAGCAAAAATCTTAGTAGCAAAGCTCTGATGCTGGATACTGTCTGTTTTCTCAGCTGTGGATTCCAGCTTGCACTAGCATAACCCCAAGTGCAGTGATTGAAGCAGTGAAGTTTCTTGGCAAAAATAACCACAGATTAAAGAGCCTAAGGATAGGTGGCATCTATAACATAAAGAAAGAAGATCTTGGAATACTACATCAACTAATTGATGATCAAAACCAGCAAAGGAAGAAGGAAGGATTGATGAACTTGTACCATGAATACAAAAATTTCTCAATATTTCAGCATTCTAGTCCTGCTATTGATGTGGACATATGCCCGAAATGCAGCGAAGTGCAAGTTGTTTTTGACTGCCCTAGAGATTCCTGCAAGAGGATGAGGCAGCAGCAGCAGAAGGTAGATTGGTGTAGGGGATGCAAGCACTGCATTCCAAGATGTGAAGAATGTGGCATATGTATCAAGGAGGAAGATCCATTAGAGGTGGCTTGCGCGGATAATCTGTGTTTAGATTGTTGGCTTAAGCAACCAAAGTGCAGTTTTTGCAACAAACCATACTGTACCCTGCATGCCGATCAGCAGTGCAGCATTTCTGATTCTTCAGGGTTTGTGTGTACAGATTGTTATGCAAGATTTATAGAAAGTCCATAAGCTCATCATTATTACCAATAGCAAAGCTATAAATGTGTTTAAATGTTCCTGTTTACAGTCGAATCTGAGAACTCAGTTATTGCAAATTTACTAGAAATCATTAGTTTGATCGCGGTCTATAATCACCACCATGGCCTATTTCAAATCCATCCAACACAATTAGGGAGAAAAAAACACCAATATTAGACAAACAAAGGCAAGAAATCCAAGAGTGATAGTGCACAACTCTATGCCATTTTGTTATTCTCATTTTCAGCCAGAACTGAGGAAGAATGTAGTAATGGCAAATGGTGAGCATACTTGCCTGCCAAATCAAATTCCAGGTTAAAGAATACAATCCAAGTAGAAACAGACTCTAACCTAACATAATTACAGCAAAGGTTCCATTTGAATCATAAGGCCTAGTTTGTACAAGTTAATGGACCACTAACCACAAAGCAACTTTCTGCTATAATTCACAGTTCAAGCAGCTACCACCCCTTACTCCACTCGAGGACCAAAATTGGGTGTGGCAACACTATAACAGTTTTCCAATCAAATGTTTCTAAAGTGTCAATGCAATTCAAAAGTGGCAAATAGTAAGAGATCACAGTTTTACAAGAAAGCTGCAACACAGATTATAACACTAACTATTATGGAGCTAAAAAGGGCCCCAGCATCGTGGGAATAACGTGAATGGCAGCCAGATACAGTGGTGTTTGAAGATGGAGCAAGAGAGGTACCATTTGTGAAGCTGCTATTCCTACCACCACTTCATGAAAAAACAAGGAAAATTCACAAACAATCAGATGAAAAATTATGAGGTGAACAAAATAACATCATACAGATACAGGGACATTCGAAATCTTGATGCTTCTTACCTTCCTGGAAATATACACGAACCATGACCTGTAAAAGTGAATTAAACATTAGGAATCTAACCATGAAACAAAAGGAGGCCCGTTACAAACAAAAGAATCTAAAAAGTGACATCTAGCAATCAATGTGAAGTTCTTCATTTAAAGCTTAAGAAATCAGTTTTGATTTCTTTTTATTTGATTTGGTCATTTGGTAATGAATTGCATTCTACAGTTTTCTGCATAACTGACTACATGAATGTCTGAACTTTCTGTGGATGAAAGTATGCATCAAATGCAAAAGGAAAACTGCCTGTTCAGAAACAATGGTTTTTGTTTTTTTAATTTTATTACAATGACAAGAAATGCTAAATTTGTAATGGCATTTCATAGCTAGGTTTCACTTCTTTTAGCGGTGTACTTATGACAGCTCTCGTACTGGATGTACATTCTTGGCAGCAAGATAATAAAAGCATCAAAAGTCACTCGTCTCTCTGTCAAATCAAGAGAACTTAGAAAGAAATGTTTGATCACTTACTAGGATCTGAGGTTGTGATGGTTGCGACCCCTTTGAAGTCACAAGTTCCGTCTGCCATAGACATTTTGTGATAATAGGCATCAAATGCATATGATGCATGTGCTGTCACAGAATCCGGGTCATAGCATGGACTTCCTTGCATTAACATACTGCAATCTACTTTCCCAGGGCCACAAGCCCAATCAAGGGCTGCTTGCAACAACTTCTTGTCAGCTCCTTCCTTTGCAACACAGTAAGTCTGATTTGTGGTGTCATTTGCCAAAACAATCCCAGCACCTGTCAGGTGTAGGATATAAACTGGCAGTCCATTTGCATTAAAAAGCCCCCAATTCTTCTCTGAAATAGACCCAGGTCTCAGATCTTCATTATATAGCTCATAAATGTAGGTGCTTAAAGCAACCCCAGGGTGTTTGGGAGTCCCAGTGCTGTTAAGAACATGCCTGATAAGATTACTATTGTAAGTATTAGCATTATCTAGAGTGGCATCTGGCTCAGAAGAGTCACCCTTAGAAGGCCAGCCAGATTCAGTAATAATCACAGGAATATTGGTGAAGTTCAGATATGACATGGAAAAATATGCTGCATCAACAACTGCATCAAAAACATTAGTATAGTGAAGAAGGGTATTCCGGTCGACAGCTTCCTTGTTTGGAGGGAGAGGACGAAACAAAGCATAGTCCAATGCAATAACACCATTGGACTGCATATAATCATAGTAGGGATAAACATTGAGCATAAGAAAGGAGCCTGTGGACTGCAAAAATTTGAGTAAGGGAACCATGACTGAATCCAAGGAGCGGTTAAAGAAAGCCTGAGAAGGTGGGAAAGAATCAAGGATTATAGAAGAAGAGTGTGGGGTAGATACTTTGATCTGTCTATCAAGATTAGAAGCAACTAGTGCAGACTGGATAAATTTCATGGCAGAGACCAGGATAGTGGCAGCATTCGGAAGGGTAGTAAGAACTTCAGATCCTACAGCTATAGCAGTGATGTTGGTAGCTGGAACATGTGCAATAACATTTCGAGAAACCCAGTTAGCTGCAGTGGCATTGGACTGTCCAATACCCAATATTTGATCATTGGGAACAGATATAGTAACACGAATTCCAGTGTTGGCAAGTGCAAGTAGCATAGCTCTGTCAGCATCAAATAACCTGACATGCCAGATTTGCTGAGCTTTGAGAAGAGTCACCACCTGAGTTGGGTTGGGCATGTCAGATATGCCTGTACCAATATTTACACCGATGAAACCATCTGGACAAAAACAAAGAAAAACAATGCAGAGTTAGAAAAGGAAGGATTTGTTGAGTGACAATTATAGCATAAAACATCAAATTTCTGTGACCAATTCCAAAGACAAGAGTGTCATTACGAGATCGTAGTTAAAGTTGCGGGCCAGATGGTTTGGTTAATTTAATTGAACGTTCAAGAAACTGGAGCACTAATGACTATCCGCAGCCAAACATTATGAATCAACCCTTTGCAATGCATAAGTCATTGTGTCTTCCAGCTGATTAACACATGATTATTGTTTTAATACCTGAGACTGAAATGAACATGTAGAGAGGAATCCCCCTATGAGCGTAAATAATTCAAATTACTTTACTTTTAGCATCATTCTTTCATCTTACAATTCCTATCTTCAAATGTTGTTAAAGGATTTATGTCAAAATTGCAAAGAACCAGTGGAAATTCAGGAAACAATCAACCATCTTCATTACAGAACTTGGTTACTTTTTAATTTTATAACAACAAGGCGACAATCATCTGAATCTGCAAATGAAGTGACGCAGCAAGTTTAATGATCAAATGGAGACAGGGAAAAAATCGTGAGGATTCAATGCTTTGTTTAACTCCAGCATAACAAATCAAAATCGCTACTTATCAACTCATTGCTATTCTAACTATAAGTTGTCACACATTCTTGGAGTAAAACACAGTCAATAGCCAGAGAAGTTTCTTATTTGCTCCCTAGACGACATCAAAGCCAATGCAAATTTAAGTAAAATTTTAAGTCCTGTTATCCAATATTCTTGATACAAAAAGCAAGATGATAGTACTAAGACTCGTCCATATTTTATAAGCAGGCAGGTAGATCACTGATATGTTGCCCAGTAATTACAGAAAATTAGGTGATCAAGAAAGCTAAAACAAGATTACTGCCACAATTGACATCATTGATTTTGTATTAAATTGTTTCAGATGAAGTGATGGAATTGAGATTATGAACTGGATACAGGCTATCTTTTTTCTTCTTTTTTCATTTTGTCCATGTAAATGTTTTGACATCTCATTGTTGAATATTGTTTTACTTTCAATCCGTCCTATATTGGAGCTTGGCCTGGACATCCAGAAAATAGTTCTAAAAAGGTTAGCCATTGGCATTGATATCTTGTTTACTCCAAAGCAAGTAACTTAATTAGTACAAATGGGCAAAGCTAAAAGCATATACCATTCAAGTATGTTCCTCTTACGTGAGCCCACAATGACTTTTCACAGCTTCAATAAGTCAAAACTTCAAAGAAACATACAAGGGAATATTAATCATGCAAAACCTATCTGCAGGCTATTGGTCCATCATGCCACTGCTGCAACATCTTTACAGTTTTAAGGAAAAAGAAAGCAACTTTTATAAAGATCCAAAAGAAGATTCTTACTGTAACTGATATTAAATGAATAAAAAAAGCAATTTTAAATTTTGGAAGCACCAACATTAAGATCTAAACAAGCATAGAAGGTAGTACATTCATGGAACAATTGTCAGAAATCATGGGCAAATACCGATATATAATATAGCAATGCAACATTGTCACATGTGGACATGTTAAACCTCAAACAACAAAAAAGACAAGAACAGTCTTAAAAAGAATAATATTAATTTGGACCCAAATACAAGTAATGGTCCTCCAATGAAGCTTTTCTTTTTTCTGTGAGAGCATATATTGTGTTTTTGAGCTGGTCCGCAACAAGAGGCCTTATTTCAGATTGAGATTTGAAAGGTTCACTCAAGCAAAAAAATAGTTGACACAGGAAAGACCCTACTTTGAGAAATAAACAAAATTTGTGTACAAAGTCTAATCTTTCATTAATATAGTTTGCACTATTTTAATCAAAGATACAATCTTTATTCAGAAGGTTGCACTACTATCTTGGCAACTTTAACCTTGCATAAACAAATCATTTGGCAAAGCTTCTAAAACACATAAACAGCTAAAACAAAAGCCAAAAAATGGAAATCATTTCAATGAAGAATATGAAAAAGACATTGCAAAACCAAAATGCACAAAACAATGAAAAAGAAACCATCCCAGTTTGCATTGACACAAAACAAAATAGCCCAGATGAAAATATCAGCTAAAGAGCACCAACCAACAAGAACATTGGAAGAAACCATAAACAATATTACTGATGCAAGTTAGTATTAACAAAGGAATAAGAAAAAGGCACTAACCTTCAGCAAAAGCAGCAAAACCAGCTGAAACTAGCAAGAAGAGAAGGAAAAGAAATGAACCCTTTATTGTTCTCATGCTATTCAACTAAAAAGTTCCAATCTTGGGAAGAATACTAGAACCCCTGAAGCATTAAGCTGAAAAAAATGGAGGGGAAGACTCAAAACTGAAGAAGTGAAAGGGTGACCTTGAAAAGAGAGTGAGAAGAAGTGGAAAATGGAGGAGTTAGAGGGAATTATTTAGGATTTAAATTATATTTTGGCAGAGTGTTTTGGACAGATGAAGATTATTTGTCAGGGATCTGAGGGTTGAGATTAAATTTGAAGTGTTTTTTTCTTTCTTTATTTTTTCATGATGATTTCGTCAGAAGAGAAGAGCAGACTAGCAGAGCAGAGATTGAAGTATGAAACAGTGAAACTTAAAACACTGTTTGGACCGCAATGGAAAAGTACTTTTGGATTTTGCCTTTGACGGGTTCACTATGAGCAATTGACAGTCAGAAATGAGTACGTGCGCGCTGAAGCGCGGGGGTGGCCTTATAGAATGGGATCTTTTTAAAAAAAATTGTATAGTTTAGAGTCATAAAAGAAAATAAAATGGAAGAAAAATATAATATATTGATTTACATTGTTTTCTATAATCAAATGAAAGACATTTAAAATATAGGGAAAAAAAATATAAAAAAGATTTTTTATTGTTTTTTTACAAAATGTTTTTCATTATCGTACATTTGAAATGATGCAATTTTATCGTAAAAATACGCAATAAATTGATCATCTATATGTTACTTTTTTTTAACATGAAAAATCTTTTGAGAAAATATTAAAATAAAATAAACTCTTCATCTCAAGAAATTTACAAACAAACGAAAAAAAAAAACGAATATCAAAACTAGAAAGACAAAAAAATAAATAAATAAAGTTAACTCCTCCAACAACAAAGGCAAAAACCCAACAAAATAAAAAATGCCTCTAAGAAAATATTAGAGTTAATTACATTTCTTTTCTCCATAATTGAGGCAAATTATAGAATATCCCTCGATAGAAAATGGTGAAAAAAAATTCAAAATTTTAGAAAATTACATTTATTTAACTGTAGTTAAAATTTTAATTAAAAAATTACTAATCTAATTAGTCAAACCCTTACTAATTAAAAGTTATTTGTTTTATGTAATTAATTAAGTAATTAAAAGCAAATTGTGTAATGTAATGAACCAAAAATCACCCAGTCGAGTCTTGTCAGGTGTCATCCTTTTTTGCCTTCAGCCCAAAGAAAAATCTTTGCAGCATTGAAACAAGAATCTTTCTGTTAAACCCTGATGAAACCCAATTCATTTTTATCTTGATCAATCGTTGGAATCCCAGAAAAATTACGTCAAGAAATCAGAAAACACCATGTTCAGAGCTCCAGCTGGTGGTGGGATTGTTTCCAATCAAACCCCAACAACTTCAGACAGTAATATGATGGACCAAAACACAGTCCATCAGCAATTGCAGCAGCAGCTTCAGAATAATCAAAGAAATAATCCCTCTTCTTCTTCTTCATCCTCTTCGAGGGCTCTTCAATTTCATCCTGCTAGACCAGCAATCTTTGATCTTTTCAATCTTTACTTAGGAGTAAGAAAGAACACAACTAAGACATGTTGTCAAGTTCAAATTTTATTTCTTTTTTGGGTTTGTTTTATTTTATCTGATTTTGGTTGATTTTGAGTTTAATTTTGTTTTTTTTTTTTTTATATATGGGGGCAGAGAAATGCGCGCCAAAAATCGGATGATTCAGCCCGGGAACCGCCGTATGTAGAACTTTTTTTTTCTTTTTCATTTTGAAGTTTGATAAATTTGAATTAGGATTCATAAAGTTCATACCTTTATTCTATTGGGAGGTTTATTTTGGGTGAATATTGTTGGTTCTTTAGGTTTTATGGTCAACTTGCTGTTAAATCATGATAGAATGTTTTCTTGTTGGGTAATGTGCGCATTGTTTCTTACCCCACCTCTCTTTTATTCTAGGTTCATGTACATTTTTTGATAAGTTATTTGAAATGTAGTTTATTCTGTTTCAAGTATGTTAAGTTTGTCGTGGAATGCATGAAACTTATTTTCCGGTTTGGGGTAATTTCTGAGGTTTATTTGGGGCTAATTATACAGTGTTTCGTTTTCTTTTACAACCAACTTCTTGTTATCTAATATCTGATAGTTGGTGTGATCTTTTTCAACGTTTCTTTTTAAATGTTTCACTTATTTTTTTAGTTGTCATGTGGTTAAAATAATATCTGGAGTAACAATCTTGGTCAGATTGAAGCATTGTGTGTGTGTGCATCACTAGTGGCCTTAAAGCTGCAACTTTCAGTTTTCTTTTGGATGTTGAGTTACTTTTTAGATTGAACTGTTTAGGCTAGAAGAGTTAGGTCATTTGCCGGAAACTAGCAAGTAGAGATGCAAGCTGAAAAGAAGTATGCAATGAACTAGCTGCTGTATTGAGAACGTACAGGTTTTTCTTGTTGTACAATGATATCATTTATGACGATGAGGTAACCTCCACATGATCTTGTCTAAAAGCCCCTAAGTTACTGAAAAAATTGGTCGGTTAATGATTTAAGCGAGTTCCGGGATGATATTTTGTGTAATGTGCGAAAGAAGATGTTTTATGGATCAGAAAGACCCGTGGCTGTGACTTTGAATTTAAAAGAGATGCTAGAAACATAGCTTCCTTTTTGTGTATTTCTATCAGAAATTGAGAACCATTGATAAGAAAGTCATAAGCTATGTTTGCTTGTGAATTGGTAATAGAAAATTGACTGTAGGCATCATTTCCAATCACGTTACATTTGAAGGGGCTAATATTATGTGGAGATTTGAGATATTTTTCTTAACCAAACTGCAAAGGAGCCCTATAGAGAGCGCTGAAGCTTTTCCTGTACTAATGTTGGAATATAGATCTCTGTCAATACCTGTAGTTTACGATTTGAAATCTGTTTCATTCTCTGATTTGTTGGCTTACTTCAACTTGCTTGAACATTGAAAAGTGAGTGTTTCATTTTGCATGCAGCTAACTTTTGCATGAAGAAAATTGGTAGAACAAATAAGGAACTTAGGTTGTCTAAAGGGACCTTGAAAATTCCTCTGATCCTTTTAATTCTATACAACTTAAAAGTTATCATATTGAGCATATTGCATGGAAATTTTTCTCAGTTTTTGTATGTGTCATATGTCGTAGTCACCCTCTCTTTCTCATGCGATGACATGTGAAAATACATTGTCATAATTGTCCTTATAACAAAGATAAATTTATAGTCACGAGCATATTTCATACCCTCAAAAAAGTTGAATGTTGTGAATCTTGCCGCTGGAGTATTTGTGAGAATGAAAACTTGTAAATCACCTTCGGTCTATCCCATTAGCTTGTAGCTTTTCAATTGTTCATAAGTTAGTTTTCTTAGACATTTTTTTCAAGTTTTTTAGTGGCACTTTGTTTCTGTTGTTTGGCCTTGGAAATGCAGTTTCTCATTTTAGTAGTAACAAAGGTGATGAACAGGAACAAGACACAGAAGCGTGTTACTGCTCTTAATAGAGATCTGCCACCTCAAAATGAACAGTTCCTCGTAGATTTCGAGCAGTTACTGAGCCAATTTCAAGTGAGCTCAAAGTTTGAAAGCTATTACATTTTGTGATCCATTGCTTTATTGGGCCATTAACCTTGAGAACTTTTTCTGTTTTTCTGTGCATTATCTCCTTTAGGATCAGGAACAATTGCGTGCTGTGACAGAATCTATTCTTATTTCTCTGGTTATTCAGTGTAGAAGTCATGCACCCCGAGCAGAATTTCTTCTCTTTGCTTTGCGGAGTCTGTCTGGAATAAGTTATGTAAACTGGGATACTTTTTTACCCTCGCTTCTTTCCTCAGTTTCTTCTGCAGAAATTTCCATTGGCCAAGGGAGCCAACCTGCGGCTACTGTCTCTTCTGCCACTTTAGCACAGTCGGGGATATTGCCGTCTTCTAACATGGTTCCTAACTCATCTAATTTTCAATCACCAAGTCCTGCATCTCCTCTACCTTCTGTTCATGGTATTGGATCTCCTACCACATCAGTAGCTGAACCATCTTCTTGTGCAGCGTTATCACCAATGAAGTCACCTGATGTTGGCACTGGTCAACAACCAATTTCAAGAATGAACTTATTTACTAGGGACAATGCTATAAGCAGTCTGCGTCAGTTGTGTTGCAAGATAATCTTAATAGGCCTTAACTCTAACCTTAAGCCAGCCACACATGCGGACGTTTTCTGTCATCTGATGAACTGGCTCGTTAACTGGGATCAAAAACAACATGGAATTGATGAATTTGAGATTGTAAGATGCTGGAAACCTGACAAGGCACTGATTGACTGGTTACATAGTTGTTTAGATGTCGTATGGTTGTTGGTTGAGGATGACAAATGCCGTGTACCTTTTTATGAGCTTATACGAAGTAATCTGCAGTTCATAGAAAATAGTCCAGATGATGAGGCGCTGTTCACACTTATTTTGGAGATCCACAGAAGGCGAGATATGATGGCCATGCACATGCAAATGTTAGATCAACATCTTCATTGTCCTACATTTGGAACTGCCCGGCTTTTACCTCAGGCGACCAATAATTTGTCAGGTGAAGCAACGACTAACATGAGATATTCCCCAATCACATACCCCAGTGTGCTTGGAGAACCACTGCATGGAGAGGTAATGGCTAATGACTGTTTTGGGCATAAGATGGTAAAATTTGATGTGCACTTTTCTTGATTAAGAGATATAACACCGAGTTTGATGGGGTGGAGAGTGGTAGGAACGAGGGGAACTAAGAGTAGGTCTTGATGGGTTTTTTATTTTTAGTTTTTTTTTCTCTTCCACGCTAAATCCCCACCTCATACCCTTTACATCATATGCATACCTCAAATTTTAAATACCCATCCAACATGGGTTGTTAAGGTGTTGGTGGCTTATATCCCTGATTTTTGTCAGGAAGGACAAGTTTGCCATTAAGCATCCTTTTAGAATTTAACCAATTCACTTGCAGTTTAACATTGTTTAAATAGCTGCAATGCAACATTTCTTCAGAATCAGATTATTATTTCAGGAATTCTATCTCATAACCTGGAATTCTATTCATATCCTGAAAGGTAAATTAACATCAATGTACCTTGAGTATTTTCACAGTCATGGAAACCTCCCCTGTGCTTTTGACACTACATTGTGGTCCTTGTGCTTTCTTCAGTCCAAAATCATCTAGTAAAGTCAGTGGATAGGGGAGGCTATCTTAGTTATCAGATATGGGAGATTTTGCGAATGTTATGCCCTCTTAACATTGATTGTTTAGGAATTACCAATTCGTGGGATGGCTGGAGTATCACATGAGTGAGTGTAAGTTTGAGAATTTCATGGAGGTCTCTGCAGTTATGAAAAACTCGTGGGAAGAGGATAACCCTATTATGTGTTCCTATTCTAAAGTTCTAGCTAATTGAGTTGTAAAAATGATAATAATGCAGGAAGAGGATAATTTTTGCAAGAAAATTAAGTTCAGGGTTGTTTTGGTATTAGCCATTTGAAAAAAGATTTGTTGGCCTAATTTGTGCAACATAATAGTTTGCAGAACAGCCAAAAGAAGACTGGTTGACAGTAAATCTTAGTGTTCATTTTGAATCTTTTGATAAAAGATATGATGAGTTTGAGAATACAACAGGAACCTACCTTTCCCGATGGCATTTCCTAAAAATGTGTTCTTTTAGTTTATCTAGTGAGCTACTTCCTCAGTGCCATTGATACTGTCAGACTTCTTAATTTTGGGAGCACTGTATTTTTTTTTCTTTTATTCCCTTTCTTTTTTGGCATATTTTCGAGTGTTTTGAAAAATTCTAATTACCATTTAATAATTTTTAATCCAAATGCTAATTTGGTATAATCATATTTTTCCAAAACTAAATAAATCAACGTAAACAATTGAGTAAAAGCAACGATCAAATTGGACAGAGGGAGTGGTTGTTTTCCTCTCCTTTTTGTTTTTTGAAAAGGGGTGGTGCTGGGGGAGACTGCTATTTGCTGCCAAATGATTTGTACTATTTGGTGCTAAACTGAAGAGTGTCAAACTTTGTGAACTCTGAAAAAGAATTAATAAATGAGTTTTTTTACCATGATATTGTTTGTCAATGAGGTTTTCTGATATGATCATCAAATGGTTGTCTTTGACAATGCAGTCAAGAATGCTATTTTTTTTTCAATTTTATCTTTTGGATATAGGATATTGCAGTATCCATTCAGAGAGGGAGTTTAGACTGGGAGCGAGCTCTTCGTTGTGTAAGACATGCTCTACGCAATACACCATCACCTGACTGGTGGAAGCGTGTGCTTCTTCTTGCTCCCTGTCATAGGCTTCATGCTCAAGGACCGACTCCAGGTGCTGTTTTTACTTCGGAAATGATTAGTGAGGCAACAATTGATAGGATTGCTGAATTGTTGAAGCTAACATCTTCAGGTATTATTCTTATACTTGATCTTGTAGTTTCATGACTTTCTCTTGTTAGTTAAATGTCCTATAATCATGTCTTCTACATGTGATTTTGTGTTTAAGCTACATTATTTGATATGTAGAGACAGTATTTTGCTGATAGAATTGCTGTAGCATTGTTTTAAAACCTGTGGAGAAATAAAGATCATATATTTTCTTCATACTCGTACTGAAAGGATATTTTGTTTAATATGTCGGAATTTTATTAGGTTGCTCTGAATAGCTGCCTCTTAGCTTTGTTTTGATCCTTGCAGTTCAATTTTTGTCATTGTGTCTCGACACCTAAGTTTTACATCTGTTCCTATTTGATTTTTGAAGCATGATAGTTCCAGAAGTTCACTTGTACATTACGAAGAAGTGTTTCATATTGCAGAAGTGATTGTCTACATCTTCATTAATTAAAATGTGAGAAGGTGTTTGTTGCCTGAACCAAGAGAAGAAAAAAGACTACATCTTGTATGTGGTTCTGCAAAATCCTAAAGAACTCGGTAAAGATGCCCAAATGAGCAGTTTCAAAACAGTAAGAAAGCTGTTGTAAAAGCCAATTCAAGAGTGTATGCGTGGACTAGTTTCTTTTTACATTAGGGAATCAGGCATATCAAAATTAATCTTAAGGATGGGGTTCATCATTATGAGAAGGTTCTTCTATACTTAACAAATTCATGATGAGAATGTTGGAGTTACTTGTGTGGCCAACTTATACAAGGTCGCTGTCAAAGTAGTTTTTAAGGAAGAAATGGTCTAACCCAATATGGGCAACCTACTTGTATTTGTAGTTGTAACGTATTACTGATATTGACAAGAATAACCTCACTCTCTTAACAATCCTTTCCATAGTTTCAGGTTTAAAATGAAGTTAGGATTGAGATAAACTAGGATGAAAATCAAAGTTAGTACATCATGATGAGGGAGTATAAATTAAAATTGGCATCCATCTAGTAGCATAAAACTATATATATATATGGATTGGTAAAAGGACAACATAAATAGTTATTAAGGAAATAGACTACTAAACCCAACGGATGAAAGAGAACAGGAAAGTTTAGAACTAGGGTAAAAGGAAGACAAAAACAAAAGCTTGAGAAGAGATGAGGAAGAGGTTTTAAACAGATACCTGCCCCAAAAAAACAAATGGAAAACAAAAACCAAACTATTGCTAACACAGATACCACTGCATTATTTAAGTTCCATTCCAGTTCATTCATCTGGTACAGTTGGAAGTCATTTGAATATCTAAGCTGCTTCTTTTATCGTACAGATATGTGGCAAATCCTCACTTTAAATGTAAGGTATGAAATATGACGTTAAAGTCCCAATTTTGAAGCTAAAGAAAGACTTCAATAAAGAAAAGACGAAGAGACGGGGATGATATCTAGACTGTAGTTGCATCAATTGATTGTGTCACGTTATCTGTATGAATGATGTTACGTATTTTTCTTATTAGGCAATAGATCCAGAAACTCATCACTCAAACTGGTGTGAAACTTGTAGCAGCTTAATAGAAATTCCGAAATCACAGTTATTTTCCCTAGCTTTTGTAGCTAGTTTTTTCTTTTTCTTTTAATGGTTAACTTCATTTTCCCTTAACCTCTTTTGGCAGAGACGAATTGTTGGCAGGAATGGCTTACCTTTTCAGATGTTTTCTTTTTTCTAATGAAGAATGGATGCATTGATTTTGTTGATTTTGTGGACAAGTTGGTTTCTCGGCTTCAGGAGGGTGATCAACATATCCTAAGGACAAACCATGTCACGTGGTTGCTTGCACAAATTATTCGGGTTGAGCTTGTAATGACTGCTTTAAATACAGACTCAAGAAAGGTATTATTAAATATTTGAATCAGTTTGTTTTGCCTTTAATGTTCATGCATGGACTGTGTTGTCTTGCTCTTTGTTTTCATTACTTCTTTTTTTCCGAGTGTCTGAAGTTTAAAAGTATTTAATTCATGTTCTTTCTTGGTAGAGTAACTTGCATTTTAATATTCCCGTGTCGTTTTTTTTTTATTGTTTGAATGTTTAGGCTAACATCTTAAATCTAGTTGCAAAAAAAGTAAATGGATCACTCAGACTAATTTGGCACTAAATAATGAGAGAGTTGAGCTAAACATTCCAATGAGTGAAGTGGTATCCCAACACTGGCCTTTGGTTTTAAGTGGATTATTGTATTACCTTTCTTAAAACACTATTTTGTTGTAGGTGGAGATTACCAGGAAAATTCTCTCATTTCATAAAGATGCAAGTTCTGACCCGAACAATCCCCAAAGCATCCTTCTTGACTTCATAAGTAGTTGTCAGAACTTGCGGATTTGGTCATTGAATACAACAACTAGAGAATATTTGAACAATGAGCAACTTCAGAAGGGAAAGCAAATTGATGAATGGTGGAGGCAAACAATTAAAGGTACTGAATGTAATTAATAATGCAGCACTAGACAAATCATGTTCCTTGCAGTATTTTTGGAATTTTGAAACTGGCATATCTAAGACATGTTACCTTGTTTTCTTGAAAGGTGGACTTGCAGGCAAAAACTTGATTGAGGAAAATGTTACTGTACTAGGATTCTTAGTTGGAGTGGATGTTTGGGGGTGGGGGATTGCTGATTGGAATATGGGCCCTCTTGAGAAGTGTCTTAATAACTCTTGATTGACTAACAACTTGAGAAAAGTGACTTATCTGTATTTTTATTCTTTTTGTTATCTAAATCAGATAAAACAAGGTTTTGCAGATAGTCGTTAAGTTTGAGTCAATAAGCATCATAACTTACATTATTTACTTTGTTTCACTATAATAATTAGTGTTGCTATATTGTTTGATTTCTTGCCACTACAAAATCTTTTATTTGATCTTTCAAAACCTGATATTTTGCTCACAGTTTGTAGTTGCACAAAGTAAATTTTACCTGGAAAGAACTCTTCTTTGTTTTTTTGATTTAGTATCTGGAGTGCCATTTGATACATCATTTGGAAGAGTTTATCTTGTTCCTTCATTTGTTTGTTTCTTTTTCTCATCTAACATGTTTTTTGCTTATTATTTCATACTCAAATATAAGGTGAACGGACTTTGGATTATATGAATATGGATGAGAGATCAATTGGTATGTTCTGGGTTGTCTCTTACACAATGGCACAGCCTGCTTGCGAATCAGTGATGAATTATTTAACCTCAGCTGGAGTCACAGAGTTGTTACCAGGGCCAAATCTACAGGCTAGTGAGAGATTAGGGGTGATGCGGGAAGTTAGTCCACTGCCTATATCACTTTTATCAGGATTCTCGATAAATCTTTGTTTAAAATTGACTTTGCAGATGGAAGAGTCTATGTTTAACGGACAGGTACCTGCTGTTGTTTGTTTTGTTCTTTCTCATATAGTTATGGGAATTTCTATTTATGTGATGAATTAAATTTGGTGTGTGAAGTTGAGAATTATTTGCTTTAGCGATGTCCTTAAAGTTTGACAACTGGATCTAAGGAACATAGAGAAAAGGAAAAGGTCTTTGAACAGAAATCATTAAAGAATTGGTGATGTATATGGGTAGCATCTGCTTTCCTTTTGTAGACCTAATAGTATTGCTTGTTTTGGGTAAATTTGACAGAATTTCACCAAATTGGAAGCCTACTTTACTAAGAATGAAGTGAATATTATTTTTCTGGTGCTCTCAAAGGATGTTATCAATTTGCCTCTTAATAATGGGTTCATGAAAGTTACAAATTTTGAGTTCTTTATTTTAAGTTACAAATTTTGAGTTCTTTATGTTGACTTTAGTATTTAAATGTAGGTTGTCCCAAACATTGCAATGGTTGAAACGTACTGCAGATTGCTGATGATTGCCCCTCATTCATTGTTCCGTCCTCACTTAACTGTAATTACTTTATTTGACTTGTAATTCACAGTATAACTTCATGAAATACTCTTTCTGATTTCTATTATGCATTGAAGCACTACAGAATTTTGTTTTGTAGACTGAACACGATGGCGACACATGATTCATATAGTAGACTCCACATAGTGGGATAAATGCTTAGTTGTTGTTGTAGAGTAAAATAGATATAGCATTTTAAACTGATCTATTGACAAACTGTAAGACCCATATAGATGCAGTGAAATCTTGTCTTAAAGGGAATGGCTAAATTAAAATACATGTTTCTGTATAAATGAACTTGGTTCTCACATGAACTGATTTTATGATGCTGTTTTTAGAATGTTTTGGAGTTGCATGAATGAGGGCAGTAGTGTGTGTATTCTATGCTATCAGAACAAACTATACAAAGGCAACATAAATTTAGGGCCATATTGAAGTGTGAGAACCTTAAGAACAATGGGTGTTGGTATCCTTTGAGATTGCAGACAAATTATACTCAGTTTTAAGCTACTCTACCTAATAGTATTTGGACCACTGAACAAAATAAACTTCCCAATGCTCTGACCTTGATACATTCGAAGATGGAGAACTAACAATCCAGGGGACTTGGAATTGGAATTTGTATTTATGAGTAATATATCTTTTGATGAGTTGGATCATGGATCAAATAATATACCTTCAGGATTATCAGTTGTTCATCCAGTGTGATAATAGACCCTTAAAGCTTTCATGGTTTATCATCATCTGCGTTTGAATTTCACAATGCATGTCCAACCTAGTTCCATGTGTAATACCAGATCATCTACACTGCTAACGGTTTGGACTGGCTTGATTAGCATCTTGTTTGATGATTATTTGAAGTGGCATGGTCTACTTTTTGTGTAGCATTTTTTCCTCGATTCATGCTTTGGTTTCTTATGTTTGTTGTCATAACTTTTACTTATATTTTGTACCTAGAACAGCATTTGACACAAAGAAATCCAGCAACTCTAACGAAGCCTGGGGCTTCTATTCTATTGTTTGAGATTATGAATTACCGCCTTCTTTCACTATACAGGTGATTATGCAGTCTGCAGTGAATATTCTTTTCTATTTTGGCAAGTATAGCTGTTTGTATCTATTCTGACAGCAACTTATGGAAAATAGAAAAATTCTATCCTAAAAGTTGTTTTGTTACCACTTACACATTTGATGGGATATGTTGAAGTAATTTCTCAGTCTAATCTCTGTGTTGCTCTGGAATGATTATCTATATATTTGGTTGAGTTTTTCCAATCAAATGAATTTAAGTTGTGATCAGAAAACATGTGTTCTGTTTTATCTTTTCAGGTACCAGGGGAAGAGCAAAAATTTGATGTATGACATCACTAAAATGATTTCTTCTCTAAAAGGGAAACGTGGTGATCATCGCATTTTCAGATTGACTGAAAATTTGTGCATGAATCTACTTTTATCGATGAGGGAGTTTTTTGTGGTGAAGAGGGAAGGGAAGGTAAGAATTGTGGCTATAAATTTGGACTCCATTTATTTTACCTTTGCATTTCTACAAAAAAGTAGATGTTACAATCCAAAGCTTATGCAGGGTCCAACTGAGTTTACAGAAACTCTGAATCGAATAACAATAACTACTTTGGCGATCATAATTAAAACACGTGGAATCACAGAGTTTGAGCATTTGCTATATCTTCCAGCTATGTTGGAGCAAATATTGGCAACTAGTCAGCATGCATGGTCTGAGAAGACTCTGCGTTATTTTCCTTCCATTCTACGTGATGCCTTGATTGGGAGGACAGATAAAAGAGGCCTGGCAATTCAAGCATGGCAGCAGGTAATCCACATGCTTTCATGGTTGCTTTGAGTTGAAAAGCTGTATGACTATTTATGTATGTACTGTATTTTCATTTGGTTTTATGTATGACTAGTTTCTAGGTTTAATGAAATTCCCCAGACCAGTTTGTTTCTTGAAGTTTGTTCATGGAAAGGTGAGGAAGTTAGGACAAAGCAAATTAATCTATGAAGAAACCATCACTACCCTAGTTTTAGTTGTTATCTCCTCCTCTAAAGGTAGCTGAAGTGGTGACCTGTGATAAAATCAGGAAACAAACAATCAATCTTGCAAAACATGATTCAAGGTAAAAGTTTTCATAACCTTCTAGATTTGTAAGAGGCCAGGACTAGTAAAATTAGTTTCTAGGATGTTTGCTGGACAAGTCAAGTTTACAGGGCCCTAAAGCTACTGAATTTGGATGTTTTTGTTGGCTAATTTATGAGCTTTGCAACCAAACTAGCAATTCATCTCTAATCATAACATCTTCTTTTAAAGGGAAAGGACAAAACCACACAAACCACATGAAAAACATATGAATAACTAGAGAAAATAGGTTAGAAAACTTAGTACATTTTCAAAGTGGTTCAAGTGATATATCATTGGGAGAAAGAAGAAAACTCGACGATGAAAGATTTTTAGCAAAGGCATTTGATTTCTCATCTCCTCATTGGAAAATTTTGAGCTATGTATTCTGAAATACATAGTGGTGAAGTGTGCAAGATAAGCAAAATTTTGAACTTAAGTGCGAAGAAGCAGAACAAGAAGTTTGATAAAGCAACTTTTGATCAGGGTGCTTTTTTCTTCAAAATCCCACCATATTATATTCTTGAAACAAGGCTATCTTAACCATGCCATTTCGGGGTTGTTACTACTTGGTTCGACTTGATCAATGGACCCTTTTCTGAAGATGTTATTTCAAGTGCTTGAAATGTTAAATCTTTTAGTCTTTTTATCTGAATCTTTTTCTCAAAGCGTGGATATGAGTGTGGGCAAAATAGAAAGTTGGAGTATATCGGAGTGGTCATAAGTTGCATCCTTCTGTTGTGCACGTCTATAAGAACAAACTACTTGAAGGAATTCAAGTGATACCTGTATTCTATCTCTACCTGGTAAACTTCTGAACTGTCATGAATATATACATGTTTTTCTTACAAATTACGTCAGTAGCCATGATTGATCCATTTCAATTGAAATATTTGATTAGTTTTTTGCATGCTATTGGCAATTCTTCTCTTAAGTCCTAGCATTTTAGTTTCGAAAGGTTTTCTTATTGTGAATGCCATGCAAAAAAGTCAATAAGGATCCCTGAAATTTTTGCATTTTAGTTTCTAAAGATTCTCTTAAGTGCTTGTTTAGTTCAAAATTTGATAAACTCCAAGTGAAATACTCGGTTTTGTGGTTGATTCTAAAGTCAAACTGTATAGACAAATAGAATAGCCTTGATTGCTGGGAATGAAATGTCTGTTTAGATTCCAAAAGCATGTAGAGATTTAAAGAAGATATGGTTATATTTTTTTCATTTGTCTTGATGAATAATCTCACTATTGGCAGGCAGAAACTACTGTAATCAACCAATGTACTCAGCTTCTTTCACCGTCAGCTGATCCTTCATATGTCGTTACTTATATAAGTCATAGCTTTCCTCAACATCGTCAATACCTTTGTGCTGGTGCTTGGGTGCTGATGCACGGACATCCTGAGAGCATTAATAGCGCTAATCTTGTGAGACTTAATTTCCTTTCTGGACTCAGAGTCTGTAATGCCTATCTATTCTGTTTGAAACAGAAATTTTTGGTGTTTCTATGGGAGTATCTTCTGTTATTCATAGATTTCTCCATCTGACACATGCAGTGTATTGCAGGGACGTGTCTTAAGAGAATTTTCTCCTGAAGAAGTAACCGCAAATATATACACAATGGTGGATGTTCTTCTGCATCACATTCACTTGGAACTACAGATCGGACATTCCCCTCAGGTTTTCTATGCATCTTGTTTTTCTTTACTTTGACATTTTTTTTTGTGATAGTGGTGTAATTTGGTCAGATCTAAATCTGCCTTTTTTCCTCACTCAGGATCTTATGCTCAAAGCTTGTGCAAACCTTTCTTATTTTATCTGGACTCATGAGCTACTGCCTTTGGACATCTTATTATTGGCGCTTATTGACCGTGATGATGATCCACATTCTCTACGTATTGTGGTAAGTCTATTTGTCCATGTAGTAGGACCACTAACTGATACATCTCGTGCTTATATATCTATGTATAAGTTTATTTCTGCTTTGAACACTGCACATATATATATTTTAAAATATTGGTATTGACAGTTATGGTTTCTGAGAAAAAAATGAGGAATTAAAATCACAATGTTAATTGCCCTAACTAATTTGGTTTGGGTATAAAAAGGTTTGTTCAGTTGTTTGGTACAAATATTCTCTATAACTGATAGCTTTTTATAACTCATGGCAATGCAAGTTCTTGTCGTGTGATTTCTCCTTTAGTCCACTTGAGTCAAAAAAGCTTCAAATTTCTGTTTTTTCTAAGAAGCGGGCTGGTAGAAGTAAACTTGTGAAATCACTGGGTGAATTCTCAGTTGGACTAGCCCTTTGCCTTGCAAAGCAAGGTGATATCAATCTGGATCAGTTCCTTTTAACTTTTAGTACCCTTTGTTCATGTAAAATCATGCTTCAGATTGATGGTTTTATGACTTGATCACTAGAGCTAGAGAAATAGCTATCTAGTAGCAAGTCATATGGTCTATTAACTATTTTAGATTGGAAGAACATGACCGAGGTCTCTACTTGAAAGCTTTTGTGTGTTGGAACCTTCCAATATTCAAGGCCATGGATATACTCATCTTCTTCTTTTCTCGATCCCAGATTTACTTTCTTCATGCCTTCTCTTTGCTTTTAGCCTTGACCAATTGCTCCTCACTTCTTTGAGATCTTTCATCTGATACTGTATTTGTAATTTTTGAAATCATCTGAATGATGATGAAATGAGAGACTTCCTATTGTACCCAAATGTCTTTTTAGTGTTCTGTTTTTCCTCTGTTTTAGTTAATCACTTCCCTTTAGATTTAAACCTTAGTTTTTCTTGCCCATTTAGGAATTTGAACTGAACCTCTTGACAAATGATTTCTTTTCGGAACTTGGACTGTCTCTAGTAGCTTTCATTCTTCTGTGCAACCATTCTCACCTACTTATCTATATCTTCTGCTGCATGGATTGAGAATGATAGGGTGTCAGCCGCTAAAACTGGTACTGAACTTTGTATTACTTGCTAACCTTCTTGTTCCGCTTTAATTGCACTCAAATGGATCCTAGTTATGGAGGCACAGTTAAAACTTAATGTATTGGTGTTCATGAAAAGTATGGTACAATATATATTGACCTTGTTCCTTTTTGCTGAATCTGACTCAGAGGTATTCATTCTTGCATTTTCAAAGTGCCTAAATTTTTGGCATAAGCAACTTTCCTTGTGACTCTTTATGATATTAGGGCAACATTATCCTGATTTCCGCCTTTACCTTCTATTTTAACTATTCTACTGCCAATTGTTGTGGTGATAAGTTGATAAAAGATTTCATTTCAGAGGCAACAGAAGAAACTATACTTTTTAACCCTTAGATTGCAACACTCTCAGAAATACTATTTGAGTTATTAGTACACAAATCTAATTTTGTCCGGAAGAGATTTAATATCCAAAGTAAGCTATGTTTGATAGATTACTATTGACAAAATCAATTGACTTTCTTCTCTTCTGGTGTTAATACGAGCAGATTCACTTACTGGACAGTAAAGAGCTTCAACAAAGGATAAAACTTTACGCTTTAAATCGTGGCCAACCTGAGCATTGGCTACTAAGTGGGACTTTCAAACGCGTTGAATTGCAAAAAGCTCTGGGGAATCATCTCTCTTGGAAGGAAAGGTGAAGTTTTATCTACCAAAAGATGCTTTATTTAGTGTTGATAGATTTGCTGATTTCTAAGGCTCCGTTTGGATGGAGTATCTTTTGGTTTTATGATCGAATCTTTTTTCTTGGGATTTGTTATAGAAAGGAATATTTTCATGTTTGGATTGATGATTTTGTTTTGATGAGAATTGTATGGGAGAATTTTTAGTAATAAAATTTTAAAATTCAATTTTGAATTAATATTTTATAAGTTTGTTTTGGTGGGAGATTGTGATAGGAAGAATTATTTAATTTTTAAAAAAAATTAAAATTAAAATTTAATATTTTATTTATAAAAAATATTTTAAAAAATACTGTAGCAAAAATATTTAAAAAAAACTATAATAAAAATAATTACTGTTGCATTGTTTTTGTTTTTAAAATTTTGATAGAAAAAATGGATAAAACAAACAAGTTAAATTGAATTTATAAAATAAAACATTAAAATGTATGAATCCAAACAGAGCCTAGTTTGAGGGTGAGATTTCTAGATAACTACCAAAGTAAAGGATTCAGCTTGTGTAGCTTCTCTGAGCTGCAGATTCTTTTGCATGAACAAAGTGGACAACCTTGTCATGTTAGTATGCTATGATATCCATTGCTATCAAAATTTTTGGTTAATACATGAGCTATCAAATACCTTTTACTTGGCGATGGAATCGCCTAAAGCTGTTATGGAGGGCGTCGAGCCTTCTTTCATTATTTATATGCAAACTTCATGAATATGTAATTTCTCCATCCAATTATCTCAACCAATTTACCTGTTACTAGTTTGGTTTCTGTTTTTTTATTACTTATCAGTTATAGGTAAATTTTATAATTTTTTGGTTGCTAAATGATAATGAGTCTGTCATTCGTAACTTGTTTATAATCATGTTGATTTGCTTAGCCCACTTTGGTCCATAGTTGCATTTGATTTAGAATATAGACTTTTGTTGTTTTAACGAGAGTTTCAGTTTAACCACCACTTCATGGCACTTTCACAATATATAAATTTCTTGATGCATTTCTCTGATTTGTAAATTTAAACTACTCAACCCAGATATTCACCCCAATTGTTGCATGTTGGAAATAGTCGACTTATGACGACCCTAACCAATATACCCTCAACCATAATCCTCTAATCGAACATAGTGACACCATTTAATTAACTCATTTCCATAGTGTGGTAATTCATTTATGTTCCAGTACTGCATTTTAATTAACTCATATTTCTGCCCTGTGCTAATTCTTTTTGGACTTATAGAGAGGTCATTAACTTTCTGTCTTTGCTTTCAGATATCCAACATTTTTCGATGATATTGCTGCTCGGCTACTACCAGTCCTTCCCCTAATTATTTATAGACTCATCGAAAATGATGCTGCGGATGCAGCTGAGAGAGTGTTGGTTGCTTATAATCCATTCTTCCGTTTTTATCCTTTGAGTTTTACGTTTGTGCGGGACATACTTGCATATTTCTATGGTCATCTTCCTGGGAAGCTCATCCTCCGGATACTGTCAATATTAGATGTCAAAAAGGTATTGATTGTTCATCTCTCTGTTTTTTTTTCTTGTAGCCTTTCTTCTAACATTGGGTTATCTGTTCTTGTAGGTTCCATTTTCTGAATCCTTCCCACAACATGTTAATTCAGCAAATGCTTCCATTTGTCCACCATTGGACTACTTTGCTACTTTGTTATTGGGTCTGGCTAATCATGTAATTCCTCCTCTAAGTAACTCCTCAAAGGTTGGATCAACTGGAGATGTCTCAAATAGTGCTTCCAGGGTTCCACATAACAAATCTCAATCCACAACACAAACTGGTCAAACTAATGCTTCTGAAGGCCAGAAGGCATTCTATCAGATCCAAGATCCTGGGACGTATACTCAGCTGATTCTTGAAACAGCTGTAATAGAAATATTATCTCTTCCTGTGTCTGCATCCCAGGTTGTGTCATCACTTGTTCAAATGGTTGTTCACATACAGCCAACACTTGTTCAATCCAGCAATGGAGTACATGGAGTTCCCCATGGAGTTGGGCAAGGTTCTGGTCTGCCAACATCTCCTTCTGGGGGAAGTACCGACTCATTTGGTGCAACCAGAACAGCTCCATCGGCCTCTGGAATGAACACTTCAAGCTTTGTTTGGCGAAGTGGTTATACATGCCAGCAATTGTCTTGTTTATTGATCCAAGCATGTGGTCTTCTACTGGCTCAACTTCCTCCAGAGTTCCACATACAATTATACATAGAAGCAGCACGTGTAATAAAAGAGTGTTGGTGGCTTACTGATGGGAAAAGGTCAGCATGTGAACTTGAATCTGCTGTTAGCTATGCTTTGTTAGATCCAACATGGGCTGCCCAGGATAACACTTCTACAGCAATCGGTATTCTCTTGCTAAACTGTGCTTTAGCATTTCATTAATGAATTTACTAGCGCTGTTTCTTTTACGTGCTTCTCTTGATACTGTTTGGGTTTATAGACATGCAATAGCTTTTACCCATGTTACCACAAATATTGGCTTAATGGTATGTAATTTTTGAAAATCTAGATTACGTTTCTTGATCCTCTAAGCCGCGTGGCCTGGCCTAGGAGCAGCAAGCTGAGTGCTCCTTTCCACCTGATTACTGCCCCTTTTTCTGCCTCAATTTTATAGCAAAATATACTTTAAAACACATAATTTTGAGTCTTGCCTCAATTTGTACTTACAAATGCCTTTCTCAATCCCAAAGAATATTGCTAAACCAGTTTGGATATGGTTTGGAGGATTGGAGTTGTGGCGAAGGAATTGTTGAATAATGCTATTGATGAGTTCAGTTAAGCATGTTGAGAACTGCTGATAGAGTATTCTGATTGAATCTTTTTATCTTTTGCAAGAACCATGTTAAATTTTAATGCCGGTGATTGCTTTGAAACTTTGCATCATTGATCAATTATGTAGTGATTGAAACTTTGTCATTGGAAATTAACATGCTGATCAGAGTACAACCATAATTTGTCTGAAGTATAGAGTTATATTATCCTGTGTGCCAACATCACTAAAAAACAATTTACGCTAAGATTTCCGTTTGGTGATTTTCTTGAAATTGAATTTCTGATCTGCATGCATTGGCTTTTTGTACTAGGTAATGTTGTGGCATTGCTACATTCTTTCTTTAGTAACCTCCCTCAAGAATGGCTCGAGGGCACTCACCTAGTCATTAAGCATCTCAGACCTGTGACATCAATTGCTGTTTTGAGAATAGCATTCCGTATCATGGGTCCGTTGCTTCCAAGATTGGCCAATGCTCATACCCTCTTCAGTAAGGTGTGTAAAGCTACCCACAAAATGCTGCACTCACACGCACTCTCTCCGATTCTTTCTTTTTTCCCTCTTCCATGTATTTATGTCGTACAATTGTTTCTTGTTTTGCCTGAATATACTTCGTCAATATGTTTTTTCTTTTTAACTGATGTTCTCCATATTCATTTTGCCTTCCAAGCTTTCCAGTGAGTTTGAAACTTTACTGGAAAGATTATGAATATTTTACACGATTTCTTAGAAGTTATGAAATCTTTATTACTTGAAGATACAGAATCAAAAATAACCTGTTCTTTATTATTTTCTTTTTGTTTAATTTCGATTAATATAAATTAAGATATATTTAATAATTAAATAAACTAAGAGGTCTTGCTAAAAAAACCCATGGGATAGAAATAAGTAGATTCTCTTCCCTTATCACAATGAATGTACTAGAAAAAAACAAAATAAATTCAATTCACATAGTTAAATTAAAAACTTAACATGAACCCTAAAAAAAGGCGAAAATATAAGCCCCTTCCAGTTTGTTGCCTGAATGGTTTTAAAATGGTGCTCCAAAAAGTGTGAATAAATTGAAAATGTTTGAGTGAAGTAATGAATGCTTCCTTTAATTCTTTTAATTTATTTTTCGTCGGTTCAACAATTTTTCCTTTAAAGGTAAAATCTTAGCGTTACGCATTTACATCTTGTTTGTTCTTCCAAATCATCATTTGTTAGACGTTGTCGCTGCTGTTGAATATATTGGTGGATGTATTTGGAAAGAACTCACAAACATCAGCTCCTGTTGAAGCATCAGAAATAGTAGATCTCATTGATTTCCTGTAAGCCAACTCCTTTGTTTTTTGCAATGCATACTCTTCACAATGGCTTGTTACATGTTTGTGTCGTATTCTTATATGCATATAACTAAGTTTTCTTGTTCAGCCATCATATTATACATTACGAAGGGCAGGGAGGACCAGTGCAAGCAAATAGCAAGCCCAGGCCAGAAGTTTTGGCACTCTGTGGGAGAGCTGCAGAAAATTTACGTCCCGATGTGCAACACCTTCTTTCACACTTAAATACAGATGTAAATTGTTCCGTTTATGCTGCAACGCATCCGAAGCTCACACAGATTTCTTCGTAAGTCTCGTAACGACTGGAATTTTTAGAATTAAAAGTTGTGATGACATGAATTTGAAATGTTGGATTAGAATCTTGTGACTTTCTTTGAATGGGATTCGATGGAAAATGGACTCAAACAACAGAACAAGCTGTGCCTTAAACTCGAGATTTCTATTTACACTTGTTAATGTTGTTGAATCCTGCTTAGAATTTTACAAGTTTGATAAGTTGTTTGTAGGATCTGAGTTTGTGTCAAACAATGGTTAGAGATTGTTTTTTTTTTTTTTTTTTCAATATACAGTATATATATGTACAGTTTAAATTGAAATTGAAATAGTGTAAGAAACTTTTTCAGTTAAAGTACAGTTTCACTTTTTGTTTTTTTTTTTTCATTTTCTTTTCGACATGTATGACTCTACCATTTTATTTCCGAGCAATGATAAGGGGAGTGAAATTTTAGAGTGAAAATTTGTAGTGACTGACGTGGCAGTGATAAAAAGACAAACTAATACCCTAACCAAATTATGAGTGAACCCTAATGGGTAAGGGATAAGTTTGTCTTTTTATCATTGCCACGTCAGTCACTCCAATTTTTCATTCCAGAATTTCACTCCCCCTATCATTTCTCTTTGTTTCCTTTTCCAAATGTATCACTCTCGGATTCTAAATCGAATTTTTTATCATCAATCTATCTTATTTTACAGGGACGAAATTATATGGCATTACTGTAAAAATATTTTTACAGTATGCCATAAAATCCCTTATGCACCTCGCATATGTTTCATATCGTTAAAAAGCTAAATTAAATAGAATAATATTTTTGGCTTAAATAAATGGTTAGATTACCTTTTTTATTAAAATAAAGGCTAATTGCTAAAATTCATAATTAGTGATAGTTTAGTGACAATCGTGGTCATTTTACCCGATGTATAATTTTCTTTAGCTATTTGGACAAGACTGACTTAATGAAAAGTTGCGAAGAAATGAAATCTTTCCCTATCCCATTAATTCTCTTTTCTAAGGCTTGAATTATCCTTAAACCAAAAAATTTAAAAAAAAGAAAAATTCTTCTGATCTTGTTCATCTAAGTTAAAAATGTAAAGTAAACTAATGTATTTTTGCCACTGTCAAAAAAGGGAAAAAAAAAAGAATCCATATATTAAGATATTAAACTTTTTCTCACAATATTTGATAAATAATCCTTAGTAGGGTAAAAACAGTATTAATGATAAGGCACCAATCTTAAATGTTATAATTGGAACATTTACAAATAATACTACTACAAGGTAACTTAATCATGAAACAATCATAATAATGTAATTAATATCAATCAAATCTCTCAACAAATTAATTAATGCCGATGACTTTAAATGAAAGCAATGGCTGTAGTTATTTAGGGGTATATTATAAAAAACCCTCCTCTAGTTTGGAAAATTTTTAACTTACATTCCTATAATTTAAAAATCTACAAACTACTTCATTGTGATTTCGAATTGTTTTGGAAAAGATAAAAAAAAATCGATGATTTTGAAAAAATACATTGTGTACTTTACTTCAAATCAATAATAGAAAGCTATATGTATGGATTGAATCAGATAGATTTACAAAAATAAGAATTTTAAATTTATATATTTTATGTGTTTTAAAAAAAGAAATTAATTACTAAGAAAGTAAAAAATATGTTTATAAATCATGAGTAACTTAAAAAAAATTTAAACTATAGATATATATATATATAGGGTAGGTTATTAATAACTTTGATTGTGGGCTAACTTTTTGATTGGCTACTCTATATTTGTTCCAAAATTGGTCCCCCCTCCTCATCAAGGCATGTTTGTCCTAAGTGTTCTGAAAAACGTTGCAAAATTAAGGCCTGAATTTTTTTTCATTGAAGGTGATCCAATTGGAGTAAAATATTACAAAAGTTGACCATACGTAAACAAGTTCACATGGATCATTAGTTCATTACAACACGTCGGTCCACATCATAACCATCAGTCGTTTACCAGATCCTATGTCCAATATTTATCATGTCTTATTCTGTCTAACATTTAAAACGACGTAGTTTCACTAAAACTAAGGACTAAATGCATAAATATCACTAAAATTACTTTACAATTATTAGACCCTAACCAAGAGATGAGTGAATCCTACGACGTAGTTTTAATTAAGACAGAATAAGACAGAAAAAATCTTGGACAGAAGATCCCGTATCGTAATATATAGCCACTTGATATATTTTTGGGCTAATTACCAATTACCCCCATGTGGTCGGACTAATTTCTAAATAACCCCTATGTGCTATAATAACCCCTATGTACATCGAGGTCCTTGATAGATTTTTATAGGACATGGGGGTTATTTAGAAATTAGCCCGACCACATAGGGGTCATTGGTAATTAGCCCTATATTTTTTTGTTTTTTCTTAAAACAATATTTTCTTCGAGTTTGCAAAAGTGTGCATGGGTTGGCTGCAGCCTACATGCACTTCCTTAGTGGCACGTTGAAACAAATGAAAAAGAGCGTTCACTATACCTTGCAATTGTAAAGTTTCGTTAAAATTGAAAAGAAAATATTATAAAATAATTTATAGCCAACGATGCTTTATAGATCAGAATATTAGACGACTAAGTATGAGCATGAACAAAAAAATAAAAATAGTAAATATGAGAATATTAAGATAGATAAATAATAAATACATTAACTCCAATATATAAGAAAATGATGAAAGCAAGTTTATAATGATTTGGACATGTGTATAGAAGACCTTTAAATGCATCAGTACGAAACCTATATATCCACCAGTATAACGTGTACAAAATGGAGAAACATTACCTCAAATTGAAAAGGAAACAAAGAGATCTAAAAAGAAATGGAAAAAAAAATCTTAAAAAAATATATGATATATTTAAATATGAATGAAAATATGTGTATAATATAAACAGAAAATGATAGCAAATTCTGATTTATGTAGTTAACTCATATAATGGGATAAAAGTTTTAGTTGTTATTGATAATAAATGTTTTTTTTATCAACAATGACTTCAAATATAAATACTTGTACTAAAACAAGTAAACAAATAGTTACATATGTTTAAGTTTATGATTTTCAATCTGCAAGAATTTGATTTCCTGGCCATTTGTAGTGTAAAGACACTAGCCATTATTCAGTAAATTAAATATCAGTTCATTAACTATATTTATTTAATTTTAGAGATTTTTTTCAATGTTGTAGCCCTAACCATGCAAGAAAGATGATAGACCATCAGCAACAAAATTAGAGTCTATATATGAAAATTAATTTTACCCTTGTGGGAGCATTGGTTGGTATATGAAATAAAAGTTTTAATGTTTCAGTTGTGCAACATTTTCACATGAATTTAAGCTCCATAATGAGATTGGGTTGAAGATTTATGATATTTTAATGTTTAACAAACAACTTTCTAAAAGATTTTCGCAATTTTGTGCTATTCTTTTTGACCTTTGTGGTATAAATTATAATGCAAGAATGTCACTAAAAGATTCACAATTGTAATGGGAACAAAAATTTCCATCCACAATCAATCAATCATCAATATTTCTTAATTTCTTTAAAGTGGCATATCATCATTACTATAGTGATTAATTTGAGATATTCCACTAAATAAAGATATTATTTTTAGATTCAAATGTTAATGCCAATGAACTTTTCTTTGATATCAGTTGAATACTTATAATTAAGACATTACTAATCCTTGCAATACAAATAATTTAACTTAACACTCACTCAACATATATGAAAATTCTGCATCATTAATGCTAATTCTTTTCACAAATACTTATTCATGATGAAGACTGAAATGATTCATGCATGTTTTGCGGATTTGTCACAAAGGGATTTAAGTAATTTCCTTGAGTCCAAGTCGAAATCGATATATCTCAAAATGTAATAAATTTTCATAATATCATTGTTGGTTATTAGTTTAGAATCGAAATAGTAATTGAATATTAATATTTGGTTAGTGATCTTTCAAAATTCTAATTTTATCACTAATAACGAGAGAAAGAAGAAATGATAATTGATTTAAGTCAAAACGAAAGAGAATAATAAACTAATACGATTTAATTTGGGAATAAAAGGAAAAACCATAGTCCCTCCAATGACTTTCATCCATTATTAAATACTAGTAAGGGCATTGCCGCACAAAGTGCGGCAACCCAGGGCTCGACCCGTGGGCCTATATTTCGTAATCTTCTTATTGGGCCATATATTTGGGTTTGTAGTTTTAGGGCTTAAAGCGAGTTTGTTACTGTTAAACATCTGGCCTTATTTTTTAGGGTAAGTTTTTTATTTTATTCTGTATATCAACAAAATTAGGAGAAAACGATGGCGGCTCTAATTTTAGAGTTGTTTGTTGCTAAAAGCAGTAGCTTGTCAATCGTAAATTGGTGGAAATGATTTATAGCTTCATTAACGTAAATTTATATGTGTAGCCAATCATAGTTGCTGTTTGTTGGACCTATGATGAGCTATTTAGCTTCTGTTGTTTTTGTTTTCTTGGTCTATTTCTTGTGTTGAAATTTTAATATTTGGGTGCAAAAATTTTGCTGTGGTAATCTGCGAGGCTTTTTAACTGTTTGTTCTTCAAAGCTATTCTTTATGTCGCAAGACCCTAAATCGGTTTGAAAATATTTTTTAATGGCCAAAGCTAGAAACCTTAGTTAGTGTTGTTGTGTTATTTGATTAAGATCTTGTTAGAAGCAAATGCTTTGTTTGAGCGTACAGATCTATTTGATCGGCAGGAATTTTTTGGATTCCATGTTCGTTTATTGTTTTTTGTCTATATGTAATTTTCTATGTTACAGTCTTGGGCATATTTGAAGCTTTTCTTTGGAATGCGTGTGGATAATGGTGGTTTTGATGTAGATCTGGGTGATTCGTCGGATATAGATAACGTTGAAGAACATGAATATTATCGATTTCTTTGGTACAAGCCTTTTAGGAAAGCTCAAATCGAGAAGCTTTGCAGAGAGCACAGGAAGGTATAGTTTGCAGAGTACGACTATAGGGTGAAATTTCTTGAGAAGAAGCAGTGGAAACAGAAATTGAAAAGGATAAGAATGGTGAAAGTGAGGGGAAAGGACCTGGTGGTAGAGAATGGTTTTATAAATAAAGATGCAGATTTAGGATTTATAATTCCTGCGGCAGTTCCATTACTTGGCATGGTGTTATTTTCTAGTTTTTATGGTGATAATCTTGGTTAGAGATATCGATGTTTAAAAATAATTTCACAGTTTTTGACTGGGTTAATTTTGTATACTAATGGTTTGGCCCATGATTGTGCGTACAATGTTGTCAACATCGAACAAAATATAGTTATAGCCAGGCGCACTTCAGCAGCTGTGATTGTTCAATTCACTAAAGGTAAGAATGGTTTCAGCATTAGTTTGGATTGCTGTAGTTTTTAAAAATATAACGAGAATGGATTAAGTATAGTAGTATTTGCTACTTAAACTATTCGAAAGCTGGTTGCATATGTACACAGTTTTTTGGGTTTGTAGATGTTTTTTGTTAAGTTTTTTGTCCAATTATTTAATAATATAGAAAGTATATCTGTGCTAGGTTTTGGGTTGTTTGTTATCTTGTTTAAAAAGAATATAAATCTATACGTTTTGGGTTAAAAGATATTTTATGATAGTGAGATTATAGAGATTTTGTGATTCAACACTGGCTGTGCTAAAATGTTTAGATGTTTTTACTTATTAGTATTATGTATGTTAATGAAATGGTATTACTGGCGAAGGAAAATCCTTATGTGGGTAAAATTTATGCAGTTCTTTTTTTTAGTAATATTATTACTTAAGTTATTGTTATTGCATCAATCTAATCAAATGTTTGTGTTATAAGTTCGATTGTTTTAGTTTATTTAACTGAGCATTTCACTTGGGCAATTGTTAAAGTGGTAACTAAGTAGCTATTTTTCTTTTGTATATGTGTACGAATAGTTTCTGTCATGGATGCTAGGATTGGCTTTTTTTATGAATAAGTATTAGTTTATTCAATCATTTTAAGGATGCTATTTTAAATTTTTTTTTCTTGCAGGGATGTCATACATTTATCTGGACAAAACTGTAATGAGGCTTTGCAAAGGACAAATGGGCTCTTGTGGCTGAAGTTTTATTCTTTTCCTTTCTAATTTCTGAAAATATAATTTGTATTGAAGTTGTGTTAAAACCAACCAAGAAAAAGTTTTGTGCCTTGATGCTAAGCTAAGCCTTGAAAATTAAAAAAAATCAAATCTAAGCTTTGATTAATTATCTTAAAACTACTATTAGTATATGTTTAGTTTTATTTTGTTTTAGAGAATTTTTTTTCTTAGGCTTTACATGGTAGCATTATGTACTAATATTTTGTATATAGTTATTACAAATTTGTTTGTTTAGACGATTAGTTTTAATCTATTGTTTTATTAAAAAGATTAGTATATCGGCTGGAAACCAGGACTGTCAGAAGAAAAGGAAATAAATATTTTATTTCCGTAGACTTGGTGTAAACAATGCCACGTACTAATCTTTTGTATATAAGTTTTAAAAATTTGGTGATTTGTAGCCTTCATTTGAATTTTTTGTTTCATGAATAGATTGGGATAATGGCTGAATATTATGTGTATTGGGTGAAAAGGAATCTTAATTTCCATAGCCTTGTTCTAAACACTGTAGTATACTAATCTTACATATATATATTTTGAACATTTGCTCATTTATGACATGAGTTTTATATTTAAGAGTAGATCGAAGAAAGAAACTGTTTAGTTATTTGTTTTATAAACAGATTAGCATTGGAAATTATATTTATTACAAGAGTGAGGGCTCTTTTTTCTTAGTCTTTATATAGTAAAATTGTATACTAATATTTTGTATATAAATATTAACCATTTGCTTATTTAGAATATTAGTTTTAATCTGTTGTTTTATGAAAAGATTAGTATATCGGCTGGGAACCAGGATTGTCAGAAGAAAAGGAAATAAATATTTTATTTCCGTAGACTTGGTGTAAACAATGCCACGTACTAATCTTTTGTATGTGAGTTTTAAAAATTGGCTGATTTATACGAATCATTTTAACTCTTTGTTCATAAATAGATTAGTGCATTTGTCGAGCACTATGTTTGTTAGGCAACAAGAAATTTTAATTTTCATAGCCTCGCTAAGTTTTTTGTCCAATTGTTTAATAATATAGTAAATATATCTGTGCTAGGTTTTGGGTTGTTTGTTATCTTGTTTAAAAAGAATATAAATCTTTAGGCTCTGGGTAAAGAGATATTTTATGATAGTGAGATTATATAGATTTTGTGATTCAACACAGGCTGTGCTAAAATGTTTAGATGTTTTTACTTATTAGTATTATGTATGTTAATGAAATGGTATTACTGGCGAAGAAAAAATCTCATGTGGGTTAATTTTATACAGTTCTTTTTTTTAGTAATATTATTATTTAAGCTTTTGTTATTGCATCAATTTAATCAAATGTTTGTGTTATAAGTTCGATTGTTTTAGTCCATTTAACTGAGCATTTCACTTGGGCTATTGTTAAATCGATAGCTAAGTAACTATTTTTCTTTTGTATATGTGTACGAATAGTTTCTGTCATAGATGCTAGGATTGGCTTTTTTTATTAATAAGTATTAGTTTATTCAATAATTTTAAGCATGCTATTTTTAATTTTTTTTTCCTGCAAGGATGTCATGTATTCATCTGGACAAAACTGTAATGAGGCTTTGCAAAGGACAAATGGGCTCTTACGGCTAAAGTTTTATTCTTTTTGTTTCTAATTTCTGAAAATATAATTCTTATTGAAGTTATGTTAAACCCCACCAAGAAGAGGTTTTGTGCCTTGATGTTAAGATAAGCGTTGAAAATTTAAAAAAATCAAATCTAAGCTTTGATTAATTATTTTAAAACTACTATTAGTATGTGTTTTGTTTGATTTTGTTTTAGAGAAAATTTTTTCCTTAGGTTTTACATGGTAACATTATGTACTAATATTTTGTATATAGTTATTACAGATTTGTTTGTTTAGACGATTAGTTTTAATCTATTGTTTTATAAAAAGATTAGTATATCGGCTGGAAACCAGGACTATCAGAAGAAAAGGAAATAAATATTTTATTTCCGTAGACTTGGTGTAAACAATGCCACGTACTAATCTTTTGTATATTAGTTTTAAAAATTTGGTGATTTGTAGCCTTCATTTGAATTCTTTGTTTGATGAATGGATTGGTATAATGGTTGAATATTATGTGTATTGGGTGAAAAGGAATCTTAATTTCCATAGCTTTGTTTTAAACAGTGTAGTATACTAATCTTACATATATATATTTTGAACATTTGCTAATTTATGACATAAGTTTTATGTTTAAGAATAGATCGAAGAAAGTAATCGTTTAGTTATTTGTTTTATAAACAGATTAGCATTGGAAATTATATTTATTACAAGAGTGAGGGCTTTTTTTTCTTAGTCTTTATATAGTAAAATTGTGTACTAATATTTTATATATAAATATTAAACATTTGCTTATTTAGAATATCAGTTTTAATCTGTTGTTTTATGAAAAAATTAGTATATCGGCTAGAAACCAGGACTGTCAGAAGGAAAGGAAATAAATATTTTATTTCCGTAGACTTGGTGTAAACAATGCCACGTACTAATCTTTTGTATGTAAGTTTTAAAAATTTGCTGATTTAGATGAATAATTTTAACTCTTTGTTTCATAGATAGATTAATGCATTCGTCGAGCACTGTGTTTGTTAGGCAAAAAAAAATTTTAATTTTCATAACCTCGCTATAAACAAGGCTACATACTAATCTTAGTTATGGAAGCTTTATAAAATTGAATATTTGAAGTATCGATTTTAATTTATTGTTTTTTGAATAGACTAATATATCGGTTGGAAGTTATGTGTATCAGAATAAAATAACCTTAATTTTTTGCATTCATTTTTTGAATAGTTTAAAATGTATTTTTAAAAACAAGATAATGTACTCATCTTACGTATCTACATATAGGAGATTTGCTAATTTATTACATGAGTTTTGGGTTCTTGTTTGACAAATAGATGAGTATATTGGCTAGGATGCGTAGTTATAAAAGAGTAAAAGAATTTATTTGTATATACTTAATATAATAAGACTATATTGATGATCATAATGGCTTTTTTGTTATTTTATCTATTGTTCGATCTTTTTTAGCTGTTGTTTTTTTAAAACTTAGCTAGTTGTAGTAGTTTTTTAGTAAGAGTGTGAAACTACAAATGTGGAGAGAAAAGTGATAATATCTATAGGAGTTTAAAAGTGGTTTGTTGTTCTTGATTTTTGATCCAATTCTTAGGAGTCAAATTTTTTAGTATACATATTAATTATATGACCAATGATAGTTCCTATGTTTCAAGCTGTATACTGTCAAGTTTGTTATTAAAAAATTTAAGCCTAGTCTTAGCAAATGATATTGTTCGAGAATTTAAAAATACCAGTTTCAAATTTTCTTTTTTTTTTGGTCTGTATTTGTTATTTGGAATAATGTAATTATTAATAGTCAGCTTGCTTTTATCGTTTTTCAATTTTGGAAGATAGTTATTCATTTATATAATTGCTTATGTCTTTACTTTTAGATTGTAACTTTATATGTGTATATTTGTATAAATAAATTTTCTTTGGAATCGGAAAATGTAGCTCTTGGTTTAATACTATAACTTGGAAGCTAGATTTTTTAGTTGTTTTTATGTTTGTGCCTCCTATCGACGGTTTTTAATTTGTTACTAACTTTGCTTAATAAAAAGCTGAAGAATCTAGCAAGGGCATGAATAAAGTATCTAAATTTTTTCTGTGATTAAAGCTTAAATTGAGAAGATGAGAAGAGTTAAGCGCGAAGTAATAAATAGGTGATTAACATATGGCTTTATAATATTGGCCATAATAATTATTGAAATGGCTAATTTTGTTCAGAAAAGGAATATAATTAATATGATGTTAAAAGCTCTTAGATATAATATTTGGTAAATAGCTGCAATATTTATAATAAAAAACATATTTGTAATCAGTAGCATAATTTACATTGGGTTGAACAAAATACATGGTAAATCAAGTTTGTGTAAGATTATACCAAGTTCAAAATGTTAGTGCAGTTTAGTAGATTAGCTAAAAACAGAACTGACTATTTGCTAGTTTTACCCTGCTTGCTTTCTTTTCCAAACGTTGGGTCTAAGGATCTTTTTGCAGGTAGACTGGCTGTAGCTGTGCTTGCTTCTATTTTCCTTTTAGCAGGTATGACTTCTTTTGCTGGAGTCTTTGTGATATCAGGTTGTGAAACATGGCTAGATTTTTCAACTATTTGTGGACTTGTAATATCAGGAGATTTACTTGTACTGGCATCAAGTTTGGCTCCTGTTACAATTTCTGCAGATGTTCCTGCCTCAGTGGGTTGTAACAGTTTGGAAGATTGGCTTTCTGTTGGCAAACATGTTATGATATTATATCGCGTTCCTTGCCCTGTTCTAGTCATAAAGCTAGTGATCCGTAGATGGAACAACAGCTTAAGCCCATCAAACTTGTCGTTGAAAGCATCACAATCTATTTCTTGATGCTATATAGTGGCATGTTGTTTGCCAAGTTAGCAGTGTTATAATAAAGAAAAAAGCAATGGCATAATAGAATAGTGCATATATGTACCTCTTTTTCCATGCCTATAACCTGGTCAATTGTTAGGCCTAGTAATAATTCTGCATTGTTTTTATCAATCGATGCTTGTAAGCTTGCAGAACCATCAAATAAATCTACCTGAAATCGAAGCCTATAAAAACACAATTTAACATATTTTAGTTATTATATAAATTGAGTTATCAAGTTAGTATATAATTTCATCAACTAATATCAATTTTTTTATATATAGCTTACTGAGCTTGAGGTGTGGGGGATGTCGCAGCACAATATAAACAAGTAAATTCCATATCAAGCCCTGCACCAGTCATCTTTGAGCAGCTTGGACAAATGAGATAGTAGAATCTTTGGGCTGGATTCTTGATCTTCACTTCGGCTTTGACCCAACATGATTTGATCTAAAGGTAAAACAATAAGTGTTTAGTTTTCCTTGTATGTGTATATAAATGGATATATATTTGGTTTGGCAATAGTTTAAGCATGTATATTTTAGAGTACAGAAATTGAATTAGTTACTGTTTCAGTGAGGCTGAGTAATTGGCTTATTTTTCGAACTTGAGTATCAGACGGAGTGCTAATAATCTGGTGTTGCTTTTCATAAAGCTTTTCAGCCACGATCTTTTCGATATGAGCTGTGTTTGCTTGTAACCTATATAAGTAATAAATAGATTTTGAGGGTCAAGAAAATATGACAATAGTTTAAAACATGCAAGATAGCTGCTATATTTAAGTATAAACTCACCAGTTTTTTAGCTCTATGGTTTGTGGTAAAGGAGGATCAAACAGAATCATGCTGTTTGACATGGTTCGAACCGAGATTCTTGGTATTTAAATAATGACATATAATTATAAAGCTATATTTGGTTGTTCAATAGCCAAAGGGAAAATCTTACCATGAAATGATGTCACCGCTAAACGTGTGCCCAAGATGATTGGCATTTCATGGACATTATTAATGATATATGGTGCTTCCATGTGCAAAAAATCCTCCCAAAATGTAAAGATCATAGGCCTGCACCTACAGAATAATTGAAATAGGAAAATCATAAGTTTGTAATTGCATAATAAGCAGCTGTACTGGGGTTTGCTTTAGCTTAGAATATAGTATAACAAATGAAAGTGATTATTACTCTTCATTTAAAATGATAAATTCTTGGATAGGAACACTTCTTCCTTTCACCGGCACAGTCCGTGGTGGAAGAATATGTATTACAGCAGTCAATATATCTGTATAAAAGTATAGTTATTACTTAGATCAAAAATAGGCTCTAATAATTAACTATGAATGATGGATTAGAAAAGTAAAAGTGTCACTTCTTAGTAATATAAAATAATTAGGGAAAAACTATAAACTTAACTGATTTTCAACTCAGGGTTGTCCATTTTGTCACCAAACTCAGCAAATTTGGTGAGATTATAGTAACCAATTAATGGCAATTCTGTTGACTGGTGAACTTGTCTTATAAAAGCACTTTTCTTCAGTATCATTTGGTAACAAGAAGCACCATACCGTGGGAATGTTCCTAGAATTGGCCTTATAATTGCATTGCCAATGTAAAACGCCTTGTAAAGCTGTAAAACCCTATCAAGTTGATGCACGTCCTCACTATAGGCAATTCCTTGGATGCTATTTTTCTGCAGAATCAATTTTAAATACATTACTTGACTTATTTAAGCCTAAAGTATATAATTGTGTATGACAGTATATATATACCTGAACATCGTTAAAGACAAATTGCTGGTATGTACCTCCTGTTTCTTTTCCTGTTCGTATGGGTGTCTTTTCAACTAAAATTAGCTTGGCTACCCAATCCTTAATCGTATCTGTTAAGGCTGAAATGGGGATACATATGCTCTCCATCTTTAGCTAAGTATATAGAAAAATCTGTGGAATCATAAAAATAGTGAAATTAGTATGGTCTTGTACAAAAATTGTGCCTAGATAATATGACATAATTAAATTGAATCATATAAAGACATACCTGGCTGATAGTATATACGATAACCTTTAAATATATTAACAAATGTAACAAAGCTCTCTAAAAATAGTAAAAAAGGTAATTAATGTATGTAAATCCAATTTTATGTACTGATTTAATTTAAACATTGCCAATAATCAAATCTATACATATAAACTAAAAATGTAGGCTAATAATGCTGAGGAGAATTGGCTTTGTATATTGGGTTAAATGAATAAATCTGGGGAAATTGTTGACAAGACTTCAGTATATATTTCGTTTCTTGTCCAGTTAGTACTACCAGTAGCAGTAGTTAGTGGCCTGATCAAGACTTTTACTTGCTTTGCACTTTTAGCCCTTGACAAAGCAACATATAACTGACCATGGGAGAAAACAGGCTCTTTTAAGTATATACCAACAAAATCTAATGTTTGCCCTTGAGCTTTGTTAATAGTCATTGCAAAGCATAAGCGTACCGGAAATTGTGTTCTTTTGAAAGGTATAGAACTGAAATCATGCTTTGAACACTCAAGCATAATTCGTGGAATAAAAACAGGTGTACCAATATATGAACCAGTTGAGATATCAGCCAAGATAATATTTTTGTCGAATGCCTTGCAAATAAGCCGGGTTCCATTTGACAATCCTTTAGCTGGATTGATGTTACGTAACAGCATAATAGGAGAATTGATTTTTAGAACCAGTTGATGGGGTGGAAAACCTTGAGGAGTTAATGAATGTAGCAAATCTTGTTGATCAACCTGATCCATAGAATTAATGGCCTCATCAATGCTATAATATATAAATTCCTCTCCTGGAAACTTGGCTATCAACATGTTATTTATATCATGAACGAAATCATTCCTTGTTGTCAGAAGTGCTCTATTAATAACCGAGCTCAGATCAGTTGTGAAATGGTTTAAATCCGGGAAAATAGCCTTCATAAGAGCCTGTAATGATGTCGTTTCATCAACAAATGGAATATTCATACTATTTGGAATCTGAATTTGCTTCTCTTCATTCATTTCTTCAAATCCATTCCCTATTTGAAGCAAATATTCTGAAAACATAGGATCAGATTGTGCTCTCATATTCTGTTGTAATTGTAGCTTCTCAAATCTAGGCCAAAGTGGTGACATAACAATACTTGCATTTATGATATCTTCTTTCGAACCTTTAGGAATAACTGGTAACGTCTGTCTGAAGTCCCCACCAAATACTATAACTTTACCACCAAAAAGTTCATCAGTACTTGTTACATCTCTTAAAGCTGTATCAAAATGTTCAATAATATCTCTTTTCATCATTGTGGCTTCATCCCAAATAATAAGTTTTGCAATTCTCAATAAATGAGCCAATGTACCTTGTTTGCTTATATTGTATGATCTATTTGTATCATCATTAATAGAGATCTTAAATCTGGAATGCGCCGTTCTTCCACCGGGAAGAATAGAAGCTGCAACTCCTGAACTGGCTATTGCGAGTGCTATTCCACCTTCAGACCTAACCTTTGCAAGTAAACATTTATAGAGAAATGTTTTACCTGTACCTGCTGGACCATCAAGAAAAAATGCTTTTGCTAAACCTTGGTTTATATGATCTATTATAGCCAGATAAGCAGCTTTTTGATCTCTGTTTAGTTTTGATATTGCTTGTAGGTCTTCAGTTGAAACGACAATATTTAGTTCAGCTTCCAATTCTTGGCTCAGTCTGTCCACCTGTTGTAATTCTCTTGGATCATCAATAATACTAAAATCTTCCAATGCTTTATTCATAGAATGTAAACAGTCATCTATTGCACATAATGTTTTTTTCCTTATCTGGCTGGAGTGTAATGCTTTGTTTTGACCAAAGTCTTCAGAAAGATTTTCCTCAAAGTCTGTCCATAACTGCTTCGTATGTTTTGGATTCAAGTAAACAAGCAAAGTTGCAAACAATTGTCGTAGGGCAGCTGGCATCATATAATGAGCACTTTCTTGCATACAAAGTTATGCAACATCATTATTCTGAAACAGGCCCAATAATTCAACTGCTGACTTGTATGTACTTGTCACTTCACCATTAACAGTCCGTAAATCAGCAAATGAAGTCATTCTTCGTCGATGCATTAAAAGCAGCCGTAAATAATATTTTTCACCTTGAGATGGATGTATACTATGTAGCCTTCCAATAACCTTTCTTTTTTTTCGCTGTTGCCATTCTTTCGATTGGCTGTTCCATATAAAATATTCTGGAAATTCAACATAGAGACAATTCAAACTTTGTGCATACAAATCTGATCTATTCATAAAAAAATATTGAGTAAGCATAGTTTTTTTAGATACTGGGTTGTTAACAATACTATGCAATGATTGTGTAGATTTAAATACTATATTTTGCTCATTTTCTAAATGAATAGGAAGGCTTATAACAGCAGGGTATGTTTCATTTAGATCAAATCTAAATATTCTCCATATAGCTTCAGGTGGAGAAACCCATCGTGCTATTTGAAAGTTTTTGATTTCATCAATTATTCCATCAGACTGTTGTAATGCTAGATTATATGCAATTTTATCATGTCCTTTGTAAATATATTTAAATATATATTTGATAGCACGAATAGTTGAACAAATTTCAAGGTTCATATGATAGTTAAATTTTGCAAGCAAATATGGGTTATAAGGAATTACCCAACGGTTATCTAAATAATGGCCGCGTATTTTGACCAACCTTTGATCATGTCTCCGCCGATAAATAGGATAACTATTTTCTCTATAAATTGTTGTTGCTGAGAATTCTTTTGGGTATTGATATTTACAGACTGACTTTGGTTTCATGCAGGAACAATTTGGATAAAGACTTCCGCAAGGTCCATGCATCATATGTCTTACAACCAAGGCATAGAGGTAAGGCTGGCTTGTCATATCTGGTAATTCAGCACTTATAATTCTGTCACATGCTGCAGGGGAATAAAATTTTGACTTAGGATTAAGAATAATAAGAAAATGAGCATGTGGCAAACCTCTTTTTTGAAATTCAATTACATATGTATATGCAATAACAGTTCCAAATATATTTTTTTTAAACAATTCAATTTTCAAAAGCTCAAGCTTAGCTCTAAATATTCTTGCTATTAAATCTGGCCTATTTTGTGTTTCATCAGATTCTAATTTTGTATTACAGATTTCCGACCAACCTGGATTAGCAGTCATTGTAAGAAATAGATCCGGTTTACTATAATGCTGTACAAGGCTCATAGCATCCATATATCGTTTATGCATATCTCTGGGGCCACCAACAAAAGAAACAGGTAATATAACTCGTTTTCCAATCTCAACACCTGAATCATGACCTTTTATAATACTATCTACAACACCTTTATAAATTTCTGTCCTCATACGATTTTGAAACTCTATTGATTTTAAAAATTCAAGCCTTGATGTTTCAATTTTAATATACATATCAACAACAAACTGTTGTAAAAGCCTACCTGTATGTAATAAAAATGACGTATCATCTGGCCTCATTTGTAGCTTGTAGCAATAATACTCTCTACAAGACACAACAGCTTTTTTTTTTGGTTTCTTGCTGTACCTATAGAGAATCCAGAAAACTTGTTAGACATTATCAAAGTAATAATAATTAATATATATATATATATGCATAACTGATATTAGGCATATATTTTTGTCTAAAATACCTGCTTTCTCAGCCTCTATAGAAATATTGGCATTTGCAAAGTTTCGTGCATCAAATTCTCTTTCTTTTTCACATATTTTGCCACAATTCTCCTGTCTGTTTTTGAAACCAGCCTTTTTATTCCTGGATGCCAACCAGGCTCACCACTTATAAACATTAATGGGTATTGCATTGGATCATAACAACCAAAATAGTGTTTCACAATCTGAATTGGCCCCTGCTTAGGATAAACTCGTATGTGTTGAGTATTATAATCTTCACTATTTTCTGGTTCAGCCCATATAGCTGCAACTTCTGATGCATTTGGCTTGTTGAAGGTTCTTTGGTCTAAATCAGGACTTGCTTTTAAAATGATCCTATAACTTTCTAAATGTTCAACAGATCCTAGGTTTCTGAAAAAGATTGAATAAGGGTTGGCTCTTAATAAGGTGGCTAGTTTTATAATCAGGTTCTTGTCAAATTTTTCAGAGATGCAAAAGCGATTCTCAATCTCATGTTCTGTATCAAAAAAATATAACTGGACATTGGCTGGCTTTTGAAATTCTGTAGGTGTGAGTGGAGGTATAAAATGGTAGACTTGTCCTTGAACTCTATATGTATATACCCCATCTATCCGCCGACTAAACATTTTATCCGAATGAGCACCAAGTGATGTGAATGCAAACATGTTATTATAACTCCGAATATTATTCCGAAAATCATGTGCATCCTTTGAATTATCAACATATAGCATCTTTAATTGCTCAGGCATTTGGCTTTGTAACAGCCTAATTTCCCCCTTAGAACAGCAGAAATGAGGTGGCTCTAAATAGATTCTTTTAGCATCACAAAATGTACAATTTGGTACATCTGGTAAGATTTGGGCCTCAGTCATTATATTTTGTAAAGGATCGGCTATAATAACTGCTTCTTGGTGTAGCCCTGCTAAAAAAATATACAAAATGAATATGTAATACAGCTGCAAATTATTTGAATACAAGTTTTTGTACTAAATAATTAATAACCAAAAACAAAGCATACCTTCATTGCTTCTTATTGTAAGATCGGAGTCTGACATAATTGGGTTTGGCTTTTGTCTTTGCGGATTTTGTGCAGATGTTGAAGCATGTTCAGTTGAACATGAAGCTCTGAGTAAAAGTTGATGTATTGTATTTGCATCAAGTATAGTTGTTATTTGTTTACTGTTAATAGAGGGTAAAGAAGTTTTTGGGGTTTTTTATCCTGCCGGCACTGTTGCTGCTGGTTTCTGCGGTCCTCGGCACAATTATATTTCCACTTTCTTGGCATGGTTGAAACTTATTCTTGGAAATTACTTTGTATAAAAAAGTGCAATAGTAATTTATAAGAAGCAACTCTAAAGACCTGGTCTTATTCATAGCTAAGAACAGATTAGAAAAGCAGTAATTTTTGTCTGTCGACATATCTAGATTGAAGTCAATAGTAAGATTTTAAAATTAGAGTTGGTGTGGTTTTGCAAAGTTATTGACAAATTCAGTACCTTAAATATAGACAAGAATCCTAAAACAATCAAAATAGCCAACAAATTATAATCTAAAGCGGGAGATTATATGTAACCATTTAAAAACAGATTTATGCATTTAAATATGTACATATATAGTCATGAATTAAAAGTAAAAGCATAAGGCACTGAATAAGCAAAGAACCAACCTACAAAGTTGAAACTTGATGAAAGCAAAGTGATTGTTAAGAGATAGGTGATTCTAAATAGCAAGAACAAAGGGTAAAAAGTCGAAGAGAAGTTGTGAATGGTTTCTTCAAAGCAACGACCAATATTGTTTCTTACGATCGGAGGCAAGTTTGATAATAGCATAGGCGAAGGTTTGCAAGTAAAAATACAGAAGCTATAATGTGTTATATATTTAATATATATATTGACCATTTTAGCTTTAAAAAACTGCCTTAAAAAGAAGAAGTAATAATTCAATTTGATCTTGATATACATATTGTCACTCTTCTCGGTACATTTGTAGTTTTATAGTCCCAATGAAAAATGTTGAGTGATAATACTAATAGACTTATAGTTGTAATAATCTGTATCTGGACAACTAAACCTAGAAACCATACATTGTAATCATTTTGTCCACAAAAATAGGCTATCTTTAAGTTATATATAATGGTAATTCTCGAAATTTGCAAAAGTTCGTTGTATATATATACTAAAAGTGTTGTTTTTTAAAAGCTGGGTTAGAAATTAAAAATAAAAAAAAATTTGATAGTGGGGTGTACATTATCACTTTTTCCATTGCATTGGAAATCTGATAGTCCGAATAAAAAGTTTTTAGATAATGTTTTGAAATAGTACAATTGACATAAACTTTGAGTTGTAATAAGCTTTAGTTCAGTTGCTAAACTTGAAAAGCATACATGATCAGTATTTCGCCGGCAAGAAAGGTCAAGTTTTGGACTATATAATAATAGCCTTAAAAATGTGTAGGCTTTAATTATGAAAATATTAGGACAATTTGATGCTTATACAAACGTTTTTGGTTGTAACCTTTGCATATATACAATTTTGTAAAAATAATTGATATAAATTCTGTGAAGGCTAAAAAAAAAGCAGAAAGGTTTATCTAATCTAAATTTTCATAAATATAAGTATAAAGCCTATTTTACGAAAAAATCTAGATATAAAACGTTACAAAATAGCTGTCTTTTCAAAACTGGGTCAAGAAAAATAATAAACCGTTTTTTTGATTATGGGCATATTAATACTTTTCCTATTGTATTTCCAATTTGATACTCAAAATAATAAAGTTTTAGATGATGGTTTAAAATGTCATGGCAATAATAATTTTTTTGCTGTAAGAATTTTTACTTAGAAAGCTAAAGATTAAGAAAAGAAATTGTAATTGTCTTATGCCCACAAATAGCCAAGTCTTGGGATATATAATGATAGTCCTAGGGATTTGGAATAAATATTTTTTAAAAAAATTCAGTTCTCTAATTTTCATACATAAGCAAATATAAATACATTTAGCTTTGCAACGAAATTTAAACTCCATGGATTTTTATGAAGGTCTGTTGATAAGCTCGGCCTTTTTTTTCGCTATATACAAGGCTATAATAAAGGTAAGCTTATCGGGTTGTTTGTGAAATTAAATCGATATAATATAACCTAAACAGCATTACAGCTATATCCTGCAAATTGCGAAAAATTTAACCTAAACAAAGGTAAGGATCTAATCTAATATAAATTTTGCTAAATTTAATCATATGGCAAAATTTGCCTGAAGTTTTGGCATAGAACAATACGAATTAAATAATATTGAAAAAGATGGCTATTTAAAATAACACGAGCCAATTATAAATAATCTAATTTTAGCTAGGAAAAATTTGTTAGCACAACTTTAAACTTGTCACTATAAATATTTTGATAAAGACACAATATTATGTTCCAATGATTAGTAGTGTCTATATTCGGTTTTTTTTAATGGCAATATCAAAAAATTTTGATTGAACCTTCAACCAAGGCTATTATTTTTAATGTTTTAGTATATTCAGAAACTTTGTAAACTCACAGGAAATACACGAACCATTAGAATTGTTCAAGCATATACAGTAATAATATAATAACCATTACTTGTTTATGAAAAAAATAATGTGTCGATCAATTTTTTATACAAATGTGCGGGAAATTTATTTTGTGTTCGCAACATTATCAGAAGATGCAATAACGTTTAGCCAAATTTTTTATTGTGCAGCCGATTATAGCACAGCTTTGTATACGGTTTCTATTTGTAATATATGGGTCGAGATGTCAAGTTATATAATATAAAGATACTTACTTATATTATACCTAATATACATATAGCTAACTAAGACTATTCAATCTAACTAATTAAATGGCAGTAAAAACTGTGTGAATAAAGTGAAACGTTAGTATTAGCTCCAATTCTCTAAATGAGACTTCTTCAAACCAATACCCAATGTTTACAAAAAAAGGTTTAAAGATTGGAGTAAATTAAATTAAGCAAGGCATAACCCTAATATGGCCGAAGGTTAATATAAAAACAAAAACACTACTGAGCTGTAGTTCTTCAAAATATGTCTTTGGCCTAAGCAGTTCTTCCCTTCAAAAGCTTACTAACATAATTATAAAGCATAAATAATGGTTTTGCTATTACAAACCACAAACTATAGATAATGGTCAAATACAAGCTAAAGCGATTCACAGTCTTCATCTACCAACAACTTCCCCTTTCTTTTGCCTTGGCCTGAACTCTTATTAGCCCGAACAAAAGCAGCTTCAAAAACAGCAGTTTCTTCAATCTCAACATCTCCAGGCCTAAAAATACTTACGTCTAATGTAACAGCCCCAAATGCAGCAGTGTCCAAATAAAAAACACAGACATCATCCTCCTCCAACTCATTGTCAACTGCAAACTTCTTCCAGCCTCCAGTTAGTGCATAACCAGTACCTTTTCTGTAGTATCTGACCCCCCAAGTTTGTCCATTAGTCCGCAGAATAATATCTTGGCTATTTGAAGGCAGGTACTGTTTTGCCCATTTTGTTGGCAAAGTCTACAGCATATAAAATGAGTATAAAAGCAATAAAGCTACAAACAAATTAATAAAGCAAAGATTAATGACCTTAGAATTTCTTTTTAAAATTTGTAGCAAAGATTTGAATTTAGAGGCTAACCATGGAGAATCCCTGGCTAATATATGACTGGCGCATGACATTTACAGACCAAATCCCTTTTGCAGCTCCATAGGCTAATTGAAGCGCCTTCTGCTTTCTAAGTTCAGCAAGTAGAGAGGCCTGATTTACTTGTTTAGGCTCAGCTGAAACAACAATGTACAGCAGCATGAGTAATGTTTATAAATAAGCACCAACATTAAGAGCTGAACTAACACAGGCATTATATACATTCACAAAAAAAATAATAATATATAATATTATTACTACGAATAAACATGAAATGGTAAAGCAAATATTATTTGTATGAGCCTACCAACAGAATAGTTTGAAGCCTTCATATCATCTGGATCTGAAAAGCAGCCAGCATCTGTAATCGCTGTTTTTGAGTTCGAAAGAGCAGAGGTTTTAACAGAGGCCGACTTCAAAGTTTCTATAATATTCATAGAAAAATAACCAAGGCAAAGTTAAATACTATTCAAGGTGAAGTATAACTTTTATATATCTCTATTTTATTTAATATTAAAAAAGCAAAACCTAATATCTGAGGCAGTGCAGTAGGATGCTGTGTTAATTCTTGTTCACTTGATCGTAAGAAATCCAAAGCTGGGCAATATATAAGTCATCATTTTTTAAAAGCAATGTATAATATAGGCCATTGTATAAAATTGCTTCTATCCAAACAAGCTAACAAACCACTAAATACTAACACAGCCCTAATATAATTAAAAGCTCAAAAAAATACCAGGTTCTTTGATTTTTTTCCAAGCCTGAAGCAAGCAATCTGGCTTTTCTTCCTTTTCTTCAATAATGCGCCTTTTTGCAACCTTTTTTAGTTTAGAGCACTGAGATAGACTACCAAGAGGGTCAGGCACCAACTTCATGATATGGTCTGAACTGCTCGATTGACCAAATTTGTTTTCTTCATTTTCAACATCCAACCCCTCCACAAAGTAGGAAGCAACCCTTTCACAGGAGGTCTGACTTTCAAAAATAAGAACATCAAAACACATCTGGCCAACATAGGTAAAAACCAAAATATCATTCTCTTGAAGAGAATGAACAGCCACAAACTTCTTCCAGCCTTGTTCAAAATAAACTGCATTTGGTTTTCTCATCAAACCAAACTCCCATACAATTCTACTTGAATCTCGGACTTTTACAAGCCCATCAAAACTGCCGCTCAGGCTTCCAGTAAACTTTTGAGGAATAAGCTTCAAAAATAACAGCAGAAATAGCATTTAGACTTTTTAACCAAATAGCAAAGGGTTGATACTAATAATATAGCATAAACACCAAGTAATGTTCTTAGAAAAGATACCAAAATATCAATTGAAGCTTACCAAGCGGTATTGATATTCAGGTTTAAACACCCTAACAAATTTCTGATCTTTAAAATGAGTCCAGTAGGCCTTTTCTTGACAGCGTTCAGCCTCATTCACAAACATTGCCATTTTCACTAATTACAAAATATAGAACATTAAAGAATGTAGAAATAAGTTAAAGGGCAAAAAAAAATTACATAATAAGAGAAAAGAGCCAATAATACAACCTGCCATTTTCTAATCCAAAAATAAGGCAATTCTCTCAATGTTGAACATAAATAACAATAAATATGACCGCCCCAAAAAACACAACAAATTTTGAAAGCTACTATGCCATACGCCTCAAGAAAGGCAAATAAAACGCTTATGGGAAGCAAGCCATATAAAACACAAAGTCCAATTTTAAACAACCTCCTCTCTTACCTCTCAATTCACCATAATAAAAAGTATGATAATAGGGGCAGTGCAATACAAGGCAATCAAATGAATGCATATAGACCGCTAACCAACAACATTAACCACAGATAAGCACCCAAAACCAACAATTTATGTCCATAAGAAAGGACAAGCTCTAATATAACAATATAACAGAACAGCCAACAAGTGTTCAATCAACCAAAGAATAAACTGAATCATTCAAAATTAAAGCATGCCCCCTATTTCTCCCTAATCCTGGCACTGGTATCCCCAAAAACCTAAAATGTTCCCCTTTTTTTTTCCCCCAAAGGGCTCTGGTTAGCCTTTCTCTTTCCCAAAAAAAGGTAGCGTACAACAAATCCCCTAAGAGAGGCAAGTATAAAAAGCAGATAACAAAATCAATGCCAAAAAAAGAGATCTTTTTCATAAAGAAATTCCAACTATCCACTATCAGTCAGAAAGCCAAACTTTCAAATTAATTAGGCATAACAATCAATACAAAAATCTGAAGAAGAAAGCCCCAACACTTAACCGAGGCAAACACCACAGAAGACAAGCAAAAAATCCCTAAGAAAGCCAACAAAGCATTCGACATATAAAAAAAAAACCGAAGGCCAGGCTGGGGAAAAACCAAAAATTGTAAGAAACCCTTCCAAATCCAAATCCAAGTTTGTCAGCAACAAATCGTACAAAACACCAGATCCAAAACAAAAACATACACATGCATAAACCTACACCCGCTATCAGTCAAGAAACACCAAAAATCAAAACTCCTAATTCATATCTGTCAAGAAATCCCAAAAACCTAGGAGCAGCACAGTAAAGAAAGAGTTTAAACCCAAGAAACCCATACAGCATAGATCAATAACATAGCTTGTTTGACTACGGAAAGAAAAACAACCGAGCAGAACCAGCCAAAGAATTCCAAAAAGCAAAAAAAATAAAACAAAGAGTACCCAACAAAGAACAGCAAAAAAACAGAAGCAAGAACCTGCAAAAAGCGAATAAAGAGCAACAACGGTTAGAAGAAAAGAAAGGAAAACGAAGAAAAAGAAACCGAAAAAACCAAAGCGGAGAAAACGAGAGCAGATGAAACGACTGCAAGCAGCAGGCAAACTATGTATAGCAAACCCTAATGGGCCCCGGTCAAAGCCGGTAAAAAACGCGCACCAAACACGACAACAGTGTGAAAAGGATACCCAAAAAAAAGGGGAGCCTAACACAGAAGAGAAACAGCAAGGCAGCAACCGAAAGGCAACCGGCATTTGAAACTGAGCACGCGGGGCATAAAACGTCCCACATTCGCTCTTTATAGTTTTTAGATTTAAGTTTTCCATTTTATTACTTCATTTCCATTTCCTTCAACCAATTACTTAGTCAGAAATAATATCCCATATTTATTTCATAAGAACTCATAAATTAATTAATAAGATAATGAGCTACTCTACTCATCATTTTGAATTGGATGTATAAAAGATTCCGAACATAATATCAGAGATTTACGCCTATGATCTGTCTCTCGACATTTTCCCTTTCAATATCTAGCTCTGAACTTGATGAGTTTGTCTCATTAAATTTCAATAAAAAATGAACCTAAAAGATTGCCCTTGACAATATTAGTGCATCCTAAATTCCTAATCATGTTTGAAACGGAGTGTTAGAAATAATATTCTACATTGGTTTTATGATAGTTCACAAACTAATTAATAATATCTTAATTTACTCCACACATGCTAATTGATTAAGTGTTTGATACATAATAATTTCTAACACAAACAGTTGTCATCTCTCAATCTCACTCTCGCTCCAACCATGCAGCCCTCTTGGTTTTGAGTTGCATCACTAATTGACTTTGAGTTAAATGCATAATAATTTCTAACACAAACAATTGTCATCTCTCAATCCGATTCTCGCTCCAACCATGCAGCCCTCTTAGTTTTGAGTTGGATGCACTGCTACTTCTAGCACAAACAATTGCCTCTTCTTAACAAGAATTAAAGTGAACTAATTCAACTAAGGGTTTTTAAAAGATAATATTCATAGACACTATTGTTTCAGATCAAATTCTAACCCCTTATGAACATATAAAAATGATAATCTTTCAATCTTTGACATTAACTGATGAAAAAAAATCTCACAGTGGACGTTGTGATCCCAACAAACTACATGGTGGGACAACAAAATAGCAGTACTTGAACCATCAAATTAAAAGCCAATTGGCTAAATAAAGCTTGAAAACTTGTGCAAAATGGTCCTGTTGTTCGAGATGAGAGCAACATTACACCTACTAATAGTGATGAAAAAAACTGACAACATAATTGGACAAACGTTTTATCACTGCCATAATATAAAAGCATGTCCCAAACACAAAAAAGTTGGCCGTCTCATTGGTTAGATTCTTCGACAAAATTAAAGATGTTCAAAGCATCAAAAATAAATTCAAAAGGGTCCCAAGAAAGCGAAAACCCATGATGGAACATGTAATTTAATTATTTTTCAAAATCAGAAGCAAGTGGGAATGACAACTGCCCACCACCATGTGTGATGTTAAAGGAGGACAACCACAAGAAAATTTCATCAACTTGTAGTATTATTATCTTTAGGAATCCGAATGAATGCACGTGAAAATTGTGTAAAAACCCAGTGATGTTTTACTCATCATTCCAACCAATCCCACCAAAATGGAAAATATCCTAAACGTACTGTTGTTTTTGTTGAAGATGTTGCAGCACAGAACTTTGCTCTTTTTCTTGGCAGTTGACACAGATAGATGTATAGCAAGTACTGTATCAGCGTACCTAAACTTTTACCTAAAGGTATCTTATTAGTGTTTTTGTCCCATTTCAATGTACAAATTGAACAACAACAACAATTCAACGACCAGAACAACTAAAACTTTATTTTACTATGTATAGTCAGACACTGCATGGATACTACCTTGTTGGACTACTATATAGAGTAAGTTACGTGAATACTACTTTGCTCGGCTTACTTGCTGAACTAATATGTAGAGTCAGTTACGTGAATACTACTTTGCTCGGTTACGTGAATAATACTTCGCAATTATTCCACAGTGTGGAGTCGACTACGTAAATATTACTTTGCCATAGTATGTTCAATGTACAAAAGAAAAAAAAATGTTTAGCAAATATTTGGCTCCATTTATACAAATTCAAATAAAAATATGAAGAGGGTTCATGATTTCACCACAATAAAAGAAAAAATGCCATGACAAACTAATAAGCACTGTATAATGGGAACAATATACTATAGTATAAAAATCTCAATTAAAAGAAAGCAGTGCAGTCTGATAGCTACAATCTGCCCTTAATATATACTTTCAAACATAAAGTACCCTATAATATAGGAGGAAAGTACTCGAATATAATAAACGCTACACGAGTCTGATATGGCTTAGCCGGATGACAGGTTAGCCAAGTTCAGAATATAGAATTTAAACTAATAGGACAGCTAAACCTGATTGCTTAGAAATTTAATTTAATTGCTACACAAATTTATATATTGCTTCTAAGGGGTTCCAGTTCATGGTCGAGCCATTAGTCCATTTTAATGCTGGTTGACAGAGAGCTAGAGCTAGCAATGGAGGTTGCAGAGAGACCAGCAATCATAGATTCTAGGTTGGTGTTTTCAGCAGACTTCTTGATGATGTTGTATGGTGATGAGTTCATTGCCCTGCACACATGAAATCATCAGAGTTTAAATCTAACATTTCATTGTTGTAAACGAACCGCGCAAATGAACTTCATCTAGAAATTCAACCAAGAAAAATATATCTCTATTAAAATCCCTTCAGGGTAAAGTCTTTGCTATATTACAAGCAAAAAACCAAGGAATCCCTAAGAAAATAAACCAAAAATGAGAGGAAAAGAAATTCTCAATCCACCAAGATTTTTGATAAAAGGAGGTAATGAAACATGGTTTACATTATATTCCTATGTAAGTTTCAATCAAAAGGAGCAAACTTTTGCAATCATTAGCATTCCTGGCTCTACAGTGGCTCATCACATCACAGAAACATCTTCCCAGCAGTAAGATTAATGACATTAATGCAAGAATTGACAAAGATTAACAACTAAACCAGATTCCATTCTGGAGAACAAAGTGAATGTACATGTTTACCTTTCCTTGCGCTTCTCCAAAAACCTAGCTAGGGATGCTTTGCGAGCCTGTGGAACAGCTGCATAAACATTCCAGTATTTAAGAATTAAATTAGTGTTGCATATCAAACTGTTGCAGTATCACTTGGTATTTAAAATGGCAAGCTGCAAAAGGTTGTCTAGAGAGTTGGAGGACGTTAATGGTAATGCCGATATAAAAGTTTTCAAACGTCTTTTTGATGAGAAAGTAAATGAAATCACAGAGTTGAGAAATGGAGAACCAACTGCAAATGATAGTAAATCAAAGAGAACCCTTCATGCGAATTAACTGATGCAGTTAAAAAACGAACACCACCATGACCTCAGTACTCAAACAATTCAAGGATGTTAATCTACTTCCTACGAATTGCAAGGATTAGAGTAACAGATAGAAGAAGAAAAATAACAAAAGAAGGTAAGCCAAATAGTAAAAAGGTTTGAAGCCACATATACATGAGTTCAAGTTATATATAATTCAGTAAAAACATTCTACGAAAAAGAAAATCTGAAAACTTAAGTTTTGCATCAAAAAGATCACAAGAAGTACTCAAAGCATGCCATACCTGATGGTATTATGGTAGTTGCAGCAACTGGTCCAAGTGAAGACACCATATTTCGAGCTTCCACTTTGTTCACAAGATTTGTCAGAATGCCAGGGGTTTTAGGGGCCTTTGCTTCATCAATTTTAAGAGAAACACCAGCTGACTGGCCAACAGGATGTGAAGAAACAGAAATAGGGCTTGAAAGAGCAGAGTTAGGTTGTGCGTTTATGGTTTGGTTCACAAAAGCAGCATCTCCAGCTGCAAATTTGGAGGCAGGTGATTGAACTGGAAGTCTTGTATGTGCCATATTTGGTGGAGCACAACCATTTCCCGCCAAAAACATGATAGCTTGAGCCTGATAAGATATACAGCCAAAGAGGAGAGCAAATCAGGAAAAACTTATCATCAGAGAACATAATAGCTAAGTTTATATAAATAAAGAAAAAACACGAATATGGAAAGTATACGATGTATACCTTCTCCGGAGTGATATCCTCAAAAACATTCACCGATCCTTCATAAAAGATAGTTAACTGAGCAACACTACCAGAAGCCTTGGTACTGAACCTATAAGGAAAGAAATCCAAAATGAGTATTTAGCTTCATTTATCATTAATTTCTTTTCTCCTCTTCATTTAATACACTAAAGAATACAACAATCAGTTAATAAAAGAAGGACACTCGCAACCAGAATACCTAAAATCACAATCCTTAAGGTAAATATTGAGAAACTTTGGATTCATACCATGGTTCAATTGTCCCAGCCACAAAACTGCTAGAAGGAAGAAGTGGACGAGAAGCTGCAATAGGAACACCTCCAATGAATTGTTGCTTTGAAGTAGCACCAGAAAAGTTCTGATCAGCACCAGCGAAATGAGTCTTGAGGAAAGGGTTGCTCATCGAAATTGGAATCATCTTAGAATCTTGAGTAAGATGCATTGGATGGAGACCCTATTGGAATAAAAGATAAGTCACTATAGCAGATGAATGATCTCATTTTTTTTTGTCTTCCACAAAAATATAAAGCCATATCTCACAGAAGAAAACAATAGATTTGCAAAAATGAAATAATCAAAATTTACTCTTAAACTAGGAGTTCAAGTTATGAAAACATATCACAATTCAATTGCCTTGAATGAAAATGTCATGAGAAAATTAGCAGTCACTTTGGCACATAGAATTTTCACTGTAGGCATGAAGAGGATAGATTTAAACCTGTAATTCGCTAGATTGACGTTTCATGTCATATGCATCAGCAGAAGGCATAGCCATAAACCCAGATGATGCAAGGTGATCAGACATAACTTTTGGCATCTTCTCCTCTTGGGCCTTAAAGGACATGAAAGAAGGGAGTGCAGACACCTTCTTGGAGAATAGCCATGGAGCCCCTGAAAAATCATTTAGTATCAATAAGAGGTCAACAACAAAGTCCAGTCCACAGATAAATCATTTTACACTTCAGTCATCCTAGAAAGGAAAATCACTGAAGTAGTAGGCAATCGAAAAAGTTAGCCTATTTGAGCAAACTCACATAAAAGCCTAAACTCATAAAAACAATCTTTCTCCTTCCAATTTGACTACGGATCAGGCTAAACCATATCTATTTGTGATCTTAGAAATAAGAACTAGGCCAAACTACATCTACCGGTGAATAAAGTCAAATTTGATCGAAAATTTTCAGTCTGTATCTCAATATTCTTTTAACTTTTAGTTAGGGAATTAGACCCAACTTCATCAATTAAAACCTTAAGTGAACCTTAACTTCTTTGAATTTCTTACTTATCTATGATGTCTAACTTCCTTAACAAGACAAAAAGAGGAAACTCTAATGGTCATCTCTGCTCGTTATAGTAAGCACCAATTTACCCAAAAAGGAATCTTTAACTACATGGAACAAGTTTAGAAGAACAAGCACCACAAACATTGTACTGGTGCCAGAGGAACAAGTTTAGACGTCTAAAATAAGCACCTTATAATTAGGTAGGATGGCAAACAACAAATAATTAAGTGCAAAAGAGAGCATTTTTGCCTTCTTACTCAATTGAAAACATGAATAAGGAAAAGTTGCTGGATTTAACACAACACAGTTCTTGTTCGCATTAGTCTGACCTGAAAGTTCCGACAGCACACATGCGCACAAATTTTGCAAGTCAAAGTTCAATAACAAATAAATACAAACTGAACTATACATAATTCAAGAGAGTTTGAAAGCCAAAACGAAAACTTAATCAACTCGGGCTCAAAGTTTTAAACTTTGGCATCCAAAAGCCAACAAACATATCACATCACATCATACATGAACAAAAATAACTCCGCATGCTACAAAAGAGAGAGGGACTAGAAAAGATAATTCACCAGAGTCCTTGAAGCCTTCAACTGCTTCTTCCTTAACCACAACTGCAGAATCCTTCATAGAATTCAATCCCAGAAAGTCTCTCTCCATCCCAGAATTTCAAGAATTCACCAAACTTCAAACAAAACCCAAAATTTAGTAAATCAAACAGAGCTCAAAAGTTCCTTCCTTTGACAAAAACAGACAAACCCCAGGATCCCAATTCTTCTCTAAAGTCCCTTTAATCTTTTATAAAGCACCCTTCAGTAGGAATGCTTGTAAGTTACTACAGAGGACACAAACATAGGGGGAGAGAGAGAGAGACAAAGAGGATTTTTCTTCGTTTTATTTTATTTTTTTTCTCTCTTGATAACATGAGATGAGACTCCAGAATGTCAGTGTGTGCTCTTAATATTTTATTGTGAGCTCATAGGAATGGGCAAGTGGATGTTTGCTGTTTGTTGATTGATGAGTATTTTATTCATTTCATATAATCATAGTACTAAAAAATTGTAATTGACACCACATGAGAATAGTTTTGGGCACCTTCAAATCATAATGACTGAAATCTCCTTTTGGGCATTATTTTCTTAGAATGATTTTGTCAAAATGCCATAATGTACTAATTAATTTCCTTTTGATGGCTTCAAAATGATCTTTCAGTCCCAAACAAGGAAAATATATGTTTTCATTGATTGAAAAGCAATAATAAATTGATGTTGAAAACTTTCTAAACTTATTAGTCTTTTGATTTAAATGACCCTAATCCATTAGATATACAAATGGTAATAATTTGAAGATAGAAAATTTTCATGACATATGGGCACTAATATGGGCACTGGCGAATCCACAAATCATAGTTTGGGGTGCAAAATTACATAGTAGAAATAATATTTTGATTTTGGGGTGCAAAATTCTAATTTTCTTAAGGATTCAATTGAATTTTTTTAAAATTTAAAAAGAACCTAACATAATTTTTTAAATCTCGGGGATGGCCGCACCCCCCACGCGCCCCTTGAATCCGCCCCTGAGTATGAGGGCAAGTCTCTAATATTCGTAATAGGTTAAGTCTTTAAGGCGGGTTTTAGGTATATAGATGTAGTAGTGCATTTTAAACTCTATCATCGAGTTTATTAAGTGGAGTTTTTTTTTTCGGTTTGTAAAGTGGTATTTTCCTCTTTCTCACTTTATTTGGAATTGAGTTTTCTCTCTATTCTTTCTGATGCTCACCTTTATGAAATAGATTCTCTCTCCAACTCTCATTAGGTAAAGAAAAGAAATTTTTCATGACATATTTTGATATAATCTTGTTATTAAGATTTTTAAAAAATGATATATTTTTTAAACTTGTAGAGATTTAACTACAGATTTTGTCTTATGCAAAATCTAGTTATTTGCCAATCTTATTATTTAATCATTTTACAACTTTATATGTTAAAAAAGGAAAAAGAAAATTTCTTCATTAGAATGGAGAAAAGAGTTGAAAAAAATGTAAAGAAAATTTGTTATTCATAACTTACCTAAGGAGAAAAAAAAGGTCATATAACCTTTAAAGAAACTAAGAATGGTGGTACACACTAGTATCTTATGTGACATTAACTCATGAGGGTCCGCTTGGATAAGGTGTTTTTTTATTTTATTTATGAAATGATTTTATTGGGTTTTGTAATGAGAAAGTAATATTTATAAAATGATTAGATGTGTTTGGATTGATAAATTTAGTTAATTTATTAAAATTTATGTATAAAAAAATAATTATTATATATATAATAATTATTTTATATAAATTATTAAATGTATTTTTTAAAAAGTGGGTCCCGCTCGATGATATGAAATGTCTGCACGCTGACGATTATTTACGTTTGTACATGCATTTGGTCCAATGAAGTTGTAACATTTTTTGTTGGAAGGCTGACAAAATTTCAGAGGGGCTATGCTTGTCCCTACCAGGAAGAAAAGGCTGCACATTCCACCGACAAAATCAATGTGATCATGATTGTTCATTATTTTAATAATATTTACGTGATAATTTTACTGTACAAGTTTTTACAATTTCGATTGCAATGGTAGATGAATGCCACTACCAAACATGATTAATTTTGGTTTTACAGATAAATATAAATAATGGCTGTCCAAACAGAGCCTGATTTTTAATGTATATTGTTTGTCTCAAATTCATCAACTCAAATTAAAAAAAAAAAGGAATGAGAGGATTTGTTATACTTGAATATAAATGAAACTATATGCATTAACATGGTGATATATGATCTTTATAAGTATTGTTATTGTCATTAGTCTAACATATATATGTGTGGGTAAGGACTCAGAGACTTTCTAACCATACAAAGCAATAATTTTCCTGAAGTTTCTTTCAAGATTTCAAATTGTATTCTCAACAACAACAACTTCTAATAAGCATTTTTTTCACTAAATGAGATGGATTATATAACTCATAATTTTTTACCAAATTTGACCTAAATCGATTTCCCCGTTTAAAGGTAATATATTTTTCTTATAATTTATATCGAATTCTTTTTTGGTTTTTGTTTTCCTTTTCAATTTGAGTTAATAATTCTTCATTTTATGAATGTTTCATGATTTATATGAGATTCACTTATTATCCAAATAATAATGACACAACAATAATAGCTAAGTCATTGTTTCACTATATATAGAGTTTACTACATGAATCATATTTTAGTATCGTATTTTATCTACACATATTGTTCTCATTTACATTTATATTTATATTTTAAAATATCATTTTTTTTACTAGTTTCTCTTTAACTCTTTTTTTTTAAACTTAAATTAATAATTCTCTCTTTTTTAGATATGGTATTGAAACATATAAAAATCTCTCATCCACACGTCTAAATGTTTCTCTCATTAATTTTCCATAATCCAAATTCATTAGCAAGTATGGTTAATCTTGTCATTTCAGTTTGGCTAGACAACCTTGGTGGAGTGGAGAAAGCATTAAAAAGGACAAATATTGACGTACAATATATAATAATAATACTAATAAATAGTAAAGTAAATCAATAATTTAATCAATAAGAGGTGGAGAAATGTTTTGTGATCTTGAAGATGCTTTTACCGATTAAAAAGGTTTGATGACTGGTCAAACCGGTAACAAACCACGTGCGCGAGTTGCGACCAATTTAATCCATGCGTAGCTAATTGTACATCAAAACCTGTCGGTGGTACCACCACAAATACAGGCAGTACTGTCACTAATTCTACACTGACGCGCGTACACGTGTTTTAAGTTTTAACAATGCTTGAGTTTTTTGTGACGACGACTTTACCGTGACTGAAAAATCGTACGAAATTATCGCAAAAACTCGCCAGAGTTGAGATATGCTAAAGATTGTGTAGGTGACACGAAAATTTTCATGATACTTGCAGGTTGGGGTGTGTGTGTGGATAAGGATAATGGTGGTAGTCAAATAAAATGTGTGCTAAGGTATGTTAGCACGTGAGGATTTTTAAATTAGGTTGTGCATTATTAAAGGGTTACTCTTAAGAGTAACGACAAGGGGAGTGAAAAATTAGACTGAAAACGTAAAGTGATTGACGTGACGTGACAGTTATGAAAAGACAAACTAATACCCTAACCAAATCATAAGTGAACCTTAATGGATAATGGATAATTTTGTCTTTTTTATAACTGTCACGTCTATCACTTTACGTTTTCACTCTAATTTTTCACTATGTATATCATTATCCTACTCTTAATTAGTTAGACCCTTTGCCCGACCGGCAGGTGCCAACATGCGACCGATCGGCGGGAACCGTCGCGTTTATGAACTAATTTTGATGCATTTGATGTTTTGAGGGTTTTTGTATATGTCTAGATATGTTTAAAATGGTTTCGAAGTGATTTTTTAGGGTTTGGAATGGTTTAATGATCGAAATTGTTGTTCTTGGTCGGAAATGGTGATTTTGTATTCTATGAGTTGAAGCGGTGTTAAACACTCACTTTTGATTTTTCTTATGCTATAGTTTACGGTTGGAATTCGTTAGTATATCCAAAACGCGGGAATGATCCTTTATGGGTATATATACATTGAAGTGATTGTTTTTAACCTATTTTGAAGGTGGCAAAGTAGGTAGTGGCGGATCCAGAAATTATTATTTGGAGGGGTAAAATTATATAGTACTGTTAGTAAAAGTTATATTATAATATTTGGGGGGGCAAAATTCTAATTTTCTTAAGTATTTAATTAAAATTTTTAAATTTTTTGAAAGGATATAATACAAAATTTCAAATCTTAGGGGGCGGCCGCACTCCCTGCTCTCCCTTGATCCGCCTCTTAAAGTAGGGTTGCAAAAATGGTGAGCATTAGGAACGATAGGTCTTTTTCATGTGTCGTTTGGAGAAATGGTGTCAATCGATTGATGAGATTACGAGCCAAATATGCAATGAACATGTATATTTGGACAAGGAGTGAAAAGTGTAAAACCTTATTGAACTGAGCGTTGAATGACTGAACAAGTGCTGAGTTTATAAGTGGCTTATTCACGGATTTTCCTCGCAGACTGGTTGGCATGTATGCAAGGTGTGTTGATGTTTAGTCCCTTTGTTCGTCATAATTGGTTCATTTTGTAACCAACTAGTGGTTAGATCTGTCAACTACTTTTTTTTACCTTTCATAAGGCAAGGCAGAAACCCTAAGACGAAGGCAGCAAGCAAAAAGAGTGTTGTCCTGCAAACCATCAAACCTCAAATTCAAAACTACACTTACCAGGGCATACACATTTATATTGAGTAGTATATATGCGCAAAGTGCGTAGAACCATCATATGTAATATTCATATACATGAAAATAAAAATACTAAAAAACGTACGTAAAGTACATGCACACATGAATGCATGCATGCATTCATGCATATATGCCACAGAATTAAGCAAACTCTTTCTTTCCTAGGTAAAACTGAAACAGAACAAACATAATAAGTTAATTGTAGTATTAAGATATCAAATACATTAAAGAAAAAACTGTTGGAACTAATGTAAGGTGATCAGATGCTATATATTAGATGTTGCAATAGTCTATTGCACCTTTGTAATTGTCCATAAATGATTTTAGAGTTACAATAAATATGGATGTATTACTAGAAATAAATTAATTTGTAAATTTTCTATCATTAAATTTCATGCCCCATAAATTGCTATAAAAAAAAGTTTTCGTATGTAGATCAAGATCAGCATGTCATCGAACGATACAATCACTTCAAAGCTATATATTTATAGGTTTAGGGTTGCCAAAAATTCACCTAAATCATGTAAGAACTCAATTACCAACGTAGAAGTTCAATTGGGTGAAGAAAATTCTTTTTAAGTTGATTTGCCCCCTCTTTAATTTGGTGCTCTAAAATTCTGTATTTTTAGTCCAAATAATTCCTAAAAGTACTCAAAACTCAATCAAACCGATTTGGATTCAATTACCATAAATTAGGTTTAAAAAAAACCATACTTGGAAGCTTTTCAAAAAAAATAATAATAAAAATAAAAGGAATCTTCTCAAACAGTCACTTCTTGAATCTCTCAAAATGCAAAACACCAAAGTTGTAAATTTTGTCATGGCTTTTCATAACAACTTGAATTACCAAAATCAAAGTTAATATGAAGGAGTTATGCCTAAATTACTAAAATATGTTGTAATTTTTCAACTTTCTATTTTTCATCTCATTTGTATTCCAACTTAGTTTTTATGCTCCAAATCTTCTTCAAATCAATCAATTAACTTAATGAATATGTTTTGGAACTATTTAAACTTCTCAAATCATTTCAATTAAAGGCATGTTCATATTTTACAAAACACTTTCAAGTGGTTTAGAATACAAGTATCTACAAAAATATATAAAATAAAGTAAAATACACTAAAATAATTAAAAATTCACAAAAAGACCAAGTTGAAAATATAAAATATAATCATATAAATAAGTGATAACAATTTTTTCTTACATTTTTTATTTTCCTCTATTGATATTGAAATGCTTACACCAAAACAAAAAGAAAAAAAATATTAAGTGAACTCAAATACAAATGCTCTAATGCCTAAAGAAAAGAAACTAATTAAGTGTGTGTTTGATTAGTGGGTTTATGGAAAAGAAAAATAAATGAAATGAAAAATTGGTGCAATATAATGATTCTCTTAAAATTATTTTTATATATCATTTTGGTAATACTTCACGCTCCTCTATTTTGAAGGAGGGAGGGAGTGGAGATTATAATTATCATTGCTCACTATTATTATTATCATTGTCATTCATCGTGCTAAATCAAGCACACCCTAACATTACAAAATATTAAAAACAAAAAATTATTCGATCACTATATCCTGAAATTTGGGGCAGTTGCAAAATTAATGACAAACAACTCAATTATTATTATGCATGGAAAATTTGAACGGTCTTTTTGGGACAAAAAAACAAGAACGACAGATGAGAAGTTCTCCTACGTAATCCATATTCAAAATCACATGTACTACTACTATTGAATTTCTCTTTTCATGTCGGATTTTGCTGAAAATAATTGCATTTGGTTTCGTATTGATGCTATCAACAAAGACGACAAATGAAAAGTTTTACTACGTAATAATTCTCATGCAAAGTCACATGTAGTAATGCTATTGAATTCCATTTTTTCATGTTTGATTTTGCTGAAAATCATTGCATTCTGTCTCGAAATGATCCCAAAAAAAAGAAGGAAAAAAACAAGTAAAGTAACGAGCATGCACATGAAAATCTCGGTGCACGGACTACGTTATCCACACTTGCCTATAATGTGTTCGAAACTTTCAATCAAACAAACGTATGAATGGTTGAAACTTGAAATTATGCCGTCTAGATCCGTGAATTTCTCGATGCATACGTCTCGAAGTTGAAGTTATTTTGATTGCATTCGTGGGTTTTTGTTTGCATATGCTTGGATATTTTCATCTCTTCAAAACTTGATATCATTCAATATGCCATAGACAAGGTTTGTCTTTGTATGCATGCACGAAGTTGAAATTATTTATATCATTGACAATTTATGAATTAAATAATTCAAATATTTTGTAAAATTTTATTTTGGAATTAGAATCTTATAGGAGGCTCTCACAATAATATTAAACGTAAACAAGATTTGTGTGCTTTTTACCTTTATTTTATTCTCAATTGCAATGTTGCAAGCTCCCTCCTACTACCTCTCCACTCAAGAGAAAATGAAGGAAAAAGATGTGTTATAATTTTGGCCCTTGCCTTTTTGACCAAAAAAACAAGTTTGTTATAACTCACGAATGGAGGTTTAGTTAAAATTCTAAGTTTTACTTTTCTTAACACGGTTCACTTGAATACATGTCTATAATTGAGGTGAATATACAAAAAAGTACCAAAATGGCCAAAATAGCCACAACTTTGGCTCTTGTCATTTTTGAAAAAAAAAATATGTGTTATAACCCATGAAAATAGAGATTTGGTAAAAATTATAAGTTTCAATTTTTTGATATCATTCATTTGAATGCACGTTCACAATTGAGGTGAGTGCAAATAGTATGGAAACGGCCAAAATAGACACAATTTTGTCCCTTGTCATTTTTTACTAGAAAAAAGGTGTGCTATAACTTGCGAAAAATAGAAGTTAGGTGAAATTTCTAAGTTTTACTTTTTTTTACTCCATTTACTAAAATGCATGTTCACAATTGCGCACACTGTGTAAAGAAAACAATGCGAAAACAACCAAACTAGGCACAATTTTGGCCAAAACCGCTTTTAGCAAAAAAACTGTACTGTGACGATATATATATATATATATATATATATAATTAAGATATCATAGTTAAGTACATAACCTGCATAGTTTTAAATTGTATTGAACAAACTTGACAGTGACTTAGTAAATATGTAAAATATATAAATGAATTAGGAAATAAGTAGCTTAAGAAAGTTTCAGATATATATGTTCCCTTTGAATCTATTCGTTTCTTGGCCACCAATAAGCATTTGGTCAGAACATTGTAGGCCAATTTAACTTTTCAAATGATGAAATAAAGAATAAAGGGTCTTAGTTAAAATAGATAAAGAGTCGCATGTGAAACTCTCATTTTGATAAAATATTGGATTAATCATTTTTTATTATCATTTAATCCATAGTTTATGTCTTTTATGGTTTTGTTGTACATATCTTCAGTCAATTCATTCATGGATTCTAGACCAATTCCATGCATTGTTAATTGACCCAATCATACAAGTTGTTTATTTGCTTCTTTGTGGCAAATTTCTGGAGCTCCAAGTTGATTGCTTTACGCCTTTACCCCTTCAAAAGAAATCCTTTTTCCTTTGATTTTTCTTTTTCTTTTTTAATTTAATTTGATCATCAAGCATCACCTTAATTTGTTAATATCTATAAATGTTCCTTTTTTTTCAACATCAACTTTGTATTATAAAGAGAAAAGAATAGATTGTTGGAAATTAAGCTAAACTTTATTAATTAGAAATTATATTTTTAATAGGATTTATTTATTAGATTGTTATATTTAGGAATTAGAATTTGTGAGGGATACACTTTTCAAATCCTTATATAGTTTAGATTTATTATTACCCTATAAATAGATGGTGTTAGAGGTCTTTGTAAGAGAGAGAGAAAGGGGTAGAGGAGTAAGAGGTGTGGAGAAAGCTATACTGCTTAGAGAAATTCCGAGAATCAGGGAATCAGCGAATTGTGTTGTTGTGTGGTGGTTGTACTATACACGTGATATTGTGATTGTATTCCTCTTCTCCCAAATACATATTCTTGTGATAAATAAATAAAAGCGTTTTCGCATATTATTGTGTTAGTAGAAGAACTATTTTCTAGTTCTAAGTTTAATATCAGAAATTTTTATCTCTAGCAGTGGTATGAGAGATTTTTCTCTCTTTCAAGTATCACCTTAATTTGTTAATATCTATAAATGTTCCCTTTTTGTCAACATCAACTTTGTATTATAAAGAGAAAAGAATAGGGGCGAAACTCGAATTCGTGACTTTACATTGAAAATTCAAGTTTTATCAATGGATCTTTTTTGAAACACTATAATCACACATACTAAAGAAGTAGGATTTGAGCGTTTATCTTTGTGAAATCAATGTTTGTAGTTATAATACCAAATAAAACAGATGGATATATTGATAACCCTTGTTTTATTCTATAAATTCATGTATAACTACTCTCTTATAAAACTATGAGTAAATGACTCGGATAATCTGTCAATTTGGGAGTACGTATAATTTTGGTTCACAATTTAAAAAATAAAAATTATATTTTAATATTTCAATTTGAATTTTATCAAAGAAATGATATTTAACTTATTTTTCATCAATTTGATAACTAATATTGTTAGTTATGTGTGACACAAAATTTTAAAATGATGAATAAAATCACATGACAATCGACACATTACTTGTCAAATGGATGAAAAAAATGTGTTGAGAATTATTTTATGATAAAATCTACATTGAGAGATCAAAATATAATGTTTTCAAAATCAAGAATCAAAATAATACTTATCTCCAAATTAAAGAATGATTGAAGTCATTTTCTCTAAAACTATTTATTGATGAATACAGTTGAAACAAATATTATTGGTCAATTTGAATCTTGATAATGAAAATTAAAGAAGGATAAAAGAGAAGAACAATGGCCATTACTCCATCCTTTCGACAAAGTAAAAACGCCAGCATTTCAATTGGATCCGACAACATTAAAAGAATTAATGTCCTAATCTTGTAGGACAGACAAATTGGGTGTTTATTGGCTTGAACAGAAATCAATTTGCACATTAATCTAAGAAAAAGTTTATAATGGGCTATCTTGCATTGTTTATATGTTCCTACTTTGTGAACAAATGTGAACGATAATCAGGGACATTCCAGATTGATGAGACAGAGGAAACTACCCATATTACTAAATTTGTATAATTATTTATCGAGTATAACCTTAATTACATCATTTGTCTAGTTTTCTCAAACAAATCAAAATATTTTCTTTAAGATTGCATTTAAAAGGTTAAAACTGAAATTTGGAATACATAATAAATTCAATTTTAGATTTTTTTTTCTACTTATGATACTTAAAATATATTTATCTAGTAAAAATTCCAATGGACATATTCAACTACTATTCTTGTAATTTCTTATGATAGTAATTCAAATAGCATCCACAAGTTAGTTTGATTGCTTGGTGAAAAAAAAAATTTCTTTTCTTAAATCTTTTCAAAAAATTAAAATTAGAAAGACTCAGAGTGAATAATAAAATATTTTTTATTATTACAAAATGCTAAGCATATTTTTGGAAGAATTAAGATATTTAAAATATTATTGTAAAGTTTATCTTACATGTAAATAGTATTTTAAAGTTGTAATATGTATATAATGATTAATCTTATTCACTAGCATGTATTGCAAAGAACGATGGAGCTTTACTAACAATTAGAATGCATTTTGCTAATTATCGACCAAATAAACACCTTATATATAAATGTGTCATGTTACAAACTAAGTCTCATACTATTCAAATCAGCAAATATTTTGGGTGGAAATTTTATGATTCATGATTATTCATTAGCTTATCTATGATATTTTTAGATTGGATTTGTTTGATATATGGTAGATTTTAGATTGAATTCTTACAATAACCAATAATATTGTTAAACTGGTTTCTATCAATTCAATAATACTCTCAAAGCATTCGTAATATTATGGTATGATATTATAGATTTTATTTAATTTACAACGCTAGGTTTTTACTTTTAATGATTGCTTCTTAGTCTAATATTTGAAAGATTAAATATTTTATTTATGCGTAGTTAGATTGACCTTTGTTATACTTGGTAATTTCATAACAAAGTTTTATAATTTTTAATATTGAATATTTAAATATATATATATAAAAGTATGCAATAGTTTTAGTTTCATCATCATTTTTTTTAAAAAATAGACATTTAGATTTTACTTATGAAATACATAAAAATAAAATTTAGACAAAATTAACAAACAACATTAAAAAATAATAATTTACATTCAATAATATTTTGTTCAACATGATTAACTACACAAACTGATCTATAAGTACAAATGTAGCATTATATGTTGAATTTAAAATAAGTTTCATCATGAGTTTCCTATAATTAAACAATCTATGTTTGTTCAACATGATTAACTACACAAACTGATCTATAAGTACAAATGTAGCATTATATGTTGAATTTAAAATAAGTTTCATCATGAGTTTCCTATAATTAAACAATCTAAGTTAACCATTTTGATGAGAACTTAGTAGTGATGAGAACTAAAAATGAACTCTTAAATATAAAACATAATAAGAAGAGTTACTTTGAAGAAAATCAAAAGCAAGAAAAATAAAATGAAAAAAAAAGAGAGAAAAAAAAAATCACAATCACACCCATATTGTCGTGTTTTTCTTGATAGATGACTACTAACAAGATTCGTCAATCTTTCATCCAATGAAAACCAATATTCTTTGGCACTAAGAAAGCAAACTTAAAGCAATGCATGATCCTTGTAATGAACATTTCATTACTTATCTTAACCAAAACTCTTTTGCCACAAAAGGAAATTATTATTATAAAGTAAACGTGAAAATTATGATATTTGCTTTGTAATGATTTCTTCCTTTGGCTTTGCTTGTTGCACTTGTTTGAGGCCGGCATACCACGTTTAATGCACAATGATAGTATGGCTAACAACAAAAGTTCTTAAAGCTAAAGTTATCATCTCTCAATGAAGCTATTGCATCCTTTCAAAACTCAAAAGGCAACTTCAGATCATATTTTCACATATGACAAAAACTCATGGAAACCAATTCATTTCATATCTAAAATGCACAATTAATATTTGAAATGCACAATTAATGGCGGCTGAAATTATGATTTTAATTTGCTATCATTTTATTATAAGTGAAATTGTAATTAATTCTCGTTTCATATACGAACACGTTTCATATGAAACCAACTGATCAAATATTGAGGGGGTTTTTTTAAAAAAAAAAAAGTTTTATGGTACTTGTTGCATATGATGTGCATGCCCAATTCTTGGTAATCATCATTTATACAAACAATCAAATGTACCCAAAAATAATAATCAATCGCAATAACAAAAAATAATAATAATCTTGTAAGAATTGCTATCATTCACCCTTTTTTTTTTATGGAGGTACAGAAAAGTTCTTGATAAAAAATTGAACCCGTATCTTGAATCCTATTCCTTTGATGAATTGCGTGAGAATTTTTTTATATATTTACACTCGTTCTTAAAAGTATAGCCAATAAGATTTCACCTGTTAGTAATATATAGAAAACTATCGATACCAAGAAACGTGGGCAAATTAGGTTAAAATTTCCAACAAAAGCTTTTAGTGGTGTACAATCATTATTCATCATTTTATGGTGTGGTGTCCATTGATGAGTACATTGTTCTAGATTTTTTTTTAATGGTTTTGATGACTAAGATGAACATGAGCAACTAACATTATGTGAAGAATAAGCACATCAGTCAAATCACTCTCCAAACTGAAAAAATGAAGGTCTATACAAAAGCATTCTAGTTCAATGGCCGAACCATACTGGGAATAATGCAACTTCTTGCCGCTGGATGAGTGTTTCTTTTTCTTACAAGGGAATTAAAGCATACGTTTTATTGATACGTCCAACCTGAAATTTTTCATAGCTGTTATAAGTTGGGACAGTAATCCCGCATGTTTACAAGGAGTCTGTCTACCTATATTATCTGTCCAAAATCGGAAAAAGGTGGAGTGACGTTAAATTAGCAACTAGCGTAATATTTCGTTAATCTAATGATGAATCATATTAGAAATCGTTTACAAGAAGTCTGTTTGACTATTAGTAGTTCGTCCAAATTCAAAAAAAGATGGAGAGTTATGTTAAATTAGCAACGTAATATTTCGTCAGCATATAATAATATAAATCATATTAAAAATAGTATAAATATACATAAAATACTATGATGGGATATAATTAATATACATAACCTCATATAATGAAATAAAAGATATTTGGTTGTTGTTGTTTCTAAGTTGGAATATGTAGGATCGATTTAATCAAAATAATGCAAAACATATATTTAAACTTGATTGCACAAGAAGACAAAGCACCGAACTCTAATAAGTTGTGAACTTATTTCTGTAAAGCAAAGTAAATAAGTCTAATGCTTATTTATAAAGAATGACACACAACACCCAACTCAAGACAATAAATAACTTGAGCCAAATTAACTCTTTTATTTAAACTCACAAGCCGAATGGCTTTTCTTTTGCTACACAACAAAAACGCTCTGAACACGAGCAATCGAGGCAAATTTTCTATTCTATATTTTCTGTGTACAAAAATCACTTAACCTCATAATGTATTCATAAGTTAGGAAAGTAACTAAAACTAATAAGGATTTGAACAACAATCCTTTTATAATTCTATTTTCTAAATCAAAATAATAAATAATTAAAACACAAATCTAAATAGGATTTAGTTTAATCCCATATCTGTCTCCCTTAAACTAAATCTGTATAATTAATTATACCCAAAAGCTTCTTCAACTTTACGAATATCTCCACTTGATTTTCAAACTTGCAATAGTTAATTGCAATCTCCTTATTTTGAACCAATTCACATATAAAGTGAAATTTGATATCGATGTGTTTGCTCTGTCTATGAAACACTGGATTCTTTGTCAACTCAATAGTTGATTTGCTATCACAAAATATTATAATCGGACTATCTTGTTTATGTTGAAGAAACCCAAATATCCTCCTTAACCATAATGCTTGAGTAGCATTGTTTGCTGCTGCAATGTATTCTGTCTCCGCTGTTGACAATGTAATCACTTGTTGGTTTTTTGAATTCTAAGAAAATACACCAGAACCAGTAAAGAATGCATACTCAAAAATACTTTTCAGCTAAACTGTGACACCAGCCCAATCACAGTTTATGAGTCCAAAAAGTTCAACTGGATCATTAGATAAATAAATAATTCCATCTCCTTGAATACCTTTAATGTACCTCAAAATTCTCTTTGCTGCTTATAAATGTGACTGTCATGGATTTTTCATAAACTTGCTAATCAAACCAACGTTGAAAGTAATATTCGGTCTTGTAGAAGTCAAATATTTCAAACTTTCAACTATACTCTTAAAGTATGTCGGATTTACAGGTCCTCCTATCTCTTCTTTTGTCAACATCAAATTTTCCTCAACTGGAGTCAAAATTGGTTTAGTTCCATCCATTTTGAATTTTTTTAAGATATCTTCTGCATATTTTTTTTGAGAGATAAATTTGCCTTGATCAGACTGTAAAAATTTAATCCCAAAAAAATAGAACATAAGACCCAAATCAGTCATCTCAAATTGTTTAATTATGGTCTCCGTAAATTCAGCAATCATGTTTGGATTGTTGCCTCTAAAAATTAAATCATATACATACAAATCAGCAACCATGATATGATGATGTCACATATAAAGTATGCTCATATGGACACTTTTGAAAGTCATGATCTGCAAAGAAAGAATCAATGCGTGTATACCACACCCTTAGATATTGTTTTAAGCCATATAAAGCTATTTTCAATCTGTAAACCTTATTTTCTTGACCTTTTCTGATACAACCTGTAGGTTGCTCTACATACACTTCTTATTTAAGAACACCATTCAAAAATATAGATTTGACATTCATTTGATAAATCCTTCAATTATTTTGTGTAGATTAAGAAATTATCAAACGTACAGTATCAAGTATGACAATAGAAGCAAATACCTCAATATAGTCAATGCTAGATTTCTGTTTATAAATTTTAGCAATAAGTCTCACCTTGTATCTATCTACTTTTCCATCAAGTTTATATTTTGTCTTATAAACCTACTTCACTCCAATTGCATTCTTTTCACTTGGAAGATTTGTAAATTCCCAAGTATCATTCTTCTAAATGACATGAATTTCTTTACACACTACTTTTATCCAACAATCATCATAAGCAGCATCTTTAAATCAACCAGGTCACAATCTGCAAATAATAAATCATTATTATCATTAGTATTATTACCCACAACATAATCTTGCAATCGAGTTGGTAATTGTTGCTGTCGTTCTGGTCGACTAGACTGTGCGGGAATTCTTTGCACACTTGAAAATAAAGGATCTTGAGATAGTTGTTCAACTTGTTCTTCCTGTTGTCCATTTTCTTCTTCTTCTTCTTCAATTAATAAAGGTATGGTGGTTGACCAATTGATGTTGTTGGTTCTTTAGAAGACCAATCTCATACTCCTTGTTCATTAAAAGTGACATCTCTACTCACAATCATCTTCCCTATATCAAAATTAAATAACTTATAACCTTTTGTTTGTAGACTATAACCAACAAAAATGCACTTTTTCGCCTTATCATCTAATTTCTTTTTCAAGGCATTTGAAATATGAGAATATGCAAGACAACTAAATACTCTTAAGTGACTGATATTTTGTTTCTTACCAGACCAAATCTCGCATGAAGTAATCACATGATTACACCTCGTATCACACCTGTTTAAAATATAAACAGTACTAGAAACTGCTTTAGTTCAAAATTCCTTGGGCATAGCTTTTGCCAACATCATGGATCTCACCAAATTTATCAGTGTTTTGTTTTTCCTTTTTGCCACCCCGTTTTGTTGAAAAGTGTACCTGACTGTTATCTGATGTTTAATACCATGATTAATCAAGAAATTATCACATATAGTGTATTCTGTACCTCTATTAGTTCTCAAGGTCTTAATGTAATATCCACTTTGCTTTTTTACATATACCTTGAATTTCTTGAAAATATCACAAGCATCATATTCATTCTTTAAAAAATAAACCTATGTGTTCCTAATAAATCATCAATAAATGTGATAAAATACTTACTACCATCCTGAGAAAGTATCCTAACGGAGCACCAGTTTGAGTGAACCAACTCCAACAGATGATTAGCTCTCTGAAGCTTGTCTTTGTGAAAAGAATGTCTGTGCTTCTTTCTCTTGATACAAGACTCACACTGTCTAAGAGAAAAATAAATAGAAAGCAATCTCAAAACCATATTTTTCTTGAAAAGAAAATCCAAGTCACCAAAATTAAAATGACCAAATCTCATGTGCCACAACCAAGAATCATTAAAAATAGTGAAACTAAAACCAGTATAATTACCATAGTTTAGAGATAAAGGAAACAACTTACTATGGTACATATTCACTTTAACAATTAATCCCAACCTTGCATCACTGATCATACATATACCATGCTTAAAATTTATACCATACCCTCTTTCAAATAATTGGTTAAAACTCGACAAATTTCGGTAAAGATTGGCAACTAAAAGACATCTCCAATAAAACTTGTCGATCCATTTTTCAAATATTCGGTATTCTCCCCTTTCTAAGAACATGCACAACAATATTATTCTCGAATTTTACTGTGGTTTTAAAAGATTCATCCAAATCAGAAAATAACTCATTTTTCCTAGTCATGTGATTACTACAGCCAACATCTACATACCAATTACTATTCTTTGTTTGATCAGTTTCAGCAATAGAAAATAAAATAGCTTATTTATTTTCATTCCTATCAGTCTCAGCAACTTGGACATGCACATTAGATTTTGCACCCCAACAATCTTTTTTATAATTGCCATTTTTTTTCACAATTATAACATTTTATTTTACTCTTTTAGGAATTATTAGTATGTTGAGAACTAAATTCATTATTTTATCTTTGCTGAAAAAATTGGTTATCTCTATCGCGACCTCCGTAATTATTTCTACCACGTCCACGTTTGAAAATCTGGCCACGAGCATTTGTCTCAGCTCTATTGGAGTTATCTGTTTGGGCTTGCAACGCCTTCTCTATAGTCTCCTTCTCTACATAACCATTCAACTTTTTATTAATTCTCTGTTCATGTAGGATTAATGAACCTTGTAATTCTTCAATTGTCCATGTGGACAAATCCTTGATTTCTTATGTGACAACCACAACATGATCAAATTTTATAGGCAGTGTGTTGAGAACTTTCTCAACAAAGATTTCATGTGTTAATATATACATATTTAATTCCATATCGTCTTTAATCGCTGACAGACGAGAAAAATACGACTCAATGGATTCTGTCTTCTTCATTGTGCAAAGCTCAAACTTTTGTTCCAACATCATCCAATTATTTGGTTAAACCTTGTCAATACCTCTGTATGTTTTCTCCAAAATATCTCACACATTCTTTGCACTTTTGGCGGTTGAGATTTTCTCAAATACTGACATATCAATTGCTTGATGAATTTGGAACAATGAATTTGGGACAATGTCAAACTTGCTTTCTTCCTTGCACTTGCATCAACATCTTCAGACTATTATGCTTCAATATATTTGACTAAATCAAACGCTTTTAATTGGATTTCCATATGAATTCTCCAATAATTATAATTTTATTTTTGTTGAGTTTGAAAACAATACAAATTATATTTTTAGTCATGGTTAAACAATAATGATCAAGTTTTGATACCAATTTATAGGATTGATTTAATCAAAATAATGCAAAACACAGATTTAAACTTGGTTGCACAAGAAGACAATGCACCGAATTTTCTATAAAGCAAAGTAAATAAGCCTAATGCTTTTTTTTTTACAAAGTAAATAAGCACGCAAATCAAGACAAGAAATAACTTGAGGCAAATTAACTCTTTTATTTATTTAAACTCACAAGCCGAATGGCTTTTCTTTTGCTAGAGACAAAAACGCTCTGAACAGGAGCAACCGAGGCAACTTTTCTATTCTGTATTTTTTATGGGCAAAAATCACTTTACCCTATCATGTATTTATAGGTTTGAAAACTAACAAAAACTAACAAAAACCAACAAGACTTTAAAAAACAATCTTTTTATAATTCTGGTTCCTAAATTAAAATAATAAATAATTAAAACACCAATCTAAATAGAATTTAATTTAATCCTACCGAACATCAGCAAGGAAATATAATGAAATAAAAGCTATTTGGTGGCTGTTGTTGCTAAGTTGGAACATCAGCAAGGCAAAAAGGTATAGTGTTGTTAACGTTGTAAGTAGTGGCATTTCATTTTTGTAATGACCGAGATTAGTTGTTTGCACTAAGTGGCAGAAAATTTCTTTTAAGGTTACTGTCAAAGTTCTTAAGGGGCTTGAAACAAAACATTTTATCAGATTAGTTCGTGTTCCTCAATTAATAATTCAACCAACTAATCATAGTAAAATAAAACTGAAGTGTAAGATAATTATTTATACATCACAAACTAATTATACGTGCATAAACAAAAGTTTATACCAAATGCTACAAGAACCAGCAAAATGTGCCCACAATGTTTTTCATTAACAAGTTTCAACTTTACAAACACCATTTATATGGCCAATTGGCCATTGATTGCCCAATCTATGTATAGTTTGCACTTGTGCTGAAAACAAAAATGATCTAACCCTCAAGAATCCAAAGGAAACAAAATGTCACTAATCTACATTCTTAAACAACAATGGAAACAACACATCTGAAGAATTGAGGATGTTCAAAAATTCGAGCTACAAGGTAAGGAAATTTCTTAAATATTTTCTTTTGGGTTGTAATATCAGACTCAGGAGTAGCATACATCAACGAACTGCTGAATCAGAAACAAGTGGTTCGCTCAATTCCAGGAGTTCATTACAGAGACCGGTGAAAACAACCGAATCTGTTTCAATAGGTCTGAATTTGATTAGAGCTGCAGGCACCAGATCCTCCTCTTCAAGTGTAATAGGTTTCTCTCCTGCTGCCGGAAAATGTGGGATCACCCGCCGTTTTATGAGGACTGGATGTAATAGTTCGAACTCTAAGCTGGGTTCCTTCAGTGCTGAGCAGACAAACTGACGATAAAGGAACAAAGAAGACATCATTCGTCACTGCCTCAACAGAGAAGCATCATATAAACAATGGGTGCAGATGCAGAAAACAGTGTAACCGAATTTCTTAAATGTATAGTAACTCATAAACACTCTGCAAAGCAACCGATGATTCTATGATTTGATGGAAGGACATCATTGCATTTCCTTCACTGCTACCTGGCATTGCCAAAAAACACAACCTGCTGCCGAAAATCTCTCTCCGGAGTTATACTGAACAGGTAAATCCTCCCTCCTTTACAGTAGCAACTTCTCCTAAAGTCTCCTGACAAGAACTGACTGGAGATGACAAAAGGAAACAACCCCGCCTACTATGGCAGGGTGGCTTTCTTCTTTCACAATATAACTTCAATTTGAATTTTTCTGTTTCATTCATGGCACATTGTTGAGGAGACCCAAGTAAAAGGCATAAAAATGAGAGCCAGCTAGTAGGTGAGATCTAACACTATCATATGCAAAATACCACCTTTCCATCCAACCTAGACTAGCACTTCCAAATGGATAATTGGTAGGATATCCTTGCATACTCAAATGAAAATAATTTCAATTTGTACTATTATTTTCAAATGTAAGATACCAAATCATTTCTGGGCAAGAAGATCTGCCTCGTAAAAATGATAAATTTTAATGGATGCATTTGAAACTTCATTTTGTGTTCATTCAGGAACTTGGGTAGCAAACTTAGTTTGATGCTTTTGGATTCATGAGGACCACTTCAATCACGCTAGGGGTTCCAGGGATAGGAAGGATAGGTAGAAGTTCAATAACAAAACCCAAACAAGAATAGGAAAAGCGGGAAGCGGTGCACGTGTGAGTGATGTTCACTGAATGCCCATTAGAAAGGCTAGAGTTCACAAATGGCTTTAGTTAAAATTTACATGAACTAAAATCATGCTAAATTTTAAGATTTTGCCATGTCAAGCACACAGAGAACAAGCAATAGAACAAGATTGCACACGTCCCACAAAAGCAGAAGGTAGACAAACTGCTAATATCCGAGGAGAAGTGCTCCTCACGAGCAAGAAGTGCAAATGCTTTGCCCTCAACCGGCCAGTTACTAAAAAGTTACTGTTCACGCCCATTCACGCTGCCAAATATGTTTTAGTCTCAAGGGTTTCAAGAAAATTACACTAACCATGCCTACAACTTTTTGAAGAAAATGTATGATACCCTGCTGTGTTAGAGTAGTAGTTACTATTTGGGGAGTTAGGATCAAGGACTACATGCAGTTCCATGGTTTTATCTGCCCCTCCACAAAAAACTTAAATCCAGACCTAGTAAACAATTTGCTGCAGTAAGAACATTGGAGGACTTACATCGTATAGACCAGTAGTGGACTCTGAAGGTAAAAAGATGCCCTGAAGCACCACTCCATCAGGAAACTGTATTCTGATGACAGTTTTTTTGTACCTCTTCCTTGCAGCTTGTGCCTGTTTTTCCTTGAAGGATCTAGGAATTAGTAGCTGGGACCCTTCAATCTTCTTTCTTCTCATATCTGCCTCTCTTTTCAATTCTTCACGCGAAAGATTATAAAAAGAATCAGGCAGTTCAATTTTTGCAGCTATGTTTTCAGGAACAGAAAAGAATACCCTGATCTGGTAGGTAAAGAAAGAATGAACGCCATCATTTTATGCAAATAGCGGTAAACATAAGAATGTGATCAGATGAAGTAAGGGGAGATGGTTTACCACGAAAATTAATCGTAAACCAAGATATAACATCTCTCACATAAGGAAAGAGACAAGACAATAAATCAGAGTCGTAGTATCAGTTTAAAGGTTAAATATAAATCTATGGAAGAAGATGATGAGAACCAAAAGGTCAAACAGATAAGAACATAAACTAAAAGATGCTTCCAAATCAAAATGGATATACGAAGTACATGAAACAACAACAATTAATTCACAAGTGTCGTAGAACTCAATTTTAAGGTCTTAACTCAAAACTCCGACTTCAAATGGCAAATTGTTACAACCCATTCAGTTTTCATTGAACTTGATACTACGTATTGGATGCTACAAGGAATAAGGCTGAAGGAATACAAACATTAAAGTGATGTGAAATGAATATGGTAATTGAAGACACATTGCCAAACAAGACTATAACTATGTTCCTCCATTCTATGAAACTTTAGTGAAATAATTACTTTTGTTATGGTAAAAGATTTGCAAACATGTGCAAATACTTCTTTAATCATTTCAAAATCTGTCCCTTTAAAAGAACAAGACAAAGCAAACTGTTTGCATTTAAAGACACTTAAAACTGAGGAGCCAAAGTTCTTTTGTAATCATCATTATTGGTGCCTTTTTACACCTTATCATTATTAGCAGTAACATAAGTGTTGATTACTTCAGGCCCCAACCAAACACAGACAAGAACAGATCGAGATAGAACACCTAAAGATGTTTGGAAAAAAGAATAGACTGTCAACCGGATACAAATCTTTACTGGCAAATTTTCTCTCCCAGATTATTTGAACACAAAATATCTGTAGCACGATGTACTATTTTAATCAATTTCCACATCCTGCTCCTAGCATAGAAAATAGTTGCTGCAAAAAAGGGAAATCAGGACAATGCTTGGAGGAGCAAAGTAAAACTAGCAAAGGAGGAATTTTCTTTCCGAATAGGGGAATCAGGACAATGTTATCAATTCATGACAAGTATTTATTGAATCCACAGTTCTCTTTATGTACACTTGCCCAGACTTCTGATTTCTGTATAGGCTTCCAAATGTGCATGCATATTGAACATAAACATGATCAACATAATTTGAACTCTGCGAAAACCCTAGCTCTGCTACTCCAACAGTAATGATAACCCAGATAGGTGTCAAAGCAAGATTGAGTAACGATTACTCTAATAACCAAAAAGAGAAAATCTTAAGTACGAAGAAACCAGTACAGCATGTACATGCAATACTTTTTTCATGCACAAAAACAACTCCGTTCTATTTCTTTTGACATGATTGTGAATACCAGAATAACAGGATTGGGTCCCATCATTCAGAATTTTCTCTTTTCTCCTTTCTCCTTTCTTCCCACAAATTCTTTGTGTTGTCCTCAAAGAAAAAGCCACTGGGGCTTCCTATAGAAGGTAAGAGGAAAAAAGGCAATACTAAAAAATAAAAGGTGAACTAAAGTTCTGATGCCGGATTCACAAAGAGGATGATGTTTTCCATCTTTTACGCGAAAACATTTCCAGCAACGTAAAGAAAAAGGTAAAAGAGCCAAAAAATTCTCTCCTATCCCTTCCTAATCCTAACAAATTTCTACAAACTGAGTTACATATCAATAAACAAGTAAGATTAGAAGCCAAAATTAGTCTATCTGCGACATCCACAAGCACAAATCCTCTAGAAGTTAGCATGCTAAGCAAGGCAGGTTAGCACATGGAATAACTACACAATGTTCCATAAGCATAAGTTAAATGCTTGAAAATTTGGTACCTGTCTGTCAATTGCCTTTGGCTCATCTGGTTCATATACCTTAGCAGGAGCTGCGGATGGCAAGTCTTCAACTTGTCGCAGCTCCAACGAAGAAATTGCATCCTTAATCAAACCAAGCTGTTTCTCAGATGGAACTTCCATCACAGCCCACATTTCCCCACCATCCTCATTCAAGTTGAAACCTACACATTCCAACAACTCCACAGCTCCAACAACATCACTAATTGCCTCCTTAATCTTTGGATTCCCCAACCTAATCTTTCTAAACTTCACATTTTCTGGCTCTTTAACAAGATTCTTCAAAAGCTTAAGTATCACCTCTTTCGAAACCTCTGATGGCTTCCCTGAAATATATGCACCAAGACAAACCTCCAATTCACTTTTCACATCCTCTCCACTATCATCACCCTGAAATTCCTTTTTTCCACCCTCATTTCTAGAATCAGAAACACTCAAACAATTCTCTATATGACCAGACACCTCATCTTCGGACCCAAACCCTCCACCACAAACAGGGCACTCAACAACCTTCAAATCATACCCATTGGGATTTCTCTTCCCAGAAGTGATCAATGAATTATATGGATCAAACCCATCTACTGATTTTCCACCCTCATTTGAATTACTATTTATTTCACTCCCGTTCTCAACTTTCTTATCAGAAAAATCACTACTTGGCCTCTGAGTTACAAGCTTAGAACTTGACGAATTTGGTACAGCTTTACCCTGCTTTGAATCAATAACTGGTAAGGCTCTTGAGGGAATGGGATTTGGGGGTGCTGAAGATGATGAAGACGAGCCCAAGATTCTGCCTTGGCCTTTAAATTTACCTGGAGATGATGAGGTATTGAATGAATTATTCATTTTCTTCATGAATCCCTTCATTTTATCCTTCATATCATCCATCTCTAAAGGACCCTTCCACAAAAAGTAATCTTTCAAATCCCAATAGTCCCACCAAAGAATCACCCTAAACGAAACCAATGCAGGTGAATTCAAGCTAAGATAAATAAAGGGTTATCAGCAAAAATCTACAGATTTTACAGAAACAATTGAATATGGGAAATTTTTAGCTGTTCTTATTTTCTTTCCTGGGTTTTGGGTTTTCGTTTGAAGTCTGTAAGGATATAGAAATTGAGCAAGTAAAAAGAAGTGACGAACAAAAATGGTTTCTGAGAATTTGGGTATTGATGGTAACGTTAAGTCGGCAATTGACGAATTCTAATTCGCTGTAACCAATCTGTGAACAATGGAAATTGGAAATGGCGGTAGCGTAGGAGCAGGGCTGGAATTTTCTGATTTTCCAGCGCGTTTTTGTTGTTTTGTTATTGTCATCATGGTCATCGTGGGGAAGCTTTCTTGACAAAGTCATGCCGTCATAGGTACAATAATGGTAAAGTAATAATTATGTTTTTAATTTTTAATTTTAATTAAATTATATTATTTTCAACAAAATAAGATATAAATAATCTCTACAAGAAGATTTGATTTCAAATTTCCACAGCTTTTTTTGGTTCGACGGTATGAATGAAGATCATTCTGATATTTATTCTTTCAATTTTCTCATAATTTTTGCTTTTTTTTATTATTCTTACATTTTTTGTTATTCTCATTAAAAGGGTCGAAAATTATGTATACTAATTTTTTTATTTATTTCTATGTTTATTATGTGAATATAATTTTGAATACGTTGATAAACGGATTCGTATATAAAACAAGATTAATATATGATGAGGATAAATTCTACATCGATACTAAAATCTCAAATCTTATCTTTATCTAAGACCTATATGGGCGTTACTACAATTCTATTCCAATGATACTTTGCGTATAATATTATAAATAAAACCCTTATTCATGATATAAGGGTACGCTCTCATTACCTACTTTTATTTTATGCTTATTGCTCAGAACAGAAACTGATTGATTTAAGCATCGGAGTATACTCCCCGGTACAGCCCGGGGAGTATTTCTGACGTGTTCGTGTTGCAGGTCTTCTAGGTTTTCGGCGACGATACAAGGAGCACCAGACCTCAGGAGGCCTCACAACACCTAGGTGATTTCAGACATCATCAAATTGGCGCCGTCTGTGGGAATTGATACGAAAAGTCAATCACCACTAACTACTACCTATCGATACAAATTCAGCATTGATGAAAAAGTTAATCACGACTATCTATCATGTTGAAAAATTGATAGAAATTCAGCAATATATTGATGGGATTTTGGACGACAAACTCAAGCTAAGTTCTCAAATCTCATATTCATTACTATCTCAATAATTTGGAGTTATCATGTATAAAACTTCTTATCCATGTATGAGCAGTCTGACTAGGTTTTGATCATCTGAATGATCGAATGGAAAATTATTGTCGGATCTAGGTGAAATTTTAACTGAGAATAGAAAACATCCAGTTCTATATTCTGAACGGTTAAGATTGGATTTCAACGGTTCTATTTTGAGTTACATATTTCGGGAATGGTGAAACCCGAGAACACCTTCTGGAGCAATTTTCAGCAAATAATGTATGAGCAGTCTGACCAGGTTTTGATCATCTGAATGATCGAATGGAAAATTATTGTCGGATCTAGGTGAAATTTTAACTGAGAATAGAAAACATCCAGTTCTATATTCTGAACGGTTAAGATTGGATTTCAACGGTTCTATTTTGAGTTACATATTTCGGGAATGGTGAAACCCGAGAACACCTTCTGGAGCAATTTTCAGCAAATAATGTATGAGCAGTCTGACCAGGTTTTGATCATCTGAATGATCGAATGGGAATTATTGTCGGATCTGGCTGAAATTTTAACTGAGAATAGAGAACATCCTGTTCTATATTCGGAACGGTTAAGATTGGATTTCAACGGTTCTATTTTGAGTTACATATTTCGGAAATGGTGAAACCCGAGAACACCTTCTTGGAGCAATTTCAGCAAATAATGTATGAGCAGTCTGACCAGGTTTTGATCATCTGAATGATAGAATGTGAAATTATTCTCCGATCTAGCTGAAATTTTAAATGAGAATAGAGAACATCCAGTTCTATATTCTGAACGGTTAAGATTGGATTTCAACGGTTCTATTTTGAGTTACATATTTCGGGAATGGTGAAACCTGAGAACACCTTCTGGAGCAATTTCAGCAAATAATGTATTAGCAGTCTGACCAGGTTTTGATCATCTGAATGATCGAATGTGAAATTATTGTCTGATCTGGCTGAAATTTTAACTGAGAATATAGAAGCTTTATTTCTCTATTCGGAACGGTTAAGATCTGGTTTGGACGGCTCTTTACTGATTTATGAATTTTGGAAAAAGTGAAATCCGAAAATAACTTTTGCTATAATTTCAGCAATTCAACTCTGACCAGGTTTTCATCGTCTGTATGATCAAATGAGAAACTATTGTCTGATCTGGCTGAAATTTTAACTGAGAATAGAGAACATCCAGTTCTATATTCTGAACGGTTAAGATTGAATTTCAAAAGCCTTACACTGAGTTGAAAATTTCAGAATTCTACTGTTATTTCTAATTTGAAATATTGTGGAGCTATTGGTTCCAACAAGATTATCAAAGGTTACCACCTACAAAGCAAAATGGAGCATGTATCTATGCGAGATTCTCTAATATGTGCAATATTAATGCCACAAGTTGAAGTTCAATGATGAATTTGGATAATATATTTTCCAGTTTCAAACAAAAATGGTGGTATATTTTCCATGTTCAACATCACAATAGCATATAATGGGACTATATCTTGATAAGACATTGTATGCTACTTTGATTATGTCTTAACTTTGTGATGGATTGAATATTTTTAAGCAGGTTATTGAAGCAAACTTGCAGAGTGAATGCAATTGCCTTTTTAGATATTCTTCGAAAGTCAATGGTGACACTCATTTAAATATTGGACCCTGGTTTCCAATGATTTATGGGATTGATGTTGTTTATCCATGACATTTATCATGACTCTCTTTTTCTTATTGGTTGGATTATACAATGCCTTTGAGGTGCAGCTCTCTGATTGCCAAAGATAGATGCGATGCATTCGACAATGATAAAGAGAACCTAAATGCAACTTATGTATTAGACAGGTTACTCTCATTATCGACCTAAAGAACTAAGGTTCTCAAAAGGTCTAAAGACCAGCCATGAACTGACACATTATCGACCTAAAGAACTAAGGTTCTCAAAAGGTCCAATTAAAGACCAGTCATGAACTGGCACATTATCGACCTAAAGAACTAAGGTTCTCAAAAGGTCCAATTAAAGACCAGTCATGAATTGGCACATTATCGACTTAAAGAACTAAGGTTCTCAAACGGTCCAATTAAAGACAAGTCATGAACTGGCATACTATCGATCTAAAGAACTAAGGTTCCCAATTGGTCCATTATACAAATTCTTGAAATGTTTTCAAGAATAATAAAATGGAGATGAACAGTAGTTTATCTCTGAATTAAGCATGCTATGACAATCTCAAAATGTTTTTGAGAACTATGAAACGGAGATGAACAGTAGTTTATCTTTGAATTGGCCAAAAAAAAGAGGGTCATGACCTCCACCAAATCGATTTAAAGAACTAAGGTTCTCAAAATGGTAAAAAACCAGAAATGAACTGGCACGATCTTCTCCTAACAGAAGAATTGACATAATTCAAAGTAATGAATTATTAGGTCGGTTACAACGAGTTTCAACCGACCTAGGGGGCTATACTGCATCACAGTTCTTTGTTTCTTTGTTTTCGACAAATTTTTTCTACATGAAGAATCATTAAGTCTAACATGGGGAATTACCTAAAGTCAGCCCAGTTCAGGTTTGATTATAAGAAACAACAACACAACCCTTTGGGGGCTTCTTGTCAAATTCACTGTTTATATAATGCAGTTCATATATTGAGTAGATTATTATTCCAGATCGGCCGAGACAAGTCTCAACCGATCTGAGGGGCTATTGATGAGGATAAATTCTACATCGATACTAAAATCTCAAATCTTATCTTTATCTAAGACCTATATGGGCGTTACTACAATTCTATTCCAATGATACTTTGCGTATAATATTATAAATAAAACCCTTATTCATGATATAAGGGTAACGCTCTCATTACCTACTTTTATTTTATGCTTATTGCTCAGAACAGAAACTGATTTAAGCATCGGAGTATACTCCCCGGTACAGCCCGGGGAGTATTTCTGACGTGTTCGTGTTGCAGGTCTTCTAGGTTTTCGGCGACGATACAAGGAGCACCAGACCTCAGGAGGCCTCACAACACCTAGGTGATTTCAGACATCATCAATATATAAAATAATAATTGATACAATTGATGGCGCGTTAAATTAGTGAATTACAATACCTATTCACTAAATTTACGCAATATATTAATCATGTCTTATAAATGAATCGATTTTATAAGTGTTTTTGTGTGTTTGGAAATATGAATTGATATTGTAATAAGCAGCTTATGGTCATTGCAAGTATCAATGGAAAAGAAAGGAGTGAAGGGATCAGCCCTTGAGATATGCAAAAAGGATAATGGTAAAGATTTTATCATTTATTTTCATTTTTGCTTCTAGTAATTGTAGCAATTTCAAGAATACTTCTGCAGAAAGAGACAGCATACTACAATTCAGCATTATTCACTGGATCATTCAAAGAAATTTTTAGTCATAAATTAATGATCATGGCCTGCCAGCATTTTTACTTGCATATTTGTCAAGGGATTTTGAAGGACTAGCTAGGAGCTAAGCTGAAGAAATTTCTGCATAAGATTAATGTATGGAACATGTAAAGAGCCAAGAAATCTGAATGTGTAGCTAATGAAAACTGTTAAATTTCAGCTTGATATGCTTCCAGAGATACAACTCCAATTTTGCTTGGCTTATTCCTCTTGTTTGCATTTTGTGCTACAATTGTATGTCAGAATTAATCCAGATTGAAACAATAAGAAACTGACAGGAATTAGAAACTCTGAATGCAAGTGTGCCACTGAATAACCAATAAGTCAATGATACAAGTTCTGTGTTTTCTTAGTTTTTGTTGAGTAATTTTCTGTTCCTTAATCTGCTAAACTATAAAACTGTTTCTATAGTGAATGGAGCAGTTGTTGCATATTGAACTTGGAAATCCCTACAATATTATCAGTGTCCAAATCCAAATCCAAATCCACATTCAGGTTTCTTTTAATGACTTCAAAAACTCTTGTGAGACCGTCTCATATATGAGACGTGATACGTGAATTATGCTTTATACGCTAATAGACTAATTTTTTATACGTTATACGCTAATATTTGATACTTTATATGCTAATATGCTAATTTTTTATACTTTATACGTTAAAGTTAAATTAATACGCAAGTCTCATATATGAAACGCTCTCCCTGTGAATGGCCCTTTAATGACATTTCTTCTCTTTGAACCAGCCATTGACATTGACATCCTCTTCCAAGAATCATCTTAGGATTTGTTGTGAAGATTAGCCATAAGTAGATTGAAAGTTCCCTAGCTAAATTGTCATACCATTACATGTGTGCAAATGTTTATGAAAAGGAATCTGTATCAAACCAAGCAATCTGTTATTCCGTTAGCAAAACGAAGAACAGTTTTTCAGAGAGAGCCTGAGATGATTTCTAACTTTCAACAAATTTTGATCTCAATACTGGAACCTACAGGTGTAGATCTTTTTCGATACTCAAAAGTACAACAATCTAAAACTTTGCTTTGAATCTTTGCAATATTTGTGTTATTTGACTTCACTTTCAAGCTTCTATGATTTCTTTGTCAATGTAATTTATCCTCAAGATCTTTGTTAAAAGTATAGCATTAATCCAGTTGAGGATAGAAAATTATGTCACTCATATGATGTTACATAGGAACTCTTGACAAAATTTTAATCTGAAGTTTCTAACCTACAAGTTTGCCTGATCTGATGCAACACTGCAACCATTGAAGGCCGTTTATGTGGATACTGAAATGTACAGGACACAGCAACTTCCAAAAGTGTAACCATTTCCTCCCCAATATCTTGATATCTAAGTAATAATTCACTATCAAAAACATCAAGAATTGGATTCTCCATAAACATGGTTCTTACCCAATTAGGCAGATCAACACCAGTAGTTGTAGAAACAGCACAACCTAACGGCGCCTTTCCTGTTAGTAATTCCAAGAGCAGGACACCGAAGCTATATACGTCTGCTTTTTGTGAAACTTCATGAATGCTTCTCACTTCTGGTGCACAATAATTACCAATGAGGTTTGGCTTATAATCTGGTGAAATAAGTCGCGCTATGCAAAACTCAGACAACCGGGCTTCAAGAGAATCTGTCAAGAGGACATTAGAAGATCTTATGTTTCCATGACAAATATTTGAACCAGTTCTGTGGAGATACACAACAGCACGAGCAACTCCATAAGCAATCTTACATCTGACTTCCCAACTGAGTGGATTGTTCTTTTCAGTTCTATGTCCTGTGTCCAGTAGAATTACATGAGCAACATTAACGATTCGCATTCAAAAGGAAAGAACACTAGTATTAATCTGTCATTAACAAGTAAAAGTGAGAAGATTCACCATGCAAAAACTTAGCAAGGCTTCCCATGCGCATGTAATCATACACAAGAAATCTTTCATTCTGAATCAAACAGTATGCTCTAAGAGGAAGTAGATTCTCATGAAGTAAGATTCCTATCTCTTGAACTCTTTCCTTGAATTCTTCCTCTGAAGTGCAAGAATCTTTCAACCTTCTGACAATAACAGCATTTCCACCCTTTAATTCTGTCTTGAAACTGGTTCCAAACTTCCCTTCCATACGACCATTGATGATGAATGTAGAAGTTCCTTCACTGAATAACCACCATCCCCATTTCCAAAAACGACCATCCTTGTCCCATGATCAGTTGAGGTACTAGAAATCATTGCTGGTTGTTGCGAAATCTTAGTACTTATTCCTTTCTTGATCTTCAAAAACTCAGAAACTCCATTCTTATATCTACCTTTAATGAGACAAAATAGAATGTACACAAAAACACAAGAGGCAATTAGACTAAGAATTTGCTGAGGATGATATGCAAATAACATGATGTGATAATTTTTTTCTCTGTGTTTTCAGAGAATAATTCATCACATTTCTACTTTCTTGCACTCTTCTATAATGCTTTATTTTATTTTCTAATCATAGCAAGACTGAAATCAATTAAAGAAGAAAGAACAGAGAAAAGCAGAAGCAATTTCATCTTCTTTGCTATACTACACCATTTAATCAGTCAACAGTTTTTAATTGCTTGATCATCCAAATTCATGCATTGCTATGTCCCAAGTCAACATTTCTTAATTATGGAAAATGACTTATTCGTTTCTTTCGCTACCATTTTTCCCTCTGCTGAATTAATTAAGGAATAAAAAGGACACCATTGGCACATAGATTATGGACAAGAAAACTGATGATGGAAAGTCATGTCTATAATTTCTGTATGGACTCAGCACCAAGTCAAAGACAACCACACACACACACACACACACACACACACACACACACACACACACACACACACACACACATATATATATATATATGTAGTTGTCTTCCGTTTTGTAGAGAAAATGCAAAGATTGACAAATTGGCTTCCCCACCATCCTCAGGTCAATGGATGTCTACTTCATTTTGAAGAAAAAGTTTCCTCATGAAATGTGTGGAAATATCTGCCATAGCAAATAGTGGAGTCTTGTTTTCTCTAGTATTCATATCTGATGGACTAACATATTGCTATTTTCAATTCCAATTTCATGGTTTGATCAATAAAACACTGTTTGAAATTTTTAATTGCTTTAGAAACATCCATTTTTTATTCTAACTTTTAATCTTTTACATCATGAAATATATATATATATATACATATATATATATATAATCACAAAATTCCAAGGTTGATTTAACCAAGAAAATTGAGATTTTTCAAAATTTGTACTGTTTAATTTTTTTTTTAAAATTTATTAGTTTACATAATTTTCATTAAATCAGTAACAAAATAAAGGCTATTAAAACTATATTTTCATTGATTGTTAAAAAATCACCAAGTTTAATTATCTTAAAAAACTAAAACTATATATAGTCCAAAAAATTGCAATTTTTTTTACTGTAATATACCAATTTAAGTTTTTGATACTGAATTTAAAACAAAAAGTAAATGATTAAAAACATGCATGCAAAAATAAATTAAATGGTTAAAAACATGTATGTATGCATTCATAGTTTTTCATAAAATTGCCATTTATCCCAAAAAAATTAATTGGATTTCTTTAAAGAAAGAAAGAAAAAAAAATCTCGTATAGGCATAAACAAACAAATCCTAAAAGTTTTTATATTTGGAAATGAGAGCTATCCAGCTCAACAGGGTTGAAGGATGGGTGAAAGCGGGGTTTGGTAGCTGTATAAAACGTGGATATGATTCATCTACCAGTTTGGTATTCTGTTAATGGTCCACTGTTTGTCGATTTGGACAGATTTGGTGGTTGCTTTGATATATAATTTGATGCCACCATTGATGGATGGATGGTCCTATCATGCAAGGTTGATGGTATAATTAATGCACTTTAATGTCTTCTGTGTTTTTGCACTGTTTAACTGATCAATATTTGTCTTGCATTTTCTTTTTGGGTGTACACTGATTAAGGGTTTTGATCATCTTCCCTGAAAATCTCGCAGTCAGAATGTCTGGATCATCAATCTCCATCAACGAAGTTCAGGTCGACAGCCATGTTTTCCCATCTGCAGTTAACCCTCCTGGTTCTAAAGGAACATTTTTTCTTGGTGGCGCAGGTTTTTAAATTCTTGTTTTTGCTGTCTTTTACGTTTTCCTACTGGCGTATATTTTGGATTGAGATTATCCCTTTAATGTAATGTGTGAAGGGGTGAGAGGATTGGAAATTGAAGGCAAGTTTATCAACTTCACTGCTATAGGAGTGTACTTGGAAGAGTCTGCCATTCCATGGCTGGCCTGTAAGTGGAAGGGCAAGAGTGTAGATGAGTTGATGGATTCCGTTGAGTTCTTCAGAGACATCGTTACTGGTAAGGGAAAAGAAAATTTGCCGAACCGATCACCGAATTGAAAAATTAATGACTGAAACTTATTGGTTAAACATTCTTAATCTTTTGCTGGAAATGCGAATTAATGATGGCATATTGTACTATTGAGAGTTCTAAAATGGTTTAAAACTCATTTATTGTCTCCATTGTTTTCAGGTCCTTTTGAAAAGTTCATACAGGTGACAATGATCTTGCCATTAACGGGTAAGCAATATTCAGAAAAGGTTGCAGAAAATTGTACTGCTTACTGGAAATCAGTCGGTATTTACAGTGATGCTGAGGCTAAAGCTATTGAAAAATTTCTTGAGGTTTTCCAGGATGAATCTTTCCCTCCTGGTGCCTCTATTCTGTTCACTCAGTTCCCAGCCGGATCATTAACGGTATCCAGTAAAATTTCATGATTTCTTTTCAATATATCAAGCAAATATTAGATAGATTCTTATACTTCTTTTGATTAATGGACCTTCAATTCTTGATATTCGCCAAGCTTATCAAATTGAAGTTAAGCACAGTAGCTGCTTCCAGTTCTAGGTGTGCATTCATTTGTTCAACTTCCATTTTATTGTGTATGGACTAGTGCATATGAATTTAAAGAACTGCTTCGTGTTTAGAAGTGTTAAAATATCAGTCAAAATTGTTAATCCCCACCCCTTTTGTGAATCCATTTATGGGCAACTGTTGTATCAAACTAGCCACAATATCAAACTTTGTCTTTTTTTTAGATCCCTTCTTGTTCTTTTCGATCTTTCATTTCTTTCATATCCTTTCCTGAACTTCAGATTAGCTTCTCCAAGGATGGCACACTACCTGAAGTTGGTAATACAGTAATAGAGAATGTGCTACTATCAGAAGCAGTGCTCGAGTCCATCATCGGCAAGCAAGGCGTTTCTCCAGCTGCACGGAAGAGTTTGGCTGAACGATTATCAGAGTTGTTGAAAGGTTTTGATGGCATTGCGAAACAAGACTCCAAAGAGGGATTAGGACAGCATCCAGAAAGGGATAGCAACTGTAAAGAAATGCCTGAAGAGAAAATGATTACAACTACTTCAAAATAGTTGTATGCATGCATCATACTTGTTGTTTCCTCCTAATTACGTATTGAACAATCTGCACTCCGAGGTTAAATAAATTGTAGGCAATTCCTTTATGGAAGAGGAATAGACATTCCAAAATGTCCAAAACTTACTGCATATGGACATTATATATATAACAATGAATTGTGTATTTAATGTGGTGTATAGATGGGATGAGGATTAATGTATGTTTTCCATCTTAATATACATCTGTTGTACTGTTCAAATCATGCCTTAATATAAGTGTTGTGCAAAAGAAGAATCGAAACTGAAAAGATTTCTGTCGATCTCTTGTGATGCAGTTTATTTAGACTGCTCTCTATACAGTTGGAAATGTCTAAATTCATCATTAGTACTCCTGAAGTTGCATGGTATAATCTGCAGGTTTGGTCTAGTTCTTATTAAATTGCATTTGTTCTTCATCAGTCTCAGTGAGATTACTCAGTAGTTCATATCTTTCTTCAACTTATTCAGCAGGTCAAAAGCCATTCGGCTAGATCAAACTAATTCAAAAGTCCTTCCTCTGCTGTTTAGATGTTCCAGAAACCTGTGAACATGCAAGATTTATGACTAGGGGAAGAAATTCATCTGGATGAATTGAAGATGTTCAACTTACAATCAGATTTTTCCAGAAAATTCTTATGTTCAAATCAATGTGATTTTTAAGTAAAATGGTCAAATGGGAACATATTTTCGATATTATTCATAGTTGATGTTCTGTCATTTCTGGAATCTACAAATATGCTTAATTCGATTAGTCACAGCAGCCATCGAAGGCCTTTTACTTGGATTTTCAAAAGTGCAGCAAACTGCAAGTTGCAACAATTGAACCATTTGCTCCCCAATGTTTTGATATTTGAGTAACATAACATCAAAAACATCAATGATTGGCTTTTCCTGAAACATTACTCTTACCCACTTAGACAGGTCTTGGCCTGAAGCAATTCCAATGGCACCCAATGGAGCCTTACCAGTGAGCAATTCCAAGAGCAAGACTCCAAAGCTATAGACATCAGATTTTTGAGTAACTTCATGGAGGTAAATCACCTCTGGAGCACGGTAACCTTCTATTGGGATTGGTTTGGATTTGTCAGGAACAAGTTGAGATACGAAAAAATCGGATACTCGAGGATCAAAATAATTGGTTAACAAAACATTGGACGATCTTAAGTTTCCATGACAAACATCAGTGCCATTCGAATGGATGTATGCGATTCCACGAGCAACCCCATAAGCAATGTTACATCTTACCTCCCAAGTGAGGGGAATCTTAGTTGCAAGTCCATTTCCTAAGCAGCATGAAAGGAAGCACAACAATGAGAGGTTCAATAGAATGGTTGTATTCCATGGCAATCCTTCTTTGAAGTTATTCTATAGAGATTAGAGGTAACTGAACTAAAAAAAGAACTGAGTTCTGATCAACATATAAAGATATAACTACTAACAACTATACAAAAAGTAGAGCTTGGTATTTTGCATCTGGCTGATGTTCATCTCCACCATGCCAAAATGCCATTGAGTATTTGCTCCAAAATTTTCAAACTCATCATCCAGGACATACCAGCTGACTTTGTACTTATTAATGATAAAGAAAATTCTCTTTTAGACTAATTCAGACAAGTCTCTATTGTCAATTAACCAATGCATCATGTATATCCCTCTTGTCTTTTAGACTAATTCAGACAAGTCTCTATATATATCCCTCTTGTCTCTCTCAAATTAGACTTAGATTAGCTTATAATAAGCCATAAAATGCATCATGTATTGCACATAGAGATAGAGTAAAACACTTGGAATGAATCAAATTTGGCAGGAGAACAAATAAGAAATAAGACAAAGAAAATATCAAAACTAAAGAAAAAGGAAAAGGAAACTGAAACTTTGAATCTGCAAATCTCAAAATATGATACTTTCTTTCCTTTTCTCATAGCTCTTAATGATCAAGCCAAAACAACTACATATATCATGCTTACTTTTTGAAATCTGTAAAGGACTAGTTGTAGATTATTTTAACTTAGTCTAATCTTAGGGAAAAGATGATCAAAAAGGGGTGAAAAAGATCAAAAGTTCTACAATGAAATGAAGGTTCAGAATTAGTAAAATGCTTACCATGCAAGAAAAAAGCCAAGCTTCCCATATGCATGTAATCGGAGACAATAAGTTTTTCATCCTGAGAATAATAATAAGCCATGATAACACTCAAATTTTCATGAACCATTTTGCCAAACATTTCAATTTTCTCTCTGAATTCCATCTCAGGTAATCTATCAAAGTACTTCAACCTCTTCACAGCCACAGTTTTCTTTATGCCCTTCAACTCCAAAACTGTCTTGTAACTTGTTCCAAAAGTTCCCTTCCCCATAACCTCAGCATCAGAACGTAACAAACCTTCTATCTCATATTCTCCAACACCATTACCAAAGAAAACCAATTTATGATCAGCACTCTTAGCCATTAATCCGGCCAAACAAAGTTTAATCTATGGTACTACTCTTTGTGCTTGACACAAGAAATATTGTACATAGGATGAACTTGGATATATTGGAAAACGGTATTTATGAAATGATCATATGGAAATCTTTATGTATGGGATTCGTTCCATTTTTTCTTTTTTTACGTTAAAAGATGGTTTGACACAGAGAGTACGACAGAAAATGTAGAGAAATTCCAGAAAATTAATGATTGCAATTTGCAACTCTTTCATTAATTATACTCTATTTTAGGTGTGAATTGTACTCATGGAATCCCTTCTTATTTGTGTTTAAAATACATTCTGCGCCTGACTTTTAAAAAATCCAGTCAACTCTTCGATTCTTTAACAAAAAAAAAAAAAAAAATTGGTTCAATAGGATTTTCCTTTGTTTCAATAGAAGTTACACCAAACATTCACGCATGATTGTGTGCACTTTGGTGATCATTCATTCAAGAATTCTTGCAAGGGTTGGGTGTTTGGTAGAATGCTTGGAATTTGGCACCTTTGGAGTTCATGTCTAACATCACATTAATTCATACAAGTTATTAAAGGAAATATTTATGAGGAAAATAACGTTTGAAGTCAATGAGATATAAATGATTCTTGTTTGTACTTTTGTACTTATGATATGAATGGAAGTTTTAATAAAACAACTGCTAATTAATTGAGTAATTTACATAGGTTACTTCAACAAACTATTTTAATATTCTATAATAAATTCTTTGATCAGTATATATCCATATATCCAAACCTATGAAAAGTAAAGGAAGATCATTCTATCTTCTCCTTTACATCATCAATATATATGATTAAAATTAAAACTCTTATGAAATTTAATTATCGTTCAAATCTTGATTCTAATCTCTGTCTTTTTTTATTATACGTTAAAATCATGATTAACTCGCTATTTATATATGAAGCTGCATCACAGGAGATACATTATTAAAGTAAATATTTATATATGGTTAATTTATTGAGGAAATAACGTTTGAAGTCAATAAGATATAAATGATTCTTGGAAAGTTTTATAAAACAACTGCTAGTTTTATTAACTTACATAGGTTACTTCAATAAACTGTTTTTAATATTCTATAACAAATTCTTTGATTGCTATATATCCATATCCAAACCTAAGAAAATTAAAGGAAGATCATTCTATCTTCTCCTTTAATTACATCATCAATATTTTGCTGTTTAATTGTCGTTGTTGTTCTTGTTGTTGTTGAGGTTGTAGGCTTGTTGTTGCTTCTTTGCACTTCCAATCTCCAAAGTCACACTTTGAAAAGCCAAAAAAAGTCAGCCTTCTTCAAGAGAAAAGAACAAGAGAGAAAAGGCAGAACAAGTCAGTTACTTTTTCACAAACCACCAATTTAATTTTCTTTTCTTTTCAGTCACCTTCCAATTTCATTTGAGTCAGTCTTGATTAACTATAGGTTAATTAACGAAAAAAAAAATGTCAACTGTCTTTTTTTGAAGTTCAAATTTCTCAAAATAATGATGGCCATAATTAATCCTTTAACAAATGCATTTTGTCATGGACTTGACTCACAAGAAATGCAGTGGCATTGAATTGAATATTTGGTCTTAGTTTGGTTAAACAAAAAGAAAATGTCATAGGGAAAAAAGCATGTAATGACCCAAAAGACAAAAAAAATACTGATCAATACATTGTGATGCTGCAGATGCAATGATGCATGCCTTCCCAAGTAAGAACCGGTGGGCTTATTGTACTTTGGATCATGGTTTTGACTTAGTGCCATGCTTCTTCAAAGATGGGTATCACATTTGCAACTGTACATTGCAAGCCTGAAGATTGAAACTTATTACTGTTGGTAATGCATTATTTTTTGTCATATATCTAAGCAGGAGTTACATTGACATCCTAGTTTTTGCCTGCCAATTCCTAGTATACATTTGACCGAAACTTAAGAAGAACAACCTCAGAGTTCTTGTTGCAAAGCATACATGGTATTGGAAAATTTTTTAAGGTATGATGCTTCTTGAACATGGCTGCTTCAAATTTGCTTCAAAATTGTGTCAGTCTTGCACAAAAGAATAGGAGAGTGGAGAGAGGTTCCCACATTTCTGGTATTTTATTCAATCTTCCTCTCATTGCAAGTGTCAAGATGCCAAACAAGCAGAGACAAAACATTAACAAAATGGATTATTAAACATTTGTAAATGAAAGCAAAGAAGGATATTTGCAAGTTGTGGACAGGAGAGTTGCAGAGAAAGAGAGGGACAAGTGAAAGATAATAGAAAGGGACATATCATTAAAGAAAAAGAAAAAAGATTAGAATACATAAACAAATGAACTGTGATATGATTGAGATGGATGAATGAGGTATAAGAAAAAAGGTCAGAACATGGATAATCACAAGTGAAAATCTGCATAGAATGGCTAAAACTTTAGGCCATAATATTCCTCTTCTGTGCTCTTCTCTAAAAACGGAGACAAACAGTTTTTGAACATAATTGAGACATGACAAAGTATGCAAAGTATGCATGGAATCCATATGAATAGTCTCTATTCAGCTGTTAGATTTTTCAGCAAATTTGTTCTGGTCCTCATTTTAGGCAACAAACTACTATGAAAATCCCTGCAGAGTTCATATAGATATTTTCTTGTTTGTGAAAACATTGTTTTTTCTGTAGATAGAAAATCAATGAAAAATAGTTAAGGTTTCATCCTGCTAATGTTAAAGTATTCCTTCCTTAATCTCTATCAACCAAGTGTAAGTTCAAGAAAGTTTGTCTTTGATGAAAGACAAGACTTCTTCAGTTGAACCAAAACCTATTTCAGTTTACCTACTGCATTGATTTATTAAGGCTTACCAGACGGTACCATCGTCTACATAAAAGTCTCCTCTTGATTTGATGTTGTTCAGTCAAATAATCAGAGGATTGTTTAAGGTAACAAACATTGGGCATTCTAATTGGAAGTATCAAAAATCAGAGGAATATAAATGGACAAGTAACTCAGCCATGCATAATAAAACTCTGAACTGAAAAATATACATACAAATGAATTAGTTGTGTTAGATCTCAAAGCAACTAGCCATCTCTGTTGTACACTTTGATCATCAGGAGCCATGGAGCAAAACAGATAGGATATACAACAATAAATGTTTTCCTAAATTGCAATAAGAACATCCTTAAAAAGGATCAAAGTAGAAGAGGAAATGGCCCTAGATTCTTACAGAGAAGTCAGACGGTTCAAGATTGCTCAGGAACTTAAATCAGCCTAAAAAACTAAGAATGAACTACAAAAGATACAAAAGCAAAGAGCAGATGAGGATTCCAAATGTAGATGAGCCTCATGAAGACTTCACACTCCAATCCAAAAAAAAAATTGATTTGATGGATCTTCCCATAGCCATCAAATATAAAACTTTCAATCTGAAGCTGAAAATCCAGAAATTTCTTTAATGCGCCGTGTCACTTCTTTCATTGATGGTCTCTTGGCAGGGTGTTGGGAAGTGCAAGAAATTGCAATGTGTAAAAGCTGAAGCATTTGCTCCTCAGAAGAGTCCTGATGCGTTAGCAACTGAGGATCAAAGACTTCAACTACCCATTTTTCTTGAGCCACTGATTTCGCCCATCTTGGGAGGTCAATTCCTTCCTTTTCAAGGGAATTTGTGGGTTCTTTACCGGTAAGTAGTTCCAACATCAAGACACCAAAACTGTATACATCTGCCTTCTGAGATACCTTGCGAGAATCCACAACCTCAGGTGCTTTGTAACCAATCAAGTTGGCAGTTGGCATGGGGGAGATAAGCTTTGTTATGTAGTACTCAGAAACACATGCATCATAGTACTGTCTGAGGAATATGTTAGATGACTTGATATTTCCATGGCTCATATTCGATCCGAGGGAGTGAAGATATTCGAGACCACTCGCAATGCCTAACGCAATTCTGCTTCTTATCACCCAAGTTAAGGATGCCCTGCCACTACCTCTGGTTCCTGAAGAGCAATAAGAAGCAGCAGAGAAAATCAAGTTCATCATTCTATTTCCCATAATCAAAATGCAAGCTATAAAAATCTTGAAGCTCAATTTCTAGCAAAGTAACAAAGAGTACAGAAACAGAAAATCTCAAAAAACTTCTTGGTTTCCATAAAGGAATTATTCATGACATTATTCTTGGATTGATCTTACCATTATGCTCTATTGGAGTTTTAGTTAAAGGCATTAACATTCAAAACATTAGGCTAGCCCAAAGAGATTTCAGAATTTAGAGGCAATGTATAACTGTTTTAGGCTGATTTGCTATCCTCAAGCTGAATGGTGAAGTAAACTGAATCAACCCCATGACATATCTAGATCTAAGTAAAGGCCTAGAAAGTGTGACAAACAGAATCTGGAAACTGAATTTTATGGTTAAATATACTAATGAAGCATTAAAATCTGTCCTTAGAAATGGCCATTACTAATTTGATAATATCTGAGATAATCTGGGCTGAAGACTCCAATTAATATGCAAAAAGAACCCAAAGAAACAAAAATCACAGAAAGACTAAAGTGGCTGATTATGTAAAGGGACAACTTTTTCCAAAGATCTTTGAGTTTCTCATATCATTTCCCATGCATGTTATACAATGCAAAGATTAACATATATTTTTAATCCAGATAATATTACATAATTATCCCATTAACAGCATCAAATGGGAGAAAGTTATGAAGCACAAAATTTAGTGGCAGAACAACCAAATGAATGGAAGTGCATTAGAAAATTCAACAATGAACTAGAGAAAACACAAAAAATCATCACAAATTAGTGACCAACGATAGCTTAAGCAATGCATGACTGCAATAGCAAAACAAGGAAAACATATGTGCCAAAACCATAGATCAAAATTTGAAATGCTTACCATGTAAAAGAGAATGCAAGCTCCCCATGGGCATGGACTCAAAAATAAGAAGCTTTTCCTCTTTGCCATAGAAGTATCCCTTAACAGGCACCAAATTCTCATGATTCAAAGCCCCTAATTCTTCAATTCTTTCTCTAAAATCCTCCTCAGAAACACATACATTTTTAACCCTTTTCACAACCACTTCATTCCCTGTCTCAACATGAGCCTTATATGTAGTCCCAACATTTCCCTTTCCCAATACCTCAGCTGAGGCTCTCAACAACTCATCCAAGCTGAATACATGAAGACTATCCCCAACAAACACTATTCCACCATTCTGAACAACCCTTCTTCTACTCCCATTCGCTGCCATCCAGCCTGATGAGCTGTTGTTCGACCCGTGATGATCTCTACCTATAAAAGGCCTAGGACTTCTAAAATCATATTCGGGCAGCTTCATTGGTGAAGATGGTATGTTTGGCTGCTCATTCTGCCTGTTTTTTCCACATTTCCTCCATAAAATAAAACCAAATAATAAAACCAAAATTACCCCAAAAGATGATCCTACAGCAATTCCAGCTATGGCTCCACCTGAAAGTTCACTTTTACTTCCTTCACCATCAGGACATGAATCCAGAGGTCCATCACAAAGCGAATTTCCCAAAAAAGATTGGGAAGAAAATCCTCTTAATCTAGAAGGAATTGAACCGCTTAAATTATTGAATGAAACATTAAATTCCCTTAAATTTAATAAACTATTTAGCTCAGGAAGTGAACCACTAAATTGGTTGTTTTCCAAATGCAAAGTTCTTAAATTGGCCAAATTGTTAAAGTTCTCAGAAATATCAGCCGAAAATGAATTACTAGCAAGATTTACACGAAAAAGATTCCTCAATTCAAACAGCCCCTCTGGAATTTCACCTGAAAATTGATTTTCTTGCAAATAAAGATACTGTAGATTAGTACATGAGCCCAAGTCAGAAGGGATTGGCCCGGAAAGAGAGTTGTACCGGAGACTTAAGTTTCGTAGCTCTGTCAAGCTTCCAATGGTTTTCTCCGGTATCTGACCGGATAAGCCATCGCCAGGGAGGCGAAGGGAAACGACACGATTGATGGTCGTGTTGCATGTGACACCTTCCCATCTGCATGGAGTGGGACTAGTGGTGTTCCATCTACGTGTATGGCCTCCCACAGCGACGCTGAAGCGGAGAAGGGCAGCTGTATCGGCCGCTAAATCGGAGAGTATGGTAGGAAGGAATAGTGTGAAGAAGAAGAAGAGCTGAAGAAGATGAAGCATCATTTGAGCATGCTACAGTCGATTCTGTTGAAACGTTAAGACTTAGTTTTGTGGGAAATTTTGAAGTTTTAAGCTTTGAGTTGGTCATATAATAGGATTGATGGAGTCAAGTCAATGGTCATATACGAACGTGTTGAAACTTGAAACTTAAAACCAAAAAGGGAAAATAATAATAACAATAATTGATTCTCAAAATTTTATAATTTCTAGAAAATTTTTGATTGGATTGACTTATTATTCATAACTCAACCTACAGTTCGTCTTATGTGAATCGGGTTCATATATAAGACTAGAGTTAATTACGATTTTAACATACAATAGAAATGAAAGAAAATTATAATAACAATTTCAATAGCCATTAATTGTTCGTTTCAAATATGAAACATGTCTCATATATAAACTCGTTTCACAAGATTTTTTGTCCTCAACTTACTGATAACTCGCTTGTCTCTTTATAAGTAGTTGATGCTAAGGTTGGAAAAAAAAGGAGCTGGACTAAAAATTTTGCTAAACCGATGTATATCGCTTTACAAATAGTGTAAAAATTAGAACGATCCATATAAATTAGCAAACGAGTAGAGATCGAGTACGAAAATGTAATTCATATATTTAGTCGGATAAAAGTTTAGTTATTCATGTTATTGTTGTTGACTTGTTGTTGGTGTTGATATATTGACTTATTATTCATACTAAAAATTTGGTTTGGTAAATATCCATAGAATTTTAAACAACAAATGGAATTTCAACGGTATATGGTTGGTTAAAGTTTGGAAAATTTGGTGGCTATGCTGGAAGTTGAAGAGTTCCAAGTCTTTGCTGAGAAAGCTACTAATAAAAGTTTCTCTCCAATAGTACGTTTTGGGTTCAATTGAATTGTTGTCATTCTCACACACCATTTGACCCCTGATTTTTTAGGGAGATGAAAGGCTAAGGAAATAAAAAATTACTAAACATTAGGAATTTTGTTTCTTTTTTTAACATTTTTTTTCTTTGTATGATGATGATAACTTTGAGAAGTTTTCAGTTGTATTTATTTTGTTGGATTAGCACAAATAGGAGACATGATAAAGAAAAATCTCTTGGTTTTGCCCTCTGCTGGCAGAACATAGCACAAACTGGTTCTATTAAGAATGTTGTAAAAGGGAAACTTTGGGGCAGTGGAAACACAGTGTTTTTCAGCTTTATTGCCTTCATTTGCACAAATCTTTTTTTTTATAATAGAAGTTGTTTGTTCATATTGCACCATGTCTTGAGTTGGTTTGACCCCTTTCGCTCAACTTGTTTAATTGTTTTTTGCTTCCATCTTATTGACCTTTTTAAGCTGTTTTTTTGGGCACTATAAAAGTCTAGTTGTTTGACCCATAAAAAAAAGTTCACCAGCATTTTTCTGTTGTTTCTGTGATGCAAAGGAGATTTGATCTCCATATTAAGAACAAATTTTTCAACCAAATCATGGAAATAACAAAGGATGCAATTAATCTACTGATTCTAACTGGCCAAATATATATATAAATATATATATATATCATATATGTTCTTTGATTTTAGTGAACATGCTACATTAATCTTGATAGTTTATAATTAACTAAATCTAGATATGAAAAGGGTTGAGAATATGTATTAGACTATGCAACATTAGTGCAAGAAGGGAAAAAAGATTAAACTATGTTATTAATTTTTAATAAGTATAACTTAATTTTTCATTCGAATTCAAAATTGCAATTATAATACAGCGTTTAAAAGAGAATGAGGAAATTTACAAAATTGTTAAGTTATGCACCATAATGCATGCCTTTTTAACCCAAATTTCTTTGTTTTTAGGCCACTTTTGGGCCCTTTACTTTTTCTAATTATTAATTTTATTTCTTTTCTGATTTAGATTAGGTTCCTTAAAATTATATAAACATTTATTTCATCATTATAACTCCATAATTATTCAAATAAAATTTTCAAATTATACGAAATTTATGTCTTTTGCAAATATCAACGTCTTTCATTATCTGCCCTTGTTAAATCCATAATAAACTACATCGTATGAGCTTTTAAGTGAAGAAAATTAGAAAAATTAGTATAGTAAAAATTCCTAGTGTAAAAGGGATTCTTCATGGAAATACAAACCAATATTGTAATAACTAAATACAATAATATTGTGTAAGAATATTTCCCTTTTTGGCTCTCAACAAATTATTGGGTGCATTACCTGCAACACATAACACAAATTCTGCAACTTACCAAAAGGTTTGTTATGAGTTTATACTTTATATCAATAAGCAGTGTATCTAAGGATCAAAATGGTCCATAGGAAAAAGAAAACAAAACTCAAATTTGTCAAGATGTTCTTGGTTTTGCTGCCTCATCTGTTTACCTGCTACAAGCCAAATTTGACTAATAAACAAACATATGATGAAGGAATATATAGACGACAATCAATGTTTCTGCCTAACGAAAACAAAAGAAGAGAATGTTGTTTTACTACCAAAAAGATTAATTACAAAGGCAAAAAGGGTTGCTATTTATTTATTTTAAGCAAGAATGAACGGTTTATATATTAATGTAGCAGTTGAATTGGACAAGGAAAGTTCTTTCTTATAATTTCGTTCTCTTTCAAATTCCAAATAAAGTAAACCCGAAAAGAGAATGGAAAATTTGTGTTGCAACTTGCAAAAGCATTCATCTTAAACTGCATGGTTATCCTGCTTGCCATGTGGTGATGGGAGCTGTAAAGGATATGGATCGGAGATAATTGCTATGCGTATTGTTCGAATTGAAGTTGGTTTTCCTTCTCTCGAGACTTCTCAGAAAAAGAGCAAAGACAATCAAGAAGAAAACAGAAACTGCCGCCAAACAAGAGATATAGACATTTTTATTTTTTTGGCCAGAGAAAGATCACTCTCAACCACAGGCATATAAAAGAGAGAGATCCCAGCAGAGAGATTTTGAGTTGCAAATAATGTAGAATTAAGTTTATTGATATACACATATTTATTTGGATTTGATGAATTGAAGCATATTCTCTAAGCATGGGGGATTTCCTAATGCTAGAATTCCTTCAATATGCATGCATGCATGCATGCATTTAAATTTCTGCATGTATACACAAAGTTCTGTGTTTAAAAGCTTGATCCCATTTGCTATGTATGTTGCAATAACTGATTTGATTGCAGGGATTAATGGGGCAAGAAAATTGAAAGGTGTAAAATTGTCTGGAACAATTGCTTGAGGCAAAGTGGGACGTGCCTAACCCTTCCAAGTTGGCCAGTTCATGCATGCCTAACTATTCCACTTCTATCAGTGCCAATTGCCAAACCTCCAACTCCAATTAGTTTTCTTTATCTTATTAGTCTAATTTCATTAGGATTTTGTGGAAGTTGTTCTTTTTTGTGACAGGAAACAGGCAAGTTCAGCGTTTTGGTTTTAAAAAAGAAAATACTAATTCTAATCTTGCAAAAATATAAATAAAATAACTTTAATAAATGAGAAAATGAGAGAAAGACCTTTGAGAAGAACCAAAAAAAAAAAAAATATAAGAAGCATCTTTAGTTGCCTCAACACAAAATAGTGAAATACAATGATTTGACAAATGACCAGAAAATCTTTTGGAAAAAGCCCAATTTTGAAGGTTGTGGGCTGAAATTAAACTTAAAAAGGAAGTCTAGAAATTTTCTCTAAATTTTCAATTTGGACTTATTTGGGTAAAGTTTCTTGCTTCTTGAATATCTACAAAACTTCTGCACACTCCAAAGTAGTACTGTAGTCAGTAACAGTAGTCAGCTTCAGCATGGTTAAACATTTACTCCATGAAAATATGATATATCCTTAGTGATCTCTGAAAATGAGTGCAATACAGGCTTCTCCATCCTTGAATGCTGCTTCAAAATTTATTTTGATCCAATCAGCAAATCAGCAGGAGGGGACATCCAATGATTATTATGTACCAACTCAGTGTTGCTGATCGATAATCTTATTTGTTCATTCGAATGTTCCTTTGGCAGTAGAGTGATTTTCGTAGATAATTTATACGATGGATTTTTTTTCGGTTACATTTCATGTTTCAGTGTATAAATATATTTTATGTGTATTTAATTAACACTTATTATTTACAATTCACTAATTACTTGATAGAAATTTAGTTAAATATATTAACGTGTATTTATAAATTAAAATAGAGATTGAAACACGAGATGAAAATGAAGATCCTGAGTGAATAATTTATCTATCGAGGGTACAATTCTATTTCTCTCAAGCCAAAATCCCTTCCGTTGTTACTGCTTTGAACTTGAATGGCTGAATAGTGTGAATGACTGAATGGCTTAATGTGAAATATTTGAAAATCAACAATACCCAATAACTAACATTCCTAGTTTGGGATCTTTCCTTGAAAATAAACACAAATCAACTGTTCCCTCGACATTCAACTTTATAGTTTGAAACTAGAGGAATGAATGTGATGGTGCGTGCTAAAAAAAGAAAAAAATTGCACCCCTCAATTAAACATCACCTAAATCAATTTGGCCTATCACTTGCGTTTCCACATAATGGTCAGGTAAAGAATATATATATATGACCCTTCCTAATAATGTGAGAGCAAGACTAGTCTCCATGTTCTCTTTATTTCTCCTTTATTTTCTTTGAAAATTAAAATTTGACTAGAAATGACATACGTGTTAATCCGATATTTTACCCATCATTGACAGAGTCAAACAGGAAAACAAGATCTTAGGTTGAAAATTTTTATCCATGACTACTTCAGGTCTAAGTGAGAAGCTGAGTTCCTCTTCTTTAAAGAATAATATATTTTGATACATTTATATGGGGAAAGGGAGAAGAGAAGATGTAAATGGTTATAGATTGATCTAGTTTTGAAGAAAAAAAATAATATTTAATGATTGTAGATTTAAAATATATTAAGAAATTTTTGCTCTATATTTAGATATAGAGAAATAGTCGTTTGAAATTTTTTGAAATACTCTCCCTTAATACCAGTATTTTTATAACTAACTTGGATTGTCAAATTGACTAACAACACAAGTGTTAAAACTTGGTTGTGGTAGGTATTAGAATCAAATTCTATAGTTTGCTTGAGAAAATTTCCGAATCGTATTATGCACCTTTTTAGTCTAATGAAAAAAAAAATACAAATATTTTTATGCCAAATTATAACTCCCATCACGGAAAATTTCATTCTCATAATCTCATTATATCACTTATTGTTACTTCTTCTATTAGTGATATGACACATTTAAAATTTTATTATTTTCTCATATCAAGCTTATGTCATAACCAGATATATATACATGGATGAGGAATCCAACTAATTATAAGAATGGACTTGAATGCTAATCTTGTGAATCACTCATAAGTTTATTACACTCAACTTAAACCATAGGAGATTCATTATATAAATTAAATTAAATGATTAAATCACAAGAAATATACAATTTTATAGAGTTAATCGAAAAAAACACACTTAAATGACAAAAAATAGCCCTTAAACTTTTATTTTTAACCCTTTATAACCCTTAACATGTTATGATAGTTTTGTAATATACAAAATTTTGATAAAAATTATATTGTGAAAAAAATAGAATCAACTCTATCTCTCACAAATGTTAGTTTGAACAAAATTGTATTATAAAAAGATAGAATTAACCTTACAGATGTCAGTGGTTCAAATACCCTCATTGCAATAACATTTTTCAAACTTTAAATAACTTTTTCCTAATGTTAACTTTAAAAAAAAAAAGAAGGGTTAATTACATTTACCACCCTTGAGGTTTGGTGAAAGTACCAAACGAACCCTGTGGTTTCAGAAAATTATAGTCACCCTCCTGCTGTTAAAGTTGACTAAAAAAATTGATGAAATGACTAAAATGCCGTAACTTCTTTTGTTAAAAAAATAACAAAAATATATAAGTAAACATGAAATGACAATAAATACTTTTTTCACTTTTTAATTCTTTGTTATAAATTATAAATTTTATATTCTTTATTATAAATGGGTTTATCAAATTAATCAAATTTTAATCAAGAAAACTTTTTCTATATAAATTTTAAATTTTTGGAAGAAAAAGAATTATTTTTGGAAAATAAAATAGTTAGTTTGATTAATTAAGAAAGAAGATTTTTCTTTTTGAATTTTTTTATGTAAAAAAAATTCTTTGATTTTATTTTAATATTTAACATATGTATTTAGTTAACTAAAATAATATAATTATTATAGATAAAATTTTAAGGACATATTAGGCAATATACAAATATTTTTTTGAGGGAGGGGTTGATTTGTTAAAAGTTTGCTTAGCCAGGGAGTGGTCAAAATTTTCTGAAACTACAGGGTTTGTTTGGTACTTTCATCAAACCTCAGGGGTGGTAAATGTAATTAACCCAAAAAAGAATGCTTCAATTATATTAGAACAAAAAAAAAAAGGACGACAAAATTAATTGGAAAATAATGCATGCAATCTTTGTATTAATATTTTGTTAGCCTATGCAAATTAAAGAAATTTCCACTCACTAATTTTTCTCTTTTTTTTTGTTAACAAATATTAAGAAAATCTCCTACCAAATGTTCAAAAGAACTTCCTAATTTTCATAATGCCAAAAATCAAACAACATTTATTTTTCATTTTTCAGCAGAAAATATAAATATTAAAAGAAAAATACTTCCTAAATTTCAAAATGCCAAATATTAAAACCATTTTTAATCATTAGATAAGATAAATATATTTATTGAACAAATTCTTTTAACCATACAACAATCCATCCCTTAGACGAGTTGACTCAGCCAAATCACTTACAAATTTTTCATTTATCACATTTCTTCTTCTAATTGTTGTAATTTCATGGCTTAAATTCAATTCCGTGGTTTCCCAAACTCTTTACATTGGACCATCTTGGGCTCTAAATGCTGCAAAATTCATATTTACAAAACTAGAAAACTATTGTTTTCTTTTCTTTTTGCCTGTTCTTGAGTGTTTGAAAAACTTTGTGCTTGATTGTTTGAACATTAATTGTAGTAGACGAATTAATCCTTAAGAAAAGTGATTGTATCACGATTTGAAGGCATTCCTTATTTGTTAACAGATGGTGTAGCTAGATAGTGTACATCAAAAGCATTTGATGTACATGTATTAACATAAATTTAAGGGTACATGCATTTGACTAACACCAAATCATTTGTTTTAATTCTGATAATTGACAGGAAGAGGTTGACTCTTTGATGTCTTGTTTGAAGAGCTACTACAATCCTATATTGAGGAGAGGCTGGAGAGCTTGAGGTAATTTTTGCATTTTCAGTTCTTTAATTTGTTCAAGTGTCTACCTTCAATTCTCTTAATAGATCTATTAATCGATTACCTTAATTATAAAACAAAAGTAGTTTGTTAAATAATTAATGTAATTAATCACAAAGAGTTCTTTAATTTTTCCTCAAAACAAACTAATGCTCCTATCTCACGGCATGTATTCATTATATATTGCCCCAAAGAATCTTTTGTTACATTCCATATTTCAATCCCTATTTTACTTGTATAAATACATACTACGCATTTAATATATATATTTTTTTTGGCAATAAGATCCTCTTCCGAGGAGGGGTGCCACTCCCTTTAAATTGATTAATTGGTTGGTGGGAAACCACCTTACAAAATATATAATCCATTGATCACAAGTCCATTAAGACAATAATGGACTCTTGAACAAAGGAGAATTACAAAATGAGGGAATTAATCCTTTTACAAAATATAAGACAACGGAACTTGTACTGGTCTAGAAGCAAAAATGGAGAGCATCTCCACTAGAACATGCAGATTCCACAAATAATTCGTGGGACCAATTATGTGCAAAATTAGAGTCCCTACACCTCAGCTTCTTGTTGTTCTGCAGTATGTACAGAGGTGAGGAAGGCTTCATGATTCAGTTTCTTTCATTAGTTGTTGTGTCCCATTAAGGAGTAGCAATTACTCTTTTTCATTGAGATGTGTGGCAGGCCATTCTTCTTAGTTATATCTGAGTGATTGGGATCCTCCTGGCTATTTCTCTTAGATTTGTTATTTCTGTTCAGTTCACTAAGGCACAGCAGTTCCCTCTGAATGCTGAGGTCAGCTAGGGAGAATTCCCTGGGGTAGATAGCAGTAGGCCTGACTGGAGAAGGTGAAATGTCTTGCATCTTTTCCTTAATATGTATGGGAAGGAAGAGTTGTCAGCTTGGAGGAGCTTGGCAAAGGTTTCCTGATTAGCCTCGTTCTGTTTCACCAGTTGGGTAGCAGGTCTATTGGCTTCCTTATGGATAGAAGAGAAAGAGGCTTGTCCTTTGATCTGTTGGAGCATGGGTTCCCACTTCCTATACCTCCTAATGTTGTGATGATTAAGGGCCTGATGTAGCAATGTGGAGTGTGATTCAATGGTAATGTTGTAGTAACCTAGTTCCTTGCATAGCCTAATGCCTTCCAAGCAGCAGATAATCTCCACCTGCAGATTAGATTCATTAATGGAGCATGCAGAAATGGGAATCAGGAATAGAAGCTTACCTTCAAAGTTTCTGACCAAACCACCTCCCTTAATTTGGCCACCTATAATGGAGGAGGCAATGTTGATCTTAACCCCAGGAGGTTCAGGAGGTTGCCATTTGATGGAGAATATCTTAACTGATCTCCTGATTTTAGGAACAGAGGACCAAAAGCAGTTCCAGTCTAAGTTCTGAATAACCTTGATCTGACATTTCAGGCACAATATGTCTTTGATCATATTAAATATATTGTGAGTGACTACAGCTAGGTTGGGATGAGCATTTTCAAACACAATTTTGTTTTGCATTTTCCAAATAAACCAACAAATCAGAGAGGGAATAATTTTAAGCAGGAATACATGAATTTCAGATTTGACTTCTGGGTTCCACCATCTGAATAAGTTGCAATATAGGGAAAAGGAATGAGAAGTAATACCTACCTCAGCTCCCAGAATTTTCCAGACCTGAGAAGTGAAGTTACATGAATTGAAAATGTGGGATATTGACTCTTCATTTGAGCAGCAAAGAGGACAGTAGAAAGGACCAATGATCCCAATCCTATGTAGCATATAACCGAGGGGTATTTTCTTCTGTGTTAATCTCAGCATGAAAAATGATATCTTGATGGGGATGTGAGGATCCCAGATAAACTTTGCTAAAGAGAAGGGAGGGGCAGAGGGGCCTTTACATGCCAAGTATGCAGATTTCAAGCTAAAATCACCATTATCTGAGCTGGTCCATAACAGAGAATCAGGGTTATCAGACAAATACAGCTGCATAGAAGTGAAGAAAGGGATGGGGATTTGGGGACAGATATGTCTGATTTTTTGCAGATCCCAGCCTCCTATTCCTAGCACTTCTTTGAGTTTTTGATCACCTGAACAGTTCCATATATCATGAAGGCTACCTTCTTTCATCCATCTGTCAAGGAAAAGATTGCATTCACCTGATCCCACTTGGAATAAGATATGTTCATCAGCTTTATGAGCCTATTGGAGCATTGTTTTCCAGATGCTGGAGCATCCTCTCTTGATTTGGCATTGAAGGGGATGAGTGTCAGAACAGTATTTGGCCCATAAGAACTTTGCCCATAGGGTATTCTTCTTTCTGAATTTCCACCACAATCTGTAGGCTTGAGCAGCGACTAGGGACTCAAGATCTCTGAACCCCAACCCTCCCTCCTCCTTGAATAAACATAAGGTTTTCCAGCTAATCCAGTGATAGTTTGAATTCTTTTCAGATGCTGACCAGAGAAAATTGGCCAGCAAGGACTGAATTTGATGGAGGATCTTCTTAGGAGGGTTTAGACTCGTGATGGTGTATAGGGGAATGGAAGATAGGACATTTTTTATCAGGATAATACGACCTCCCATAGTCAGGAATTTAGAACTCCATCCCAGAATTTTTTGAGCTATTTTCTGAGTTATGTAATTGAATGAAGCAGAAGGGATCCTTTTGAAGTGGAGGGGAACTCCTAGATAGGAGGAGGGAAATGAACCTCTAGAAAATTTAGTGAGCTTACCAATCAGATGTTTTCTAGCTGCTGGGAGTTTACTATGAACGTAATATGAGCTTTTGGAAGGATTAACTCTTTGGCCTGAAATCTCTTCATAATGCTTTAATTTGGTCAATACAGATCTTATAGTCTGTGGGGAGGAGGAAGAGAAGATTATCATGTCATCGGCATACGAGAGATGTGTGATTTTGGGGCAGTTTTTTGGAACTCTGAAATCTAGACCTTTAGGACCATTATCGTTAAGATCTCTAGATAAATACTCAGCTCCTAAGATGAATAAGAGAGGGGAGATAGGATCTCCTTGTCTAAGACCTCGAGTGGTTTTAAACCATCCTTTAGGGCTTCCATTCACTAAGATAGACATCCACAAGTTAGAAAGGAGTCTCCACATCAAGTTTATCCAAACTTCCCCCATTCCCATTAATCTCATAACTTGGAGTAAAAAATTCCATTCCATCCTATCGTATGCCTTTTTCATGTCAAGTTTAAGCACCAAACTGCCCTCTTTTCGCTTCCTATTGATGGTGGAAACTAACTCACTAGCAAGTAAGTAGTTATCCGAGATATTTCTGCCCAGCACAAAGCCACTTTGGTTCTCAGATATCAAACGAGGTAACATGATGACCAATCTGTTTGCTAGTAGTTTGGAGACTATCTTATTTATGAAGTTACATAAGCTGATGGGTCTGAATTGTTGGAAAGAAGCAGGGCTAGGGGTTTTTGGGATCAGAACAATCGAGGTTGCAGTAAGGACCTTGGGCAACTCCCCTCCATTCATGAAGTATTGTACAGCTTGTAGGAGGTCCTCTTTAATTATGTCCCAAGCTTTGATTTAGAAGAAACCATTGAATCCGTCGGGTCCCAGGGCACTCTCCTTATTCATGCTAACTACTGTATTGTAAACCTCTGACATATCAGGAATACAGGTGAGAAAGTTTCTGTCATTGTCATTCAGCATTTGTGGTATCAGGTTAGGTTTTAGTCTTAGCTGATTGGGTTCAGAGGAGTAGAGACTAGAAAAATAATTGGTGGCTAAGTCGCTGATCTGTTCCTCCCCTTCCACCCAGTCTCCAGCTTGATTCTGCACCTTACAAATAAAAGATTTGGCCTGTCTCTGTTTGACAAATGAGTGAAAAAACTTGGAGTTTCTGTCTCCTGCATTCAGCTATTTTACATTGGCTTTTTGTTTCCAGAATTGCTCCTCTAGACTAAGCTGAAAGTGAAGATTGGATTTAGCTTGGTTGAGTGATTCCCTAGGTACCCCAATAGACTCATCCTCCTTTTCTAGCCTTGCGAGCTCCTTTTCAGCTTTATCAACATTACTGAAAATGTTGCCAAAGGTACTTTTGTTCCAACTTTTTAATGCAATTTTCACTAATTTTAGTTTCTCACAAAATCTTCTAATGGGATTCCCAGAAACCTGATCATCCCATACCGATTTAATCAAAGGAAGACAACTATCATGAGAGAACCAGAAATTTTGAAATTTGAAGGATTTCATCTTGCCCTGATCCTTTCTACTGAATTTTAATATTAATGGGGCATGATCCGAGGGGGCTCTAGCTAAGTGGTCAATGCTGAAAGTGAGATTTCTGTTAAGCAACTTAGAATTAGTGAAGCATCTGTCAAGTTTTTTCCATATTCTAGCTCTTCCCTCTCTATTATTACACCATGTGAATTTGGCCCCATAAGAAGTAGTTTCAAACAGGTCTTGGGAGTTGATAAAATTAGAGAAGTCCATGGCTTCTTGCTGAGAGAATGGCCTGCCCCCCTGTTTCTCCTCTTTAAATCTTATGCAATTCCAGTCTCCCCAAAGTAACCATGGCAAATTTAACCCCCTATATCTAGCTAGAGACCTCCATAATTCTTTCCTATTTAGTTCAGAACAGTTCGCATAAATATTGGATATTATTAAGGGGAAAGGAAGGCAGGGATGTGAAATAGATAATGTAATATTTTGCAAAGAGTTTTCCATAAGAGTACAGGTAAATGGGGATCTAAACATTATCCAGATCGAATTAGTAGGATTTCCAAAAGCATGATCGAAATTTAATTTTTTCCTTATGTCATTCATTTTCATAGAATCTGCAAACGGTTCAGCAACAACAAAGAAATCACATTTGAATTTAAGGATAGTAGTTTTCAATTTCCTGAAATTTGGAGATTTGTTAATGCTCCTGATGTTCCAATATAGCATATTAATCATTAATAAGATTTATAAGTTCAGCAGTACCTGAGCTTTGACTTCTCGTGATTCTATTGGATGGGAATTGGGCCCAGGACTTTGGGCAAGCATCAATCTTGGCATCAGGGGTGAAGCCCTGAGAGGGCATAGGTAGCACTATTTGAATCTGTGCATCTCCTGGTTCATCCTTTTCCTCCTCAGAGGATGTTTCTACTTCCTGCATATTCACTGTTGACTGAACTCTTGGGAGCTTGTCAGGCGGAGGGAGGTAAACTTGAGGGGGATTTGCTTGCTTCGTGATAAGGGATTCTGGTTCTCGGGACTCTGGTGAGTCTTAAGGAGCTGTGTATTCTCCACTTCTATTGTGCTAACCTTATTAAGTAGTTCCTTGTCGCTGATCTGGGGTGCCTCTGGAGGAGTCTGGATGAGATTTTGATCCAATTGTGAGCTTTCTGCTGGGAGAGTGGCCTGAACTGCAGCACTGGACTTAGCTATTTCCAACGCTAGAATAGGAGGGGTGGATTGCCCCTCTAGAGCATCCTCTTTTACCAGGGAGACTTCTGTTTGGGAGGTGTGAACTGGGATATTCATCCTGGTTGAGGATTCTGGGATATCAGGGCAAGAGGAGGGTAGCATATCTTCAGTCGTAGCCGGTTCTTTGCCTTTGGAAATCTGATTTCCTTGGATTTCATTAAATTTGTCTGTAGGTGGGGTAGTGATTGGAGGAGGTCTAGAGCCTTTTTTGGTAACCAGAGTCCATTCTTGGGACTTTTGCTTAGGAGCCACAGCTTCTGCGTTTGCCACAATTTTGGGGATTGAGACTTTCTTCACCGGCCGCTGCGGGTTGCAATTTCTGTTGTTGTGACCTAATTTTTTACAGTTGAGGCAATATTCCGGTCTTTCCTCTACCTCGATTTGCTGCCATTTACCATTCGCGTGGCTTCCTATCCAGATTCTTGAGGGGGTAGGTTTTGTGACGTCCATTTCAATGCATACTCTTGCTTCGCTTTGGCGGATAAAGTTTGATGGATTACCCGTAGCAGCGTCAAGCTTTAGAGGCCTCCCTACTGCTGAAGCTAGGGAGAAGAGCGTTTCCTTGTTGAAAAGGTGTAGTGGCAATAGTGGGAAGCGAATCCAAACGGGTGTAGTAGAGGGTTCAATTAAAGGGTCAAAATCCCTGGTCCATTTGAAGATCCGCGCAGCAAATCCACCGAAGTACCAGGTTTTCCTTTGCCATAATCTTTGGAAATCTTGCTCTTTGTCGAAATTGAGCAAAACATGACGGTTATCGAGGAGGCCAGCACGGCATTCGCCAAGAAAGGCTGCCGCTAGGATGTCCTTTCGCAGGTTTGCCATGGAGGGGCGACCCCAGGAGAACTTTGCTACCAATGTCCATTGATAAGTTTCAGCCAATTTATCTTCATCCTCCTCCGATAAAATCAGAGCAGGTTCTCCTTTGTGCTGTGAGAGTGGCCTCTTGTTTTTTACAGAAGAAAAGGAGAGGGAGTTCTCTTGGGAAGATAGTTGACCCAGGGCTACTTTGTAGGTTGATGGAGGGGGGGAACTTCCGCCTCCGCCATGGGCGGTGGCGATGAGTTGGGGCAGATATCAATGTGTTGCCGTTAGAGACAAAGTGAATTAAAACGGTTGGGTGAGGATGTAAGTATTTAGTATGTTTAGTTTCTAGAGAGCATTCTAAGGAGTGTGCATTCTTACGAGCTTCTGTTTGGTGTATCCAAAAGAGCACTTTTAATATTTAATATTTATCCCTTAGAAATCACTAATCATTTGATAGAGTAGTTTTAGTTAAATATACGTGACGCGTATTTATAAACTGAAATAGAAATTGATACACGGAATAAAATAGAAGATTCGGAGTGATATATTGCATGCTTTTATATATCTATGATGGGCATGGTGAATTTCCATTCTATATGTTATTGGTGGAAGCAAATCTGAAACATTATGATGATAAATTTCCCATGGTGTTAGGAATGGTGGAAAGATATCCTTTATTGGTGAAAGGGAAACTTTCCAAATCCTTGCAGAAATGGTTAATTCAGGTGGAGGAAACTACCAAGAACAACAATAAATACCATCTTATGGTGGCATTGAACTACAGTGGACAGCAAGATATAATTGAAGCCACCAAAAATATTGCAAGAAAACTAAAGGGTGGTATGATACGATTGGAAGAGATTGGCCAAATTTTATTTACTAATGAACTTGGAACAAAATGTTAGAAGTTTCATAATCCTGATTTACTCGTAAGAACCAGCGGCGAGCAAAGATTGAGCAACTTCATGCTTTGGCAATTAGCCTATACAGAACTATTCTTTGTTGAGAAATTCTTTCCAGACATTGAACTGCAGGCAGATTTAGTTGAGGTCCTGAAATCATTTCAGAAAGGGCACAGACGTTTTGGTGGACATAAATATTAACCAACCAGTGAATGAATGTGCATGCCAACCTTTCTGCAAGTTTTTTGGTCAGTCCATCAAATTCATCCAAGGTTTTATTTTAAGGAATTCGAATCCATGTAACCATGGTTTAGCATAACTTGGATTTTTCTTCTTCCAAATTTGGAATGTAACTCATTATCATTAGAGAGTTTTGTCCAAATTATCATGTGTAATCAACCAAATGAAGTAACAAGAGGTTCATATACTAATAATAAAAAGTCCCATGTCCCAAAAACAACAACATTTTACATATTTTACAATAATTATATAGAAATCCCAGATGCCTTAAAACTTTCCCACAGGAATATATGTTCACCTTAGTAAAAATCAACATATTTAGCTAGCAAATTAATGAATTTGAAAATTAATTGCACTTGCAAGTTTGTGCTAAGTAAAATATATATATATACCTGCTATATATAATGCTTGTTCTCTTGTGATATTTGCTTGAGAAAATTGAATTTTGATATTCTGAAGTGGACATCTTTAATATTCGTTCTTTCCTCATATGTTTTGAACAATTCATATTTGGATTGATCTGTAATTTTTAAAATATTTTCTATCTATAAAATTGAGGGTGGCAACCTCCCCAGATTTGCCAATTAATATATATATTTGGGGATAAAGAAGATGATCAAGGGCATAAAAAATGGTTACAAGCAAAATTAGAATGTGTAACAAACCATATGAAGTAAATAGAATCAACGATTCTATGCCTTAAAATAACAAAATTACATATTTATAAGAAGAAACAAAGAACTCAATATGTCTTAAATCTTCAAAGCTAGTATTTCGTAAATGCACAAAGTCGATATTGAGAAGAATTTCTCACAGGTTAATTTGCTCACCTTAGATCCCTGAAACATAAACAAAAGCAAATTATTTAGCTATATGCAAATTTGAGCTGATATATAATTTTGTTCTTTGTCCATTTCCTGTGAATTTGAAGATTATACTTGCAAGTTTGTAACTAAGTAAAGATATATACCTGCTTTGATCAACGCTTGTGCATTTTGTTACTTTTACTTGCGAAAATTAATTTTGATCTTTTGAAGCGCGGCAAGAACATCTTTAATATTAGGCCTTTCCTTGGGGGCATTTGTTGTGCAATTCAAAGCGATTTGCAAGATGGATGAGCCACAACAAGCTATCTTCATTGAAGCAAGTTCATCTATCGGCTCAAGTAACTTTGCATCAATAACATGAAGCACCGAATCTGGTATTGACTGTTGAACCCAATGCCTAATGCTCAATTCTTCAGTGAACATTTCATCTTTCGGCTTTCTTTTAGTAAATGTTTCCATTAAAGTAATGCCAAAACTGTAAACATCACAGTGTCTTGAAACCAATCCCTCTAATCCATACTCTACAAGAAATATCAAGATGCATTAAAAATCTTAGAGAAAAGTTCCAATTAGATTATTGAACTAGTCTAAAAAATCTTAGGTTTGTGATACATATCTTGCATTAAGCATTTATTTGTGCATAATCCTCATACATGGAATTGCACATTGGTAGAAGCATGTAAAAATATTGTTTTAACCATAAATTAAATTAATAACTGAAAGTTGGATTCAAGAGAGTTACCTGGGGCAATATATCCGAATGTTGCCAAAGTATTTGTTTGTACCATACTTTCTCCATCTTCAAGCAATTTGGTAATCCCGAAATCACTAAGATGACCAACCATATCTTGATCTAGTAAAATATTACTAGGCTTCAAATCACAATGAATCACAGGAACTGAATAACGATAGTGAAGATATTCCAATCCACAAGCCACATCTATCATGATATCCAATCTTTGCATGAAATCCAATTCTAATTTGTCTTCCAAATACAGCCAATTCTCTAAACTCCCATTAGGCATATACTCAAGTACTAATGCTTTAAAGTCAGGATTAGAGCAAACACTAATTACTTTAGTCAAATTTCGATGACGAAGGCAACGCAAGACTTCACATTCTCTTTCAAAGCTTTTAAACTCATCTTGTAGTTGCAAATGAAAAACCTTTATAGCCCAAATCATCCCATCTGCATGTGTCCCTTTGTAAACTGAACCAAAGGTTCCAGAGCCAAGTAAGTTACTCTCATTGAATCCGTTTGTTATTTGTTGAATTTCATGGAAGGACACCCTTTCATATGTTGTTGTGATAAACAAGTCCCCACTTGGAGCTGCAGTTTTCCTTGTAAACTTTCTTACCAATAACAATGAAATGACCAAGGCTAGCATTGAAGATCCTACTCCCAAGAAAATGAACAAGACTACTTTTGTTTTCTTTGATTTATGTTCAAAAGTAGGACAAGGCTGGAGCCAAGGAACACCACAGAGTGCTTCATTAGATAGAAAAGATAGATTCGTAAAGTTCACAAAAGGTCCTCCACGAGGAATAGGTCCTCTTAATTTGTTGTAGGAGACATTCAAATATTGAAGATCCGAGAGTGCCTCTAGTGAGTTAGGAATCATACCAATCAAGTCGTTGAATGATAGATCCAAATACCGTAAACCATGAATGTTCTTCATGGATTCTGGAATTGAACCTTGCAAATTGTTATGCTCCAAGTTTAGTGCCTGTAAATCCTGTAGTGCTCCAATTGTGACAGGTATTTCACCAGAGAAATGATTCCTTGACAGGTTCATCATGATCAAACTCTTAAATTTATCAATTTGAGAAGGTAAAAATCCAGTAAAGGAATTAATTGCGAGATCGATCTCCAATATATCTTTAAGGTTCCATAAGCTTGCTGGTAGACTAGAAGTTAAATTGTTGGAGTTAAGATAAAGATATCTAAGTGAAGACATATTTCCTATACAAGAAGGGACAGTGTTAGAAAGTAAATTTTGTCCCAAATTTACCCACCATAAGTTCAACAAATGACAAAACTCATCTGGAATAAGTCCTTCAATTTCATTTAGTTCGAGATCAATCTTCTGTAATTTCAACAACCTTTTCATAGTTGTTGGAATCGTTCCACTCAAACGATTGGCTTGTAAGGTTAAGGTTGCCAAATTGCTCAAGTTTCCAATGGAATTTGGAATTTCACCTTTAATGCCACAGCCACTGGCTAAAATTATTTCCAGGGAGCTTGATAGATTTCCTATCGAAGCTGGGATGCAGCCATTCAAAGGATTAAGAGATATCTCCAAGTCTTTTAAATTTTGACATTTTGACAGGGAATCGAACAAGCTCAATTCTTCAGATGATGAGTCTCCGGAAAAATTGTTTTTCGCTAGAGTTAAACTTTCTAAGAATCTTAAATTACTGAGAGAGTGAGGAATAGAACCGCTAAATTGGTTATCATTAAGAGCAAGCTTTCTGAGTCTAGAAGCATTTGAGATTGATGTTAGAACAAAACCACTCAATTTGTTTCCCTCAAGATAGAGTTCTTCAAGATTTGGTAAGAAAATACCTAAGGTTGAAGGAAGCTCACCTAAAAAATTATTGTTAGTGAGGGAAATTATTTGTAGTGTGGAAATGTTAAAAAGTTCATGTGGAATGGGACCTGTTAAAATATTTGATGACAAGATGATAATTTCCAACTTGTAAAGGTTACCAATCACTTGAGGTATCATACCTGACAAATTAATCAAGTTGACAATTAATGCATGAGTTGAGGAAAGAAAATAATAATAATCAAAGCTCAAAGGGAAATTAGAAAGAAAATGTTGTTACACAATAGTGGAAAGCAAAAATTCATATAAAACGGGTTTATATATGAAACGGATAATTAATCACAGGTGAAATCAAAATTCTAATTTTCTGTCGTTTTTATTGTGCATTAAAATTGCGATTAACTCGCCATTATATATATGAACTTGTTTTATAGGATACCAACTGATAGTGGAATTAGCATTCCACATGCACTATTCAGCTATGATTTTCAATTTTTCATACTCAAAACAGTTTTTCTTAAATTTAGAGAATTCTTAGCAAGATACAAAGATCAAAATTAAACCAAAAGGAATATAAATTAGGATCATGTCAGACCTTAATACGTTATGCTTGGTAACTCTTTTTTTTATTGGTTTGGGAACCTTAGTCACACTCAACTTGAATTGAGTTTTTCAACATTATTAAACCGCCTACATAAAGTGGACTACTTAACTTTTGTTTAGTTCAAATGTAATATTCTAGAGAAATTAAAACAAGCAAGAACTATATAAGTATATTATAAATGAGAAAATGACACACACACACATGCATATGATGAAGATAATATAGAAATCTCCTATTAGACACAAAAAAATAATTTCTCTCCACAAGTAAATTGGAGATATATAGAGAACTTTAATTTAAATTTTATAATTCATTTACCAGTTATACCAGCACGCTCCATGGTCAGTCTTTCCAAATTGTGAAAATTGCCAATATTTTGAGGAAATTCACCTGCAACATAATATTACATTAATAGTTAATTTGTTGAATAGTTTTTTGTGATCATGACAATTGAAGATTTTATTTCAACTTTTAAGTTGGACGCCGTCTTTTTGTTTTATGATGATTTTTTTTTTAAAATTTGTTATAAGAAAGGAATATTTAAAAAGTATTTGAATCGATAAGTTTGTTTTGTTAGTATTTGCATTAGAGAATTGTTTATCAATAAAATTTTAAAATTCTAATTTTAATTAATATTTTATGAATTTATTTAGGTAGGAAATTGTTTTTAAAAGAATTATTTATTATTAAAATTCAATGTAGCAAAAATAATTAATGTAGTATTATTTTTTGTTTTAAATATTTTTGTAGAAAAACTGAAGAAAACAAAGTAAATTTGATTTGTTTGTTTTGTCAGTATTTGTATTAGAGAATTTTTTTATCAATAAAATTTTAATTAATTTGTTTTGGTATGGAATTGTTTTAAAAATAATTATGTATTATTAAAATTCATTGTAGCAAAAATAATTACTCTGTTATTTTTTGTTTTAAATATTTTTGTACAAAAAAATGAAGAAAACAAACAAAGTAAATTTGATTTGTGGGAAAAAAAAAACACATAAAACTTGTCAACCAAACAGAGCCATCGATCATACCTCGAAAATTATTTGCACCAAGAGATATTCTGCGAAGCGTGGTGAGATTCCAAAATTCTTTTGGTATGTTTCCACTGAAGTTGTTGTATGACAAGGAAAAAACTTCAAGTCTTGAGCATTGTTCGATCCCTGATGGAAATTCGCCTCCAAACTCATTGAATGACAAATAAAGTCCTTGAAGTTGTGGCAGATGATCACAAAAATGTGCTGGAATGTAACCATATAAGCTATTATTTGTGAAACTAATTATTTGCAATGATGAGAGGTTGAACAAAGAAATTGGGAGAGGGCCTGTAATTTTGTTGTTTGCCATGTCCAACGCTTGCAACTTTGGTAGAGCACTAAATTCATCAGGAAGATTTCCAGTGAAAATGTTGGAATTCAGGCTGATGACCTCTAACTTTGTTGCATTAAAGATTGTATTTGACAATGTTCCAGAAAATCCATTATAACTCAAATATAAGTACTGAAGTTGAGTTAAAGCTCCCAACCATGATGGAAAGACTCCATCAAACTCATTCCATGACAAGAAGATGTGTTTCAATCTGTGCAAATTAGCTAGTTCCCTTGGAAGATTTCGATGGAAATTGTTGTTTTCAACATTCAGGCGGACTAAGAAGGAAAGGTTTCCGAGTTGTGGAGGTATGGTTCCGACTAGGCCTCTACTAGGGAGGGCTATGACTGCAACTCTTCCATGGCGAGCGTTACAAGTAATCCCAATCCAATTACAAACAGAAGTAGAAGTGGACCAATTCATGGAAAGGATGTTATTGGGGTCGAATATGCTGGCTTTAAAAGCAAGAAGAGCATCCAAATCGTGAATGTTGCCATTGGCAGCATTAGTATTGAGAGTTGATGAACAAGTTGGGAGAAAGTGCAGCATCAAGGTTGCAAGGAAAATGAAATAATTGCAAGCTCTATCCATAGTTATTTGCATTTTAAACAAAATACTTTGGAATATATTATAGATTGGTTTAGTTTATATAGATAGAAATAATCAAAGCTGCTGGCTTCTTGTTTCATCAAGCATGTTAAAATCAAAAGGGACTGAAATTAACTGAGAAGGGTATTGTTTAGAATTAGTCAAAGCAATTAATCTCTTTTCGTTTCATCGTGTGAAATCATCAGAAGGGACCGAAATTAATTGAGAAGGGTACTTTTTAGAATTAGTCAAAGCTAGCTAGCTAGCTTCCCCTTTCAACATGTTCAATCAAAAGGGACTGAAATCAATGAAGAAATTAAGACTTCGATTGATGCCAAGCTCTTTGTTTTTTGATCAACGTGGGTTCTTTCTCTCTTGTGTCAATAGGAAGAGTGAAAAAGAAAATGTCAAAGTAACACAAACACATATTGTGTCAAAATTCTGATGAACTGTTGTAATTTAAGTCTCTCATGTAAATAATAAAAACTTTGCCTACTCATAATTAATTTGCATGGCATTAAGTATTTATTCTTTTTAGAGTGAATGACTTCAGTCCATCAATTTAGAAGTGAATATTATTTTGATTCCCAATCTTCAAAAAGTATTTTGGTTCCTGGACTTGAATTTAGTGCAAAAATAGTGTTCAATTTATATTTTATTCATTTGACAAGTAATAGTGCTAGTCATATGACACAAAATGAAATCAATTTGAATAATGACATTGTCACATGACTAGCGGTATTAGTTGTCGCATAGATGATAAATGAGTTTGGAATTACTTGAGTGACAAAATTTAAACTGAATGACCAAAATATAGCTAAACTTTTTTAAAAATTTGACCAAAACGATACTTACCTCCCAAATTAATGAATTATTATGATCATTGACCTTAATTTTTATTTCTATATGATTAATGTACTATTCCAGATTTTTAATGGTTATGTATGAAATCCTAAAACTAGTCTTAATGTCTCTCCCAATTGTTAGTCTTAATATGAAATCTTTGAAATTCAATAAACACAAATTAACTATCATTCTTAGTTCGTGATCTTTCCTTGAAAATAAACACAAATTATAAGGCTAGATCAAATATGGCCTGTCACTTGTCTTCCCACATGATGGTTATGTAAAGAAGACCACCATTTCTAATGTTATAGCAAGACTTTTGACACCCAAAGAGGAATTGGACCAATATTGTCGCCCATGTTCTCCAATTAATGTTTTATAACCCATCATTGACAGAGTCAAACAAGAATAAAATTTAGTTGAAATGTTCGTAGTGATCTAAACGACTTCAGATATAAGTTTCGACTATAATTAGGTTGTGTGTCGATCCAAAAAAGTTTCTATTATAACTATTTGAATCATCTCTATAATAAACTTTCTTGTGTTAATTTTAGTTTTTGACCCATAATACTTTGTGTAACATTAACATTTATAAATGTGATATTTATCCTTTTACTTAGTTATTTAAAATTTTAAAAACTAAACTAAAACTCTATCAGTTAATTAGTGAATAGAAGGAAAAGAAATTACACACGCATCATTTGAAGAATATTATTTGGAAGTGGTACACAAAATCCATTGACTCAACAAGACAATGTTGATCACAATTATTCCTCAAACAGTATTGAGTTTATTTATGGAATACCTAAATTATATAAGGCTCTTATACCACTTGTAAGAGCTAAAACAAAAATTGATTATCTTTTACACCAATTTATAGAACAAAAAAATGGCAAAAAATGGGGGAAAGGGTATGAAAGTGGAACAACCGATCATGCATGACGACTGATGTTCCACTAATGTCACAACAAGCAAAATCAAGATATCTTCAACTAATGTGTCCCGACACAGAAACAATGCATATTTTACGAGAAAAGAAAATGGAACTGATCACGAAGATATCTTTAAAATTTTCAAGTGTTGTACAAGCCCAAAGTCAAGGAGAAGATTTCCTCACTGGCTTGCTCACTTTATAGCCCTGCAACATTTATAAAAAACAACAAAAAACAAAAAAAACAAAATATTTAGGTAGCAAATATTTTTTTATTTATGCTGAATTTCAACATTAATGTATTGGCGAGTTAATTTGTAGCTAAGTACATGCATATACCTGCTTTAATGCTTGGGCTGTGTTAATTTGCTTGTAAAAATTGAATTTTTGATTTTCTGAAGTGCTGCAACAACATCTTTAGTTTTAATCCTTTCTTCAGGATTTGTCGTGCAACTCAAAGCAAGTTGTAAAATTGATTCGATCTCTTTTGTTGCTAATTCATCTTCGGAATCAAGTAATTTTGGATCAATAACTTGAACAACTGAATTATCTGATATTGATTCTTGAATCCATTGTCTGATTGTCAAATCTTCAGTGAACATTTCATCATTTGGCTTTCTTCTTGTAAATGTTTCCATCAAAATAATGCCAAAACTATAAACATCACACCTTGTTGAAACCAATCCTTCCAATCCATACTCTACAATTAAAATGGCAATGCATTAAAACTTTTGGAATAAAGTTTCTACATAAATAATTCAAACAAAGTGTGTGATATTTTTGTCTCAACTGTTTATTTGTGCACAATCAATTAATGTGAACATTAGTAGTAGCACACTAAACATTCTTTTTAAAAAAAAAAACAAACAAACATACAAAACTAGCAATTAGAAATTGGATACAAAAGAGTATATACTTACCTGGCGCAATATATCCGAATGTTGCCAAGGTGTTTGTTCGTACAACACTTTGTCCATCTTCCAACAATTTTGAAATTCCAAAATCACTAACATGACCTACCATATCTTGATCAATCAAAATGTTGCTAGGCTTCAAATCACCATGAATCACAGGAACTGAATAACCATAGTGTAGATATTCCAATCCACAACCTACATCTATCATGATGTCCAATCTTTGCTTGAAATCCAAGAAGTTGCCATTCGAATACAGCCATTTCTCAAGACTCCCATGAGGCATGTATTCAAGTATTAATGCTTTAAAGTCAGGGCTCGAACAAGCACTAATTACTTTTGTCAAATTTCGATGACGAAGGCAACGCAAGACTTCGCATTCTCTGTCAAAGCTTTTGAATGCATCCTCTTGCTGCAAATCAAAAACTTTTATGGCCCAAATCATCCCATTTGCTCGTATTCCTTTGTAAACTGAACCAAAGGTCCCAGAACCAAGCAAGTTACTCTCATTTAACCCGTTTGTTATTTGTCGAATCTCATAGAAGGGAACCCTTTCATATGTTGTTGGGGAAAACAAGTTCTCACTTGGAGCTACTATTTTCTTTCTCAACTTTCTTACTAACAATAACGAAATGACCAAAGCTAGTATTGAAGATCCTATTCCCAACAAAACAAATAAGATTACTCTTGTTGTCCTTGATTTATGTGCAAAAGTAGGACAAGGTTGGAGCCAAGGAGTGCCGCACAATGCTTCATTAGAGAGAAAAGACAGGTTCGTGAAGTTCTTAAAAGGTCCTCCAGAAGGAATGCGTCCTCTTAATCTGTTGTAGGACACATTAAAGTAACGAAGATCTGAGAGTGCCTCTAGTGAATTAGGAATTACTCCATTCAAATCATTGAATGACAAATCCAAATACTGTAAACTAAGCATGTTCTTCATGGACTCAGGAATTAACCCTTGCAGATTATTATGCTCCAATGAAAGTGCCTGTAAATCTTTTAGTGCTCCAATTGCGTTAGGTATTTCACCATAGAAATGATTTCTTGACAGATTCATCTTGATCAAACTCTTAAAATTGCCAATTCCAGAAGGTAGAACGTCAGTCAAAAAATTGACTGAAAGATCAATCTCTAAAATATCTTTAAGACTCCAGAAATTTGCTGGCAGGCTAGAAAAATTGTTGGAGTTAAGATAAAGATATCTAAGTAAAGTAATGTTTCCTATACAAGAAGGCACCTTAGAAAGCGCATTTCCACCCAAATTTAACATTCCTAAGTCCAATAAATGACAAATCTCATTTGGAATCTGTCCCTCTATTTCATTGTCTCCAAGATTTATCCTCTGTAGATTCAACAACCATTTTAGAGTATTCGGAATTTTTCCACTCAGACGATTGGATTCCAAATTCAAAGTTGCCAAATTGCTCAAGTTTCCTATGGAACTCGGAATTTCACCTTTAATGCCACAATAACCCGCTTCAAAGAATTCGAGCGAGCTAGATAAGTTTCCTATAGAAATGGGAAGGAACCCATTCAATGGATTTCCTGATATCCATAAGGTTGTCAAATTTCTGCATTTTGTTAAGGAATTGAAAAAACTCAATTCTTCATATGGTGAGTTCCAAGAAATATTATTTTCCTCTAAAGATAAACCTTGTAGGAATCTTAAATTACCAAGATAGTGAGGAACAGCACCAGTAAACTGGTTATAAGCAAGATCCAGCCATAAAAGTCTAGAAGCATTTGAAATGGATGTTGGAACAAACCCACTCAATTTGTTTCCTCCAAGATAGAGTAGCTCAAGATTGGGTAAGAAATCACCTAAAGTTGATGGAAGCTCTCCAGAAAAATCATTTTCGACAAGGGAAAATTCTCGTAGTGATGAAATATTAAACAATGTGTGTGGGATTGGACCTCTTAATCTATTTGAGTCGAAGCCTATTTCCTCCAACTTGTAAAGATTGCCAATCTCTTGAGGTAGGATGCCTGACAAATTAATTAATCAAGCTGACAATGAGTTGAAAAAACACAGAAGAAAATATTTCATCAGATGCCAAAACTTAAAAGAATTGGAAGAAAATCGTAAAAGAATACTTAATAAAATTCATTTGAGATGGTTTTCTCCGTGAAGTGAATTTATATATGAAACGAGAATTAATCGCGATTTCAACACATAATAAAAGCAGCAAAAAAATTATAATTACGATTTCAACGACCATTAATTATCCGTTTCATATTCGAACCAATCTTATATCTTTATGGGCAAAAATTCATTAATTAGCCATACATATATCTATGGGTAAATTGACAAATGAACTGTTTTTCTAGGTTTGTGTATCATGTCTCTTTAAAGTTTTCTTCGTATATTTGGATACACCATTCACACAATTCTTGCTGAAATCTTATTTTGTTATTTTCACGTAATTGAAGAATTAAACATTAAAAAAAATTAGAAAAATCATTAACATATTTTAATATATGTAAAACATAACAACATATATTAAAAGTTCATATTCTGGATAGAAAAAAGAAACATAGATAAATGGATATGTGTATAAAAGATAGAAAAAGACAAAAATAAGGAAAAGAATTTTGGGCTAATTCCAAATTCCTGTCATCATCTCAGTAGATGAGATCTAACCTTTTCTTTGGTTTGTTCATTAGTCTAGAATCTAAATTGATTAGGTGTGTACTTCATATTCAAATTCGTAAAACTTAATATTGCAGAAGGTCAAATCGAAGCCCTATTACAATTTCATGTGGCACTTTTGATGAATTAAAATAAGTGCATATAAACGAATTACGATAGTTTGATACTGCAAAAAAGTCTAATTTTTCTCTAAAATTTATAATTCATTTACCAGTCATATCAGCACGCTCCATGGTTAGTTTTTCCAAATTCTGAAAATTGCCAATACTTCCAAGAATTTCACCTGCAAGGTAGATTACAAATATTTTAATAGTACTCATTGGTGGAGGTAGATTTTAACTTTTAATATACGGTTTTATATAGTAAATATTTTAAGGATAAATGACATGATTGATTTCTCGACTTGGGAATAAGAATCATTTTTGTTTCTAATTTATATTTTAATTAATATCTCAATTTAGATTTTATCGCAAAAATAATTTTCAATTTATTTTTTATTCATCTAACAAGTAATGTAATACAGAACAGGTGAATTAAAAAAAGTTATATTTTGGCATTTCAATTTAGATTTTATCACAAAAATAATTTTCAACTCATTTTTCATCAACTTAACAACATGGGCGGACCGCACCCCCTTCATTTTGAGGTAAGGTAGTATTCTTCATATTCCACCAGTCACCGCCCCCTTTTATCTGTCACCAGGGCGCCACCACCCAAATATAAATTGCAGAGCACCATCGAAGAAGACGAAGTCTTCTGGTCTTCCAACTGTTATTTTTTTATAATCTTAAGTAAAACGATGTCGTTTTACTTAAGGGTAAATATACTCTTTAAGTCAAACGACTTAGTTTAAAAAATATAAAAAAAAAATCCGGATATCCTAATTTATTAAAATCTCATCCCACCCTAATTCGTAAACTCCTAAACATAAATTTATCTATCTTGTTTCATCCCTAAAACTCCTAAACCTGGCCCCCTCCACTAGCTTCTACAACATACTTCTCGCTCTTGACCTCACCTTCATTGATTCTTTCCTCTATTGTTATTCAATTGAATTAGTCTAATCTGGTAAAATCTATTCCGTTTCCGCTAGCGTTGTCTTATTATATGAGTATTTTCTTTTTTGTTTTGTCTTTTTTTCAATATTAGCAATGTTTAAAAAAAATTGTGTATTTTTTTATTGATTATTGTGATTAAATATTTATGAGAAATATAGATTTATTTTATTTTAGTAATTACACATGTATTTTATGAGGAAAAATTTGTTCAATTGAGCAACCGCTCAAAAATATTTTGGTTCAGCCACTGCTTAACAAGTAACATAATAGAGAACAGATGAATGGATAACAACATACGAAAAAGACACAAGTTTCGCATAACTTGAAGGATTTATTGAAAGATAATAAAGTCATATGAATAAAAATAAAGCACAAAGGTTTATATAGATATAGAAAATACGAAACTAAAACTGAAAAGAAGACTAAATTGCCTAGGAAAAGAAAAATAGCATGAAAATTACCAAAACAAAAGAATTTAGTCATGTGCCAAAGCTAAATTGTCTTATAAATCTCATCGTTCCCTTCAAAATGTTTTGTTACAAGAGCGATTTTGACTCCAAACGGAAAATGTAGGTCCATTTAAAGTTTATGACGTGATTTAATATTTTTCTCCTTCTTGGACTGATCTTGCATAACCACACGCATTCTCAACCCATTCTAGATCATATTATCGTTTGTCATGTGACATTGTGAATGCATATTAGATTGTGCAAGATCAATTCAAAAAGGCAAAAAAAATGCCAAATCGTGTCGTAAACTTTAAATAGGCAAAACTTCCTTGTCAGAACTCAGAATCGCGCTATCGTAACCATACATTTCGAAGGAAATGACGAAATTTATAAGATTCATTGGGTTTTGTCCCATGACGTCAGCATTTTTTTTCTAGGCAACTTAGACTTTTTTCTGTTTTGATTTCGAGTTACAACTATATAAACCTTCGTACAATTTTATTTTTATTCATACGATTTTATTATCTTTCAATAAATCCTTTAAATTTTTCAAAATTTGTATTTTAGAGAATATCCCTTTTTTTCATTCATATCACCATTTTCATCATTAATGATTGGTTTAGGAGTCAATTAATTAGATTTCAACAGTCCCTCAATCCGGGAATAAATAGCGTTTACTTACTAATTTTGAAAAAGTTATATTTTGGTCATTTAAATCGGATTTTATCACATAATTAATGGTCCTTAACTTATTTTAAATCTATTTGAAAATAAAGCTGATAGTCATATAACACAAAACAACATCGTTTTTGAATGGTAAACCGTATCATATTACGAATAATGTTACTTGTTATATAAATAGAAAATAAGTTATGAATTATTTCTATGACAAAATCTAAATTGAATGATCAATTTAAGTGCCCACAAGGTTTCGAATTTAGGCCAATTTAAGTGTTATTTACGACACATTTTTGTCAAAAAAATCCCTTTTCGCTGAACATTCATCCTCAAAATCAAGTAATTAGCTAGCATACCTTGAAGATGGTTTCCGCCGAGAGAGATTCTACGAAGCGTGGTGAGGTTCCAAAACTCTCTTGGTATGGTTCCACTGAGCTTGTTGTATGATAGTGATAAGATTTCAAGTCTCGAACATTCTTTGATCCCTGATGGAATTTTGCCTTGAAACTCATTGAATGACAAATAAAGCCCTTTGAGTTGTGGCAAATGATCACATATACGTGCTGGAAGGTAACCAAATAAGCTATTATTTGTGAAACTAAGTCTTTGCAATGATGAGAGATTGAACAAAGACCGTGGCAGAGGTCCTGTAAGTTGGTTATATCCCATACTCAACCATTGCAATTTTGGTAAAGCACTGAATCCTTCAGGAAGATTTCCAGTTAAAAGATTATGAGCTAATGAGATGACCTCTAACTTTGTTGCATTAAAGAGTGTTGTACTTGACAATGAGCCTGAAAATCTGTTATTATGGAAAGATAAGAGTTGAAGTTGAGATAAAGCTCCCAACCATGATGGAAAGTTTCCATCAAACTGATTCCAATCCAAGCTGATGTTCTTCAATCTGCGTAAATTAACTAGTTCCCTTGGCAGGTTTCCATGGAAACTGTTGTTTGCGATATTCAAGCGGACTAAGAAAGAAAGATTTCCTAATTGTGGAGGTATGGTTCTGATTAGACCTCTATTAGGCAGGTCTATGGCTGCCACTCTTCCATGGCGAACGTTACAAGTGATTCCAATCCAGTTACAAACAGAAGTAGAAGTGGACCAATTCACGGGAAGGATGTTATTGGTATCGGATAGGCTGGTTTTGAATGCAAGAAGAGCATCCAAATCATGAATGTTGTTGTTGCTATTTGCTGCGTTGCTGCCGAGAATAAAATACAACAAGAAGGCTGCAAGGAAGAGGAAATAATTATAAGCTATACCCATAGCTATTTGCATTTCAAAATATTATAGATTGGTTTGAATATATAGATAAAGATTTAATCAGAGTTAGAGTCTCAATTTCAACGTGTTAAACCAGATCGGATCATCTGTCTAAAATTATCGTATTCTTATTTTGATCAATATTTAAAACGATATAATTTTACTAAAATCATAATTAAAAGTAAAAATAATCACCAAATCAAATCTATAATTATTGATACTTAGCTCAAATTTGAGTGAAACAACAATATTGTTTTGATAGGTTGAATAGAATAAGAAGAGAAATATTGATCTGATTTGGTTAAATCAAAAGGACTCGGATTAATGATGACGAGGAGAACTTCGAACTTTGAAGTCAACCTCTTTGCTTTATTCATGACCCGTGTTCAACACTTCAACGTAATTCTTTTTTTCGGTTTTCATATTAATTGGATCGACGACTGCATGCAACACTAAATAATAATTCCTATCAATTACTTTCATATTAACTAATTGATTATACCAAATAAAAAAGTCGATTTATAATAGGATTAGAATTCGTAATTTGGAAGTTGAATTGGAAAATTGCCTATAATTGAAATTAATTAAATTGGGTTTTAAAAAAAATTTACTTTCTTTAATTGTTTTAAACAACTAAAATATATAAATGAGATTCGAAGAGAAAACACATATACGGAACAATTATTTTGTTCAAGACATTGGTCCATACAAATGATTGATTTCCCGGTGGATTTTGGAGCGAAGGAAAGGTAATGAAATGAAAAGGTCTGATCTTTGAATACAATTATTTTCTTAAAAGTATTTTCATATACTTGGCGAATACTCAATGCCCCACTATCTTGGGTGGATTGGACATAATTTCTTTAGGGAAAAAAATCTCATAAATCGAAATGATAATTATTCTCTCATTTTCATTCATCACTGCTATTATTATTATTTCTATTGCCATTACTCTTCATAAACCAAGCAAACCTGAAAATTGAAAATTGATTTCTTCGCATTGTCTCAAATATAAATCCTTGTAATACAATTGCAGAGATTATTTTTTTCATATTTTCGAAACTTTTTTAATGCTTTGATGTGATTGTCTATACAAGAAGTGTTTCTCAATTTTGGGTTTGTTTGAGACAACATGATATTAGAGTCCCACATTGAATTTCTAGTCTTCTTACCGGATTCGAAAATTACAATTTTGGGGGTAAAATTACATAGGGTAAATTACTTCAATTATCCTTTAATTTAGGGTTTTATTTTGCTTTTGTTTTTAATTTTTTAAAAATTTCCATTTTTGTATTTCATATTTTAATTTGATTTAAAATCTTCATTCGTCTATTTTTTTTTCATTTCAAATTTAACTTAAATAAATATTTAATATATATATGACAAATAGAAGTGCAAATAAATTTGATAAAATTAAACATATACATGTTAAATTGTCATTGTAGTTAAAATTTTCTAACATAAAATTTAAACAAAGAACCATTGAAAACAAAAATGCAATATGAGGAACGAAAATGAAATTTTTTAAAGGTGAAGGACAAAAACAAAATGAGCCCCAAGTTGATGGACAATTGAATTAATTATTATTGATAAAAATTGTATTTTAATTTTTTAGGGGACAAAACTCTAATTTTTTCAAAACCCAATTAAATTTTTTTAAATTTTTCATAAGAAAACACTTTTGTCCTCTTACCATACACTTACAATTTTACCCTTATTCAAAAAAATTAATTTGCTCATTATTAATGTTGATTAGCATTAATTAAGGATTTTTTTTAATTTTTTTTAGTTATTAATTATTTAAGCATATTTGAACACCTAACTTAAGTATGAAAATTAATTCATTCAAATCTTGACCGAACTAAGTTTGTTACTAAGAGTTAAAAGTCTTAATGAATTAAGAGTGCCTAGAAAGGTAGAATAAATTCTTTTATGATTTTAAGCCATAAACTCTACCTTATTACTTAATATCTCTCTAAAATTTAAAATAAAATTTAATATACTACAATTATCTACAATATTTCTCTAATATCTTTTTAATCTATTCTACCTATTGAATTTCCTTCATACTTCTATATTCTAATATTTTTATTCATTATTCTTTCTTTCTTTCTTTTATATGTTAATATTTTTATTCAATATACCTTCTTTTTATATTTTAATATATTTGATTTGATAAAAAAAAGTTTTTTATTCCACAATTTGATTAAACTTTTATACCTTCTCTTTTTTATTTAAATTAAGGTTTGATTAATTAAAAATTATAGTTTCAAAATTTTTAAATGATAACATCCAATATAATAAACCACCATAAATATGTAGAGTTAACCAATATATGCATTTCTATGATAATATTTTTATACTCAGAATTATTAATTTGTTCATTTTTATTTTTTTTATAAAATTATATTGTATAAATATTTTTTTAATAATTTTGATTAGCTGTTTAAAAAAATAATATATTAAACATTAATTAAAAAAATAATAATTGGATATAAAAATTATACTATTTGAATTATTCAATTATAATATCAATATGTTTATGAAATAAGCTTAATTATTTCAACATTAAAATTTAGACATTTAAAATTAATTCTTTGATTGTTTAAAATTTAGATAGTTAATTATTTTAGATTTCAAATTTCAACTTTATCAAATAAGTCATGAGTGAAAATTTCTAAAACATCATTTATACTTAGTATAAGAAAGAGTAACACAATTTTCTAAATCTTAGAGGGATGGTCGTATCCGAGATTTTCTTAGGGCCTGTTTGATAAAACTGAAATCTAAAATCTGAAAACTGAAATCTGAAATAATAATTGTCTGTATATTGAAATAATTAAGCTAGTTTGATAAACATATTGATCTGAATGACAAATAGTATGATTTTTTTAATTATTTATTTTTTTAATAAATTTTCAATATATTACTTTTCAAACAACAAAAAATTGTTAGAAAATATATATAATAAATTTTGTAAAAAAATAAAACTTTCAAAATTAGCAATTTTGAATATAAAATATTATCATAAAAATGTATATATTTATGAATTCTACATATTAATAATTTTCTAGTATATTGAATGTTATCTTTTAAAAATTTTAAAAATATAATTTTTAATTAATCAAAACTTGATTGAAATAAAAAAAAGATAAAAAAGATTAATCATAATGTAAAACATAATTTTTTTTTATCAAATCAGGTATATTAAATATAAATATTAAAATATAGAAAAAAGATATATTGAATAAAATATGTTCTATTATATTGGATTTTTTTAAAAAAAATTTAAAAATATAATTTTTAATTAATCACATTTTGATTTAAATAAAAAAAAGATAAGGTAAAAAAGGTTAATCAAGTTGTAAAATATAATTTGTTTTATCAATTCAGGTATATTAAATAAAAATATTAACAAATAGAAAGAATATTTATTGAATAAAAATATTAGCATATTAAAAAAAGAATAATAAATAAAAAATATAGAAGTAAAGAGAAAATTGAGATGGTAAAAGATATTAAGGAGATATTGTGGATATTTATGTTATATTAAATTTTGTTTTAAAGATTACATTTGAGCGCATAGTGAAATTAAACGATAAGCTAAAATTTATCGCTTAAAATCATAGAAATATTTTGCCTGCCTTTCGAATACTCTTAATTCATTAAGACATCTATGTTTTAGTTATGACACAAACTTAATTGCTCAAAATTTGAATTAATTAATTTTTTAAGTTAAGTTAATCTATCAAACAGGGCCTAGTTTAGATGAGGAAAAACAAAAAAGGGTGGGCTACTAGCATAAACTTTTGTACCAAGGGCTAGAAAAGAAGTCAAGTCTACTAGTCTAAGTAAACGACGCGTGTACCGCAATATTGATGAAATTAATGCTCAATAACTTCCATTTTTATTTTGGAGTCTTTCAGGCATGGAAACTAAAAGCAAAAAATCGCCCAATTAGTTTTGTAGTCTTTCATGGAAATTATAAGCAAAAATCGTCTAGAAACCTCACTTTCAAGGAAATTATAAGCACAAACGTATCGTCCACTTAACTTCACTTGAGTCTGTGGAATCCTTGAAATTAATACCCAATGACTCACATTCTTTGGAGTCTTTCCTGGAAATTATAAGGACAAATCGCCCAATAACTTTGTGTTGTGAGCAATTTAATAAGCCAAGTTGATTGACTTGACTATTATTAAGGAAGGACCAAATTAATTCATTTATTTAATAAATAAATAATACAAATAAAATTTTAATATTGATTAATAAACGAACAATAAATGAAATGGGTAAAATATCGTTTACGTTAAGAATTCAATTAAATATTAATTATATATACTAAAAAAAAATATTAAATAATATAAATAATTGAATTTTTTATATATCTATAGGCACACAAATCAAAATATACTAGTTTAAATCGAAATTAAACTTTTATGTAAATTGACATAATATATTACATTAACTAAAGTATACCTTTTTTTTATTTTGCTAAACTCGTACAAAGGGAGGGCGCGCTAGGTATTTTCAAATTTTATTAAATCATAAAAGTAAATATTAATGGCAGATATACACAAACTACTGTAATACATAAACAAAAGCATTCTAAACAAGAAGTACTATTCCTTTCCTTTACGTGTTTTTAACGCCATTTAAACGTTGTAAGGGTATTCTCTCCCTTACAGTTTAAAAATAAATAAAACTTATCGTTAATTGAAGCACACTATCAATCACATTTCACTCTAGGTTGGCTATAAAACTACACTATATCACCATTTCTCTATACGTTCGCTTTAAATTCAAATCACCTATATTGCTATACACATTCAATGTAATGATGCCAACAGTGCTAGCTTTGTCTAAAGTTTCTAATTTTATTCATTTATATTTAATATAATAGTAAGAATAATGTTATGGTTCCGCTTATGGGTAAATAAGAGAATTTATCACTTTTTTTAATTAGTGTGTATTCCCTCTGTTCTTTAATAAGTGTCGTTTAGCTCCCTTTTTTTATTCTCAAATGAGTGTCATTCTACAAATTTCAATACAAAAAGTCTAAAAGCTTCTAATTTTACCCTTAATCCCATTTATCTATGTAATGTTATTTAAAAGAAGAGAGAGAAAGTTATGGTTATAAATAAGGGTAAATAAGAGAATTTATCATTTTTCTTAATTAGTGTGCACAACTTTAAAACGACATTTATTGGAGAACAGAAGGAATATATCTCTTAAACGATACTTATTAAAGAACAAAGTGAGTATTAATTAATTAATGGAACTAATTACCAATACATGTTTATTACCAACTGGCCAACCTCATTCATTTCGTATTTTCACTCTTTTTTTTACCCTACTCATCATAACTCATTTTTGATAGGGTACCACTACTTTATGGCAGCTTCAAGTGTTTGGATAATTCATTCCTATACTACTATGGTGTGTATATTCAGACTTAATTTAATTTAAAAAATTGAGGCTGACATTTCACTTTCGTGTACAAAGTTTTCCGATTAAAAAAAAAAAACCTTAGTTGATTGAGTTCTTTCTTTCTTTCTTTATATCTTCTGACAGTATTGTTTGTTTTCTCTTTAATTTATCAATTTGGATTAAATGCTAAAAAAAAAAAAACTTAAAAAGTCCCCCTCTTCTGTCCATATGAAGAGTGAATACAAAAGTCAGTAACACAAAGTGTCAAAGATTCTGATGAATTGTTGTAAACAATAAAAAAAAAAACCCCTTCATTTGCATAAGTAATTGCATGGCATTAAGTATTTTATGTGGTTAATTAATTGTACCATTCAAGATTTAATTTTAGTGGTTAATTACATGTCCCTTTTATTTGCTACAACAAAAAACCAAAAGGGAATCACATTATCATGATAAAATATAAAACTAGAACCTTTTACAGTTTTATTCATTATATATGGGATCATATAAGAGTGAGATTATTAATAACTAATTCAACTCACTTAATACTAATACAATATCAAACTGTTATAATCTTGTCAATAATATGAAATATTTGAAATTGAATAATATCCAATAACTACCATTCTTAGTTTTTCATCTTGCCTTGAAAATAAACACAAATTAACCACTCACTAAGACTAAATCAAATATGACTTCTCATTTGTCTTTCGCCATCATGTTTTTGTAAATATCATCACCTCTCCTAAGTCCTAATTAATGTGATAGCATGACTTTGGCCCTCCACAGAGGAATTATTGGACACTTGCGTTGTCTCCTATGTTCTCTTTATTTCTCCTTTATTTGGTCTGAAAATTAAAATTTGACTTGGCATCACGTGTGAATCCGATATTTTACCCACCATTGACATAGTCATGTACTATATATTTTGAAAGAACTTAATTAATTTACACTGTCTAGAGAAAATTGATTTTCTAGGATTCACCCCCTTAATTAATTATAAAAATTATTCAAACTTTCTTTACTATAACCTCAGATCGAAATATGCAAGAATTTTCAGGACTGTACCGTCCATGGATAGTTCCAAGAGACATTCAATAGATTCAAAAGCTACGGTTTAATTTGAAAGTTCAACATTGCTTGAGTAAAGTAAACATACCAGCAGATAAATCTAACAAACCATGGAAGAAAAATTTTAACTACAGGATTCAATTATGCATGAGCCTGACTAAGTAATTTTAACTAAATGTTAACAATATATTTTATTTTATTAATGATAAATTTATGAATTCTTTTATATGAGATATTATTCCATTCATGTTAAAGTTCTATATATCATCACTTATTTAAATATATTTATCTATACTAAATGTTCATTTATTGATTAGTGTTATGATTGGGTTCTGATAATTAAAAAAAATGAAAAAATCCACTTCAATCGATATACACTTAAGTCTATAGTGAAAAACCAAAGTACATATGCTACCCAATAATTCTGCTCCAAAACAATTAAAATTACAATATATTTACAAGAAAAATATGTAGAACTCGAAATGTTTTAAAACTTTAAAGCTAAAATTTTGTGGATAAACAAAGCCAAGAAGAAGAATTCCCTTCAGGTATGTTCACCTTATAATATCCCTGCAACATTTAACAAATTAAAAGCCAACATATTTAGCCAGCAAATTAATAAAATAGGTTTGAGCAGATATACATACTTTTTTTTTTCCCTTTTTTTCATTTCTGGCAAATTTTATAATTGCAATATTGCAAGTTTGTCGTAAGTAGTTAAGTAAATATACCTGCTATATTAATGCTTGTTCTCTTGTTATATTTGCCTGGAAAAATTGAATTTTGATCTTCTGAAGTGCTGCAAGGACATCTTTAATGTTCATCCTTTCTTTTGAAGCATTTGTTGTGCAACTCAAAGCAAGTTGCAAGATAGATGATATACATGCTATGTTTTTTGTAGCTAGTTCATGCTCTTGATCTGGCTGAAGTAAACTTGCATCAATAATATGAAGCACAGAATCTGATATTGATTGTTGAATCCAGCGCCCCATGCTCAATTCTTCAGTGAACATTTCATCATTTGGCTTTCTTTTAGTGAATGTTTCCATTAAAATAATGCCAAAACTATAAACATCACAGCTTCTTGAAACTAATCCTTCTAATCCATACTCTGCAATCAGGATAAAGTGATTCATTAAAATTATTTTTCAACTTGGAAATGTAAATGTCGTGATATTATTATTTGTGCACATTAATGGAAGCAGTACATTATAATTAGATTGTACTTTTTAACTTAAAAACTAATAATAATTATAAATTTGATTCAAGAGAGTTACCTGGAGCAATGTATCCGAATGTTGCCAAAGTGTTTGTTCGTACAACATGTTCTTCATCTTTTAAAAATTTTGCGATTCCAAAATCACTGACATGACCGACCATATTTTGATCTAGCAAAATATTGCTAGGTTTCAAATCACTGTGAACCACGGGAACTGAATAACCATAATGCAGATATTCCAATCCACAACCTACATCTATCATGATGTCCAATCTTTGCTTGAAATTCAAGAAGTGTCCATCCGAATACAACCATTTCTCAAGACTCCCATTAGGCATGTACTCAAGCACTAAAGCTTTAAAATCAAGGTTCGAACAAACACTAATTACTTTCGTCAAATTTCGATGACGAAGGCAACGCAAAACTTCACATTCTTTGTCAAAACTTTTAAATGCATCTTCTTGCTGCAAATCAAAAACCTTGATTGCCCAAATCATTCCATTTGCTCGTATTCCTTTGTAAACTGAACCAAAGATCCCAAAACCAAGCAAGTTGCTCTCATCGAACCCGTTTGTTATTTGTTGAATCTCATGGAAGTCAACTCTTTCAAATGTTGTTGTGGGAAGCAAGTCCTCGATTGGAGCTACTGTTTTCCTTGTCAACTTTTTCAATAACAACAATAAAGGGACTAAAACTAGCATTAAAGATCCTGTTCCCAACAAAGTGAACAAGACTACTTTTTTTGTCCTGGATTTATGTTCAAAAGTAGGACAAGATTGGAGCCAAGGAGCACCGACACAATGCTTCATTACAAAGAAAAGATAGGTTCCTGAAGTTCACAAAAGGCCCTCCACGAGGAATAGGTCCTCTTAATCTGTTATAGGACACATTAAAGTATTGGAGATATAAGAGTGTCTGTAGTGAGTTGGGAATTACACCATTCAAATCATTGAATGATAAATCCAAATACTGTAAACTAAACATATTCTTCATGGATTCTGGAATTAACCCTTGTAGATTATTGTGCTCCAAGGAGAGTTCCTGAAGACTCTGAAGTGTTCCAATTTTGCTAGGCATTTCACCAGAGAAATAATTCATTGATAGGTTCAACTTGATCAATGCCTTAAAATTGTCGATTTCAGAAGGTAACAAACCAGTCAAAGAATTGATTGACAGATCGATCTCCAATATATCTTTAAGGGTCCAGAAGCTTGCTGGTAGGTTAGAACTCAAATTGTTGGAATAAAGATAAAGATATCTAAGTGAAGTCATATTTCCTATACAAGAAGGCACTGTCTTAGAAAGCATATTTTGTCCGAAATCAAACCATCCTAAGTTTAACAAATCACAAAACTCATTTGGAATTGATCCTGATATTTTATTATCTAAAAGAGTTGTTCTCTCTAACTTGGTCAAGCATTTTAGGGTAGTTGGAATCATTCCACTCAAACTATTGGATTCCAAAGACAATGTTGCCAATTCGCTCAAGTTTCCTATTGAACTTGGAATTTCGCCTGTAATGCCACAGGCACCAGCAGCAAAGAATTTGAGCGAGCGAGATAGATTTCCAATAGAAATTGGAAAAAAACCATTCAAAGGATTCATAGATACCCACAAGATTTTTAAATTTCTACATTTTGTTAGGGATTTGAAAAAACTCAATTCTTCAGATACTGAATCACTATAAAAATTATTCACCCCAAGGGATAAGTGCTCTAGAAATCTTAAATTACCAAGAGAGTGAGGAATAACACCAGTAAATTGGTTAGAAAAAAGAACCAATGTTACGAGTTTGGAAGCATTTGAAATAGATGTTAGAACGAAACCACTCAAATTGTTTTCCTCCAAATGGAGGTTTTCAAGATTTGGTAAGAAGATACCTAAAGTTGATGGTACATTGCTTGAAAAATCATTGTAATCAAGATCAATCATTTGTAGTGTTGAAATGTTGAAAAGTGTAAGTGGAATAGAACCTCTTAACTTATTTGATCGTAGGTCTATTATCTCCAACTTGTAAAAGCCATTCATCGTTTGAGGTATAACACCTGACAAAATAATAAAGTTGACAATATGAGTTGAGGAAAGAAAAACCCTTTGGAGCAATAAATATAAAGAGAAAGAAAAAGGAAAAATTATTAGAAAAAAGTCCATGCAGACGAGGGAGTTCTTGATAAGGACATGAATCGATTTATAGAGAGAGTGCAAAAGACCAAAAATAGGGAACAGAATACACTGATCGCGGCATTTCTTTCTTCATAAAATTTTTTGTGAAATCAATTTATACATATAAACTGTGATTTATATATGAAACGAACAATTAATCGTCATTGAAATTATTATTTTAATTTTTTACCACTTTTATCGCGCATTGTGCATGTATGAACTCGGGAGACCAACTGTTTTTTCTTTTTTGCTAATGAATCAAAGATCATCAACTTAAGTAATTACATTTATCCATTAAGGACTTTTAGTTTGTTGTCAAATTACCTTAATTAATCTCCAAACCATAAGGTCAGAATTTGATGTTAACCAAAACTAATGTGATCAAATCGGGTCGTGAGTTAAATACTAGAAATGAAATTAGGGATTAACCCTTGTTTATGTATAGGCAAAAACCATGAAACTTAATTAATTTAAGGATAAATTATCTCAATAGTCTCTTACTAGGGGAAAATATCATTTTGATTTTTTATTTTAAAAAAAAGTAACATTTTGATCCTTTTAATTTTGATTTTGTCACATAAATTAATAGTTTTTAACTCATTTTATATCTATATAATAAATAATATATAACTAGATTTTCATGTCACAATCAATTATATCATTTTGAGTGGTAAACAGTATCACCTAAATATTAAATAGTCTCACTTGACAAATGATATTATTCGACAAATGGATGAAAAATGATAAATATTATAAGTAGTCTCACTTGATAAATGATGTTAATTACTTGACAGATAAATAGAAAATAATCGAGTTGATAGCTATTTAGGTAATAAAATTTAAAACGAGATATCAAAATATAACTTTTTCAAAATCCATTCTTACCTCTAAATTAAGGATCATTGAGGTCTTTTACCTATATTGAAAGAATGTTTTCTCAAATCACAAATATCTTAAAACTTCAGCAAAATTAAGTGTTGTGTACCGCAACTAAATTTTAAGCAAATATCATATGGATGGAGTAAAGACACTCAGGATCTAGTTCTTAATTAGCATACCTTGAAGATCATTTCCACCAAGATATATTCTAGTGAGGGTGGTCAGGTTCCAAAACTCTTTTGGTATGTTTCCACTGAGATTGTTGTGTGACAAATCTAAAACTTCAATTTTTGAGCATTCTTTGATACTCGATGGAATTTCCCCTTGAAATTCATTGAACGACAGATAAAGCCCTTGAAGCTGTGGCAGATGATGACATATACGTGCTGGAAGGAAACCAGATAAGCTATTATTTGCGAAGCTGAGTTTTTGCAACGACGAGAGGTTGAACAAAGCTTGTGGCAAATGACCTCTAAGTTGGTTAAATCCCAAGTCCAATACATGCAAATTTGGTAGAGAACCGAATTCTTCAGGAAGAATACCAGTTAAAAAATTGTAAGCCAAGTCGATGGTCTCTAACTTTGTTGCATTAAAGATTGTACTTGACATTAATGAACCTGAAAATCCATTATGACTTAAATATAAGTGTTGAAGTTGAGTTAAAGCACCCAACCATGATGGAAAGACTCCATCAAACTTATTCCAGGCCAAGCTGATGATCTTCAATCTATGCAAATTATCAATTTCCCTTGGAAGGTTTCCATGGAAATTATTTTTTTCAATATTCATTCGGACTAAGAAAGAAAGATTTCCCAATTGAGGAGGTATGGTTCCGATTAGGCCTCTATTAGGAAGGTCTATGGCTGCCACTCTTTCGTGGCGAAGGTTACAAGTGATTCCAATCCAATTACAAACAGAGGTAGAAGTGGACCAATTCATGGGAAGGATGTTATTGGGGTCGAATAAATTGGCTTTGAAGGCAAGAAGAGCATCCAAATCATGAATATTGTTAGAGGCAGCATTATTAATGAGAGTTGAGCAAGTTGGGAGAGGATGCAACACCAAGGCTGCTAGGAAAATGAAAAAATTATAAGCTCTATCCATAATAATTTGCATTTCAATATACTATGGAATTGTTAGAATATATAGGCAAATTACTCAAAGCTAGCTTCTGGTTTCATCAAACATGTCAAATCAAAAGGGATTGAAATTAATTAAGGACTTGGAAGTCTTGCTCTTGGCTTAGCTTTATTCATGATCTTTGTTGACTTGGGTTTTTTTTTCTTTACCAAGTTTAATAATTAAATGAAAATTTTAAAATACACACAATCCATTAATGCATTAATTGTTCAGAATATTTGGTACATCAATATATATAGACGTTATAGCTTACACAAAATATACAAGACAACTCTTTACCTAAATTGTCTTGACATTTTTGTGAAAGACAGAATGCCAAGTCTGTCTACTCTAATCGAACTTGTAATTCTAGTTAGAAAAACTTTCTCAGTACGTAGACAATAAAGTGATGGTTCTTTTGTTACCTCTTATATATATGTTGGTATTTCTTTCTGTTTATCACTTTAGATTGAATGTTCAAAAAGTGATTAAACTAATCTTTTGCTTCAAACTAAAAAAACAAGAGTTAAATTCTGTATTTTTATAGCAAATAGAATGCAAAAAAAAAAAAAAAAAAAAAAACATGCATGGAAAAGGGGATAAATGGAAAAAACCAAAAGGAGTGGGCTACTAGCATACTTTTGTACCAAGGGCTTCTAGAAAAGAAGTCAAGCAATAATATTGAACCCTTGAAATCAATTACCAATAACTTCCATTCTCATTTTGGAGTCTTTCATGGAAATTATTATAAGCACAAATCGTCCACTAATTTCACTGGACAATCGGACCAAATTAGTCTACACAGTGTGGACAGTCAATTCTTGTTCCCCTCTGATGACTAAAGGACAGAATCGTGACATGATTATATAGACTTTGGGTACAAAAAAGACTTGGACTCTTGGTCTATCATGAGAAAAATTTTGGCCCCAAAGAGGGGTTGGACGCTTGGGTTTTCTATTGAATTCTCATGAAATAATAATATGGGACAGAATGATTTACAGGAATAGTGTAATTCTAGCAAGTTAATTAAAATTTTACTTACCATCTAATAGTTAGTTAAACATTTGTTAATGTTTACCTAATGATCAAAACATTCTCTCTCAATAAAGTTACTACGGGTAAATAATTTCAATAATCATTCAATTTAAAGTAACTATCATTTTCATCTCAAATCTTAAAAAAGTTATATTTTGCCCATTTAATTTGAATTTTGTTTCACAACTTTTGTTTTTGTTTCAAATCTTGAAAATTTTATATATTTGGATTTTAGTTTTAATTTATTTTCTTATTTATATTTAATATTTTTCCTTTATGATTTTCTTCATTTTTTTTAGTATTTTTTTAATTTGAATTAATAATTTGTTTTGCATGTTTCATATCAGAACATCTAAAAGTATTTTTTAAACATATTCAAATTTTAAGCACAATATTTCTCGTGTTCTCATTTATAAAAATTGTCGTTACTTTCTTTTAATTCATTTATTATTTATTTTATTAGTTTAATCGGTGCACATATTCATTTTTACTACTAGAACTAAAAAAGCATCTAGATAAAATTAAAATTTCTCAAATGATCACTTAATCCTAAAATTATTCATCTTTCCCCACAATTGCCCAAGTATAAAAAATTGCAATAATATAAATGAATTTGCTCTCAGTTATTTTTCTCAATTTTTTTATCAAATGCTAAGAAAATATCCTTCACAAAAATAAAAAAATTTCAATTCCATGGTTTCCCAAACTCTTTAATTTGGACCATCTTGGGCTCTAAATGCTGCAAAATTCAAATTTACAAAACTAGATCGAAAACTATTGTTTTCTTTTTTCCTGTCCTTGAGTGTTTGAAAAACTTTGTGCAAGAGTTTTCTCATTTAAACTCCGTCTTATCATAAAGTAAATTCGTCCTTGATTGTTTGCACATTGTAGTAGACGAATTAATCCTTAAGAAAGTGATTGTATCACGGTTTGAAGGCATTTCTTTCACTTTATATTTCCTTGTTTTATTTGTTCTAACAGATGGTGTAGCTAGATAGTGTTAGGTTATATCTTGGTGGTTTTTGTTATGTTAATACATGTACATCACATGTATTAACATAAATTTAAGGGTACGTGCATTTGATGTACATCAAATCATTTGTTTCAATTTTGATAATTGACAGGAAGAGGTTTACCCTTTGATGTCTTTGTTTGAAGAGCTACTACTGTCACGCCCCGAATTCGACGTGGCACGGCCACACGCTTGAATACCGATTCCAAACGTGCGAAGCCTCCTATTATCAAAGTTTCCTATTCCAACAACAAGACATATATGTACACTAACATTTCACAAACAATCAAAATATGTATCATTTCAACTTTATATTGCCACAAGATCACTTCAAACCTATACGTTTATAATATGGACGTATCTTTCCAATAAAACCTTGTTTATACAACTCATAACTATACATTTCCTTCAAAATATCAACATGAACATCAAAATCAACTTATAACCTTATACATCAACATCAAATACAAATGTTCTAATATCACTCTATCCAAAATATCCCTTACAATCTTCTATAACTTTACATCACTACAAAATCCACAAACATACTATCTACACTTTCCATCTTCCACAAAATCTGCAAAAAGGACAACAACTTGTGGTATGAGCAAACCAATGCTCAGTAAGTGATATAGATATTCCTTTATTGGAATGAGCATGTTATATACGTAATATACTTTCTCAAAACATCATATACACATGAAAATCAGCAATTGAAAAGATTTTCGATCAAAACACACACACATATACATATCTAGCAATGGCATCAATATTTAATAACATTTATCAATACGTTGAGTATTGATTATCAGATAGCTCTTGAATAGTTCAACTCTCTCTTGGCAAACTTAACTGGATCCAGTCCTGACAATTCTAACCCGTCAGGTGGGCCAGAACAGAGGGGTTCCTAGCTACTATAACCCGCTAGGAAGGGCCAGAACAGAAATTTGGAACATGTTCCAACCAATCAATCATTAAACATTCAATGAGCTCAAAACAGATTCAAATTCTTTGAAATCATTTCACAAATGATTCACATTCATCAAAAGCCATTGCATACATTTTTATATTCACCAAATTTATAATCTATTCATGCTCAAACCAACTTTTATATAATCAACATAATCAAACTTTCAAAATGTATTTTATCAAACGTTATAAAACATAAAGAAATATCAAAACCACTTACATGAATCCACTTTCCACTATCGCACTTTGATATAAGATTTCCACCACTTCTATAATTCACTTTCCTATAAAATATATACACATTACAAAAGAACGATCAAATAGAGCTTAATAATTCTTAAACATCATCTCTAACCTAAAACACTTCATTTCCTAATAATTCCTAAAATCCATTCATATGTTATCCCCATAACTCTCTTTAACAACATATAAGCATAAATTGGTTAAAACTCATCACTATATGTTCTTTACTTACTCACATGAATGTTACAATCCTTAAGTAAGTGCTCTAGAATTCATAGCATAAAAACCCATATCCTATCTTAACCAAACTTTCAAATTCCTCCTTACTATAGAACACTAAATAAGGAAATTAAACTTGGATAACTAAGTTAGAGAGTTTCCTTACCTTTCCAAGAGTGAAGTTTGTGGAAGAATTGGTTCCTTTCCTTCTTCAATCCATCATGTTTTCTTGCCCTAATTGAGAGAAGGAAAGGGAGAGAAAATAGGGGAAGAATGAAGGAAGAAATGGCAAAGCAAAAGCTGAAAACGATGGGTCTTCAAGAGCAAGATTTCTAATTTTTGCAAAGCAGTCCCTCTAACTTTCTTATTTATTAATTGGTCCCTCCATTTTGGTTTGGGGTATTATATTCCACCCTCCTTATAGAAAGTTTCGGCCTCGAAACTTAACGTACCTTGTTCCCCAAACAAATGTGGATACAGTCAAACAAATCATACTATATTTTAAATTCTCAATGCTGCCCTAAATTTTCATCAAGACTCACGTGTGATCAAGCCACCAAAACTCAGTGCATATTCATTAGATATATCTCACATGATACGCTCTTCCAACATAATTGGGCATGCAATTGAATCCATTGAAGATCCATATAGGAAATTCAACTCCCAAGGGAGTTAAGCTTCAGCCATGTACTGTCAATGCACATGTCTCGCATACCTAGTCCCTATTTATTCCCATGAATTCCGCATACTAGATTTGGGAGCAAAATCATTGCCTATAGAACCATGAATGGAGACCCATTCTATGAATTTTCTATTTTAAAACATAAGTAAGACAAACTGCACCATAAACTATTACATGCTCATGCATAAGAATCTTGTCAACCCTTAGTTTAATAAAATCTTCACAATTCATCATGATTCCCAATGAAACTTATTCTTCCCTTTCACACTTGATGAAAACAAATCGGATAAACTTAGGTTTAGTATCCAACAATTCTAATCTTAAAATCCACAATGTGTTAGGTTTTATATATCCTCAAAATAGAGTAAAAACGGTTCGAAGTTGTACAGATTGAACACTCGATAACCCAAATGTCTAGTTCTGCCATAGTAGTTTAATTTGGCTATAACTTTGTGATTGCTTGTCTAAACGATATAAGGCCAAAACGGCATGAAACTAGACTTGAAACACTAAATTTCTTGTGTTTTGGAAAAGTCCGGAATTCTGCCTACATGGAGTAAAAACAAAACATCCAAAACTGCTGAAAACATTGACATTCAATGGCAAAATTCTGTCTTGGCATGCCTGGTTCCAATGGTCATAACTTAGTAAACAAGAATCAAAATCCTGTGAAATCAAAACCATATAAAAATAAATTTATAATACTAAAACTCTTATGTTTTACTCCGTTCCGACTTACATACACCACACCGTCAAAAATTTGTTTGAAATAAATATGTATTCAACTTCCTTATGAATACGACTTTAAGCTTTAGCTCACAGTTCATTTAAACCTTACACCGAATAGTTTAAAGACTCAGTACAAAACCAATATAGCCCATTCAACCTACAAATCAATCCAATCACCAATGAAAATTAATCCATAAAACACATGGCCATGTTTAACAATATTCAGTAAGAAAAACAACAACATATCCTTTCATCCTCTTTTCCTCAATTTTTCCATGTGTCTTCCTCAACCTCATGATTCTTCCAAATGACCTTAATTAGTGGGATTTTCCCCAGATCGAATGTACTTAAATTTTTCGTATCATGTATATCATTCCTACCTTTACTTCCACAATACATAGTATGGTCAAATGAAATTATTTCCTTAAATAATCACTTTGCATTAAGTGTAATCATCAATTCATTGCCTTAGTCACCAATAATATAGTTTCATCCAACATCAACTTTTTAACCTTTAAGAAAAAATGTATACATATACCTCGAGCCATATTTGATCATATATCTAAGCCACCACATCCTTCCTCCAAATTCTATATTCATCTTTGACATATACTGTAATGTGCAAAAGTCATCTCTTTCATTGTTATCCTTTTAGCTCTTATTCATTCTTCAAAAATCTCCCAAACATATAAATCTATTACACTATCAAACTATTGCACATTGACTAGTTCACATAGCATTCAATATCCCTTGGTGAGAATTTCTCATAACGGTGTAAATCTTCACATAAGTGTAATACTATCAACGACTTCTTACCATTTAAATCATAACACTAGCAAAGAATTATTGCAATTGTATATCAATACTATATTCTTCAATTTAAAATAACTAGTCATCCACCCATCATAAGCTATATCATACCTATATTCCCATTAGAAACTTCTAATTCAGTCATTAGTATTTAATCTTATATATCCCATGCACACACTATTTCAAATAAATTCTTTTTGTGCATCATATGTAAACACTGATAATTTCCTATTGAAACATGCCATTAAACTCTTTGTTTTTCAAATCTAAGCATCCAATGTCCACTTTGACTCTCGAATAATTTTTCCTTATGTAAGATAGGTAATCCCAATTGTTTCTCCACAATCAATTCCCATTGGCATTTCAATTGAACAAATAAAAATAATAATCATTCCCTAGTGATTCTTAATACTAGCATTGTCTTAGTTTGTATCCTATAATGATCATGGAAGTCTTAAGATCCTTTAAACAAAATATCCTATCTTTACGCTAGCTTCACTGTCTTTTTCCCATATCACTAACAACTTTTCAATATATCGATTCACTCCAACAAGAACCTATAAAATTTACCAAGACATGAAGGGAACTCTATGAGAATTATCAAATTCACCATCGTAATTCAATCATATATTTTAAATCCCGTATATATATATATCCATATTCTAATACAAATCAGCTAAGACAATATGCCTCAAACATTAATTTACAAGTTAAATACAACCCCTGAAGGTAAATCCATTTTCTTCAAAAACTTAAATCAATTACGTTGCAACTTCCAAAACTCACCCACAGTGACCCTTCTATTAGTTATGGGCTAAGGAGTATGATTAATCAAAGATTCATCCTTATTTACTCCGGCATTTTCACTATTACCATTCACATGGCTTTTCACTATCATAATGTTGGGATTCTCATTCCTTTGCCTATTTTATGTCATAATCCTAATATAACAGATCAACCCAATATTCATTTCGTATGGGCATTAAAAGAAAGAAAATGAAGAAAACCAAAACATCAATATTCCGAACAAATACAATATTTGTGAGACCTAAGATCTCATATGATTTTCAAAAGATGGAAAGAAACAAAATAAATGTATGAAACTCACTTGTACAATTGTACAATTGATTTGGAAACGAATTCATTGAATTCAAGACAAGTATGTAACACTCGTTTCATGTTCAAAAGTATCACAATTGATGTATAGTGTTACCGGGAATAAAAAATGGATCATTATAAGGAAGAATGGATGAAAAATTACCAGTAGAACAATCCTGCCCCCACGTCGCGAAGCCCATCTCTCCCACGTCGCGACGTCGGTGCACGTCGCGACGTCGGGGGGTCTGCACGTCGCGACGTGCAGGAAAATGGTTCTGTCCACTTTTAGCTCCTCCACGTCGCGACGCCGAGCTCCACGTCGCAACGTGGAGCAAAATCATGCTATTTTTGCCCTTTTTGCTATCTTTTCTCTCTCTTATTCTTTCCACTTACATACTCTTCTCAAACATTACAAAAATCCATGCACTAAACCAAATGAAACGAAGTTCCAATAACACAAATATTCATTACTCTCCACTTTACATAATCACACATTTACAATCATCATTATGTCACGAATCTTTACTATAACCGAAAGGAGAAATACAAATGCTCCAAGGTTCGTCATTCTAACAAGATTTAACACCACCTATACATAACCACAATATTCACAACTTCATCTCTATTAACTACAAAATACACAAAACAACCATTATTCTCTCTTAGGTTGTCTTAGAACTAACCATCACTTATATGTACCTATTGTTATCAACTTAATCTCTGATACCACTAAATGTCACGCCCCGAATTCGACGTGGCACGGCCACATGCTTGAATACCGATTCCAAACGTGCGAAGTCTCCTATTATCAAAGTTTCCTATTCCAACAACAAGACATATATGTACACTAACATTTCACAAACAATCAAAATATGTATCATTTCAACTTTATATTCCCACAAGATCACTTCAAACCTATACGTTTATAATATGGACGTATCTTTCCAATAAAACCTTGTTTATACAACTCATAACTATACATTTCCTTCAAAATATCAACATTAACATCAAAATCAACTTATAACCTTATACATCAACATCAAATACAAATGTTCTAATATCACTCTATCCAAACTATCCCTTACAATCTTCTATAACTTTACATCACTACAAAATCCACAAACATACTATCTACACTTTCCATCTTCCACAAAATCTGCAAAAAGGACAACAACTTGTGGTATGAGCAAACCAATGCTCAGTAAGTGATATAGATATTCCTTTATTGGAATGAGCATGTTATATACGTAATATACTTTCTCAAAACATCATATACACATGAAAATCAACAATTGCAAAGATTTTCGATCAAAACACACACACATATACATATCTAGCAATGGTATCAATATTTAACAACATTTATCAATACGTTGAGTATTGATTATCAGATAGCTCGTGAATAGTTCAACTCTCTCTTGGCAAACTTAACTGGATCCAGTCCTGACAATTCTAACCCGTCAGGTGGGCCAGAACAGAGGGGTTCCTAGCTACTATAACCCTCTAGGAAGGGCCAGAACAGAAATTTGGAACATGTTCCAACCAATCAATCATTAAACATTCAATGAGCTCAAAACAGATTCAAATTCTTTGAAATCATTTCACAAATGATTCACATTCATCAAAAGCCATTGCATACATTTTTATATTCACCAAATTTATAATCTATTCATGCTCAAACCAACTTTTATATAATCAACATAATCAAACTTTCAAAATGTATTTTATCAAACGTTATAAAACATAAAGAAATATCAAAACCACTTACATGAATCCACTTTCCACTATCGCACTTTGATATAAGATTTCCACCACTTCTATAATTCACTTTCCTATAAAATATATACACATTACAAAAGAACGATCAAATAGAGCTTAATAATTCTTAAACATCATCTCTAACCTAAAACACTTCATTTCCTAATAATTCCTAAAATCCATTCATATGTTATCCCTATAACTCTCTTTAACAACATATCATCATAAATTGGTTAAAACTCATCACTATATGTTCTTTACTTACTCACGTGAATGTTACAATCCTTAAGTAAGTGCTCTAGAATTCATAGCATAAAAACCCATATCCTATCTTAACCAAACTTTCAAATTCCTCCTTACTATAGAACACTAAATAAGGAAATTAAACTTGGATAACAAAGTTAGAGAGTTTCCTTACCTTTCCAAGAGTGAAGTTTGTGGAAGAATTGGTTCCTTTCCTTCTTCAATCCATCATGTTTTCTTGCCGTAATTGAGAGAAGGAAAGGGAGAGAAAATAGGGGAAGAATGAAGGAAGAAATGGCAAAGCTAAAGCTGAAAACGATGGGTCTTCAAGAGCAAGATTTCCAATTTTTGCAAAGCAGTCCCTCTAACTTTCTTATTTATTAATTGGTCCCTCCATTTTGGTTTGGGGTATTATAACTACAATCATATATTGACGAAAGCTTGAGGTAAATTTTGCATTTCAGTTCTTTAATTTGTTCAAGTGTCTCCCTTCAATTCTCTTATTCTATTAATCGATTTGTCGATTACCTTAATTATAAAACAAAAGTATTTGCTAAATAATTAATGTAAGTAATCACAAAAAGTTCTTTAATTTTTCCTCAAAACAAACTAATGCTCCTGTCTTAGTGCATGTATTCATTATATATTGCCCCAAAGGATCTTCAGCTGCATTCCCAGTTTCAATCCATATTTTCACTCTTATCCCAGTTTCAATCCATATTTTCATTCTTATAAATACACGCCACTTGATAATATTATCTCTTAAAATTCACTAATTACTTGATAGAGTTTTAGATAAATTAATAAACATAGCATGTATTTATAAACTGAAATAGAGAATAAAATAGAACATCAGGAGTGATATGTTGCATGCTTTTATCTATGATGGGCATGGTGAATTTCCATATTCTATGTGTTCTTGGTGGAAGCACATCTGAAACCTTATGATGATCAATTTCCCATGGTGTTAGGAATGGCGGAAAGATATCCTTTATTGGTGAAAGGGCGAAACTTTCCAAATCCTTGCAGAAATGATTAACTCGGGCAGAGGAAACTACCAAGAACAACAATAAATACAATCTTATAAATACAACCATTGAACTACAGTGGACAGCAAAATATAATTGAAGCCACCAGATATATTGCGAGAAATCTAAAGGATGGTATGATACAATTGGAAGAGATCGACCAAAATTTATTTACTAATGAACTTGGAACAAAATGTTCAGAGTTTCCTAATCCTGATTTACTCGTAAGAACCAGCGGCCGGCGAGCAAAGATTGAGCAACTTCATGCTTTGGCAGTTAGCCTATACAGAACTATTCTTTGTTGAGAAATACTTTCCAGACATTGAACAGGCAGATTTAGTTGAGGTCCTGAAATCATTTCAGAAAAGCCACAGACGTTTTGGTGGACATAAATATTAACAAACCAGTGATAGAGTCAATAAATTGCATTTATTTGTAATTAGTTTAGATATTTTTATTAGCATTTATGTCTTTAAACTCATGGTTTTGTGTTAATTTCAGGTTTAAGTGGAAGATGGATGGAATGGTGGAAATTGGAGCTAAAAAGGTGCAAGAAGTTGAGAAGAATCTTTGGGAAGGATTTTACTACAAGAAGAAGATTTTACCATGAAGGAGTTTTACCGAGAGAGAGAGAGTTTGTTGAAGAAGATGGTTGTAATAGTTGGAAAAGGTTAGTCTTTGTAATCCCAATCTCCTAAAATCATGGAGATTGGGATATTGAAGTGATTTCAGCCATGATTTTTAGCTAGTTTTTGTTGAAGAAATTCTTTAAATAGTGTTTTGTGATTAGGAGTGAAAAAATCCCATTCATTCCATTCCTAGCTTAGTTTTTAATAAGTTAATTATAATTGGCAGCTTAGTTTTTAAGTAGGAAGTTTAATTTGCTTTCACGTAACATTTCCATTTCAATTTAAATTTAAGCAGATTCTTATTTCAGCATTTAAATTTCAGATTTTTACTTTAAACAATTAGTTGACAAGTTGTGGACAAGAATTATCCATTACCTTTGCATAATTGGATTGGATTGGATCATCTTCAACCATTACTCATCAAGTGATTGCTAAGTACAAGTTTTTCATTCCTATTTTATTATGAATCCTTCTTTATTCAATTCTTTTATGTTTTGTTTAGCTATGTTTTCCTTCTAAATTATCTTTCCAGTTAATGAATTGATGAAGCACTAATTAAAGACTTGTGAGATCTAATTGAACTTAATAACATGTAATTTAAGTACCTTTGTATGTTCTGAGATAGAGGGTTTAGGAATTTTCTATGAATGTTGAATAGTGCGCAATATTTAATTATTTGTTGGAAATTCTAATGCCAATTAAAAATGGGCGAATTCGCAATTCACTTTTAATTAGTGGCAAAACTATCATTCATGGATAGTGGACATAAGGGGATAGTATGGGCATATGGATTCATATGGACATATTATAATCAGGTTCCTTTTAATCATTAATGCAAGCAATGATTTAAATCTAATGAGGATTCTCTTAGGTTAATTATTGGTTAGAGAGTAATTAATAAGGATTCTTTTAATTACCAACAATTAAGAAGGAATAAGGTTATGTCAGTGGATTCCGGTAACTATAACTGGTTTATTTTAATTACATGTTTAAACTTTGCATCAAGGATCAAGTGATTAATTAGTGTGGATTCAATGAGTTAACTGGAGTTTTTATTATTGATTGAATTCTTTAGCATTTTATTATTGTCTACTTGTTTCTAATTGTTGGTTGTGACAAGTTGTGAAGGAAAAAAATACAATCGCTTCCTTGGGAGACGACCTTGCTCATTACTATACTAAGTAAAGAGTGGGAATTAATTTTGGTGGCATAACGACGCGGCCAACCAGTGAATGAATGTGCATGCCAACCTTTCTGCAAGTTTTTTGGTCAGTCCATCAAATTCATTCAAGGTTTATTTTAAGGAATTCGAATCCATGTAAAACCATGTTTTAGCATATTTTGGATTTTTCTTCTTCCAAATTTGGAATGTAACTCATTATCATTAGAGAGTTTTGTCCAAATTTGGTATATATATATATATATATACTTGCTATATATAATGCTTGTTCTCTTGTTTTATTTGCTTGAGAAAATTGAATTTGATCTACTGAAGTGCTATAAGGACATCTTCAATATTCGTTCTTTCCTCATATACTATCAACAATTTATATTTGGATTGAGCTGTAATTTTTAAAATATTTTCTATCTATAAAATTGAGCCTGGCAACCTCCCCAGGTTTGCCAATTAATATCTATATTTGGGGATAAAGAAGATGATCAAGTGCATAAAAAAATGGTTACAAGCAAATTAGAATGTGTAACCAACGATATGAAGTAAATAGAATCAATGATTCTATATCTTAAAATAACAAAACTACATATTTATAAGAAGAAACAAAGAACTAAATATGTCTTTTTTTTTTTAATAACAACCTAATGTATTGGATTTCATTTTGGGTGGTGGATATACCCTAATACCACCCTTACATTTGACTCCTTTTGATCTACTCCCATTTACAATGGGGAGAAGCTCTAAAGGATTTACCACAATCTTAAAACAAAAGTCCCTACCAATCCACAGAAAATATCCAGTTACAGAGCTGGGATTATCACTAAGTTCAGCCACCATTCTAGTTGTCTTGCATATGATATCTTTACAAAAGATCCCATGGAGGGACCAGATTATAGGCTTGACTAATCCCTTAAGACAAAACTCCTTAGTGAAGGAGAGGGATATATGTCTTAAATCCTTATTAGAGCTAGTATTTCGTACATGCACAAAGTCGATATTGAGAAGAATTTCTCACAGGTTTGCTCAACTTAGATCCCTGAAACATATACAAAAGCAAATTATTTAGCTATATTAATTGCAAATATGAGCTGATATAAAATTTTGTTCTCTGTTCATTTCCTGTGAATTTGATGATTATACTTGCAAGTTTGTAACTAAGAAAAGATATATACCTGCTTTGATCAACGCTTGTGCATTTTGTTACTTTTACTTGTGAAAATTAATTTTGATCTTTTGAAGCGCGGCAAGAACATCTTTAATATTAGGCCTTTCCTTGGGGGCATTTGTTGTGCAATTCAAAGCAATTTGCAAGATGGATGAGCCACAACAAGCTATCTTCATTGAAGCAAGTTCATCTATCGGCTCAAGTAACTTTGCATCAATAACATGAAGCACCGAATCTGGTATTGATTGTTGAACCCAATGCCTAATGCTCAATTCTTCAGTGAACATTTCATCTTTCGGCTTTCTTTTAGTAAATGTTTCCATTAAAGTAATGCCAAAACTGTAAACATCACAGTGTCTTGAAACAAATCCCTCTAATCCGTACTCTACAAGAAATATCAAGATGCATTAAAAATCTTAGAGAAAAGTTCCAGTTAGATTATTGAACTATTCTAAAACTATTAGGTTTGTGATATCTTGCATTAAGCATTTATTTGTGCATAATCCTTATACATGGAATTGCACATTGGTAGAAGTATGTAAAAATATTTTTTAACCATAAATTAAATTAATAACTGAAAGTTGGATTCAAGAGAGTTACCTGGGGCAATATATCCGAATGTTGCCAAGGTATTTGTTAGTACCATACTTTCTCCATCTTCAAGCAATTTGGCAATCCCGAAATCACTAAGATGACCTACCATATCTTGATCTAGTAATATATTACTAGGCTTCAAATCACAATGAATCACAGGAGCTGAATAACCATAGTGGAGATATTCCAATCCACAAGCAACATCAATCATGATATCCAATCTTTGCATGAAATCCAATGCTTGTTCTTCTAAGTATAGCCAATTCTCAAGGCTCCCATTAGGCATATATTCAAGTACTAATGCTTTAAAATCAGGATTGGAGCAAACACTAATAACTTTAGTCAAATTTCGATGACGAAGGCAACGGAAGACTTCACATTCTCTTTCAAAGCATTTAAACTCATCTTGTAAATACGAATGAAAAACCTTTATGGCCCAAATCATCCCATTTGCATGTGCCCCTTTGTAAACCGAACCAAAGGTTCCAGAGCCAAGTAAGTTACTCTCATTGAACCCATTTGTTATTTGTTGAATTTGATGTAAGGACACCCTTTCATATGTTGTTGCAGGAAACAAGTCCCCACTTGGAGTCGCAGCAGTTTTCCTTCTCAACTTTCTTACAAGCAACATTGACATAATCAAGGCTAACGTTAAAGATCCTGCTCCCAATAAAATGAACAAGACTACCTTTGTTGTCCTCGATTTATGCTCAGGAGTAGGACAAGGTCGGAGCCAAGGAGCACCACATAGTGCTTCATTAGACACAAAAGATAAGTTGGTGAAGTTTGCAAAAGGTCCTCCACGAGGAATAGGTCCTCTTAATTTGTTGTAGGAGACATTCAAATATTGGAGATTTGAGAGTGCTTCTAGTGCGTTAGGAGTCACACCAATCAAATCATTGAATGATAGATCCAAATACGATAAGTCAAACAAGTTCTTCATGGATTCTGGAATCGACCCTTGCAAATTGTTATGCTCCAAAGAAAGTGTCTGTACACTCTGTAGTGCTCCAATTGTGCTAGGTATTTCACCAGAGAAATGGTTTCTTGATAGGTCCAACTTGATCAAACTCTTAAAACTATTAATTTGTAAGGGTAAAAATCCATTCAAAGAATTGAATGAGAGATCAACCTCCAACATATCTTTAAGGTTCCATAAGCTTGCCGGTACGGTAGAAGTTAAATTGTTGGAATTAAGATAAAGATATCTAAGTGAAGTCATGTTTTCTATGCAAGAAGGGACAGTCTGAGAAAGCATATTTTGTCCGAAATCTACCATCCCTACATTGGACAAATGACAAAACTCATTTGGAATTGCTCCTTCTAATTCATTTTCGTTGAGATCTATCCTTTGTAGCTTCAACAACCATTTCAGGGAAGTTGGAATCATTCCATTCAAATGATTGGATCGCAAACCCAAAGTTGCCAACTTGCTCAAGTTTCCTACTGAATTCGGAATTTCGCCTCTAATGCCACAGCCGTCAGCATAAATGACTTCAAGCGAACTCGAAAGATTTTCCATAGAATTTGGAATGAAGCCATTCAAAGGATTCGAAAATATTTCCAAGATTTTTAAATTTCTACATTTTGATAGAGAATCTAAAAAACTCAAATCCCCAGAAAAATTATTCCATGCCAGAACTAATTTTTCTAGGAATCTTAAATTACTAAGAGAATGAGGAATAGAACCACTAAATTGGTTTCCAACAATTGAAAATATTCTGAGCATAGAAGCATTGGAGATGGATGTTAGAATAAACCCACTCAAATTGTTTCCATCAAGATAAAGTTCTTCAAGGTTGGGTAGAAAAATACCTAAGGTCGATGGAACCTCGCCCGAAAAATCATTGTCTGCAAGATAAATTACTTGTAGTGTGGAAATGTTAAAAAGTTCGAGCGGAATGGAACCGCTTAATCCATTTGACTCCAAGGCTATTACTTTCAACTTGTGAAGGTTACTGATCCCTTGAGGTATAACACCTGAAAATTTTAATTAATTAAGTGGACAATGAATTAAGGAAAGAAAATATTTATATATAATCCAAGTTATGAATATAAAGTGAAAGATTAAAGCAAGTTTGAAAGAAAATAGCTAGCCATTCGGGCTAATCTAGTGGTTAGAGAGTTAGTATCTAGAACTTCATCTTTAGAATTCGATTCTTTGGACCTTTTGCCGCCAATACTCTGCCTCATTCCTTATTTCATTTCCGGCCTACCTTTTTTATTATTTATTCATTTCTCACGCTTCTATTTTATCTCTCTTAAAAGCAAAGCGCTATTTCAATTGAAGTAGGTGAAATCTACGATGGGATGCAAAGAAGGGTGGGATTGTGTAAAAAAAAAATTTGAAAGAAAATGTTCATACATATTTCACATTTGATTTTATAGAGGATATAAAAGTTGCATTTTATATGCCCTCCAAATGCATATGCATGCACTTTAGATCAACAAAAATACCCCTAATAATTTTAGTTTTATCTGCAAAGACACGTGTAATATTTATAGATAACGCTACATAAAGTGATACACCAAATGATACAAAAGATTCAAAGCCTGAAAATAGTCAGATAAAGCATTGGTGGTTGTTGTTATTTTGTATAGAGGATGTAATGTAAATTTGAAAGGGTAAGTGAATTTAACCCTGTAAATTATTTGGTCATTTGAAATCTTTTTGTTTAAAGAACTTGTGTTATATACTTTAGTCACATACAAAATTTACAAAATATTTATGATATATGAGAATGGCACATATTATGAAGATAATTAAATCTAGATACAAAATAATTTATGTGTATAGAGCTTTCGAGATGGGATTTTCTGTCCAAAATTATACTGTTTCGGTCTTAAATTAAAACTACGTCGTAAGATTCACCAATTTGTTGGTTAGTGTTTAATAACTATAAAATAATTTTAGTGATATTTATGTTTTTAGTCCTTAGTTTTAGTGAAATTACTTTATTTTAAACATTAGATAGAATAAAATATGATCCTAGAGGATAGAGGATCTGCTCTTAGAGCTTTCTATTCACTAGATTCAATGTTCTTTAAAATTTATAAATCACTTACCATTTAGAGCAATCCCTTCCATGTATAGCACTTCCAAATTATAAAAATTTCCAATACCTTCAGGAATTTCACCTGCAATAAAAATTACAATATTTTTTTTAATACAAAATGAAAATTTATTTCAACTTTTAATATAGAGCTTTGAAAAATTAAAATATTTTAACAATGAAAAAATAAAGGTTATTTCAACTTTTAAGATTGGACTTTCAAGTTGCAAAAGGTTACTGTTTCTCGTCTTAGAATGAGAGTAATTCTCAGTCACTCCATTTTCCTTTTCGGTTTTGTTCTTACTTCATTTAGAACAAAAATATAGCTTCAATAATTTCACTAATATTATAAATTCACAAACTTACTACAATTAGAGAAATGTTTAAATTTTTCAAAATTTACTTTCATTCTCTGTATGAAAAGCAATTACTTACATGGACTAGTTCACGGCTTCATATATGGACCTTGAGGTTGACAATTTATCACAATATTATTGAAGGAAAATTTTGAATTTAATCCTTTAATAGATTAAAATGTAATGACTTAGAATAAGCGGATGGAAACAAAAAATGCCAGATATAAAATTGATAGCGAAAAGAAAAATGTTTGAGATGGAAATTGTGCTTTTAAAAGTAGCAGGGAACAATAGAAGTTTAAGATTGTTCTAAATGTGGTTTCGTATCATATATTGGTCTTAGATCTCTCCAGAATTCCAAGATAATGTTTGAGACTTGGAATGAACAATGTGGTGTATATACATAGTTGCTCAACCTGATAGTTCCCAACTTATTTTTTATCAACGTGACAAATAATATCGTTAGTCATGCATACACGTGACATTGTTATCATTCAAAATGTTGTTGTTTTGTGTCATATGACTAATAGCGTTGTTTTGTTAAATGGATGGAAAAATGAACTAAGGACCATTTGTACAATAATATTCAAACTAAGACAATAAAATATAACTTTTTTCAATATTGGAAATCAAAAGAATAGTAACACTAATTTAGCGTACTATTGTAGTAATTTACACTTTCATTTTAAAGCAAAAACCGTAAAACGCATGCATAAGGCTAAACAAATTTTAAACAAATATATTCATAAGTATATCCAGTGGCAAAACCAGAAAGAATTATTTCAGGGGGCGAAAATTAATATTTTAATTTTTAAGGAGGGCAAAATCTAATTCTTTTTTAAATCTAACTGAAAATTTATAATTTTTTCATATGAAATAGTATAATTTTTCAAATTTAGGGCTACCACTAAGTATATCAAACTTCAACAATTTATGAATAAGTATCTTAGGGAGGGATTGGACTTAGATACTAAAATGGATTGCGAAGCATCCATAGAAGATCGAAAGAGATATTGAAATTATATACCAGATCACACCAAACATTCAAGTCTCACACTATTATAGGGATGATATTCCAAGTGATTTTCTTGTTAATTATAGTATATATATACTAATATATGTATATTTTTTTGGCTTTGGCTTTGTTATACCACTTTTATATATCATTTGGTGTACCACTTTATAAAAAATGAATACATATTTTTTAGTTAGTTATCTAATTTTTAAAAATTTAACTAAAATTCTGAACAAATGATTAATGAAGGGATAAGTAAATGTACACGTGCCAATTTTTTATAAAGTGGCACAAAAAAACCATTGCGTATTTTTTTTTTTTCTTCCGAGATAGAACTGCCAACGAGAGTAAGAGGTGCAATCAGAGTAAATAGACTTAGTCTATGGTCTACCATCTTTCAGGAGAAGTTATTATATATAGATGCAATGTGTATATATTTTTTCTATATTTGCTCAAAGTGAAATATTTTCAGAACCCATAAACAATTCATTGTTGAATTCTGTGTAATTTTTTAAGTTTTAATTATTAGTTATTTATAAAATTTGTGGCGGATATCCTTCCTCCGATGACTGGGTTTGCTACTAAAAATTAAAAGTACTAAAATTCCAGTAATTAACGTACGTACCATGAAGATTATTTCCACCGAGATATATTCTAGTAAGCCTGGTGAGGTTCCACAACTCTCTTGGTATGTTTCCACTGAGTTTGTTGTATGACAGGGATAACACTTGAAGTTTTTTGCATTCTTTTATACCTGATGGAATTTCGCCTTGAAACTCATTTAGTGACAAATAAAGCCCTTGGAGTTGTGGTAGATAATCACATATCTGCGTTGGAAAGTAACCGGATAAGCTATTATTTGTGAAGCTAAAAAATTGCAATGTTGAGAGGTTGAACAAAGTCTGTGGCAGAGGGCCTCTAAGTTGGTTAAATCCCATGTCCAACCACTGCAAATTGGGCAAAGCACTGAATTTTTCAGGAAGATTTCCACTCAAAAGATTGTAAGCCAACGAGATGACCTCTAACTTTGTTGCATTAAAGAGTGTGGCTGATAATGAACCTGAGAATCTATTATGATATAAAGATAAATGTTCAAGTTTAGATAAAGCTCCCAACCACGATGGAAAGACACCCTCAAACTGATTCTCTCCCAATCTGATGCTTTTCAATCTGCGCAAATTAACTAGTTCCCTTGGAAGATCTCCATGGAAACTGTTGTTTTGAACATTCACGCGGACTAAGAAGGAAAGATTTCCCAATTGTGGAGGTATGGTTCCGAATAGGCCTCTATTAGGAAGGTCTATGGCTGCAACTCTTCCATGACGAACGTTACAAGTGATTCCAATCCAGTTACAAACTGAGATAGAAGTGGACCAATTCGTGGGAAGGATGTTATTGGGGTCGGATAGATTGGCTTTGAATGCAAGAAGAGCATCCAGATCATGAATGTTGTTCTTGTTGTTGTTGTTATTGGCTGCATTGCTACAGAGAATTGAGCAAGTTGTGATGAGAAAATACAGCACCAAGGCTGCAAGGAAGAGGAAATAATTATAAGTTCTAGCCATAGCTATTTGCATTTTCAAAATATTATAGAATGGCTTGAATAAATAGATGAGTGTTACTCAAAGCTGAAGTCTCATCAGTTTCAACACGTTAAATCAAAAGGGAGTGAGATTAATGACGATTAGGATGACTTTCAAATATGAATTCAACCACTTTGCTTTATTCATCATGAGTCATGACCTGTTTTTTATGGTTGATTATTTTTTCTTCAAAAAAAAATTAAAATCGAAAACTTTGCTATAGTGAATTCTAATAATAATAAACAATTTATTATAACACAATTTTCTACCAAAATAAATTCATAAATATTAATTTAAATTTAGATTTTAAAATTTTATTAATAAAATATTATCCAATACAAATACCAACATAACAAATTTATCAATCAAAACACTTTTAAAATATTAATTCTTTGTTTTAACAAATTTCAAGAAAAGAAAATGTTCTATTACAAAAACAAAAGATACCCATTCAAATGGTGCTTTAATATTTGCTAAATACTCTTTGTTTTCCTATTTTCAAAACTTCGTTGGATTGGTTTGCTATACATCAAATTAAAGTCCCACCATGAAATTTCTAGTCTTTCAACATTGTCCATTAATGCATTAATTGTTCAAAATATTTGGTACATCAATATAGCTATTGAGGCCTAAAATACTACCCCAATTTGTGAACAAAATATATATACGATATAGCTTACACAGAATATACAAGACAACTTTTACCTAAATTGCGTTGACGTTTTCGTGAAATACGGAATGCCAAGTCTGTCTATTCTAATAATCAAACTTGTAATTCTAGTTAGAAGGACTTTCTCGGAAGACAATAAAGTGGTGGTTCTTTTGTTACCTCTTATATATGTTGGCATTTCTTTGTGTTTATCACTTTAGATTGAATGTTCAAAAAGTGATTAAACTAATCTTTTGCTTCAAAATGAAAAAAAAAAGTTAAATTCTGTATTTTTATAGCAAATAGAATGAAAAGACAAAACCATGGATGGAAAAGGAGATAAATAGAAAAAACCAAAAGGAGTGGGCTACTAGCATACTTTTGTACTAAGGGCTTCTAGAAAAGAAGTCAAGCAATAATATTGAACCCTTGAAATCAATTACCAATAACTTCCATTCTCAATTTGGAGTCTTTCATGGAAATTATTATAAGCACAAATCGTCCACTAATTTCACTTGACAATCGGACCAAATTAGTCTACACAATGTGGACAGTCAATTCTTGTTCCCCTCTGATGACTAAAGGACAGAATCGTGACATGATTATATAGACTTTGGGTCCAAAAAAGACTTGGACTCTTGGTCTATCATGAGAAAAATTTTGGTCCCAAAGAGGGGTTGGACGCTTGGGTTTTCTATTGAATTCTCATGAAATAATAATATGGGACAGAATGATTTACAGTAATAGTGTAATTCTAGCAAGTTAATTAGAATTTTACTTACCATCTAATAGTTAGTTAAACATTTGTTAATGTTTACCTAATGATCAAAATATTCTCTCTCAATAAAGTTACTACGGGTAAATAATTTCAATAATCCTTCAATTTAAAGTAACTATCATTTTCATCTCAAATCTTAAAAAAGTTATATTTTGCCCATTTAGTTTGAATTTTGTTTCACAACGTTTGTTTTTGTTTCAACTCTTGAAAATTTTATATATTTCGATGTTAGTTTTAATTTATTTTCTTATTTATATTTAATATTTTTTCTTTATGATTTTCTTCATTTTTTTTAGTATTTTATTAAAATTTGAATTAATAATTTGTTTTGCATGTTTCATATCAGAACATCTAAAAGTATTTTTTAAACATATTCAAATTTTAAGCACAATATTTCTCGTGTTCTCATTTATAAAAATTGTCGTTACTCTCTTTTAATTCATTTATTATTTATTTTATTAGTTTAATGGGTGCACATATTCATTTTTACTACTAGAACTAAAAAAGCATCTAGATAAAATTAAAATTTCTCAAATGATCACTTAATCCTAAAATTATTCATCTTTCCCCACAATTGCCCAAGAATAAAAAATTGCAATAATATAAATGAATTTGCTCTCAGTTATTTTTCTCAATTTTTTTTATCAAATGCTAAGAAAATATCCTTCAAAAAAAGAAAAAAATTTCAATTCCATGGTTTCCCAAACTCTTTACTTTGGACCATCTTGGGCTCTAAATGCTGCAAAATTCATATTTACAAAACTAGATCGAAAACTATTGTTTTCTTTTTTCCTGTCCTTGAGCGTTTGAAAAACTTTGTGCAAGAGTTCTCTCATTTCTTATCATAAAGTAAATTCGTCCTTGATTGTTTGCACATTGTAGTAGACGAATTAATCCTTAAGAAAGTGATTGTATCACGGTTTGAAGGCATTTCTTTCACTTTATATTTCCTTGTTTTATTTGTTCTAACAGATGGTGTAGCTAGATAGTGTCAGGTTATATCTTGGTGGTTTTTGTTATGTACATGTGTTAACATAAATTTAAGGGTACGTGCATTTGATGTACATCAAATCATTTGTTTTAATTTTGAGAATTGACAGGAAGAGGTTTACTATTTGATGTCTTTGTTTGAAGAGCTACTACAATCATATATTGAGGAGAGCTTGAGGTAATTTTTGCATTTTCAGTTCTTTAATTTGTTCAAGTGTCTACCTTCAATTCTCTTATTCTATTAATCGATTTGTCGATTACCTTAATTATAAAACAAAAGTATTTGCTAAATATAATTAATGTAAGTAATCACAAAAGGTTCTTTAATTTTTCCTCAAAACAAACTAATGCTCCTATCTCAGTGCATGTATTCATTATATATTGCCCAAAAGATCTTCAGTTATATTCCCAATTTCAATCCCCATTTCACTCTTATAAATACACGCAACTTGATAATATTTATCCATTAAGATTCATTAATTACTTGATAGAGTTTTAGTTAAATATTCATAGCATGTATTTATAAACTGAAAATGGGAATAAAATAGAACATCCGGAGTGATATGTTGCATGCTTTTATCTATGATGGGCTCGGTGAATTTCCATATTCTATATATTAATTCTTGGTGGAAGCACATCTGAAACCTTATGATGGTAAATTTCCCATGGTGTTAGGAATGGCGGAAAGATATCCTATATTGGTGAAAGGGCGAAACTTTCCAAATCCTTGCAGAAATGGTTAACTCATGAAGAGGAAACTACCAAGAACAACAATAAATACCATCTTATAGTGGCATTGAACTACAGTGGAAAGCAAGATATAATTGAAGCCACAAAAAATATTGCAAGAAATCTAAAGGATGGTATGATACAATTGGAAGAGATCGACCAAAATTTATTTACTAATGAACTTTGAACAAAATGTTCAGAGTTTCCTAATCCTGATTTACTCGTAAGAACTAGCGGCGAGCAAAGATTGAGCAACTTCATGCTTTGGCAATTAGCCTATACAGAACTATTCTTTGTTGAGAAATTCTTTCCAGACATTGAACAGGCAGATTTAGTTGAGGTCCTGAAATCATTTCAGAAAAAGCACAGACGTTTTGGTGGACATAAATATTAACCAACCAGTGAATGAATGTGCATACATGCGAACCTTTCTGCAAGTTTTTTGGTCAGTCCATCAAATTCATCCAAGGTTTTATTTTAAGGAATTCGAATCCATGTAACAATGTTTTAGCATATCTTGGATTTTTCTTCTTCCAAATTTGGAATGTAACTCATTATCATTAGAGAGTTTTGCCCAAATTATCATGTGTAATCAACCAAATGAATTAACTAGAGGTTCATACACTAATAATAATCAGTCCCTTGTCCCAAAAACAACAACATTAATTTACATATTTTACAATAATTGTATAGAAATCCCAGATGCCTTAAAACACTACAAGAAAAAGCCCCCTTTGGTGACTGAAATCTTAATGACCAGAAATATTTGGACACCAAAGAGTACCTTTTGGTGACCAAAAAATGTTCAGTCACTAAATTTTGGTAACAACTTAAAATTTGGTAACCAAAAAAAAAATTCGTCAATATTTGGTCACTAAACGCCATGGCGGGAAGGTTTCCCGCCTATCACACACCCTTTGGTGACCAAATTTGGTGACAAGAAAATGTTTAGTTAATAAAACTTGGGTACAAAACCTTTGGTGACCAGAAAAGTGGTCTCTAATATGAAAATGTTTAGTGACGATATTTTTGGTCAACAAAGGTCATAGAGAAAAGGAGATTTCCATCAATTTTGAATATTTTGGTGACCAGAAAAGTGGTCACCAATTATTAATAGAATTAATTTGTTGTTTATCATATGAACTTAAGTAGGTTAAATAATAAGTGACTATTAAAATGGCAAAACATTTAACTTTTGGGTGTTATAAGGAAAGTTTTGTGTTTAAATCTCATGTGCTATATTATGATATATAAAATAAATATTTCCATAAAAGTTATTGTCTTAATAAAATTAATAAAATACTACAAATTACATTAATTTTGATGTTGGTGAAGTGGCAAGTTTATTAAGTATGAAGGCTATGGTCATATATTCGAATCTCTCTACATTGAAATTCTTTTTTTTTTTGGGAAATTAACAATAAATTATACTTTGGTCCCTCAAATTTATATCTAGATATCTAATACTTAAAGAATCAAAATAGTCTTATAAATTTGAATTGGGGGATTTAACAAGAAATTGCACTTTGATCCCTCAAATTTATAAATTTGAATTACATCTCTAATTAAATAACAAAAATGGCCTTATAAATTCGAATTGATCTTAAATTAATTTAAGACTTCAATGTAGGCTAAATTAATTTAAGAAAGGCCACAATTATGTAAATAAAATATTATACTTATAAATGTAATATTCGATAATAATTCAATTTGGGCCAACTTAATGACCTAACAATATAATATAGTGCCCAAAGGAATTGATAGGCTAAATTAAGGCCTCAATAATGAATCATTATTTGTGTTGGACATATTAAGTTATTAATAATAATAGTAAGACACCCTAATAATTTTATTTTTGCCCCATCACATTTAAGAAATGATCTTAAATTAATTTAGGAATTCAATGTAGGCTAAATTAATTTAAGAAATGCCACAAATATGTAAATAAAATATTGGACTTATAAATATAATATTTGATAAGAATTCAAATTGGGCCAACATAATGGCCCAACAATATAATATAGTGTCCAAAGAAATTGATGGGCTAAATTAAGCCACAATAATGAATCATTATTTGTTTTAGACCTATTAAGTTATTAATAATAATAGTAAGACACCCTAATATTTTTATTTTTGCCCCATCACATTTAAGAAATGATCTTAAATTAATTTATAAATTCAATGTAGGCTAAATTATAGGTTCAAGTTGAATTAATGATCTTACAACCATATTAATCACAAAATATGTAATGTAATTTTTGTAAAGGTAATTTAAAAAAATAATTAATTTAACTTGAATTCATAAATTATTTCAATCTCTTTCATTGTTTGATATTATTATATATCTAGTCTAGTTAATACTTTAATATTAATTGAATTCTTTAAGAGATGCCCTCAAAATTATTAGACATAAAAGAGAGGCTAATAACTTCAGAAGAACTATAATACAAAATTATACCCCCAATTTCCAAAGTTTCAAACAAAATAAAATTGTACCTATGAGCAAATTGGCGGATTCAAGCGTGAAACAAATTATTAATTAATTACTTATATAATTTGGACATATTAATTATAAATATGTCTATGCTAGTATTTTGTTAACTCCAAATGGATCAATACATACTATTAAAGGTCCAATACTTAATTTTAATGTTAGACCAATAATAAGAGTGCAACAAATTATTAATTCAATTTGGAGCGTTAGTAATTGGACTAATTCATTAGGATATTAACTAATTACTTATATAACATGAAATGACAAAAAATTTACTATATTTGTAATGTTCGTATAAATTTAGTTTAATTATACTATGACACCGTAATATTCGCAAATTGACCCATACACTATTACAAGAAATTAACATAGTTAACTAATGTAATATATCCGATTAAATTTATAATTAAGCCCATAGTTATGTTTTAATACAAGATGCATTAAATAATCAACTACTTTGTCTTTAAGTTGAATTAGTCATATTTTATTACGATGATATTATATTATTACAAATATCTAACTTTACGTGAAGAATAATGTCATTTTTTTATTATATTTAATTATTCGCTATTATTCATTAATATTTAATAGAATTAAAATATTTAAAAAATAGAATATAAAAAGAAAAAATATCTGTAATAAAAACATTTATCAATACAATAGAATTGAAAAAAAATGGAAAGATTTATTTATTTTTATCATTAAAAAAATGGTTAAATATTAAACTATTGTATTTTAATAAAACAAAAAATAAAAAAAAAGTGACAATAGGCATGCCTGAGGATATGCGCATATAGATTTCACAGTTAGGCAGCCCTAAAACCCAAAGATTTTTTATCGATCTCCCCGCATCCATCTCGCCTCCCTCTCCCCTCCCTCTGCCGACTCCCTCTCTCCGCCTCTCTTTCGGCCTCCCTCTCCGCCTCCCTCTGTCCGCCTCTCTCGCCGCCTCCCTCTGTCCGCCTCTCTCTCGCCGCCTCCTTCTGTTCGCCTCTCTCGCCACCTCCCTCTGTCCGCCTCTCTCGCCGCCTCCCTCTGTCCGCCTCTCTCTCCGCCTCCCTCTGCCGCCTCCATCTCCTACCTCCCTCCCTCTGCCGCCTCAATCTTCTACCTCCCTCTGCCGCCGCCTCCATCTCCTAAACGAAACCCATTCCTGATCCTCAGGTCCCTTCCTCTTAAATAATGCAATTGTGGTGAACGTGTTTTATTATTGAAGTGCTGAAAATTACGCTTTCTTCAACATTGGGGTTTGTGTTTTCTTGAGTTTTCATTGGATTTGAATGGTGTATAGCTTTCTTGTCTGATGGATTTGAGGCTTTATTGTGGCCTTTTGTAGTTTTCTTTGCTTTTGTTTTCTGTTGCTACATTACAGGGAGTAATATTGTATGCATAGTTTCAGTTCCTTGCTTTGCCACTCTTGCTTGCCTCCATGTCCAAAAAGCTTTAAAAGTTTATTTGGAAATTTCAATCTGGAGCATGGGCCAATCTCACCCCTAAGTATACATTCTGATCAATAATTGATCTTCAATATTGGAAGAAGAAGAATAATAGGACATTGTTTGCTCTGTTCATTTTCTATTAATTCATTTGAAACTTTATATAACTGCAGTGCCAGTGAAATCTTTAATCTAGATTAATTGATTGTTGGGAGTATTGAACTAGATTGATTGATTTTAGAGGTTTAATTAAATGATGTTGAAGCATCCCTCTATATTTCATTGTTTTTTGCTTTAGTCATTGTCAAGATAGTGGTCCAAGTAAAGTCCAAAGAGTGTCCAAAAATCAATGTAATATAGTGGCTGACCGAATCAACAAGAGTCAACCTTTTGAACTCTGCATTGCATATACTACTGTTTCCCATCATCACTTTTTCTTCTACCCTTTTAACTTTTTGTGAGGTTTGTTAGATTAACATTTGCAATATTTTGTAGCAAAACATGTGTTTTACAATAGTATTGTATGAAGGGCTAGCTAGCTGCAAAAATTGAATGTATAAAGTATTCCAGAGAAGGAATCATTCATGCTAATGTATTAGAATGTTTACAGAAATAATGGCTGATCTATCATCTATATATGACTGTGATATTTGAACTTTGGCACTCCACATAAATACTTGTCAAAAAGGGCAGAAAGAAGTGTATGAACTTAATTACAGCCAACATTTATTAAGTTGCATCATGGGTCAGTTACATTTCATTAAATTCTGAGTACGATGTGAAGCCAACAAGGTTACAGTACAATTATGTAAATTTAGTCAAATATGAAGCATAAACAAAAACTTTAATGTTATATTTTGATTTTGAACTTTAAAAATATCTTGCTGAATATAGCTAAATAGTGCCATTATGTTAAGTAAAAAATGTTAATTTAATTTAATTTAGTTTCATATTTTGTTTTGATTAGTGCCATTATATGAACTTTAAATTCATATAATTTCCTCTTAGGGTGTATTGTTGACAATAATGGCACTATATTTTGATCAATCATGAAACTATACTAACTTTGTTTGCTTGAAATAAGTGTGTTATTGATATACATTTATTTGTGTATTCATTTGTTAGGTCATTTCTTTAGAAGCAGTCATTACACAAAGATCTTACAAGAACACTTGTGGGAAAGCTCGTGTTAAATTATACAATAAGGTAATGATCGTTACTACTAAACTGTGAAATATTTATTAAATTGGCACGATTACACATTGAAAGAAGTTTGCATTCCAAGTCTTGCTGTCCAAAGTCTTGTTTGATTTTGATTATAGTCATTCTTGTAACTTTTAATACTTTAATGTAACTCTCCTGGCGCATTGTTGCTAATAGTTCGACTAAATTGTGAAACTTTAGTTAAATTGGCACGGGTACATTTTGAAATACACTTTGATTGATTTAAAATGTGTTAAATCCAGAAGAATATGTATTACCATGTCTTATGTATAATTGTTGTCAATATCTTGGTGGTTGTTAAATATTGATACTTTAAATGCTTGAATATAGTTATTGTGGATTTGTCAAACCTACCAGAATATGAACATATCTTATGTAAGCTTGCTACCCGAGTTTTGTTTGGTTTGAATATTACCATTCATTTATCTTTAAATGCTTGAATATAACTGTTGTGGTATATTGTTGCTTTTGGTTGGACTAAATCGTGAAACTTTGGTTAAATTGACATAGTTATACATTCAAAATACACTTTGATTGATTTAAAATTTGTAAACGTGTAATATAATTCATGAACATGTCTAATGTATAATTACTTTCCAAATCTTTTTTGGTTTTGAATGTTGCTATTCATTAACTTTAAAGGTTTGAACAGTTATTGGTTTGCTTTTAAATTGAGATAATATACATGAACATGTCTTATGGACATTTGCTATCCAAGTAATGTTTGGTTTTGGATAATGCTTGAATGTAACTCATGTTGAGTGTTGTTTCCAATAGTGGGACTAAACTATGAAATATTTATTAAATTGGTACGATTACACATTGAAAGTAGTTTTTGATTAGTTTAAGATTTGTGAAACCCTCGAAGTATATGCATTAACATGTCGTATGGTTATACTGTGGAAATATAAATTGATTGGTTTATAATTTGTGAAAGCTAAAAAAATATGCACGAACATGTCGTATGCACATTTGCAGTCAAAGTCTTGTTTGATTTGATTATAGTTATTCTTGTAACTTTCAATGCGTTAATGTTACTCTCGTGGCGCATTGTTGCTAATAGTTCGACTAAATTGTGAAACTTTAGTTACATTGGCTCGGTATATTTTGAAAATACACTTTGATTGATTTAAATTGTGTTAAATCCAAAAGAATATGTATTACCATGTCTTGCATGTTACATGATATGTTACAAGAAGTTTTTAACTTGTTTATTCGAACTATTATGAAGGTTGAAGTAAACCAAACAGTTGAAGTGTCAACTCTCCTAATGGATGAAAAAAGAAATGGTGGGCGTTCTTGACACTAGAGAGTTGAAGTATCAACTTTTTGTATGATGGATTAGTACTTTTGTGTTATTTTTCTTGGATATTACAATATTATTAATATTATGGTATATTCCTTGGATAGTACAATGTTGGATATTTGCCATGTATTGGTATATTTTGTGAAAGAGTGTTATTTTAATGTTTGTCCGATATATTTGTGAACAGGTTTTATTTTAATGTTTGTTCGATATATTGGTGATATTTATTGTTATTATGAACATGTTTTATCTTCTTGTCACCAAATGAAAATGTTGACATCATTATTGATCAAAATTTTAGTCACCAAATCCTATAAATTGTATTACTCCATTATTGACCAATGAAAATGTTGACTACTCCATTATTGACCAAATTTTGACCAAATGCTTGTTTATAATATGGTCACCAATTATTCTTTGGTGACCACAATTTTAGTCACCAAAACATCAAATTTTTGTGGTAGTTCATGACCTTTGTTGACCAAATATTTAGTCACCAATTCGTCATCATTGATGACCATATTTTTGATCACCAAACAGCATGTCACGTGCTGTTTTTTGTCACCAAAAAGTGGCGCTTTGGTGACCAACCTGCATCCTTTGGTGACTAAATTGGTGACCATATTTTCAGTCACCATTTTGGTGACCATTTTGTTTCTAGTCACCAAAATTATCTTTTGGTGACAAAAAAAAAGTGGTCACCCTAGTGACTGGGCATTGGTGACAAGCTGGTGACAAACAAAAATTTTGTCATCAAACCCTTTTGGTGACCACTTTCGATTCTTTGGTGACTATATAGTGTCAGTCACCGAAGGGGGATTTTTCTTGTAGTGAAACTTTCCCACAGGAATATATGTTCACCTTAGTAAAAATCAACATATTTAGCTAGAAAATTAATGAGTTAAATTAGTTTGAACTGATATTCTTTTATCCCTTTTTACATTTCTGGTGCATGAATTTGAAAATTAATTGCACTTGCAAATTTGTGCCAAGTAAAATATATATATATACCTGCTATATATAATGCTTGTTCTCTTGTTATATTTGCTTGAGAAAATTGAATTTTGATCTACTGATGTGCTATAAGGACATCTTCAATATTCGTTCTTTCCTCATATGCTGTCAACAATTCATATTTGAATTGATCTGTAATTTTTAAAATATTTTCTATCTATAAAATTGAGGGTGGCAACCTTCCCAAGTTTGCCAATTAATATATATATTTGGGGATAGAGAAGATGATCAAGTGCATAAAAAATGGTTACAAGCAAAATTAGAATGCGTAACAAACCATATGAAGTAAATAGATTCAATGATTCTATGCCTTAAAATAACAAAATTACATATTTATTATAAGAAGAAACAAAGAACTCAATATGTCTTAAATCCTTATTATAGCTAGTATTTCGTACATGCACAAAGTGGAATTATTTAGCTATATTAATTGCAAATAATTTTGTTCTCTGTTCATTTCCTGTAAATTTGATGATTATACTTGCAAGTTTGTAACTAAATAAAGATATATACCTGCTTTGATCAATGCTTTTGCATTTTGTTACTTTTACTTGTGAAAATTAATTTTGATCTTTTGAAGCGCGGCAAGAACATCTTTAATATTAGGCCTTTCCTTGGGGGCATTTGTTGTGCAATTCAAAGCGATTTGCAAGATGGATGAGCCACAACAAGCTATCTTCATTGAAGCAAGTTCATCTATCGGCTCAAGTAACTTTGCATCAATAACATGAAGCACCGAATCTGGTATTGATTGTTGAACCCAATGCCTAATGCTCAATTCTTCAGTGAACATTTCATCTTTAGGCTTTCTTTTAGTAAATGTTTCCATTAATGTAATGCCAAAACTGTAAACATCACAGTGTCTTGAAACCAATCCCTCTAATCCATACTCTGCAAGAAATATCAAGATGCATTAAAAATCTTAGAGAAAAGTTCCAGTTAGATTATTGAACTAGTCTAAAAAATCTTTGGTTTGTGATATCTTGCGTTAAGCATTTATTTGTGCATAATCCTTATACATGGAATTGCACATTGATAGAAGTATGCAAAAATATTGTTTTAGCCATAAATCAAATTAATAACTGAAAGTTGGATTCAAGAGAGTTACCTGGGGCAATATATCCGAATGTTGCCAAGGTATTTGTTTGTACCATACTTTCTCCATATTCAAGCAATTTGGCAATCCCAAAATCAGTGAGATGACCAACCATACCTTGATCTAGTAAAATATTACTAGGCTTCAAATCACAATGAATCACAGGAGCTGAATAACCATAGTGGAGATATTCCAATCCACAAGCAACATCAATCATGATATCCAATCTTTGCATGAAATCCAATGCTTGGCCTTCTAAGTATAGCCAATTCTCAAGGCTCCCATTAGACATATACTCAAGTACTAATGCTTTAAAGTCAGGATTGGAGCAAACACTAATAACTTTAGTCAAATTTCGATGACGAAGGCAACGCAAGGCTTCACATTCTCTTTCAAAGCTTTTAAACTCATCTTGTAAATGCGAATGAAAAACCTTTATGGCCCAAATCATCCCATCTGCATGTGTCCCTTTGTAAACCGAACCAAAGGTTCCAGAGCCAAGTAAGTTACTCTCATTGAACCTATTTGTTATTTGTTGAATTTGATGTAAGGACACCCTTTCATATGTTGTTGCGGGAAACAAGTCCCCACTTGGAGTCGCTGCAGTTTTTCTTCTCAACTTTCTTACAAGCAACATTGACATAATCAAGGCTAGCGTTAAAGATCCTGCTCCCAATAAAATGAACAAGACTACCTTTGTTGTCCTCGATTTATGCTCAGGTGTTGGACAATGTTGGAGCCAAGGAGCACCACATAGTGCTTCATTGGAGAGAAAAGATAGATCGGTGAAGTTTACAAAAGGTCCTCCGCGAGGAATAGGTCCTCTTAATTTGTTGTAGGAGACATTCAAATATTGGAGATTTGATAGTGCTTCTAGTGCGTTAGGAATCACACCAGTCAAATCATTGAACGATAGATCCAAATACAATAAGCCAAACAAGTTCTTCATGGATTCTGGAATTGACCCTTGAAAATTGTTATGCTCCAAAGAGAGTGTCTGTACACTCTGAAGTGCTCCAATTGTGCTAGGTATTTCGCCAGAGAAATGGTTTCTTGATAGGTTCAACTTGATCAAACTCTTAAAACTATTAATTTGTAAGGGTAAAAATCCATTCAAAGAATTGAATGAGAGATCAACCTCCAACATATCTTTAAGGTTCCATAAGCTTGCTGGTAGGGTAGAAGTTAAATTATTGGAATTAAGATAAAGATATCTAAGTGAAGTCATGTTTCCTATGCAAGAAGGGACAGTCTGAGAAAGCATATTTTGTCCGAAATTAACCATCCCTACATTAGACAAATGACAAAACTCATTTGGAATAGCTCCTTCTAACTCATTTTTGTCTAGATATATCCTTTGTAGCTTCAACAACCATTTCAGGGAAGTTGGAATCATGCCATTCAAATGATTAGATTGCAAACCCAAAGTTGCCAACTTGCTCAAGTTTCCTACTGAATTCGGAATTTCACCTCTAATGCCACAGCCGCCCGCTAAAATCATTTCAAGCAAACTCGAAAGGTTTCCCATAGAATTTGGAATAAAGCCATTCAAAGGATTCAAAGATATTTGCAAGCTTTCTAAATTTCTACATTTTGATAGAGAATCTAAAAAACTCAAATCCCCAGAAAAATTATTCTCTGCCAAACCTAAAACTTGTAGGAATCTTAAATTACTAAGAGAATGAGGAAGAGAACCACTAAATTGGTTTGCATTAATTGACAATTCTTTGAGCATAGAAGCATTGGAGATGGATGTTAGAATAAACCCACTCAAGTTGTTTCCATCAAGATAAAGTTCTTCAAGGTTGGGTAGAAAAATACCTAAAGTTGGTGGAACCTCGCCTGAAAAATCATTGTCGGTGAGCGAAATTTCTAGAAGTGTGGAAATGTTAAAGAGTTCATGCGGAATGGAACCACTTAACCTAGTTGAGTCCAAGTCTATTAATTTCAACTTGTGAAGGTTACTGATCCCTTGAGGTATAACACCTGAAAATTTTAATTAATTAAGTGGACAATGAGTTAAGGAAAGAAAATATTTATATATAATCCAAGTTATGAATATAATGTGAAAGATTAAAGCAAGTTTGAAAGAAAATAGCTAGCCATTAGGGCTAATCTACTGGTTAGAGAGTTAGAATCTAGAACTTCATCTTTAGAATTCGATTCCTGAGGATGCAAGGAAGGGTGGGATTGTATAAAAAAAAAATTAAAAGAAAATGTTCCTACATATTTCACATTTGATTTTATAGAGGATATAAAAGTTGCATTTTATATACCCTCCAAATGTATATGCATGCACTTTAGATCAACAAAAATACCCCTAATCATTTTAGTTTTATCTGCAAAGACACGTGTAACATTTATAGATAATAGTACACAAAGTGATACACCAAATGATACAAATTGTTCAAAACTTGAAAATAGTCCATAAAGCATTAGTTGTTGTTGTTATTTTGTATAGAGGATGTAATGTAAATTTGAAGGGGTAAAGTGAATTTAACCCTGTAGATTAGTTGGGTTCATTTGAAATCTTTTTGTTTAAAGAAAATTTCAGCTTGTATTATATACTTTAGTCACATACAAAATATTTATGATTTTATTAAAAATATATCAAACGTAACAGAGTACTACTACTTATCTTTTGTTCAGTTAATATATATATATATATATATATATATATTAACTGAACAAAAGATAAGTAGTAGTACTCTGTTACGTTTGATATATTTTTAAAAAAATCATAAATATTTATGAGAATGGCACATATTATGAAGATAATTAAATGTAGATACAAAATAATTTATGTGTATAGAGCTTTCGCTATGGAATCTTCTATTTAAAATTATACGGGTCGTAGATTTACCCATTTGTTGGTTAGTGTCTAATAATTATAGAATAATTTTAGTGATATTTATGCTTTTATTCCTTAATTTTAGTGAAATTACATCATTTTAAACATTAGATAGAATAAAATAGGATCCTACAAAATAGAGGATCTGGTCTCAGAGCTTTCTATTCACTAGATTCAATGTTCTTTAAAATTTATAAATCACTTACCATTTAGAGCAACCCGTTCCATGGCTAGTACTTCCAAGTTATGAAAATTGCCAATACCTTCAGGAATTTCACCTGCAATAAAAATTAAAATATTTTTTTGTAATAACAAATGAAAATTTATTTCAACTTTTAATATATAGCTTTGAAAAATTAAAATATTTTAACAATGAAAAAATGAAGGTTATTTCAACTTTTAATATTGGACTTTCAAGTTGCAAAAGGTTTCTGTTTCTCGTCTTAGAATGAGAGTATTTCTCAGTCACTCCATTTTCCTTTTCGGCTTTGTTCTTACTTCATTTAGAACAAAAACATGGCTTCAATAATTACACTAATATTATAAATTCACAAACTTACTACAATTAGAGAAATATTAAATTTTTCAAATTTACTTTCATTCTGTATGAAAAGCAATTACTTACATGGACTAGTTGACGGCTTCATATATGGACCTTGAAGCCATTCAACAATGATTGTACACAGCAATTCAACAATGAATTGTTTATGGGTTCTAAAAATATTTCACTTTGAGCAAAATATAGAAAACTATATACCTATATACACATTGCATCTATACATAATAACTTCTCCTGAAAGATGTTAAACCATAGACTAAGTTTATTTACTCTTATTGCACCTCTTACTCTGGTAGTTCTATCTGGGAAGCAAAAAAATACGCAACGGGTTTTTTGTACCACTTTATAAAAAATTGATACGTGTATAATTTTTTAAAAGATACATAATTGTATACGTATCAATTTTTTATAAAGTGGTACATATACCCATTGCATATATTTTTGCTTCCGAGATAGAACTGGCAATGAGAGTAAGAGGTAAAATCAGAGTAAATAGACTTAGTCTATGGTCTACCATCTTTCCGGAGAAGTTATTATATATAGATGCAATGTGTGTATACATTTTTTCTATATTTTGCTCAAAAGTGAATTTTTTTTAGAACCCATAAACAATTCATTGTTGAATTGTGTGTAAATTTTTAAGTTTTATTAGTTATTTATAAAAGTTGGGGCTGATATCCTTCCTTTGTTTACTGTTGCTACTAAAATCAGTAATTAACTTACGTACCATGAAGATTATTTCCACCGAGATATATTCTAGTAAGTTTGGTGAGGTTCCACAACTCTCTTGGTATGTTTCCACTGAGTTTGTTGTATGACAGGGATAACACTTCAAGTCTTTTGCATTCTTTTATACCTGATGGAATTTCGCCTTGAAACTCATTTAGTGACAAATAAAGCCCTTGGAGTTGTGGTAGATAATCACATATCTGCGTTGGAAAGTAACCGGATAAGCTATTATTTGTGAAGCTAAAAAATTGCAATGTTGAGAGGTTGAACAAAGTCTGTGGCAGAGGGCCTCTAAGTTGGTTAAATCCCATGTCCAACCACTGCAAATTGGGCAAAGCACTGAATTTTTCAGGAAGATTTCCACTCAAAAGATTGTAAGCCAACGAGATGACCTCTAACTTTGTTGCATTAAAGAGTGTGGCTGATAATGAACCTGAGAATCTATTATGATATAAAGATAAATGTTCAAGTTTAGATAAAGCTCCCAACCACGATGGAAAGACACCCTCAAACTGATTCTCTCCCAATCTGATGCTTTTCAATCTGCGCAAATTAACTAGTTCCCTTGGAAGATCTCCATGGAAACTGTTGTTTTGAACATTCACGCGGACTAAGAAGGAAAGATTTCCCAATTGTGGAGGTATGGTTCCGAATAGGCCTCTATTAGGAAGGTCTATGGCTGCAACTCTTCCATGACGAACGTTACAAGTGATTCCAATCCAGTTACAAACTGAGATAGAAGTGGACCAATTCGTGGGAAGGATGTTATTGGGGTCGGATAGATTGGCTTTGAATGCAAGAAGAGCATCCAGATCATGAATGTTGTTCTTGTTGTTGTTGTTATTGGCTGCATTGCTACAGAGAATTGAGCAAGTTGTGATGAGAAAATACAGCACCAAGGCTGCAAGGAAGAGGAAATAATTATAAGTTCTAGCCATAGCTATTTGCATTTTCAAAATATTATAGAATGGCTTGAATAAATAGATGAGTGTTACTCAAAGCTGAAGTCTCATCAGTTTCAACACGTTAAATCAAAAGGGAGTGAGATTAATGACGATTAGGATGACTTTCAAATATGAATTCAACCACTTTGCTTTATTCATCATGAGTCATGACCTGTTTTTTATGGTTGATTATTTTTTCTTCAAAAAAAAATTAAAATCGAAAACTTTGCTATAGTGAATTCTAATAATAATAAACAATTTATTATAACACAATTTTCTACCAAAATAAATTCATAAATATTAATTTAAATTTAGATTTTAAAATTTTATTAATAAAATATTATCCAATACAAATACCAACATAACAAATTTATCAATCAAAACACTTTTAAAATATTAATTCTTTGTTTTAACAAATTTCAAGAAAAGAAAATGTTCTATTACAAAAACAAAAGATACCCATTCAAATGGTGCTTTAATATTTGCTAAATACTCTTTGTTTTCCTATTTTCAAAACTTCGTTGGATTGGTTTGCTATACATCAAATTAAAGTCCCACCATGAAATTTCTAGTCTTTCAACATTGTCCATTAATGCATTAATTGTTCAAAATATTTGGTAAATCAATATAGCTATTGAGGCCTAAAATACTACCCCAATTTGTGAACAAAATATATAGACGTGATAGCTTACACAAAATATACAAGACAACTTTTACCTAAATTGTGTTTACATTTTCGTGAAATACGGAATGCCAAGTCTGTCTACTTTAATAATCGAACTTGTAATTCTAGTAAGAAGGACTTTCTCGGAAGACAATAAAGTGGTGGTTCTTTTGTTACCTCTTATATATGTTGGTATTTCTTTGTGTTTATCACTTTAGATTGAATGTTCAAAAAGTGATTAAACTAATCTTTTGCTTCAAAATGAAAAAAACAAAAGAGTTAAATTCTGTATTTTTATAGCAAATAGAATGAAAAGACAAAACCATGGATGGAAAAGCAAATATATGGAAAAAAACAAAAGGAGTGGGCTACTAGCATACTTTTGTACCAAGGGCTTCTAGAAATTAAAAGAAATCAAGCAATAATAGTGAACCCTAGAAATCAATTACCAAGAACTTCCATTCTCATTTTGGAGTCTTTCATGGAAATTTTTATAAGCACAAATCGTCCACTAATTTCGCCTGACAATCGGACCAAATTAGTCCACACAGTGTGGACAGTCAATTGTTGTTCCCCTCTGATGACTAAAGGGCGGAATCGTGACTTGATTATAAAGACTTTGGGTCCAAAAAAGACTTGACTCTTGGTCTATCATGAGAAAAATTTTGGCCCCAAAGAGGGGTTGGACGCTTGGGTTGTCAATGTTCTTTTCATTTCTCATTAATTAATAGAGCAATGATAGGGGGAGTGAAATTCTGGAGTAAAATTGTGGAGTGACTGACGTGGCATGTGTAAAAAGACAAACTAATACCCTAACCAAATGATGAGTGAACCCTATTGGATAAAGTATTAATTTGTCTTTTTATACATGCCACGTCAGTCACTCCACAATTTCACTCCAGAATTTCACTCCCCCTATCATTTCTCTAATTAATAATATGGGACAGAATGATTTACAGGAATAGTGTAATTCTAGCAAGTTAATTAGAATTTTACTTAGCATCTAATAGTTAGTTAAACATTTGTTAATGTTTACCTAATGATCAAAACATTCTATCTCAATAAAGTTACTGGGGGTAAATAATTTCAATAATCCTTCAATTTAAAGTAACTATCATTTTCACCTATTCATCTCATCAAGAAAAGAAAAGCACCTATTCTCTCTCTTCTCCTAAAAGAAACCCTCCTCTCAAAAACAGTAAGGGGAGGCGGCAATTCCGCCGCTTCCCCCACCATTTCATCTCCCAAAATCCAAATTTTTCTCCAAAATTTTCTTGTCTCCTCTTATGGGAGGGTGATGTCTCTCTTTTTGAGAGTGTTTGGTCTCCCAAATGGGAGTTTTTTTCTCTCATTATTGAGAGTAAATCTCCATTTTTGGAGTAATATCGTGGTGAAGAAAAAAAAAATCTGGAACTTGGAGGCAGATCCTGGTCACGGCGCTGTGTGGGCATCGTGAAGCGTCTATTTCTAATAAGCTTGTTAGGATTTCAAAGTTCTCTCTTCCACCATTAATCTGTGATTCTGGAAGGAAGAAGACTTTGTTTTAGTTAATTTTGTTTGTGTTGTGGTTGTTTTTGCCCAGTTATTAGGAATGAAGATTCAAATTCAGTTTAAGCTTTGCTTCTAGGGAGGAGAATCTAATTCAGTTTTAGTTGTGGTTAAAACAATTTTATAGAATAAACTTTTGTCATTAGCTACATTACCCTCTTTGGGTGTAGTACTTGTTCCTTTGGGGTTTGTCCCATTGAGGTTTATAGCTCTTTGCTATTTGTAATGTATTGTTCATGATGTTGAACAATGCAATGAATTTCAGCTAGTTAGCTGTGTAATTTTCATGTATATAATAAAAATATCGCTTTTGAGTAAAAAAAAAAAAAAGTAACTATCATTTTCATCTCAAATCTTAAAAAAGTTATATTTAGCCCATTTAATTTGAATTTTGTTTCCCAACTTTTGTTTTTGTTTCAAATCTTGAAAAATTTATATATTTCGATGTTAGTTTTAATTTATTTTCTTATTTATATTTAATATTTTTTCTTTATGATTTTCTTCATTTTTTTAGTATTTTTTTAATTTGAATTAATAATTTGTTTTGCATGTTTCATATCAGAACATCTAAAAGTATTTTTTAAACATATCCAAATTTTAACCACAATATTTCTCGTGTTCTCATTTATAAAAACTATCGTTACTTTCTTTTAATTCATTTATTATTTATTTTATTAGTTTAATGGGTGCACATATTCATTTCTACTACTAGAACTAAAAAAGCATCTAGATAAAATTAAAATTCTCAAATGATCACTTAATCCTAAAATTATTCATCTTTCCCCACAATTGCCCAAGAATAAAAAATTGCAATAATATAAATGAATTTGCTTTCAGTTATTTTTGTCAATTTTTTTTTTATCAAATGCTAAGAAAATATCCTTCAAAAAAATAAAAAAATTTCAATTCCATGGTTTCCCAAACTCGTTACTTTGGACCATCTTCGGCTCTAAATGCTGCAAAATTCATATTTACAAAACTAGATAGAAAGCTATTGTTTTCTTTTTTCCTGTCCTTGAATGTTTGAAAAACTTTGTGCAAGAGTTCTCCCATTTAAACTTCGTCTTATCATAAAGTAAATTCGTCCTTGATTGTTTATACATTGTAGTAGACGAATTAATCCTTAAGAAAGTGATTGTATCACGGTTTGAAGGCATTTCTTTCACTTTATATTTCCTTGTTTTATTTGTTCTAACAGATGGTGTAGCTAGATAGTGTTAGGGTATATCTTGGTGGTTTTTGTTATGTTAATACATTTGATGTACATGTATTAACATAAATTTAAGGGTACGTGCATTTGATGTACATCAAATCATTTGTTTTAATTTTGATAATTGACAGGAAGAGGTTTACTCTTTGATGTCTTTGTTTGAAGAGCTACTACAATCATATATTGACGAAAGCTTGAGGTAATTTTTGCATTTCAGTTCTTTAATTTGTTCAAGTGTCTACCTTCAATTCTCTTATTCTATTAATCGATTTGTCTATTACCTTAATTATAAAACAAAAGTATTTGCTAAATAATTAATGTAAGTAATCACAAAAAGTTCTTTAATTTTTCCTCAAAACAAACTAATGCTCCTATCTTAGTGCATGTATTCATTATATATTGCCCCAAAGATCTTCAGTTGCATTCCCAGTTTCAATCAATATTTCACTCATACAAATACACGCCACTTGATAATATTTATCCCTTAAAATTCACTAATCACTTGATAGAGTTTTAGATAAATAAACATAGCACGTATTTATAAACTGAAATAGAGAATAAAATAGAACATCCGGAGTGATATGTTGCATGCTTTTATCTATGATGGGCATGGTGAATTTCCATATTCTATGTGTTCTTGGTGGAAGCACATCTGAAACCTTATGATGATCAATTTCCCATGGTGTTAGGAATGGCGGAAAGATATCCTTTATTAGTGAAAGGGCGAAACTTTCCAAATCCTTGCAGAAATGATTAACTCGGGCAGAGGAAACTACCAAGAACAACAATAAATACAAGGGTTATCTTCAATTTACCCCCATGAAAGATAATCTTTAATCACTTTGCTCCCATCAAAGATTTTTATTAGTACTTTGCACCGATAAGGATATTCTGTTACTATATTTAAATGAAAATTTTAAATTTTGCCTTTAAAAAATTATTTTTTTTATATTTTATACTATTTTACCCTTAAATTTAATTCTGAAAATCTTATCCTACTTTATCATCATTTTATTTTCTTTTTGCTTTATATATACTTTAACAAATTAAATTTCTTATTATTATTTTAAATAATAGAATAATATATATAATCTTACTAAAAAAAATTAGATTTTGGATACGGTTTACTATTTTTTATGATTTGTTAACTATTTTTAATGTACTTGGTCAATAAAAACCTCATATGAATTATTTAATTTTTTCGAATGTAATAAAATAATACATACTTTGTCCAATTTTTTTTTTAATTCTTTAATGAAATATTTTATTTTACTACTATGATATCTATGGATTTTTAATTTAGAGTGAATGAATTTTTTATTAAATTTATTAAGTATAAAAGATATCTCTATTAGGAAAATATATATTTATAATAAATATACACCTTACAACTAATAAGAAAATAATTATTTTATTTATTTATTTTGCAATTATATAATTTTATTATGTTGATTAGATTACTTTAATATATAATAATATAATAAAAAAATTTAAGATATTAAATCAATGCTTTAAATTGTCAATAATACAAATAAGATAAACAATCATATTATAAAGACAATACAAACTAAAATGAGTAAAAAAAAAAATCATAAATTACAAGAAACTTAACATATTTAATCATATAAAAGAAGATGAAATAAAAGAAAATGAAAAAAAAACATGAAAAAAATAAACAAGTATCTTATTTTGTTAAAAAAATTGATCAAATATTTTATGCCTCAAACTAGTAATATTTAAGTATTAATACAAAATTATGGAGTAGATAAATTGAAATTAATATTTAAATATAAGAGGGACAAATATAATTTAATTTATTTTTTATTGATGGATAAAATTGTCATTTAAAATTAATAATTAATGATATTATCCATTAACATCTTTAATTGATAGTCAACGGTGCAAAGTGTTAATAAAAATATTTTATGGAGGCAAAGTGATTAAAGGCCATCTTTCATGGGGGTAAATTGAAGATAACCCTAAATACAATCTTATAAATACAACCATTGAACTACAGTGGACAGCAAAATATAATTGAAGCCACCAGATATATTGCGAGAAATCTAAAGGATGGTATGATACAATTGGAAGAGATCGACCAAAATTTATTTACTAATGAACTTGGAACAAAATGTTCAGAGTTTCCTAATCCTGATTTACTCGTAAGAACCAACGGCCGGCGAGCAAAGATTGAGCAACTTCGTGGTTTGGCAGTTAGCCTATACAGAACTATTCTTTGTTGAGAAATACTTTCCAGACATTGAACAGGCAGATTTAATTGAGGTCCTGAAATCATTTCAGAAAAGCCACAGACGTTTTGGTGGGCATAAATATTAACCAACCAGTGAATGAATGTGCATGCCAGCCTTTCTGCAAGTTTTTTGGTCAGTCCATCAAATTTATTCAAGGTTACCATGTTTTAGCATTTCTTGGATTTTTCTTCTTCGAAATTTGGAATGTAACTCATTATCATAAGAGAGTTTTGTCCAAATTATCATGTGTAAAAGTAACAAGAGGTTCACATACAAATAACAATAAGTCCCATGTCCCAAAAACAACAACATTTTACATATTTTACAATAATTATATAGAAATCCCAGATGCCTTAAAACTTTCCCACAGGAATATATGTTCACCTTAGTAAAAATCAACATATTTAGCTAGCAAATTAACGAGTTAAATTGGGTTGAACTGATATTCTTTTTTCACTTTTTACATTTCTGGTGCATGAATTTGAAAATTAATTGCACTTGCAAGTTTGTGCCAAGTAAAATATATATATACCTGCTATATATAATGCTTGTTCTCTTGTTATATCTGCTTGAGAAAATTGAATTTTGATATTCTGAAGTGGACATTTTAATATTCGTTCTTTCCTCATATGCTGTGAACAATTCATATTTGAATTGATCTGTAATTTTTAAAATATTTTCTATCTATAAAATTGTTGGTTTTGTACAAAACCAACAAACTCCCACTTGGACTAAAGACAATTTAGTCACAGAGCTTCTAAGATAGAATAAATTAAACAACTTTAATTTATCATTAATTTAACAATTAATTCATTTATATTCATAGATCAAGAGCGGCCTCTAGCCAAGACATCATGACCACCCAAGAGTTAGGAAAAAGTCAATTGATCGACTTCACCTATCCATGAACCAGGTACCATGTAACTATCATCCTTTCACCATCCTATATTCCAATTAGTACAAGAGTAAAGTCTAAGTGCCAACTCTTTATTGTACTAATTATATTTCTTTCTTGTACCGAAATTCAACTCCTTGTAAATAAATTTAGAACTTTTCCAAATTTACTTACTAAATATGTGCACTTTGAGTTGAACTTCAACAAGTGGCGCCAGAAAGGAATATACTCTCCCACTATTAGGAGTGGTGAATCCTATATCGATCATAAACTATCAATCCGTGCTTCTTGTTATATCCAACGTCTACCGCTCGCATATCCTGTTATGATTATGGACAAATAGAGTCAAAACATAACATCCACACTAAAGATACTCTTATGATCTCAAGTCAAAGGATCGCTTACACTACTGTCAAGTAGAGATTATACCATTGGCACTCAAATAGTTAACGATATGGAAATCTCTAAGCGGATCATTCCAGTGAACACATTCTCCAATGATTCACCTATATATCACTATATATACTAGTCTATCCGTATTAACAACGTCCTTGTTATTGTTAATACTATGACCAGGGAAATTTAAGAATAATAAATATTATTCTAAGGACTTTATCATATTGTATATATATCGACATATATATGTTACAAAATGATAAATATGACATATCTTTATTGCATAAAATTACATAATCATTCTTCCATTATGACTCAAATCAATCATTTAGTACGTCAGACCAAATGAATAAACATGACCATCATGTTTCTTTTGGGATAATGGTTTAGTCAATGAATAATTATATTATCCTTTGCAGGAATATCTTGTATCTTTACTTAAATTCTATCAGTGATTACTATAATCAAATGATAAAATTTTAGTACATGTTTGGATTATTGATGAGACCTTAGTTCCTCAACTATTGAAGAAACTATTTCCATCCAAACAATCTTGTAGTTACTTCTCAAGCAGCTATATATTTATTCCTTGTTGTAGAATATGTTGTTATAATCTATTTGAAATATTTTCAAATAACAACATTTATATTTAGGATAAATATGTATCCATCTTGATACTTGCAATCATCTTTATAAGATTGAAAACTAGTATCTATGAATCCATATATATTAAGCTCAACTTTCAAGAATAGATCCTTAATACTTCTTAAGTATTTAAGAAAATTCTTGACCACTTCTAGTGACTCTCACTAGAATTAGATTTAAATATGCTCATAACACTTATAGCGCAGGAGACATTTGGTCATAAATGATCTTACTTCTTAAGAACATTTTGCATATTATATTTCTTAATATCAGTCTTTGGACACATGTCCTAAGGTAAATCCTATCAAATATAGGAATGTTAACCTTTTAAACTGATCCATGTATGTTAAACGCCTTTAACATTTCATCAATACATATACAAATATATATACATTGACTGTATATGACCAAACAACTTATCAAATCTATCTCTATAGACTTTTCCCAATACATAAGTTGTTTCTCCAAAAAATCTTTAATTGAGAAGGTTTTTGAACAACTACATCTTAACTAATTAAGAGTAGTTATGTAAATTCTCATTATTAATATGTCATCTACATATAATATGAGAAATACACTAATATTGCCAATTATCTTTTGTATACACAAGATTCATATTTGTTTTTGATTAAATCAAACTTTTGATCATCTCATCAATACAAATATTTAATTTCTTAAAAGCTTGCTTTAGTCTATAAATAGACTTATAATTTGCATATTTTATTAGGGTATTTTTGAATAAAAACCCTTAGATTGTATCATATACTAATCCTTTTGCAAATTACAGCAAGTAAAATCTTAATGGATTTTAACACGGCAATAGTGAAAAGGTTTCATCATAGTCAATACTATGATTTTGTGTAACCTTTAGTGACCAATATCCATGCTTTATGGGTAACAATATTACCATCCATGTTTGTCTTCTTTTGAAGACTCACTTGCACCTTATGAGTTTTATCCCTTTAGATGCATTGACTAAGGTCTATACCTTGTTGTCATACATGGAATCCATTTTAGATTTTATGGTTCAAAACCACTTTTAGATTTCTTATCAAATAAGACTTCTTTGTAGATAGTAGGTTTATCATTCTTAATGATAAACACATCACCCCATGTGGATGATTTATCCTACTAAACATACAATTTACTTGTGTATTGAGAGCTTCATGTCCTACCACATCACCATAGGTACAAGCTCTAATTCCATCTTCTTTTCATTACTAAATTATGGTTTAAGAACTTATCAAGTTCTATATGCTCCCACTTGCCTTTTCTAGAATAAACTATTCTTCTAGAAATTTGACATATTTTGAGACAAACATTTTGTACTCATTGGGATCATAGAAATAATATCCAAAACTTTCTTTTGGACATTCCACAAGATAGTATATATGAAAATTTTATATCAAACTCATCAGATTTTACCTTTTATATATAGGATACTCCCAAACATTTTGGTTCTCTCCTATACCATATCTCATATGAGGTTGAATCGATAGGTTTAAATAGAACATACTTTAAAAGATCAAATGCAATATTTATGGTATATTCTCAAAACAATTTTGAGAGAATTGTATGGCTCATCATTAATCGAATGATATCTAATAAAATTCGATTATTACTTTAATAAAGAAACAAGCTCATTTTATTAAGATAATTATAAATTCTTGACTCAAGTATTCTCTATTTCGATCTAATCGAAATATTTTAATACTTTTATCAAGTTGTTTTTCAACTTCAATTTTGTATTCTTTGAACTCTTCAAAGAATTTAGTTATATACTTCAATAAGTACATATATGACCATATCTAATATAATCATTTGAAGTATGAAAAACTTTCTCTAATTACAATTAATATAGGTCTACATACATCAATATGTATTAGACTTAGTAATTCAGTAGATCTTTCACCTTTTTAAGTAAAAGGTAAATTAGTTATTTTCTAATAAATAAGATTCACATTTATCAAATGATTCATAATCAAGTGATTCCAAATAAACATTTTCATGCAATTTGGCTATGCTTTTCTCATTTATATATAACTACATCTACAGTGTTAGAGATAAAATTATCAATTTTTGTTTCTTTGTGTTTATGTTTGAAAAGAAGATTATCCAACTCAAATATATAAAGTTTGTTATTTAATTAACCAGCACCTTAAAATATTTTCACAATAAAAAGAACAACATTTATTCTTTTGAATTATTGTAAATCTATTCATGTCAAACATGAAATAGAAATAATATTTTAGTAAGTACTGATAATAACAATCCTTTATATTAAGGATTAATCTTCTAAATAAAGAAAACTCTATATTCCCATGGTTAATGTAACAACTTTTGTTGCATTCAATTACCACATATAAGAATATATTTTCTTTACTCAACTTTCTACGTATCCTTAAATCTTGCATATTTATGTAAATATGAGATCCAAATCTGGTATCTAATACCCAAGATTTTATTTATAAGTAGAAACATTTATTTCAATCATAAACATATTTGAAGTAGAAACTTCACCAAGTTTCTTCTACTTCAAAATCTCAATGAACCTTTTAATTCTAATTCCAGTATCTATCTTAATAGACCATAGTAGAATTTAATACCATTTAAACTTTTGTCCTTATTATTTTGTGTTAAGTTTGAGCGTCCTTTATTGATTTTCTTAAAATCGGGTCCAACTTCAGTTTCTTGGATAACTCAAATATTAACACAATTTCCTTTTTCTTCTTGATTGAATCCTTTGTTGTCTTATTAAGCAATTCAAGCAAATATTTAGATCTCAACGTTGTTCATAACAAAATTAAAAAATCAAATTTTTTAATGAGACTAATCACCTTTAGTACATTAGATGATACTAAAGATTATTTGCCGTTTTGCTCTAAATGAGTTCGTAAGAGAGATATCATATATCTTCAATTTTAATTCTTATATCACACAATTATTTCATCTAATGAAATATTGTAAAAGCATACATATTCACATACAACTATTGTAATTAAGATTCATGAATGCTTTTTAGCATAAGACAATATACATTATCAAAATCATCTTTATGTTCTTGACATGTATCTTTGATTACTTGATCAATATCATCATCAAGAAAAAGATTTTAAGGACATCAAATAACTTCTCATACCTAAAAACAATTTTTAGGTTGTAAAAATCAATCCATAAAATTTGAGCAATTAATATATTGTCAAACAATATATTATACATTATTTTCTACAACAGAAAATAAAGATATAAAAATATTTCATATTTATGCAATAAACAAAACCAAAATAAAATAAATATAGACTTATGAAAATTTTTGATTTTGCTCCCACTATTTTATTCAAATCAATATCCCTTAAATTGATTCGAGAATTTCACAAAATTCTTAGTGGCTAAGATCTTATTTTAATTATTTTTAACCTTGAGGTAACTGAACAAGTTAAAAATAATCTCAACAAGTAGGTAACAATTGCCAATTACAACAAATTGTAACTCTTATTTTAATTATTTTTAACCTTGAGATAACTCAACAAGTTAAAAATAATCTCAACAAGTAGGTAACAATTACCAATTACAACAAATTGTAACTCTTAGATAGTTAGGCCATCAACTCTTGATACACATATCTCATATGTCCCCTAACTCTTTGCCTCAAAAACATTTTGACCTTGAGGTAACTCAACAAATCAAAAGTCTTTGTTAAATCAAACCCATTATTCAGAGATCTTATCTCATAGCATAAACATATTTAAAGTAAAACAACCTTGAGGTAACTCAACAAGTTGCTCGAATAAAAATTGTTTAAACTATAATAATGGAAGGCAACTAATTATGATTTAATATTTAATTAAGGGATTAATTTATGGTCTCATCATACATAAATATCATATGTGAAAATTATTTGATCAATTGAACATAAAATATGCAATTAAATAAATATATTATTTTATTAAATACAAATCACATATAACATGTTATTCAAATAATCACATTAAATGAATATTCAATAAATTTATATCACATATAAATCATATATGACACATGTTACTCAAATAATCATATTAAATGAATATACAATAAATTTATATCAAATATAAATTGTATATGACACATGTTATTCAAATAATCATATTAAATGAATATATAATAAATTTATATCAAATATAAATTGTATAAGACATGTTATTCAAATAATCATATTAAATGATAGATTTATATCAAATATAAATTACATGTCTACTTATTCAAATAATCATATTAAATGAATATAAAATAGATTTATATCAAATATAAATTACATGTGTCATATTATTTAAATAATCATATTAAATGAATATATAATAAATTTATATCAAATATAAATTACACATGTCATATTATTCAAATAATCACATTAAATGAATATATAATTTTTCTATCATGAATATATATGTATATTATTTCTAATTATATTAGAAATCATTTAATTGAAGTTTTGAAACTTTTATGGGTCAAATTATAGTTTCTAAAACTATAGGGCCAACTGATCAGAATAATAATGAAGTTTAGGGGTCATTATTTAATTAAGAAAACATTTTTCATTAAAGTCCCAGCAAGTGGTTTCAAAAACCACGCTTTCTGTCAGCCTCCTTTTTTTTTCAATTTTTAATTGATGATGACGTCAGATGACGTCATCATCTTCTTAAATCAAAAATTGCAGACGACTCTGCTTCCCCCTTTTTTTTTTCAGTTCTCGCGGCCTTTTATCGATCAAATCGAGTGGCCATCGTCCCTCAGATGCCAAACTTCATAAGTTCGGCCTCTTCCCACCAGCATCACACGCCGTTATCGTCGTTGCCAGACGCGATTTCACCGGATTCGATCAAATCGAACTCCAGCTGGGTGTTGTTATCGGCCATCTTCGCCGAGCTTCGCAAATGGCGTGGCTCTTAATGAGCCCCGATCTGTGGTTTGTGTGCTGCCGGAGTCCAACTCCGGCGGCAAACTGTTTTGTGGCCCAGACGCAGTTCTGGTCACTTTGATCAGAACTTCATCGTTTTTTTTTTTTTTTAACTCAGTTTAAAAACCAGTTTTAAATAAAAATAAAATTCACATATTTAACCCATAATATTTAAAACTAATGTTTAAACATATATATGTCTCAAATCCATCAATTAAATCCAATATACATAAATAACCAATTTAGCATTCATGACATGATATATTTTGTATAGATAAATCAAACCTGGCTCTGATACCACTGTAAGGAAATCAACATAGTAACAACGCAGCGGAAAATATAACAATTATATTATAATTGATTTCCATAGGACCTTTAATGATAATCTATACAAAATATACCTCGAGAGATGCTAGCGAAATCCTTGAGCGAGGTTTAATCGATCAACAAGCCGCACAAGTGTCCGGTCTCTAACGGTAATCCACACGAACTACTTTTGGGATCCTCAAAGGATTGATTTTAACGTTAGGTTAATAAACTAGATCCCTCTAAACAACACCTTGGAAATCTAATAAGAAAACCCTTTTCTTATTTACGTGATTTCTTATTGAGAGAGTTGTGTGTTGTCTTTGACCTAACATTAAGCATCTATATATAATAATGTAACCTTCCAAAAAGGTATTCTTGTCTAACAAGAAACGAATTATTACCAAACTGTATTCACTTTCCAAAAGTGAACAAGAGTATAATAGATGCCATAATTATCATATAATTATGTAAATCATTTTAACCCAAAAGTAATTCTATTGTGTGTGACCCTTTAGGTTCCTAATCACTTGGCAATAAATATAAATAATAATCTTAGAATTAAATTGGCTTTTGTACAAAAACTAACAGGTGGCAACCTTCCCAAGTTTGCCAATTAATATATATATTTGGGGATAGAGAAGATGATCAAGTGCATAAAAAATGGTTACAAGCAAAATTAGAATGTGTAACAAACCATATGAAGTAAATAGATTCAATGATTCTATGCCTTAAAATAACAAAATTACATATTTATTATAAGAAGAAACAAAGAACTCAATATGTCTTAAATCCTTATTAGAGCTAGTATTTCGTACATGCACAAAGTGGATATTGAGAAGAATTTCGCACAGGTTTGCTCAACTTAGATCCCTGAAACATATACAAAAGCAAATTATTTAGCAATATTAATTGCAAATAATTTTGTTCTCTGTTCATTTCCTGTGAATTTGATGATTATACTTGCAAGTATGTAACTAAATAAAGATATATACCTGCTTAGATCAATGCTTTTGCATTTTGTTACTTTTACTTGTGAAAATTAATTTTGATCTTTTGAAGCGCGGCAAGAACATCTTTAATATTAGGCCTTTCCTTGGGGGCATTTGTTGTGCAATTCAAAGCGATTTGCAAGATGGATGAGCCACAATAAGCTATCTTCTTTGTAGCAAGTTCATCTTTCGGCTCAAGTAACTTCGCATCAATAACATGAATCACCGAATTTGGTATTGATTGTTGAACCCAATGCCTAATGCTCAATTCTTCAGTGAACATTTCATCTTTCGGCTTTCTTTTAGTAAATGTTTCCATTAAAGTAATGCCAAAACTGTAAACATCACAGTGTCTTGAAACCAATCCCTCTAATCCATACTCTGCAAGAAATATCAAGATGCATTAAAAATCTTAGAGAAAAGTTCCAGTTAGATTATTGAACTAGTCTAAAAATCTTAGGTTTGTGATATCTTGCATTAAGCATTTATTTGTGCATAATCCTTATACATGGAATTGCACATTGGTAGAAGTATGTAAAAACATTGTTATAACCATAAATTAAATTAATAACTGAAAGTTGGATTCAAGAGAGTTACCTGGGGCAATATATCCGAATGTTGCCAAGGTATTTGTTTGTACCATACTTTCTCCTTCTTCAAGCAATTTGGCAATCCCGAAATCACTAAGATGACCTACCATACCTTGATCTAGTAAAATATTACTAGGCTTCAAATCACAATGAATCACAGGAGCTGAATAACCATAGTGGAGATATTCCAATCCACAAGCAACATCTATCATGATATCCAATCTTTGCATGAAATCCAATGCTTGGTCTTCTAAGTATAGCCAATTCTCAAGGCTCCCATTAGGCATATACTCAAGTACTAATGCTTTAAAGTCAGGATTGGAGCAAACACTAATAACTTTAGTCAAATTTCGATGACGAAGGCAACGCAAGACTTCACATTCTCTTTCAAAGCTTTTAAACTCATCTTGTAAATGCGAATGAAAAACCTTTATGGCCCAAATCATCCCATCTGCATGTGTCCCTTTGTAAACCGAACCAAAGGTTCCAGAGCCAAGTAAGTTACTCTCATTGAACCCATTTGTTATTCGTTGAATTTGATGTAAGGACACCCTTTCATATGTTGTTGCGGGAAAGAAGTCCCCATTTGGAGTCGCTGCAGTTTTTCTTCTCAACTTTCTTACAAGCAACATTGACATAATCAAGGCTAACGTTAAAGATCCTACTCCCAATAAAATGAACAAGACTACCTTTGTTGTCCTCGATTTATGCTCAGGAGTTGGACAAGGTCGGAGCCAAGGAGCACCACATAGTGCTTCATTAGACACAAAAGATAGGTTGGTGAAGTTTGCAAAAGGTCCTCCATGAGGAATAGGTCCTCTTAATTTGTTGTAGGAGACATTCAAATATTGGAGATTTGATAGTGCTTCTAGTGCGTTAGGAATCACACCAGTCAAATTATTGAACGATAGATCCAAATACAATAAGCCAAACAAGTTCTTCATGGATTCTGGAATTGACCCTTGCAAATTGTTATGCTCCAAAGAGAGTGCATGTACACTCTGTAGTGCTCCAATTGTGCTAGGTATTTCACCAGATAAATGGTTTCTTGATAGGTTCAATATGATCAAACTCTTAAAACTATTAATTTGTAAGGGTAAAAATCCATTCAAAGAATTGAATGAGAGATCAACCGACAACATATCCTTAAGGTTCCATAAGCTTGCTGGTAGGGTAGAAGTTAAATTATTGGAATTAAGATAAAGAATTCTAAGTGAAGTCATGTTTCCTATGCAAGAAGGGACAGTTTGAGAAAGAATATTTTGTCCGAAATTTACCAGCCCTACATTGGACAAATGACAAAGCTCATTTGGAATAGCTCCTTCTAATTCATTTTCGTCGAGATCTATCCTTTGTAGCTTCAACAACCATTTCAGGGAAGTTGGAATCATTCCATTCAAATGATTGGATGCCAAACCCAAAGTTGCCAACATGCTCAAGTTTCCAATTGAATTCGGAATTTCACCTCTAATGCCACAGGGGCCCGCTAAAATGACTTCAAGCGAACTCGAGAGATTTCCAATAGAATTTGGAATGAAGCCATTCAAAGGATTCGAAGATATTTCCAAGATTTTTAAATTTCTACATTTTGATAGAGAATCTAAAAAACTCAAATCCCCAGAAAAATTATTCTCTGCCAGACGTAAAATTTCTAGGAATCTTAAATTACTAAGATAATGAGGAATAGAACCACTAAATTGGTTTCTAGTAATTGACAATTTTCTGAGCATAGAAGCATTGGAGATGGATGTTAGAATAAACCCACTCAATTTGTTACCACCAAGATAAAGTGCTTCAAGGTTGGGTAGAAAAATACCTAAGGTCGATGGAACCTCGCCCCAAAAATCATTGTCTACAAGAGAAATTGCTTGTAGTGTGGAAATGTTAAAAAGGTCGAGCGGAATGGAACCGCTTAACCTAGTTGAGTCCAAGTCTATTATTTTCAACTTGTGAAGGTTACTGATCCCTTGAGGTATAACACCTGAAAATTTTAATTAATTAAGCTGACAATGATTAAGGAAAGAAAATATTTATATACAATCCAAGTTATGAATATAAAGTGAAAGATTAAAGCAAGTTTGAAAGAAAATGTTCATACATATATATTTCACTATTTTAAAAGTGTGTTATTTTAGTAATATTTCGTAGGAAGTGTATTATATATTTTGGGAAAAAAACGTCTAGAAATGACTATGTTGAAATGGATATAGATACACTAGATTAAATAAAATAATTAAGTAATGAATGCATTAGAAAGAAAGTGGGAGTACTAAGAAAAATGAGATAAACACGTTTAAATTTTTTTGGACATATGCATAAAAATATCTTTAGATGCGTCAGTGCGGCATGTAAATAAATATTAACTCAAATTAAAAGATGAAGGAAGAGATTGAAAAGAAATAATATATTTACATATAAATGAAAATATTTTTGTAGTTAAATGACTATAGCGAAATACCATCTATATAACGGGGTAAATGATTAGTTGTTGCTTATATGTAGAGGGTAAAATGCAACTAGAATGTAAATTTGAAGTGGTAAAGTACATTTAACCCTGTAAATTATTTGGGTTCATTTGAAATTTTTGTTTGAAGAAAACTATGATCTTTTTTAATATATCAAGTAGACTAGTTATCTTTTGTTCGGTTAAAAAGAATATTTTATATATATATATATATATATATATATATATGTATGAGAATGGCACATATTATGATTTATGAAGATAGTTAAAGTAGATACAAAATAATTTATGTGTATAGAACTTTCTATTCTAATCGCAAATGGTCCATTTGGTGAGATACTAATGACTTTGGATGTGGTATATCTTTTGATGTATCACTCTATATAAATGTGATACGCGTCTTTTTATATAAAACTAAAATTCTATTAGGTGATTATACGCGTATCAAAATCTTATAAAATGCTATAAGAAGTGATACACAACTAAGAGAAGTGTATTCAATAGTCTGATACAGCAAACTAAATTCAATATTCTTTAAAATTTATAAATCACTTACCATTTAGAGCAACCCGTTCCATGCCTAATACTTCCAAATTATGAAAATTGCCAATATCTTCAGGAATTTCACCTGCAATATAAATTACAAAATATTTTGTAATAACAAATTAATAAAAAAATTATTTCAACATTTTAGATATGGCTTTGAAAATTTGTAATATTTTAATTAATAATAATGGCAAAACTAATGAAGGTTATTTCAACTTTCAAGATTGGAATTTAAAGATGCAAAGGTTTTTTTTTCTCGTCTTAGAACAAAAATATGGCTTCAAAAGTTACACTAATATAAAAAAACTCACTCACTGACTACAATTAGAGAAATATTTAAATTTTTCAAAATTTACTTTCGTTTCTGTACATATGAAAAGTTATTATTAGCATGGACCAGTTCACGGCTTCATATATGGACCTACAATTTATCACAATATTATTGAAGGAAAATTTTGCATTTAATCCTTTATTAGATTAAAAGTAATGACTTAAAATAAGCGGATGGGAAAAACAAATGCCTGATATAAAATTGTTAGTGAAAAGAAAAAGTTGGAGACAGAAATTGCTTTTAAAAGTAGCAGGGGACAATAGAAGTTTAAGATTATTTTAAATGTGGTTTCGTATCATATATTGCTCTTCGATCTCTCCAGAATTCTAGCGATAGTGTTTGAGACTTGGAATGAGCAATGTGTGCGTGATCTTTGTGATCTGTGTGTGTGTGTGTGATATTGTTCTTACATTGAACATTACCGAGGTTATTTGGTCCCCTAAATATATAATAGCATGTGGAACAACATTTAAAATATAATCTCATAACTAGCAATTATATATTTGGTTAGTTTTTGTGAAGTGGGTTTATATATAAAATGAGAGTTAATTGCGATTTCAACACATAATAAAATATGCAAAAAAATTAATTAGTTTTTTGTGAAGCGGGTTCATATATGAAATGATAGTTAATTGCAATTTCAATACATAATAAAATATGCAAAAAATTAAAATTGCGATTTTAAAATCTATTAATTGTTCGTTTTATATATGAATTCATAATATTTTTTGTGTTATGTTTTATTTTTTATCTAATTTACAAATTGCGAAATTAGGTTTTAATTAGTCTATTACTTTGGATATTGATTTGTCGTCGAATTTCCTTAACTGGCTCGAATACGAGAGTGTTGCCTTTAATTTGGGCCATGTGCCAAAAATAAGGGATCAACATGGCGATTATTTCTTGTTCCAAAAAGGTGGAATCGTCCACATTAAGCGCCCCATACCCCGGCCCGACAAGATTGTGAATGTGGTAAATCATGGTGATTCAACTAATTAACAGATATTAGACCTTTACCCACTGTGCACAATGAGCCTCCCTCATTTAGAGAGGTTGCTCCCATACTACCACTTGTGGGATTCGATCCTTGGTGTAACATGGTGATTATTTCAATTTGGGTAAATGACTTCAATAGCTAGTTGCTTAACTTACGTGCGGTTTATGTATGATATATATATATATATATATATATGTGTGTGTGTGTGTGTAAAATGCTCTCACTTCTCTCTAGAAATCTATCTATCCTGAACTAATCTGGACCGTCCATTTAAAAATCTAACACTTACTACCTAAAAAACCCTAGACCAACGCTCAGTCCTCCTCCCGTTGGAGGGGCCGCCAATGGCGGACCCTTTGAAAAAACCACCGGAATCACAACCGCCGCCCGACCATACTGAACCCGCAAGCTTTTCATACAAAGAGAAGCTCACGAATACGATCCCAAAGTCTCAACCTTCAGCTTCTAATTCATACCAAAATGTATCAAAGCTCTTCTCAGAACAAATCCGAAAGGCTGCAAATCAAATCAACATGGGAACGTACAAAGGTGAACCTTCACTGACGCTTACCGCCGAGGAGGATGAAGAACTCGCTGAACCTTTCAAATACACTCTGGTAGGTAAATTCACTTGGGGTCGCCCAGCCATGGTAGTCATCAAAAAAGAAATAATTAATGCAGGCTTCAAAGGCCCCTGTTTCGTTGGATTGCTTGATCAATCGCACATAATCATACGCTTCGAATTGGAAGAAGATTTTCACCGTATGTGGCTCAAACAATCGTGGTCCTTCCAAGGCTCCATCGCCAAAATCTTCAAATGGTATTCAACTTTCTCCCCTGAAATTGAACCTCCAATTGCCCCAATTTGGATCAATTTCCCGTTTTTACCTCTCAATTTATACAACAAAAAAACCCTGTTCAAACTTGCTAGTGCCATAGGCCGGCCGTTAAGAACAGACACTGCAACGGCAGCGGCGCTATCGATAGTTCGTCCCAGTGTGGCTCGAGTTTGTGTTGAGATCAACCTGTTAGATAAAATACCAGAAAGAATCTGGATTGTTCAAGGAAATTCTGGCAGATGGCTTGATGTCCAGGTTGAAGACAAACCTTCGTATTGCACTCTATGCCAAAAAACGGGACATTATTCTGAGCAATGCAATCCATCCACCGAAACTCCGGCCCAGGAACTACACAAACCCCCGACAGAACTGGGAAAGAAAAAGAGACAAACATGGGTTGAAAAGAAAACATCAAATGCTGCTCTCTCCAAAAACAAAGAACCGATCTGGATGCCTTCTCAGAGTCCTAATAAGTTGGAAAGCCATCCTTCCACTTCCTCGCATCAATTCATGACCGTGAACTCACATCCAAATGCTCCAGTGAACTCAGCAGCTCATAAGGCCCAAGCCAATCAGGAAGGATTCAAAAATCCTGCACCCCAAGACAATGAGAACCAATCAGAAACTCTGATGAAATCTCCAGAAACAAATCCAAAAAATCAGGATGGAATTTCCACTCCTGAAGATCAGAGGACTTTAGATGGTGATGTGCTATTTCCGGCACACGAAAATAGACTGGCGATAATTGATTGGCCACTTCCAACAGAGACCTCTACTCACTCGTCTTCAGTGTGCACAGGGAATAATGCTATCCTTCCAGTGTTGAAGGATGGGGAAAATTGTCAACATTCAGCTGCCCAGAATTTTAACTTGGTAGTCGCATTGTGTTTATAAGATAACACAATCATGGAAAATAAACGGATCCCTGGAGATGGCATTTGCAGAACCAACTCCCTATTTGGTCTCAAGAGCCTTCAAGATCTTCCCACAGAGTCCGAGGTAGAGGAGGAGGATGAAGATCTATTCAATGCAGATAGCTACTACACAGACTCAGACCAGATCACATGCATTCATCCAAAAATAGCGAAACAACAACGATCATTCAAGCTAAAAAATGAACCAGAACCTAGCCCTAAAGCCCTTCGAAAATCAGGTAGAAAAAAAAAGAATCCCGCAATCTGCTATGCAGAAATCTCGGAGTGAAAAATGACAAATATAATTTAATCCTTTAGTGCTGATGGATGTCCTTAGTGGCTTTGTGTTGACTATGGATTTATTTTTTGTTGATTTTGCTGCTTGGTTATGACTATTGCTGTCTTCTGGGATTGTGAACAGTTCTGATGACTGCTTTGTGTTCTGGAACGACTGGTTTTCTACTTTGAACTTCCCTTACTGACCCTTTTTCTGTGGCTTAATGAAGTTGGATATGCAATGGAGTTTGGGTATTCTTGATTGCTTGGTGTCCTGGACTGCTTGGTGTTTTATTGTTGAATTTTACTAACATTTTTTTGACTGTGGCTTCATGGGTTGCTGGAATGGATGGACTAGATTTGGTGGGACAATTTTCAGTTTATGTAGCGATGGTATTGGTTTAAGGTGCAAATACTTAACAGCGTAGGGATTCGTTGACCTTTTTGATCAGTTGTCAGTGTATTCAGAATATGGCCTAAGTAGATTAGCACACAGTGGCTTTTAAATCAAGATCCTTTTGCTAAACTACATATACTGTTTAAGGGATATAGATGTAGATGTAAAGGCCTTTACATTTCCCTTTGCCTTTTAGCTCAGATTGTAGAATGGGATAAAGAGCGTCGCTACTTGGGTCGTCCTAAAGTAGTGATCCTCTAAATTCCCTTCTCTAACTTTGAATTCTTTTGTAATGGAGTAGTACTCCAAGTTTACATTTATTTCTCTTTTGTATCGGTGTGACGGGTATATCCGGCACCATTTTGCTCAGATTAATATATAATTGCTGTTTTAATTTAAAAAAAAAAAAAAAGCTAGTTGCTTAACTTGAGGGTAAGTATCTTTTTGGTTCCCAATTTTCAAAATTAAAGAAACATTTTGGATTTTATTGCTCTAAATAGTCTCCAGCTCATTTTTATCCACATGACAAGTAACGTTATTAGTTATGCATGCAACAATTCATCATTCAAAACAACATTATTTTGTGCCACATGATTAATAACGTTATTTGTTAAATGAAGAGAAAAATGAACTAATTAAAGAGCATTTGTACAACAAAATTCAAATAGAAAGACTAAAATGTAACCTTTTTAATATTCGTATTCAAAAGAATTCTAACCCTAATTTAAAGTCCTATCTGAGTTATTTAGCCTTTCATTTTAAAGCAAAAACTACTAAACGCATGCATAAGGACTAAACAAATTTTAAAAGAATATCGTCATAAGTATATTAAACTTCAACAATTTATGAATAAGACACTAAAATTCAGGTAATTGTGATTTTAATACATACTAAAAGATGCAAAAAATTAAAATTACGATTTTACATCTATTAATTGTTCGTTTTATATATGAACCACTTTTTATATATGAATTCACAATATTTTTTGTGTTATGTATTATTTTTTTATCTAATTTACAAATTGTGAAATTAGGTTTTAATTAGTCTATTACTTTGGATATTGATTTTTCGTCAAATTTCCTTAACTGACTCGAATATGATAGTGTGGCTTCTAATTGGGCATGTGCCAAAAATAAGGGATCAACATGGTGATTATTTCTTGTTCCAAAAAGGTGGAATCGCCTACCTTATGCGCTCCCATACCCCAACTCGACAGGATTGTGGAGGTGGTAAATCATAGTAACTCAACTAATCAACAGAGGCTAGACCTTTACCCACTGCGCACAATGAGCCCTCCCCACTTAAAGAGGTTACTCCCGCACCACCGCTGGTGGGAATCGATCCTTAGTGTAACATGGTGATTATTTCAATTTGGGTAAATGACTTTAATAGCTAGTTGCTTAACTTGAGGGTAAAGTATCTTTTGGGTTCCCAATTTTCAAAATTAAAGATACATTTTGGATTTTATTGCTCTAAATAGTCTCCAACTCATTTTTATCCACATAACAAGTACCGTTATTAGTTATGTATGTACCAATTCATCATTCAAAACAACATTATTTTGTGCCACATGATTAATAACGTTATTTGTTAAATGAAAAGAAAAATGAACTAAAGAGCATTTGTAAAACAAAATTCAAATAGAAAGACTAAAATGTAAACTTTTTTAATATCTGTAATCAAAAGAATACTAACCCTAATTTAAAGTCCAATTGGAGTTATTTAGCCTTTCATTTTAAAGCAAAAACCACTAAACGCATGCATAAGGACTAAACAAATTTTAAACGAATATCTTCATAAGTAAATCAAACTTCAACAATTTATGAATATATAAGACACTAAAATTCAGGTAATTAACGTACGTACCATGAAGATTATTTCCACCGAGATATATTTCAGTAAGTTTGGTGAGGTTCCACAACTCTCTTGGTATGTTTCCACTGAGTTTGTTGTATGATAGGGATAACACTTCAAGTCTTTTGCATTCTTTTATACCTGATGGAATTTCGCCTTGAAACTCATTTACTGACAAATAAAGCTCTTGGAGTTGTGGTAGATAATCACATATCTGGGTTGGAAAGTGACCAGATAAGCTATTATTTGTGAAGCCAAATACTTGCAATGATGAGAGATTAAACAAAGTCTTCGGCAGAGGGCCTCTAAGTTGGTTAAATCCCATGTCCAACCACTGCAAATTGGGCAAAGCACTGAATTTTTCCGGAAGATTTCCACTCAAAAGATTGTAACCCAACGAGATGAACTCTAACTTTGTTGCATTAAAGAGTGTAGCTGATAATGAACCTGAGAATCTATTATGAGATAAAGATAAATGTTCAAGTTGAGATAAAGCTCCCAACCACGATGGAAAGACACCCTCAAACTGATTCCATCCCAATCTGATGCTTTTCAATCTGCGCAAATTAACTAGTTCCCTTGGAAGATCTCCATGGAAACTGTTGTTTACGATATTCACGCGGACTAAGAAGGAAAGATTTCCCAATTGTGGAGGTATGGTTCCGATTAGGCCTCTATTAGGAAGGTCTATGGCTGCAACTCTTCCATGGCGAACGTTACAAGTGATTCCAATCCAGTTACAAACTGAGATAGAAGTGGACCAATTCGTGGGAAGGATGTTATTGGGGTCGGATAGACTGGCTTTGAATGCAAGAAGAGCATCCAAATCATGAATGTTGTTCTTGTTGTTGGCTGCATTGCTACAGAGAATTGAGCAAGTTGTGAGAACATACAGCACCAAAGCTGCAAGGAAGAGGAAATAATTATAAGTTCTACCCATAGCTATTTGCAAGTTCAAAATATTATAGAATGGTTTGAATATATAGATAAGAGTTACTCAAAGCTAGATTCTACTTATCAGTTTCAACATGTTAAATCAAAAGCCAAAAGGGAGTGAGATTAATGATGATGAGAAGAGGACTTTGAACTTTCAAGTCAATCACTTTGTTTTATTCATCTTCATGAGTCATGCATGACCTGTTCTTTATGGTTGATTTTCTTTTCTAAAACAAAAAATTAAAACCGAAAACGTTGCTAGAGTACTGAATTCTATTAATAGTAATAATTCTTCCTTACACAATTTTTTACTAAAATAAATTTATAAAATATTAATTTTAATTTTAATTTTAAAACTTTATTAATAAAGTATTTTTTAATATAAATACCAACAAAACAAATTTATCAGTCAAAATACTTTTAAAATATTAATTCTTTATTATAACAAATTTCAAGAAAAAATGTTCTATTACAAAACAAAAATACCCATTCAAATGGAGCTTTAATATTTGCTAACTACTTTTTTTTTCATATTTTCAAAACTTCTTTAATGTTATGATATATATGATGGTCTAAACAAAGATGGTTTCTCAATTTTTGGATTGGTTTGCTATACATCAATTTAAAGTCCTACCATGAATTTTCTAGTCTTTCAACATTGTCACAAAAATAGTGTAAATGAGGAAATACCGAAGGGAGTTGTTATTGCCAGAGCAAATATTAGCCTCCAGAGCAATAATTAACTCATATTCCTAATTTACCCTTAATGAGTTAAAGTTCTTATCTTCTCTCCAACCTTATCAGTAAGATTTATCCATTCATTTTAACATATTTTCTCTAATATTTGAGTTTCTTCTCATTTACACTAATTTTTCTTCAAATATTTATTAATATAAGACTTATTTTCATTTCCAACTTTTACAAAAATAAAATTTATATAAAATAATATAACACTTATTTTTCTTAATAGTTTTTTCTCTCAATTAAATTATAAAATATTTGTCAATATATACATCAAAATTTAGGCTCAGTTTGTTTAGAGTTGTTTTGGTATTTTATTTAAAAAATTCAATTTAGCTTATTTGTTTTGTCCAATTTTTTACCAAAATTTTTAAAACCAAAAACATTGTTATAGTAATTTTTTGCTTCGTATTTTTTATAAATAATTATTACATTTAAATTTAACTTTTAAATTTATAATAATAAAAATTTCTTCATAACATAAATTTTTTACCAAAATAAAATAATAAAATATTAATTAAAAATTAAATTTTAAAATTTTTACTAATATTTTTTTTCTTGTGATCTATTATCATTTTTAAATATTAACATTTCTTATAAATAAATTCTTATACTTAAATTTGACTTTTAAATTTATAATAATGAAAATTTCTTCCTAACACCATTTTTTTTAACAAAATAAAATCATAAAATATTAATTTATATTTGAGTTTTAAAATGCTATTAATATTTTTTTTGTGATCTATTAACATTTTTAAATATTAAATTGCTCATAATATATTAAAACTAATTAATTTGAAATAAAATACCAAAACAACTCTAAACAAACTGAACTTAAATTTTTTGAAGTGTATATTGACAAATATTTTATAATTTAATTGAGAGAACAAAACTATTAATAAAAATAAGTGATATATTATTTTATATAAATATTCTTTTTGTATAAGTTGGAAATGAAATAAGTCTTATATTAATAAATATTTGAAGAAAAATCAGTGTAAAAGAGAAGAAACTCAAATATTAGAGAAAATATGTTAAAATGAATGGATAAATCTTACTAATAAAGTTGGAGAAAGAAGATAATAATTTTAACTCATTAAGGGTAAATTAGGAATATGAGTTAATTATTACTCTGGAGGCTAATATTTGCTCTGGTAATAACAGCTCCCAATACCGAAAGGAGTGGGCTACTAGCTCAATTTTAGAATATCTGATTCTCTGTTCAAAATTATTTCTATCATATTCTGTCAAATGTTCAAGACGACGTAGTTTAACTAAAACTAGAGAGTAAAAGCATAAATATCACTAAAATTATTTTAAAATTATTAGACCCTAACTAAGAAATGTGTGAACCCTACGACGTAGTTTAATAATCTTGAACATGATAAGATAGAGGTAATTTTTTACAAAAGATCTCAGCTCCACTTTTAGTGCCAAGAAGCCTAAAAAAACGTTTATGTCTTCTCAGTTGTTGAGCTTAACAAAATGTTGAGTCTATCAAACTAATGGCGGATCATAATTTGAAATCCAAGAAATTAATTATTCAATTAATCTCTTGTGAAGTAGGTTCATATACACAACTAGGAGTTAATCGCGATTTGAATGCATAATAAGAGCAATAGGAATTTAAAATCAGGATTTAACGTTAATGAATTGTCCGTTTTAAATATGAAACACATTTTATATATGAATCGATTTTATAAGAGTTAATTTTGGGCTAATTTCTTAGTTAGAGGTCCTTCCTGGAAAGTACAAGTACACCTACATGTACAAGTCTTTTGCTCACTTCAATTGACTGTCATGCCTAAATCAATTCTCAACATTCATTTGTCATTCCACATTGACAAGTAATTAATGTGATAGCAAGACTTTGTTCTTAAGAGTAGACATGGCCACGGTTCACGAACCGCCGGTTATGGTTTGTGAATTGCCGATTCACTGTTCCACGAAGGGTGGAATTTGAACCGGCTCTTGGCCTCACGGTTACGATTACGGTTCGTGAACCGCCGGTTCACAGTTCCGTCACGGTTCTAATTCCGGTTTGTTCACGGTTTTCTAAGGTTCGAATTTTTTTAATATTAAATTTGAAAAAAATAAATACAATATATACAAATTTGATATAATTGAAAAATAACTTGAATTACCACGTAGATGTAATGATGTATATACAAAATATAATAAAATGAAAAATACTCTATATATGTTAGTAATTAAATATTCATTACCATTAACATGTTATTAATGGTTGTACCATAATGAATATGGATAATAATTGATATTATTTGAATATTAAACTATGAGTTTAATCATGTATTTATATGAATTTATTCATTTATTATACAAGAACACGTGATAATTCAAGTTAATATGGTTAATTATAAGTAATCTTTTATTTTAATATACTTATACTTATAGTTTAATACTATTATGGTTCGGAAAACATTAATACATTGGCCGGTTCCAATTCACGGTTTGGACCCGGCAGGCCCCGATTCCGGATCCGGGCCTGTCAATGCCCATGTCTAGGAAAAGGGGATAAATGTAAAAAAAAAAAACAAAAGGAGTGGGCAACTAGCATACTTTTGTACCAAGGGCTTCTAGAAAAGAAGTTAAGCAATAATATTTTGAAATCAATTACCAATAATTCTCATTTTGGAGTCTTTCATGGAAATTTTTATAAGCACAAATCGTCCACTAATTTCACTTGACAATCGGACCAAATTAGTCCACACACTGTGGACAGTCAATTGTTACGTTGTTTCCCTCTGATGACTAAAGGAAGAATCGTGACTTGATGTATCCAAGAATCGTGACTTGATTATAAAAACTTTGGGTCCAAAAAAGACTTGGGACTCTTTGGTCTATCATGAGAAAAAATTTTACCCCAAAGAGGGGTTGGACGCTTGGGTTTTCTTTGTTCTCTTCATTTCTCATGAAATAATAATATGAGACAGAATGATTTACAGGAATAGTGTAATTCTAGCAAGTTAATTAGAATTTTACTTAGCATCTAATAGTTAGTTAAACATTTGTTAATGTTTACCTAATGATCAAAACATTCTATCTCAATAAAGTTACTAGGGGTAAATAATTTCAATAATCCTTCAATTTAAAGTAACTACATTTTCATCTCAAATCTTAAAAAAGTTATATTTTGCCCATTTAATTTGAATTTTGTTTCCCAACTTTTGTTTTTGTTTCAAATCTTGAAAAATTTATATATTTCGATGTTAGTTTTAATTTATTTTCTTATTTATATTTAATATTTTTTCTTTATGATTTTCTTCATTTTTTTAGTATTTTTTTAATTTGAATTAATAATTTGTTTTGCATGTTTCATATCAGAACATCTAAAAGTATTTTTTAAACATATCCAAATTTTAACCACAATATTTCTCGTGTTCTCATTTATAAAAACTATCGTTACTTTCTTTTAATTCATTTATTATTTATTTTATTAGTTTAATGGGTGCACATATTCATTTCTACTACTAGAACTAAAAAAGCATCTAGATAAAATTAAAATTTCTCAAATGATCACTTAATCCTAAAATTATTCATCTTTTCCCTCAATTGCCCAAGAATAAAAAATTGCAATAATATAAATGAATTTGCTTTCAGTTATTTTTGTCAAATTTTTTTTTTTATCAAATGCTAAGAAAATATCCTTCACAAAAATAAAAAATATATTCTAATTTGTCAAAATGCCAAAATTTAACAACATTTTTTTCGTCATCATAATAGATAGATAATTTTATTGCACGAATTCTTTTAACCATTCATCAAAAGCTCTTTTTAAACCTAAAACATCCCTTAAACGAGTTGACTCAGCCAAATTAAACCTAACTCACTCGCTCTCCTTCATCTTCTCTATTCTCTTATTCAACACCTCGGCTTCAGCCACCAAACGAGTCACCGCAAAAAGCAGCCAGTAGTACATGAGCGCAGACGCAATTAGCAAGGCGTTTCGCTGACTCTTGACGATAGATTTTTGATGCCGCATGAGTTCAACAGCGTTGCATGAACCGGTGGAGGAGGAGTTACAACTCGGCCGAGTTTCATATTTCCAGTAAATATCCAATAACAAAAACGAACAAAACGGAACCACCGAAAGAAATGGCTTGAGGAGACTTCGTGTTATGGAAGTTAGACCAGCACGGAGGTGATTCAATCCCGGCAGTGTCAGCAGCAACACCATTGCCGCCTCTGCTGCTGCGACGTAGCTTAAAACCATCCATTCTAATGCCATGTTTCAAGTAAAATAAAAATAAATAAGTTCCTTTTTCTTTTTCTTTTATATTGGGTTTATATCCTTACAGAAATTTTCTCGTTCTCTCGTCGTTCAGCTCTTATTCTGCGGAAGTGCGGCGGTTGAGGAAGCTCAAACGGTGGAAATGTTTGACACGTGGCAGTCGTGGGGTGTTTTGAGTTGTGACAAAAGGACATGTTATAATCCACGTGGCACACTTTTGAGGAAAAATGTAAATAAAAAATATCCATTGCAATGCATAGTGTGAGAGAGGTACATATTAATTATGTGATTAACAATAATTGATATACAATATATATATATATATTTAAATATATATATATATTTAACAAATCAGTTTTAGAACATTAATAGTTAATCTATTTCAATTCCAAATCCTCTATTTCTCTTCCTCCAGCTCTGATGGATCAGTTGGGTCAATTCAATAAAGTAGTTTAGATAAAGTAGAACTACGATAGATATTTTCGCTTGAACAAAAAAAAAGATTTTTCAATTTCGAGCCCTAAACCTCAAAACTTCTAAATTAGGGTGGGTTAAAGAGTCATGTATTTTATAGGACCTTACTATTACTTAATTTGAAAATAAGAGTTCGAACCCTCAATCTTGCAGTGTATAAAGCTCTAGTTGAGAGTTTAAACCTCAATCTTACAAGGGTTTGCACTTAAGGCCAAGGGTGTGAATCTTCGATTTTACAATTCATGAGGCAGATCAAGCGTTTTACTATTAATGAATCTTAATATTAGGTTTCCAATTTTTAATTAAGCCAAGAGTTTGCACACTCAACCTCACAACTTCTAAAATAAGGTTGGTTAAAGAGCCATATATTTTATAACACTTTAGTATTGCTTAATTTTCAAATTAAGGGCTTGAACTTTCAGTTTCATAGTCGTTAAAGTTAAGGTTTCGAATCCTTTTCCCCTCAATTTCATTGTGTATAAGGATGAAGGTTCGAACCATCAATCTTACAAAGGTTCGAACTTTCAATTTTCCCGTTTGTAGGGTCAAGGGTTCGAACCTTCAATTTTACCATCTATGAAATTAATAGTTTTACTATTATTTAATCTCAATGTTAGGTTTCGAACTTTCAATTAGGTCAAGGGCTCGAATCTTCAATTTTACAATCCATAAGGCCAGTAGTTTTATGATTACTTAATCTCAATGTTAGGTTTCGAAGCCAAGGTTCAAATCTTCCGTGTGAGACTTCTAAAATAAGGTTCGTATCTTTTATAAGATCTTAGTATTACGTGATCTGTATATTGATTAAATTGTAATTAATCACTAACACAACTAGTGTTCATTAAGTAACCAAAAGCTTCAACAAAGGAAGAAGAATTTTTGGACCATGAAAGCAAATGGATGGGCTTCGTTCGACGAGTGTACTTGGGCCTTCATATCTTTGCTTTTAAGTCCAAATTAAATTACGGGCATATTAATTGGGCTTATTTTGTATACATGGGCTGAGTGATTTTGATCATCATCGACCCAAAAGAATAGACAAAATGTTCCCACTCCAAAATCCTGATCACTAGGAAAACTTGATTTGAGTTTGAACTTCGGACATAAATCGAAACATGTACAAACTAGAAATATTAACTCAAATTAAAAGAGTAATAAAAACCTAAAAAAAAATAGAGATAAACGGAAAAAAAAGATATAATATATTTAAATACAAAAAAAATATGTGTATTGATAAAATACGAGATTCATATAGCGAATTTTACATAATTATTGCATACACATAGTGAATCTGTTTTTGAATTAATAATGATTTGGGAGCACAATGTTCCTTCTTTTCTTTTGTCACTTTTGATTGCTGATTTGGTCATTTCTCAACAACACTTTCCAACCTTTTTTCTACAAAATGAAATGGTGTGACCTTAACAGAACTATATATGCAGCCTTTAGGCCACATCTTCAACAACAAAAATGAAAATCATTTTATTCCATTAATTATCTCTCATGCTAGCTTCTTAAAATGATGATGATGATTCATTCATGTGCCCAACTTTAAAGATTATAAAATATTGACCCTTAATTTGAACCCCACAACACAGCAATGACTGCATTAATAAAGAATAATTTTAAGCTTGATTTTAAAAAGTTTAAGCAAATGACATAGGGTAAGATCTAAAAGGGTAGATTAGATTAGTACTCCCTCCGTTTCAATTTAATTGACGTTTAGCATATTTTGTTTTGTTTCAATACAAGTGACGTTTTAGCATGATATGGAAATTAGTTATAATTTTATCCTTACTCAATGATATAAGAAAGAAAACTTTTATTAGTCTAAACGTATTTCAACAAAAAATAGTTACTCTTTTATTAATGACATTAATTAGGAATTTTTTAGTCTTTGTAAGATATTCCTTAATAAGCGTGAAAAACTACAAAACGACAATTAAATTGAAACGGAGGGAGTATCAACTATCAATCCCCCCACCTAATCTGCAGTTTTTCAGAACTGAACAATTAATGCATGAAAAGTATAGTGGATAACTGATAAAGAGAGAAGATTCTTTACACTTTCAATTATGCATCCCACTTGTTTTTTTTTTTTTTTTTTTTTCTTGCAACCATTTTGAGATTGTCTTTTTTTGATCATATATGTCAAATTGCAGCTAAAGGTGGAGGGAATGTGGGAATATATCTTGTCTTGATTCTTGTCACAGGCTCAAACTTTGCTAGCTTTGAATAATTAATAAATGTTGAAGCTTGCAAACCTTGACTTTGCTTCAATTCTTTTAGTTTGTTTATGCATATGTCTGAGTAATTAACTGGATCAGTTTTGCTTGAAGAACAAGAAAATCCATCCCTAAAGCTGTGAAGGGGCCTATTGACTTTGATACTATATATATTTTGGCTTCAATTTCATTTTTCTTTTCTTGACACTTCAAAGAATAAAATAGAAACTCTTACACTTGGAAAATTTGTCTCTAACTAATAACTTTCATATGTGCACTATTCAAGAATAGAAAAATCCATAAATCCTTCTGAATTAATTTCATGACTTTTTGTAACATTATATTAGTAAAACTTGATGTGTCAGAGATGAACCTTAAGTATGGCGGCAGCATGGAGGTGGGTGGGGGAGGGTGGGGATGCATTTGTAGAGGCTGTCGTTCCCCTGAATTGAAAATTTACTCTACAATTTCTTAATAAAGATCTTTAAAATTTAGTTAAATCCCTATAAAAATTGGATTTAGCCCCTCAAAATTTTACATAAAATATGGTTGATTCCTCAAATATATACCTTTTTTTAGTCTTAGCCACTGGCGGATACAAAGGGCGGGCAAAAGGTGCTGCGATGTGTGAAAATTTATACTTTTTCTCTTCGCATTAATATTACATAATTTCGCCTTCCAAACATGTCTTTTTGTATTTGCTACGTCTTATTCACCAAGATTCAACACCATGCATCCATTAGCCTCTAAACTTTAAGGACCTCAATATTAAAATTTTACCTCAGTTTTCATGAATTGATCAATCTCCTAATGCTTTTTTGCTTTGTAATTAGGAATTTCCAAACATAAATGAGAAGCAAAAGGCACCAACCTATTGTTCAACATGATCACTGAATTTGGTTTATGGTAGCATGTATGATGCCAAATATAAGAACTAAAAATTGATCCATATGCATCACAAAAAAAAATGAAGTAAAATTACATCAATTTTAGATATAATTCTTGGTTATACAGCAATTTATAAGTACAATAACACTGATTATTTGCTTTACATTTAATTGAATGAAGGTTTGACAATGAAAATCAAATACAAAAAGTACCATAAAAGAGACTCTCAAGTCATATCTTTCTGCAGCTAAAGAGAAACTTTGATAAAGTATACAATCATTTTGTACATGCACTAGTAACTTTGTTAGGTGAGTATGTAACTTTGTGGAATAATCTTTTAGGCTTTACACTCTTATTTCAATTTCAACTTTGGTTTTTCACTTGGTTCAAGGAAGCTTCACCACACTCCTATCTTTTACCTTTGAGTCACTTTTGGAAGGAAAAAAATGAAGGGCTAAGAAAACTTCACGATAGCATTGAAGAGATAAATAAAGGGATGATAAAGGAGTGTAGGGGGCCATGCATGAAGAGAAAAAAGAAAAGTAAAAGTGCACCTAAATCAAAAGGGCATGGCTTAGTATGTAGCATCCACAAAAGGGATCATTATTTACCACCTGTAGCAAAACAAAAACAATAGGAAAAATAGAGATGGTGAGTTTTTTTTTTTTCCCCACATCTTTCAATAGTGTAGAAGTAGAACATATTGAAAGTGAAACAAACCTTTCTTTTCCATTAGTTTAGTCAAAGCAGACAAGAGCACAATAAGCAAAGCCACACCAGCAATGCCTCCAATTATAATTGCAAGAGTCTTGTCTAGATCATCATTATTATCATTATTATGGCCTGCATAGTTTACAATTGCAACAATATTTAGAGCTCCATTCAAACTCATGAAGTATGGACATATACAAAGTGGAATTGCTTTTTCCAAAAAGTATCACCAATAAAATTGAATCTAATAAAAGATAATGTCATGTTAGCCTATTGTAATCTAGAATGCTTTACAATGCAATGATATGGTATAAAAGTTGCCTAATGCTTTGTAAACTAAAATAGCATAATATGCCATAAAAATTTTGAAAAGGCATAATAAACTACTATTGAACCTTTAGTGGATTTTCAATGTAAAGGCACTACAAATTGAGCAATTTAAGAACCACAAAACATGCATTGAAAGATTCTTTCACTCTAATGGGCTGATTAATTAAGTTTTTGTGTTCCAAACTTATATTCATGAATTTTTGTTGTTTTTGCTTTCTTTCTTTCCTCCAAAAATAGCAATGTTAACTCTAGTGAACTTAATTTTTCCATGCTTATCATTCATAGTCTATAAAATGGAATTGATCATTCACATCATGCATTGGAATTGAATCAATTTTTTTTATAAAATTTTTGTTGGGATTCTATAGACATACTTCGTAGGGAACTGAATTTATATAGTGTGGGATATTGAGTATTAGGAAGACTTCGAATTGATTAATGGTAATCAAGAAATTAATTAAAGCCAAAGTGCAACTTTAAATATTTCAATTTCACTCATTTGGAATGGCATGATTATATTCCTAAGACATCAAATTCCTGTCCCATTTGTCTGTTCCTATTTTACGAAAAATACGATGCCTTTAGTTGACAATTTAGTTCTCAATGAAAGAGATTTTCTTGATTATCAAAGAATAAACAAGGAAGCGGTCCAACTACGATGAGTGAGTCATCCAAAGTTTGAATATTGGTTATCTAAACTAGAAAGGCAAGCATGATGACTTGATTTCGAATTATTTATAATGCAACCATTTCTTTCATTTGCGATATTGATAGTGACAAATTAAGATTAGGATATAGTTTTTAAGGGAATCTTCATTAATTAAAGGTCAATCTATTAAATTAATTTTGATCTTGAGTTTTACATAAATAATTCAGTCTATATTAGAAACATAACCATATTTTTTTAATTAATAATTTGTATGCAAGAAGTAATGACAATTAATCATTGATTATTAATTATCTAAAGTGAATCTTAATCAGCAAACTGTATATGATGAGAATTGACAACACTTACACTGTATTCGGTATTAAGATTTGCGAAAAGCAACTATCGTATTATACAATGTAGGCTGCCTTAAGATTTGCGAAAAGCAACTAAACAATATTAAACTAATCAAATGATGTTCATTGCTATAGAAGTTGATAATCAATTAATAATCAACCATTAATTAAGAGCAAATTAAATCATGGTATTAATTTGAAATTAAGGTAATTAAAATCCACAAGTGAAATTAAACAACTTTTCAAATACCATGATTTTTTTTTTAACTTTTTTTTTTTTTTGGAAATGATCATATGCATATATATATACGTCTCCTCAATAGTGTTATCAAACAAATCATATACAATTAATTAATCTAACTTGCATTTTGGTGGCTACCTAATCCAGCATCATTAAAGTGATTCTCTCTTAATCATTACAAATTTCTGAGCAAATAAATATTAGTCACAACATTATCAAATTCAACTCATTCATCACCATAGCCACTAAACAAATAAACGATTAAATAAAATTAGAAAGAGAGAGAGAGAGAGAATAATCTTTGTGGGATTTCCTCAAATCCCAAAAATAATTATAGAGAACAATGAGCACAAAAGCACACACAACATAAAACAGAGAAAATGTGCACAAACAATATTTACATTTCATTTTCATATTAGCCATGCATGATGATAATTACTTCATGGAATTTAATTACTTAATTAACAAGCCCTTTAATTCCTCTCCACAAACACACTCAAGAAATTAAAAGAAAAAACAAAATATATCTAAAAAGGGCTTTTAAACTTAAGATTAAATTATTTATAAAACTTCAACTAATATTAAAACCAAAAAAAAAAAGGAAAAAAAGAAACACGCACACACACACACAACCAAAAACCATGAACCACCAAGAAATGGTGGTGGAACAGCAACAGCTTACCATTTCCTGAGTGATACCCACGCTCCGAGTACCTCGCGTAGCATTTAGCCAAGAACATATCACCCCAAGGTGCGGTCCCACACTCATTTTTCAACCGTACGATCGCATCCGAAACGCAATCCTGACACTCGCTTAGGCTCAAATCCTGTACACACTGAACCACACCCTGAACTTGTCCGGACCCACCAACTCTAAAATATTGTCCTCCAGCCGTCAGATATCCCAAAACTGCATCACGACGAGTCAACGAATCAGAATCAAACCCATTCGACGGTCCACATTTGTGCAGCACCACAGTCTTGTCTTCAACCCCTAAAAACGAAACATTATCGTACTTCACGAAACACCCTTCTAACTGCAACGCGCCACCGGAAGTGTCGACGCAGACAGTCCCGAGTTGAGTCACTGCATGGACGATACAGTCATGGCAATCCGAGTTGCTGAGGTCACCCCGGCATTGATAGAGGCCGTAAATGACGTCGCTCTGGGTTGAACCCGGAAGGGAGATTTTAAAGTTGTTAAAGTTTGAGGTGGCAGCTGAGTTGACTAAGGAAGTGAGCACCGAGTTAACGTTGGATTCGTAGACTGTACCTGGGTTGAATTTGAGCTGTGTACAACCTGCGTACAAGAAGGTATCGGTGGCAGAATTTGAGGGATGGATGATAATTGAAGAAACTAAAAGAAAACTGAAGAAATCAATGATCATATTCATTATTTTCTTTCTTTGCTTCCTTTGAGAGAAAAAAGGGAGATGGAACACTGTGTGAGTGTGTGTGTGTGTGTGAGAAATATGGGTCAAATTTTGGGAGACGTTGTGTGTACACTTTGTAGTTTAGTAGTAAAGAAGTTCTATAATAAGGGTGTTATGTTATAGTGGATGAGTATGGGTTTTAAACTTTTTTTTTTTTTTTTCCTTTGGCTTATAATTGAGTATGGATTGTACTCTAAGTTACTAAAATAATTTTGAATTCTTCCAAGTAAAAATAATTGAAAAATATATAGTGTGTTCTTTCAAAGGGCTCTAGACTAACTAATATTAATATAATTTCATTATTGTGAATTTTAAATTTGGATGGTAAGGTTTTCTTAAATAAATTTTATGGCGTAAGCGATTTATATAAGGAAATTTAATATCATGGTGTTATGTTTTTTAGTGCAACTTTTATAGCGTGTTAGAGTAAACACAGCAAAATTAATCTACACGATTGTTTCTAATTCTTTGTTAAAATGAAATGAAACTTAGAGGATATTGACATGTAGACAAAAACCCATTATTTTTACTGATTGGCTTGTTACATTAAGATTAAGATTAAGATGCATTACATGTTCGGGACATTCTCCACACAAACATATGTATGCATGTATGCAGTTAATTAACTGCGTGTGTGTCTTTGGGATGTTTTTAGTGTGCAAATTTTGTTAAACTCTATAATATGATTTACGTTAAAGATTCACATTAAACATCGCGTAAAGTTTAAAACACAAATAAATGAGATTAAATTGAATACGATAAAATGTAATTAATATAGTTGGTCTCATGATTTTAGCTTCAACATTAAAGGATGGGAAAGGATGATTAGAAGGTTATATCGAGCATCTCTACTTTTGTGATAATGATTATTCATTTGTTGAAATGCTAATAGTTTATAGCTTCTGTTGTGCACGCATTAATTATTAGAGTGATTAGGTAATCGAAATAATCCGCCGCTGAGATAATTAATAATTTGATTATTGCATAATATATAACGCAAAAGCAGACAAAGGATTTGGTTTGGATCATATAATTTGTGACAATAATAATTTCACTCACTCATATCTGAATCAAGAAAAAGTAAAGAATCTCTTAAAAGAGTAAACAACTTTCATACTTAACCATTAATTTAATTAATTTGAAATTTGCAATTGTATGAAACCGTACAAGGGAGAAGTCTAAAAATTAGGACGCATGCGATGTAAAAAGAGAGAAGATGTTGCTAAGAAATTTCTGCCTCATCACTAACCTTTTGACTATTGAATCAAACCCTCATTACAGTTAGTAGTACTTCAATTTAGATCACAATTAATTCTTTGCTTTACATTTATATTCTTTGGGTTTTTTTTTTTTTTGTGGGGGGGGAAGGGGAGGGGGGAGGAAGGGTATGGGTAGGACAGATTAATAATTGCACAATTATATATATTGAATTTGTTTTTTCACTGCAATTCAATAACTTTAAGTCTAATTCCATTTTTTTCCCTTGAAGTAAGATTAATACGTTCGTTATTGCCCCACATAGTAAGATAGCCGTTTAGTTTTTGTTGTTCTTGATAAAAACTCTTTACTTTTTTTAGTTGGCAAAATCCCCACACGGGTAGAGGATATCAGCCTCATATTTTATAGATAGTTAATGAAAAGAAATACACACAATCTAAAAATAAATTAATTTGATAAATTTTGGGAAAAACTTGTAAGCTTTAATTAATTTTTGGGTAAATTTTGTAATTGATCATGCTTACTAAAAATCAATTTTAAATTCTTTTAATCTCTCCCTCAGCTTTTTGATTGGTTAGATTAAAGGCTTTAAAGTTATATTTCATGATGCACAACAAATTAAACTCATCTACTTTGTTTAGAAACATTCTCATAAAATTTGACAGACCAAGCATTGTTGCACATGAACCCCTACTGATGAAGTCAGTGTGGGATGGAAGAGGAGATCATTACTTGGAAATTTGGGATTGTGTTGCTTGGTGTGGAATTTACGTGAGGAAATGAATGAACTGGAGAAATACGTACAATATGCAAAATGCACTTTCTTGGTGTGTAGCATGTGCCATAGCTAGATTCGTGATAAATATATGGACCATGATGAAATCAAATTCAATGAAAAGAGCAAGAAGAAAAAGATGGGCATTAAAAGTTATGAAGTGAATTGAATTGGTGGGGTGACTTCTTTACATACTTCTGACTTTGGGGATTCCGTTTCAAGCAAAATGTATGCAGTAAAAATTGAACTTTAAGAATTCTATTGGTTAATCCTTAATTTGGTTGACCTAATTTTACTAATTAATAGGCTAAGATTGGCTTAATATATCCTTTTTTTGTATGAAGATTGATTTAATTCTATTCATATGGTTTACAGAGAAGATATAGCTGATGTATTTTTCATGTTTTATTAATTATATAAAGTTAGTGATTTTGGAACTTCTCTAAAAGTCCAAGATCAATCCTTCAATATTTTTACTTTTACTTGATTTAACTTTCAATTTTTACATGAATTTGCAAAAGTTATACTTATGATTTTGATTTTCCTACTTCAAGTTTTTATCATGCAAGTTACTTTTTCTTCAGGTCTATATGGGCAATTAATTGTGGCATTGAAACGGATTAGTCATATTAACTAATGCAAACAACAACACTGTATACTATTATGTGATATCAATTACATAAATCATATTTTGATATCGTATTCTATCTTTATACAATTATGAAGCAAAATTTAACGTTGGTTGTTAACTTAGCACAACTTTTTTTTTTCCCGATTTTGAGTCAAAGTTAATCCCCAATTGTAAATGGAGTAGTACTCCACTTTTGCTTTAGGCCCTTGATCACTACACCATTTGGCTGGGGCTTGTACATGCATGGTTTATTGATCAAGTGGGGCTATCACTTTTGTAAGGGTGATTTTAGGGTATGTACATCACCCAAAAATTATCTAATATACCAGGGAGTGGCGACCCACCTCGCAACAGAGGATATTATGCCAAAAAAAAAAAACTAATGAAACAAACATAAATGTGGAGTGTTGAAACTGTGTATGAAATGCCAAAATCATTACCCTTTTATCATTTTTCAAAGATTAATAACATTTCATTGACTCATCATCCCTTCATGCTTTGAACAACTTGAGTAAATGATGAAGATTGTGCCCCTACCTCAACACCCCAGGACGGCCAGGACCACTAATTAATGGTGACTTGAGCTCAACTTATCCACTGTATATTATTATGCTTAGATTAGCATATATATATAAAAGTAGTTCAGCAAACTGAGTTCAAAATATACTTAGGTTGTTAAATTAAGGAAATAAAACGGTGCAAGAAAATATAGAAGAAGATGCATGCTGTAATACAATAACAATTCTAGTGTTCCATCATTACTAAATCATGCATGCATGGCACACTGGAAAACTTTAAAACTGTCCATTTCTAGACCGATTGTTTTCTTATAATGCTTGACTTGAGGATGCAATTCTCTCAACAGCTTAATAATTGTACAAATGGTGGGCTATATATGGTGACCTAAAAGAAAGTCATTGTTAGCTTTTGAATCGACTACAACAAGTAGCTAGGGATCGAGGCTGGAAAATTAGTCTACTTTAATAGTTCAAATCTTCCATGTACAATAATAAAATGTGTGCATTCCTATCCTGCCGACTTGATGCAAATAATACACATGATGGAGTACAAAAAGGGCCATATTTTCCTATTGATAGTTTACTAAAAATTGCAAAGAAATATGATCTGGACTAGCTTCATTAATGTAGACGATTAATCTAGATTAAACACTTCTTATGTGGAATAGATTGAGAATTAATCTAGACGTTGTTTTTGACAAAATTTATTTGTTTAACTATCCCTTTTCCCTTTTGAACCCATTTTAACTGTTTTTAATTATTTTTGAATTATTTTTTATTTAATTTTGGATTTCTACAACTAAATAAACTCTACTAGGTTTTTATTTTCATTATTATGATATTATTCAATACAATTTTCAAGTTCTCTGAAAATTTGTGTTTTTTTTGAAGATTTTTGTTTTTTTCTTTATCGATCTGTCCTATGTTACCTTCCCTAGATTGATTAATTATTGTTTGAACCCTATGTAACACAGTACTTAAGCAATGTTATAAGATTCTTATTGATGGTTGTTTTTTGATGATCTATTATATAATTATTTATTTCATGCAAACAAAAATGTTTGTGGTTTACATCGGTTTAAGCTCCAAAGCTGATAAAGCCAAGTCTATCGATCAGGATCAATGGAAAATATTAATCCTAATCATTTGAGTTAATTAAACCTTAAAGATTTCAATGAATATCCCCTTATTCTTTTTACCTTTTTCTTTTCTTTTCTTTTCTTTTTTGTTTTTGGAATTGTGTTGGCTAAATGAATATCGACTTTCTGTCAAATCAAGTTAATTGATAGAGTACCACTTGTTTCTATCTTGTTTGGGATATAAAAGCATAAATAAATCGACCAATATGCTGCCAATTAATAGAAAAAAAAAATACTACCAATTAACAGAGAAATATTTTGTTAGCTTCGATATCTTAGTTATATATATAGTCCCAAGCTTTCAAAATGATGCACAGATTAGTTCAATCATCCTCATAATTTATGTTAAGAGTCAAGCGGCACTGCCACACCCCCCCCCCCCCCCCCCCCCCGGCTCAAAATGTAACACGATTTTCAAGTGCTAAAACAAGTACTGAAGATGGTTGTTCATAAATAAATTTTGCTTGTGAGAACATCTTGAAATTGTTCATAAGATGATTGTTTAACATGTATTGTCCATAATTTATATTTGAATTGTGTATTATTACTTTAATTATTTATAAAATTTGGGACTGGCATTTCCACACGTATAAGAGTTATTGCCAATTAGAAAAGGATGAAGTTTGAAAATTTATGTTTTAGTCATTTTGAAGTCCGAGGATCACGTTCAAATAAAAAAAAAAATTGTAGAGCTTAACCATGATTATTGGGCATTCTTAAAGGGGAAATTAAATGTGCAAAGAGGAAAAGATATTTGAAAAGATTAATTATAGTGCATATGATGATATCCAACTATGTTTGTCTGTTGGTTATCGGTACAAATATCCACTAATAAGGCATATGACTTGCCATCCATCTTTGATTATGATTGTTACATTATTGAAATGCAATTTCACCATAGATAGAGATAGAGATGTTGACAAATAAACCACTTTTTTTTTTAAATATTCACTATTATATCACATGCAAACGTCGAGTTTTTAACTTGAGACTTGGGGTCGGGAGACAAACAAACTTGCATATGCATAATAATGTATGTTAATACAAAGTTGAAAACAAACAAGTTAATTACCCCCACAACTTCTAATGAATTAATCAATACACATATCATAGGTTCCGAAATCATTGATAACGTTTTAGGGTTACTTTGCGATCGATAATTACTAATTTGTTTTGAATTGAATTTTGAAACTATGATAATTACACATTTCATCAAACATTTGTAACTCTTCAATTAAGTAAAATGACATTAGTAATGCATGTTAGACATGAAAAGGATTGAATGTGTAATGTGTTGTTCTTGCAAGAATCAATGAATGAAGGAATCTCCCAAAAACATGAAACCCTTGTTATCTTTGTCATTGATCCCACTTGTGAATGGAGAATAAGACTGTAGAAGAGAATGTTGTGGACAGCAAGACATAGAAGTTGCATCATAAAAAGTGAAAATGGACAAAGATGGAGGAAAAAAAGAAAGGGAAGGTCACATTCATCAATGTCTTATTTAATGTTTTAAAATAGTGTGAGTTTGTTTTCTTATTCTTATTGTGCCCACAAATAGTTTTATTGATTGCCCTCCAACCAAATAATTATCATTATTTTTTAATCAGATAAGGTTTCTCACGAGCACTTCATGGCACCATGTTTCCATAAAGTTGTTTACCATTTTTTGTTCAAGGAAACATCATTCATGTGAAGAAGCATTATTTATTAATTCCTACATTGGAAAATTTAAAAAAAAAAAAACAAAAGGAACGTAACTTATTTGAACAAGGGCATCTAAAAGAAGTACTACATTTGACAATAAGAAGTACAAGAATCAGAAAATTAATAATTTATAAGATATATTTACTAATTATTAACTAAATCTTGCGCATATTGTTTTTCTATGTTCCACAAAGTTAATATTTCTTGTGTTTCGTGACTGAATTTTTTTTTTCTACATTCCAAAGTTAAATTTTCAAATATTGAATCAATTTTTCTTAAGTTTATGATTCGTTTTTTTATTTAAAAAAATAAAAAATGAATCAAAAACTTAAATTTAATAAATTAAAAAAAATACTAAATATTCATTGGTAGTGGGCTTCTTATTGGAGTCCAGCAAAATATGTTCAAGGCTTCCTTTGACATGGAGGTTTTCTTATGGACTCCCACGCCCATTTCCTACATGTTTTATGGACAGCGTTTCAAACAAAAATAACTTCCCTTTGTTTTTTAATCCTGCAAGTGTTTCTCTCCAATCCATGAGTAGGCCCATTGGCGTTTAACATTTTGACATTTTCAGCAAAAAAAAAATGAAAAATTAAAAATAACAATAGCATATTATATGTACAAACACAATTACAAATTAAAAGAATTAAATTTCAAGATCACTTTAATCTAATGTTGAGATCATCTTTACAACATGCATTTTTGTAAGCACCATAACTAAGAATCAAGTATTGTATATTTAAAATCAAATAAAAGAGAAAAGAAAAAAAGACTTAAATATATTAATTGTTTTATAATACACACACAAAAGAATTATAGTTAAAATGCATAATAGGGAAGAACTTGTTGCTTTGGAATTTTATATTTTTTTCTTTGAAGCATTCTCCTTTGACATTTTTTCAAACAAACTTCCATCATAAATAGCTTTAATAGTTTCCTTGTGTAATAATCCTTGTTTATCCTTACAAAGGATATAAAACACCTTCCATTCTGAGTATGCTGCAAGCCTGCCAATCATAACATAATGCGTATACTCAGTGTTGGATCCAGAAAATAGAATTTGAGAAGGTAAAATTGTATAATTTTAGTAATTGAAGGGCAACATTTTAATGTTTTTAAAGAATGTAATTGAAAATTTTTAACTGTTTATAAGGTAAAAGTATAAAATTTCAAATTTTGGAGGCGGTCGCATCCCCTCCCCCGTCCTTAAATCCGCCATTGCATATACTTATTATATGGTTAAATAAAAGGGAAGGAGAAAATTTTGAAAAATCAATTTTTGTTTTGTTTTATTGATCATAAATAATTATCTAGTAATTAAAGAATATACCATCCTTTATAGTCCTTAGGTTCTCTGTTTGCTATGAGCAATTCCTTCAATTCAGCCGATGTTAAGGCATTTTCATTGTTGCGTGCATGCTTGCCAAAGATTTCTTCAAACTTTGATGGAACAAACCTTTCAAAAAAAAAAAAAGTTAAAATTATGAACGTGCAACTATTTTTTTTAATAAAAAAATTGAATGCCTCTCTTGCTAAATTTTAATTTTTTTAAGCTAAATTTTTATTGAAATGTAATAGATACAATAATAAAAGTTTACAAGTCTCAACTAGATAAAATAGCAACAAAATACACAAAACAGCAATAAAATAAATAAGCAAATTCTTTAAAGTTTAAGTAGGATTCATGCAATCAAGTTTTCTAAAAGGTTTTTTTTATTTATTGAAACCCCAAATTACATTTAATTTCTAATTTTTAGATAACTTTTGATTCTCCTCTAAATTGGCAACAATACATCTAATGTCAGTAATGATATTTTGCATGATCTCAATTATATTAATAGCTTTTTATTCATAGTTTAAAGAATTTCTTACCCTTTCTGTATATAATACAATGATATAGTTAAATTTTAATTTCAATATAAGGTGGAGCAAAAGGAGACATGCAATTAATTAATTGAAATTTCGTGTATTCAATTCAAAACTAATTGAAAATGAGTGGAGTTGGCAAAAAATCTTACTAGTTAATTTACAAATTTTTATAAGATTTATGTGGAATATTATTTCAAACTAAATCAAATGATTAATTATAAAGTTTTTATTTTCAAAAAATGTGAGATAATTATAAACTTAAAACATGTACAATTAACAATAATACACTACTGCTCTCTAGATTACAAGTAAACCAAATAGTACTGTTATTAATTTTTATATAAAATGATAAATAAATACCATAAAGAGAATAATGAGTTTGCAATAATGAAAGAAGATCAAAACATGTCATGAGGAGGATATGGTATGAATTGATTCTCCTTTGATAACTACTCAAACTTGTTTTAAAAGAAAACTAAGTGTAAAATACTATACCTTCCTTCTGCATCATAGACACCAGAATCACTCCCATGCTTGGCTTTTTTGATGTTTTTTACCTCTATTGGAAACAAAAGAGAAAAACCCTTTCCCTAAAGCAAAGCAAAAAAAAAAAAAAAAAAAAGTTTTGTCACCAAAATTTCAATTTCTTGCTCTTGCTTCAAGGATATGATGATGAGACAACAAAATTAGTGTCATTAAATTAAGATTAATTAATTATTGTGGTCAAATTATATTGTTGAAATGAAAGAAAAAATTAAAATTGAATCACTCAATCTTTCATATATAGTGGCTCAAATCAAGAAGAATGCTTTATGCAAACGATAAATTAATATCATTAATTCACACAAATCAAAACGAAATTTGAAATAATTAATATTATGGAGTCATTTGAGAGTAATGGGGTGAAGCAACGTTTTTACTACTTTTGTTTTTGTTAAATCCCACAAACCCTGTTCAAAACTATAAACAATAACCTTTAGTACGTACTGATATAGACAATTGCACCATGGGCTTACCAACCATGCATTATGATGACAAGAAATTAATGAGGTGTTGGATACTGATCATAAATAAAGAAGGGTTTGTATATATTATATGAAATTTATCAAAAATTTATTTAGTAATATATACTCGTATTTTTTAAAGTCATTTTCATACTATACAATATGATTAATAACCATCTAATAATTTCTCCTGTATTAGTTTGAACTTTGGACATAGCCGAAAGAATACGAATAATTGATCCCTAATTAATGCTATAGAATTTCGGTCCCTAAAAATTAAAATATAACTTCAATTAATAATTTTATACAATTATTTCGTCATTCAAACTCAACTTTTTGGATCCATATTTCGTCACCGAATATATTCAAACTTAATTATAACTTTAAAAGAATGTGCATTAAAAGAAAAATTGAAGGAGAGGAAATTACAGGTCTAGTTTTACGACTGAGACCAGTGTTAATGAAAATGGAAGCAAAAGTGGACAAGAGAATTCCACATCCAATTGCACGAAAACCTGATCATATTGCAAAAAAAGTTTGATATAATTAATCTGGAAAAAGAGAAAAATCTAAAAAACAGAAAGAAACCATACTCAGAGTAAGAAATTAACTAATTATAATTACCTTGAAAAGTTTCCCATGGATAAACAATACCATCTTTGTTAATATCAAAGAACATAACATGCTTTTGTAGAGCACTTGGTTCATGCTCTTCTAGTACTCCTCCTCCTGCATGCAAATTAATCAAACAACAAAACCATTTAATTTCATATGATCATGATTAATATCCATCTTTAAACAAGCATCCATGCATACAAAGACAACAATTTTAATTTCTATAGGAATTAATACCAGTACCATCAATATTGGTATTGCTTCTTGAATGATCATGAGCCTCACAAGTTATAGACATGGCAGTCTCTTTGACAACCAGACAGGAATAAAAAGCTTAATTAGGAGAGAGAAGAATTATTGATAATGATTTATATAGGGAAAAAAATGATGGGATTGATGAGGGTTTTTCTCTGTACAAAGAATGAGGGAAAAGAATTTGATGAAAGAATGATGAAGAAACTGATCAGACAAAGTTTGAGTGCTTAAGGTTGGTGAGGATGCTCTATTAATTAATTTATGGTTGTGCACTGCTGATTCTCAATTCATATTTATATGCCTTTTTGAGGTTCGCTCTATTGAGTATTTTTTATAGCCATGTTTTCACACGAATCCTTTTAGAAAGCATCACAAAGGCATACAATAATATTTTATGTTGCAAAAACGTTTTGTATAATTCTTTCCTTTTTCTTTAACAATTAGCAAAAGACACATGGTCATTTTTCTTTTCTTTTTTTGAGTAACTTTTTGCATAATACTCCATGTTTAACAACCTATCACTATAAACAAATAAATAATTAATTATATAAATTGATGATTATATGTTTGTCTATGAATCAGGATAAAAACATGGAGCCCTCTTGTCTGTGTAAATAATATTCTTCTTTTGGATTTGAATGGCTAGTGCCATGGATAGAAAATGTGAAAATGCGATTTAAGTTGCTGTCATGCATTATTTGCACTCTAAATGTACACATCGATAATGGGTTCTAAAATAATTGAAAGAGTTTTTAATTTTTATTTTTCTATTCGTTTTTGGGATTAACGTTTTGATACTGATAATTTTGTTTATGTATCCAAAACTTCTTTGAGTTTTCATTTCTTAATTACTGAAGGATCGAATTAACCAAACCAAAATTCAATAAGCAAAAATATATTTGGGAGGAGAGGAATTACAATCACAAAATCTCAAGTATGGCACAACCACCACACAACAACAATATCCGTTAGTCCACGGAATTTTTCTAAGCCGTCGTATGGCTTTTTCTCACAACCCTCTTTGAGGTTTTTCACTTCCAACTCCTCTCCCTCTCTCTTCCACTATCACAAATACCTCTATCACCCCTCTATTATAGGGTAAATAATAAATCTAAAAACACACAAGGATTTAGGGAGTGTATCCCTCACAAACTCTAATTCCTAAAGGAAAACAATCTAATAAGTAAATCCTATAGAAATATAATTTCTAATTAATAAAGCTTAGTTTAATTTCCAACAAATCCCCTTTAAACTAAGCTTTCTATAAATGATCAATACCTTCAAGATCACGTGCTTGAATTCTTTTGAAATTTCTTTTGCGGTTTGGATTTTGTATTGATCTTCTTCTTAATCTTCATCTTCGTCTTCACATGTAACTTGAGACGAATTTTGTAGTTGCGGATCTTGAAGTCTTCAAACATGTTTTCTATTTCTTTTTCCTTTAGTACAAAACTCCATATATCAACATTCTCTCTAATAGAGAATGACCAATGTAATTTCCGAAAATTATGAATCATATTGTTCAAACTTGAACAATCTTTTCAATATTGTTTACCTTAACAATGTCAGCAATCAATTGGTGATATTTTTTATCACATTCAACCATGTATATGGTTTCTTTTCCCTCTTCAAAATTGATTGATTTCTTCATCTCTTCATAAGTGAAATCACCCAATCTCCTTTTCTTCTTTCCATTCACAAAGAACAACAAATTCATTTCACATCTTTCCACAACACGTGAACGTTCCATTGTATCATCACACGAATATTTTTCGACCAACACTGTCAATTCTCTTTTTTCTCACACATGCCTCAACTTAATTCTCTTGATCTTGTTCCACCAACAAATTATCTCTTCGGGCTCTTCCTTAATTGGATCAACACTTCTTTTACTCCACCACTTTCATAATCATTATCATAATGATGCATTAACATATCTCCTTCCTTGAGATTTTCAATTTCTAAAGCTGGATCTCAATACTTGAAGATGAGGCTCAACAGTTAGTTCTGATACTTGCATCACTTTGGTGATCATTGTTTTCTCCTCAATATAGAAAGGACATGTGGGTGTTTGCCCAATTCGATACCAATTGGCCTCTTTAGAAACCAGATTCGAACTCCTTTGTTTCATTCAAAAGACAAAATTTCTGATCACAATCACCTTTTCTGTATTTTCTGGTACTGGACCATCACCAAATTTTATCATTAATTCTTTGTTCAAATCGAATTAATGAACCCTTCAATTCTCTCAATTGTTTAAATGGTGGACAAATCCTTTGGTCTCTTGTCATAAAGCGCGCACAATCTGCTCCAAACTTCACCAGACAAAGTGTTGAGAGCTTTACTGCAACAAAAATCTCATCTGTTAAAAAGACGCCCATCTGAATTTCATCTCTTCCTTTGATCACTAACAAACGGGAAAATGACTCAATGGATTCTGTTTTCTCCATTGTGCAAATCTCAAACCTTCTTTGTAACATCAACAAATTATTCTCCATGATGCAAAGTTCGAATCTCCTTTTTAACATCAAGGAATTATTTTGCTGAACTTGATTGATACCTATGTATGTTTTCTCCAAAGTATCCCATGCCTGTTTTGATGTTTTAGCCATTGAGATTTTCCCAAAAATTGACATATTAACCGCCTGGTGTATTTGAGATAATGCCAATCTTTCTTCCATCTTTGCATCTTCATCAACATCTTCTGTTATGTCTCCTTGAATATATTGGAACAAGCCAAAAGCTTTAAGATGGGTTTCCATCATAACCTTCCAATAAAAATAATTTTGTTTTTCCCTAAGTTTAGGAACAAAACAAATTAAATCCATCTCTGCCATGGCTAACAGATAATAACCTGGCTCTGATACCAATTTGTAGGATCGATTTTATTTAATTAACCAAAACACAATAAAGATGCAAAAGGAAAATAAGCCGTAAGGCTTTTAATCAAAGATAAAAACAAGGAATTAATTGATCACACAAGAAAGCAAATATTAGGTATTGCACAAGAAACGCAGAAAAGCAATTTTTGGAGCGCAATCAAATTTATTTCTTGGACGAAAAAAACCGAAAGGTTTTTTAGCTCCAGTAGGCGTCGGCCTTCTCTCTTATTCCTATTGTTCTTGTTCTACAAAAAATAACTTAACCAACCCATATATTTATAGGTTAAGAAACTAACTAAAACTAACAAGGATTTGACCAATAATCCTTTTACAATTCTGTTTCCTAAAACAAAACAACAACTAATTAAAATACCAATCTAAATAGGATTTAGTTTAATCCTACAATTACATATGCATGATTGATTAAACTTTTGTAGCTAGTTATCAAATTGTTGATTGCAAACTCTAGTGTAATGATAATTTTTGTCAAGATTTTGTTGTAAAGGAAAATTTTCTTACTTTGATTCATTTTTTTGACCATCTCTTCTTTGAAAATTTACTACAAACTCAGAATGATTAAAAGGCTGCATGCATTGTTTCTCTATAATCTGAAGATATTAATCCCAAGCTAAATAAGACATCAAAATATATCTTTATAAATTAAAATAAGTTTTAATATCTTTACACTTTTTAAGATTTAATCTTACCAAAATCTAGTTTAAACTGCAAAAAAAAAAAAAAAAAAACAAAAAGGTTAGTTTTCTATAAACGGGAATTGTATCTCTCAATAATTTTGATGTTTAGAATTTTGTATTTTGATAATTTGATGTTCCGAAAAACTTGGAAGTAAAAACAAGAAATTAATTTTTAAGCAAAACATGCATTAACGTAAAGCTTTAAAAATATGCAACTGTAAATGAGAAAAGGATTGTTGGCATCAAAAGTGGAAAATGATTGAACTCGTGAACCACAACTCCTGACAATTTAGGCATAGTGAGCAAACCCATGACTTTGTTTACTTTGGATTTACGCAAAGAGAACCTTTTGATCAAATATGGCTGGAAATATGTCCGGCACATTTTGCCTTGACATCTCATTCCAAAACTTTTTTTTATTTTCACACTACTTTTATATTTGTTTTCGTTGTATGATGATTGCTTTTTACACACCATTTTGAGATTTTTCTTTTTTTTTCTTCTCCCCTATGGTATGGAGTCAATTTGTACCCATGAAAAATGTGAACATTATGTATGGACTAACCAAGTAAATATATTTAACAGTGTGTTTGAGCTAAAAAATATATATATTTAACAACGTGAATCATGAATGCTTTTTGAAGGATTTTTACAATTTAAGGCCATGAATATCCTTACTGTTGTATAACGGATTGAGGATACATATTGGTTTGCGCACATCAGTCTAACAAATTGAAAAAAAAAATTAAATCGCATCTTCAGAATCATTATTGTAATGTAATCTTTTAAAACTTTTCATGAAATTTACAAGATTTATAGGGTTTTGTCTCATAATGTGTGCCATTTTTTCTCAAAATTTGTTGGTTTAGACCACTTTTTGGCCTTTTAGTAGTTCGTTATTTTTGTTATTATAACTTTGATAATGTTCAATATTCTTCAAAAGTTCTGCAGAATTTGTATTTTTTTTTATTTAAAAAAACGTGTGTCTCGTCCATTAATCTATCCCTTATTATTGACATTGGTTGATATTGAAAGCAAGATTATTTTGGATACAATAACAAATGAGAAATTGGAAATTATCGATTGAAAATCTAACAAGTCAATGTTTGTAACTATTACTGAATTACAGGTCATGGGGTTATGCATTTGTATCGTATTTACTATTTGTTGTTGAATCAAAGGTGGAAATGGAAGCAAAAGCCACAAAAATCCACACCAAAAAGTCATTATGCATGATTTTAGCAAAAATTCGATCACTTTCAAACTTAATGAGTTGGGGTCTTGGCGTTTTGCTTCAACATGATTAAAAGTAGGAGAAATTCCACACGTTTTTCTTTCAAGTCACTGCAAGGTATCACTTCAGCTTTATGCATAAGAGAGTTTTATACTTTTAAGGCATAGCTATCCAATCTTCAAGACTATGGTTGCTTCTGTCGTCATCCTTTTCTTTCTTTACTTTGCTGTAGATTCTAATTCTAAAATTTAGGAATGGTGAAAACTTGACAATTCTTGTTTACTCACCAAAAAAGGGCAAAAAAAAAAAGAGCACAATTAATATTCGGATAATCTGTTGAATTTATTTTGATTGCATTAGCAAGAAGAGCACACATAGCAAGAACCTGCACAGTTCAATCTTTAGTTATGATTTTATCTTGACCCAAAAATGGAAAATGCTCTGCTCATCTCAAGTAATTACTCCCATACACATATCAGTGCAATTTTTTTATCATATTTTGAAGATTAATTAAGGAACAAAACGGAAATCTTAAACAAAGTTAATTTCTCAAATGTTTGAAGTATTCTAGCTAGTCTAGTTCACGAGAAAAACAGTGTGTCAAATTCATTAGTTGCTCAAATGTTTGGTCTATATATACCCAACTTTTGTGAAGAAATTTGGCAGTATCTGTTTGGTTGGTTTACCAAATGTATAGGAATGTCGTGCACTTATCTTGATACCTCAATGGAAACAAATATTCGTACCCATATGAGAGAGTAATTGAAAGAATCCAAATTCAAGAGAGATGTGCAAGCCATTAGAGAATCAAGAACGTGAAAAACCAGAAACTGTTAACATCCCACATCAATGCTAATACAATAATAACAACTAAATCTACGTTTATCACGTAGTGAGATCGATTATAGGTTAAACTATATATATCACACTTTGTCGCGAAATTCGGTCAAAACTCTTTTTTTTTTTTATTATTTATATTTACATATAACATATCTTTTCTTATAGTTTTTTCCAATACTTTCTTTTCGATTTTTAATTATCTATTTTCTACACATCTCACTTTAACATATAAAGGTCTCCTATGTACATGCACAAACCATTTTAAGTGTATTTATCTCATTTTCTAATATGTTCGAACTACTCTTACTTTCTTTCTATGCAATCTCTACTTATTTTGCTTAGTGTAATATGTCCACAAATCCATCTCAGCATTCTCATTTCTGTTGTCACGGGGCCATTACTCTCTCCCTAAAAGGCGGCCTGTCAGGGGTGCAGCGCCCACGCTTATAAAGCCCACGACCTTTCCTCACCTATCCAATGTGGGATTCCGTCACATTCTCCCCCCACCGAATCCATCGACGCCCTCGTCGCTGACCCGGGGCCCACCCTGCCTACTCCCACTAGAGCGCTTGGCAAGGGACATCGGAGTCGGGTCGGGTTGGCTCTGATACCACTTTGTCACGGGGCCATTACCCTCTCCCTAAAAGGCGGCCTGTCAGGGTGTGCAGCGTCCACGCTTATAAAGCCCACGACCTTTCCTCACCTATCCGATGTGGAATTCCGTCACATTCTCCTCCATGTTCATATTTAATCGCCCAACACTTGAGATTACCTCATTTTTTTTCCATGTTTGTATTTAATCTTGCCCAACACTTTTGTTCATGTTCGTATTTAATTGCCAAATACTTCGAACCGAAATTTAACATATCAGTGCTAATAATGCAAGTCAAATATATAACAAATGCTAATAATGCAAGTCAAATATATAACAAACATCATGTAGCTGTCTCATCAGAGAAATCAATTTCCATCCTCAATTTGGATTCACTAGGGGTACGTTTGCTGGCTTTTCACGTCAATATTAGAGATCCGTATTGGACTTACTCCTTAGGAGAATTAAAATGACATCTATTTCCACTTCCTCCCAAACCTTTTTGGTGTCAACAAAACAAGAAGAACTAAAAAACAAGTCCCAAGTGCCCAGAACTGTATGGTGATGTATGCTCTTTGAGCAGTAGACCATTGTCACAAGGGATGCTGCAACTCTCTATCTCGAAAAACCTTCATTGTGACACAGTTGACAAAGGAAATGTTTCATCTTATTGTTAGTATACACGAATTCATCTAAGACAGCACATATTCAGCAAATCTTGACATTACACATCAAAATGCCTAAGCGATTAAGACGTCATAATCAATAAGATGATGTTTCTCACATACACACAAACAGGTAAAACATAACTCAGATTGCAGCCTGGTTTACCTACTTCTATAGTTTATATACACTATAATGCCCAGTCTCATTCTCGTCAGAGAATACAACACCTCAGCACTAGCCCTTTTTGATCCACCCTTCCTTCTTCATTGCCTGAAACAACAATAAATCTTTCTTAAGTGAGATTGATAACTTAATCCATGTGCCATAGTTAAGATCAATTACAGAGTTGAAATTTTAATGTAAATATGAGTAATACTTTTCTCGGGAAGCATTTCATAGCTTGCTTACTATTTTAAAGAAGCCAAACAATATAAATCAAACCTGATCACCACAGAGAGGTCATAAGCCAAAACAGAAGACAAACCTTCAGGAGGTTGAGCAAGTTTACGGTTTTGCGGAGACATCATTTCTTTCTTCAATTGCCTTAAGATATCCTCCATTGTGCACTCCCTTTTCCAGTCAGCAAGCATGGGAAACAGACTAGGTTCAACCTGATAATTAAATTGCCTGATAAGCTTAATCATACAACTTGTGATCACAAAGAGGAAATCAGATTAGCTCTAAATAATAATACGTACCACACCACTTTCTTGATTAACACAACTCATGTTTATCCGGGTTTGGAACTTCACACTAGGTGGCTCATCTGGGTAATCCTTGCCACAAAACAACTTCAGCTGGTAAATGCGCCCTTCGTGTACAGTCTGGTAACAAAATTTTGTAATCAGTCAAACGAATTCTCTTTCCTTCATGCACTGGAGGCAGTAATGAATTTATAATGTTCTTAAACGTCTCAAATTGGGAGGACCGCAGGCAATAGCAAACAAACAAAAACTAAACCTTTTTGCCACTAAGTGTGGTCGGCTATATGGATCACACTTCTCGGCGGTACTCAGTCTAAATTCATTTCCTCATTTATATTGAAATAAAACATATCTTTTCTTATGGGCAATAGCAACAACAACTAAGTCTTTATCCCACTATATGGGGTCGAATACATGGATCATACTTCGCCATTTATCCTAAATAAGCTTATTAAAGCTACTCATACTATCATTGTTTTTTTTGGGATGGGGTGTTGGACAAGCATTTATAAACATAGATTTCACATTATATTTCAATTTTTAAAAGGAAGACGCATCTAGATTTTAATCCTAAAGTAAAACAAGTAACTTCTTTTAAACATATTCAGGAAAATAACCTTTAAATCACATTCCAATTATTATGTGAAAAACACAAACTGCTATCACAGAAGATGAGCCAAAAACAAGATTACAGTAAGAACTGACAATCATGTTGATCTTATTGGAAATATTCATAAACACTATATAAGGTTAAGTGTGTAAGAGGTACAAAGATTTTAATCCTCAAGTAAAACTATCAAACTTGTTCATACTATCTTTTTTTTTTCCTTGGGGGCTGGGGTTGGACAAGCATTTATAATCATAGGTTTCAAATTGTATTTCAAATTTAAAAGGTAGATGCATCCAGATTTAATCCTAAAGAAAAACAATTAACTTCTTCTAAACCTTTCAGGAAGTGAATTTCTGAATCACATTCCAGTTGCAATAGCGAAAAACACACACTCTATCATAGAAGATGAGCCACAAGCACTATTCCATTAAGAAATGCAAATGCCTTGATCTTATTGAAAAACACTTCAAATGTTAAGTGTGTAAGAAATAAAAAGAGAACCAACATTTGGTGGACCAATTATTGTCCCTGTCCATGACTGCATGTACACATCATCGGCATCATCCATCCCATAGCTGACAGTTCCATCTCCAATTCCCTTTTCACCTCTCTCTAGCTCCTCCAGTAATCTAAAGTTCCTTGGGACTGAATCAAAATAAAATTTTTGTTCAAATAGCCATAGAGGACTTGAGCAACAACCAGAAAATCCACTCTTGCACAAAATGAACAATTATACTAAATACATGCAGCAAGCTTTGCACTACTGTTCACCCTCTAGATTTCCACAGCATTGGAGCACTCAAATTGATTTCTACCATATACAATTGCATGAAAACAACAACTATAAATTCTTGTAACCAAACCTTGTCTGATTAGGAAAACAATAAAGTTTGAAAATTTATAATTAGCTCTAAAGCAAGCCTGATTCATCCAGCACATGGAAGAACACAACTATTATTTGTTTTGAAGGCATGAGTATTTGATATCTCAAGACAGCTTACATTACTTCAGCTCTAGTGCTTCCAATACATACATAAATGTGGACTTTCATAGAACAAGATATAAACTACAATATTGATTTTGAACTCTCACACTTAATATCCTGAACCTCCTCATTCGATACCCTGCTGGTACCAAAAGAGGCAAAATAATTAAATGCATAAGTAAAGGTGCTTATCATTTGCCTTGATGTCCAAATCTAGGAATATTAGTAGCTGAAATTAGTGCAACATTCAAATCATTCAAACGGAAACAAACGAACTAAATGTAGGATGTAAATACCAAAATCTAGGAAAGAAGTTTTGTACTTTTTTTGCATTACCAACATCATTTCTATCTATCTATTGATAGATTTTATAATTTTAAATTTGTGCAAGAAGTGAAACAATTACCAGACGTTCCTGATAAATAAGGTAAACAAGCTTTGAAGCAAAACCATCAAATAGTCATTCACAATTTCCAAGCCATATAACTAGGCAAATTTGAACTAAGCGCAAATTTCAAGTCCAACTGGACAATCATTCGATATCATAAGATAAAATAACAAACCGCAGCTCCAATCTCTAAGCATTTACATATTATGAACAAATGCACAAAAATCAACTTAAATTGAACAAGCATTTCTAGAGTAAAAGACTTCAACTTTGGCATTAAGTAGCTCAAATCAAATGAATCGATTCTCAAACATCAAAATTCAGGTAAGCCCAATAAAAAAAACCCCAACTTTGGAAACCCAAAAGGCTAAAAACAGGAAATTGAAATGCACAAGTTGAAATACAACATCAAAATGCTTCATAAAAGGAAGAAAATTCTACAACTAATTGCACAATTGTCGACAGCCCAGAAGACAAAACTTCATTTCTATCGAGACACGAAGGTTTAGCCTCAAATAATTAAGGGATTTGAAGCTCACCAACCACCTTCGATGATCCTTCAGAGCCCATTTCTTGCTGCATTAACTAGGCAAAGATGTGAATTTTAAACTTTTACCCAAAAGAATACAGGCTATTCCACAGCTGGGAAGGGAAGAAACTGGCGTTAAGGACTGAAGGAGGGCACGAAAAGTGGGGGAGCGTTAGACTTTGGAGAGAGATAATGGTAGTAGAAGAAGGGGGGAAGATATTTGGGGCTTTGATAAAGACTGCAGTTTGATGAGTGTTTGTTGTTGTTGCCTGTGCAAATAATGAGTTATTGTTAAATGGCAAGTCAATTGTAGAACAAAAGGCCTAAAAATGCAAGGCTTAAGTCTTAACATGAAAGAAAGAATGTTCCAAATGTTTTCTTCTCAAAGTTTTAAGGATAAAAATGTTTTATTTTTCTGTCTAAATCTTTTTAACATAGTTAATTTAGACATAAAATATCAATCAAAATTTCAGTTTTGAAATAAACAGTTGTATGTTTCATTTGCATTTTCCAAATAAAAAAAGAAGGGCAAATTATGGTTTCTTTTTTTTTTTTTTTTATATTACTCACATACAAAAATTTTCCCAATTCTTGTAACATCCATGAAAATCCTTTGAAACTCTGCAATTAGAAGTCAAGATACATTTAAGGGATCTTTGAAATATGAAATAACCAAATTCCTAAACATGGTCAAAGCTTATTATTATTATTATTATTTATTTATTTTTAACTGCGCACTTCTACATAGTATGCAAATTTCAAATCTTGAACTCTAAACATAAGAGTTAAAGAGTTGCCTAAATAATCCTCCCCATCCCATTTAATCCACTTAATATGGATTAATTTTTCCGTCACTTTAAATCCCGACTTCACTTTTTTTTTTTTATTTGGCAAACCACCTTTTGAGGTAGGGCGCCACTCCCAATTTATTAATATAAGCTTTGAGTGATGGACATACCCTAAAATCACTCTTACATCCGGATGGAGTAACCTTGAGGACCTTCCCCCATTTACATGCCAATGGCCTAATGGGAGATGGTTCTACGAGGTTTGTCAAAGCAGCAAAATGTGGAGTACTATTCCATTTACAATTGTGGTGAACCACTCCATTTACAAGCTTTTGAACAAACACTATTACATAGCATAAAGTGCATACCCTATAGAAACAAGACGCAGTTTGTACATGTAATCTATAAGATTGACCAGATTCGAGTTCCATACATATCTTAGCAAAAGTCACCAGAAGTGAGAAATGAGTTATAGCCATGTTGAGACACCAATCACTTAGACATCCCAAAATCATTAAACAAAAGTACCCCTGCCCAAACATCGGCAGGCGGGGATAACCAATTTCAGTAATATAGACATAGGCAAATTGTCCTAACTTCAGCAGACAATGGCCTTGTGTTACCTGTTTACCTCTCATTTTTAAGCCGTACAGGTCCTGTTTTGTTACTTCTCTTCTCATCTATGAAACATTGAGTGAGGCAGCATCTGAATCCTTAGCCCTGTCATATTTTAACTTTCTTAAGGACAGGTATACCCAGTTTATCACTGCAGAGAGTTTTGGAGAGTTGCTCTCTAATGCTCTGATTTTCTGTCCAGCCATATTGGGCAATCCAAGAGGCAGCTTGGTTGATCTCTGCTGGGATCTGAGTAACATTACACCTGTTCTGAATGAATTCCACCTTCCATCATGAGGTAGAAACCATCCATTGAGTATTTAGGGAACCCTCTAGAGCCTTGCAGAAGCCTGAGTTGTGAGCTTCTACTTTGATATTCCAATTTCTGTCACTGCTGTACTTGACCCCTTGATATGTGACATCCAGTAGCACGTTGTATATTGCAGCTCCAGCCGATATCTTCCATTCAGATGAGGAGTAGATGACATGCTGAACCTCTCCTCTATAGTCCCTTATGATCCCAACTGTAGCAAGTAGATTGTCTGTCATTTTGTATACCACATTGAGCTTATAACAGTTCCACTCGGGTAGAGTCCATTTAAGAATTCTGAATGTTGATCTGGTTCTGAAGTTGAGTACTGAGTCCCAGAAGTAGCCTCCTTCCCTTAGTTCCCACACTTCCTGTGGGAACTTGAGTTTTTTAAGCATTACAGATGTTCTAGCCACTTGTGAGGTAATCTGGTTCAATTCTGCTCTCTGACCTTCGAAAGTGATTTTGTTTCTGCTTTTTCAGATCTCCCAGCAGATAAGGGATGGCAATATCTTCAGCAGGAACCTGTGGGCTGAGTTTTTGAAGGGAGTCTTCCACCAATGATTACACACCTGTCTGAAGGAGTTTGAACTTCTAATAACTCCCATTTCTGCTGCAAACGTGTTACACACCTGTCTCACAAAGGTACAGCTTGCAAAAGAATGGTTAAAAGTTTCAGCACTATTAAAACAAAATAGACAAATGGAGGGACCTGTGAAATTGATTCTGTGCCGTGATTCCCCCATAGGGATTCTTTCTTTGAGTAAACAGTACATGAAGAAGGAAATTTTTAGTGGTATTTGAGGAACCCAGATTTCCTGATTTCCACTTAACTCTCTTCTCTTTCTAATCTGCTGTTAAGCAGATTGCATAGAAAAATCCCGCCTTCACTTGACATGTAAGAAGTAAGATCAGTATTGTTTTCCCCAATGTTAGATATCAAATCAAATGATAGGGTATGAAATGGCCATAACATCAACCCCAACTAAGTATTTATCCCACACCAAATGGTTATAAGAACAAAGTAATTTGCTTGTGCAAGAAGGATTTACTAATTTAGAGAGGTGCAAGTCTAATTGATCTTGTAAGTATTTACAAATTTCCTATTTTTTTTTTAGGATTTACTAATTTAGAGAGAGACAAGTGTAAGTATTTACAAATTTCCTACTTTTTTTTTATTATTATCCCTTAAAATGTTAGTTAACTAAGGACAAACAACTCTTTACTATAATTACAACTGCTCAAAATTTATAATTTAGGTTCACATTGTTTAAGTAGTAAAATTTTATTACGTTAAAAATCCGCTGTCAAACAGACGCAATATTTCTTTTTTTTTTTTTTTCATTCTTGGTACCGACTACTCATGGGGGAGCAATTACATGTACGTGAACAGAGTTACAAAATTAATTTGATTGTTTGATGAACCTTAAAAGAGGTAAATATGATGAATTCTTATTTTTGTTGTCTCATTCCAATAGTCAAATTTATATTGTTCTTTATTGTTGTTATTCACACATTACTCTAACCTTTTATGTGAGTATGTGACCATTATTATCAACCGCAATATCCACAATGCTTCATCTCTCACTCTCACCATTCCCATTTTCTTGCCAATTCCCCAGTAAGGTCCAAACAACTCCATTCCTTTCCCATACCCAAACTCACTCAAACCCATTTCCACATAAAACCCATATGGCAACCACGACCGAAAACGACCACCCGCAACCCGACCCGATTACACATGACTCCCGCCTTGAAGAAATCAAGAAATTCGACGAGTCCAAAATTGGCGTCAAAGGCCTCGTCGACCGCGGCGTCACCGCCATCCCCGCCTTCTTCATCCACCTCAATCCGCCTGAACCAGCCCCGAATTCAAAATCCGACGGGGAGAAACCGACCATCCCGATCATAGACTTCTCCTTACCCCGGTCAACTCTCGTTGATGAACTCCGGCTAGCAGCTTCCTCACTGGGATTCTTCCAAATCATCAATCACTCCGTCCCGCCAAGCTCAATCAAGAAAACATTGAATTCCATTAAAGATTTCTTCGAGCTCCCGGAGAGCGTAAAAATGGAGTATTACAGCAGAAACCCTTCGAAAGGCGCGGTGTATTCGACAAATTTCGATCTTTACCAATCAAAAGCCGCCAGCTGGCGCGACACCTTACAAGTGGCTCTAGCCCCGAATCCCGCCAACCCGGAAGTCGTGCCACCTACTTGCCGGGAGGCATTGCCGGAATGGGACAAACAAGTCGTGAAAATCTCCGAAGAAGTTATGGATATTTTGTATGAAGGCTTGGGAATGAAGAACGGTTTAGATAAGCTGAACGAATTGACGTGTTTGGATGGCCGTGTCATGGCGGCACATTATTACCCGTATTGTCCGCAATCAGAATTGACGGCCGGGCTGACATCCCACACGGACCCTGGATTGTTGACTGTGCTCGTGCAGAATGAGGTGCCCGGTTTGCAAGTCAAAGTTGGGGAGAAATGGGTGGATGTTAAGCCTGTGGATGGTGCTATTGTTTTTAACATTGGAGATATTCTTCAGGTAGTGTTAAATAAACTAAAGTTGTTCATTTTTTTTTGGTTTGATACTTTGATGATATTAATGTTCTTGTATGGTTTAGTTGTAATTTTTTCTTTAAGGTTTTGTTTCAATGTTTTATTAGCTAAGCCATCATATGAGAATTAGTAAAAACTTTAGGATAGAGCTTGTGTAATTTGAGACATTTGGCAAGACTCAATAACAAAGATTAATCCTTTATCCCACTAAATTAGATCGACTATAGCCGGTGACTCAGAATTTTGAAAAACATTGCCAAGTTTGGATCTTTTTGGCCTATTCTCTAGCTTAGAATTATTCTGAGAATCAATTCTTTCTGTGTAGACAGCATTCATTGTAGGACTTGGGAAGAGATTTTGCTGACATAGATTGCAAGATGTTTTCTTGCTTGTAGTATTGGGTGGCATCCAAATTGAATGTTTTTCGTATTTGTGTAGCATTAGTAAGAGTTTTTTTATTCTCCACCAATTATCCATTGTTGAGTTCGTTTGGTCTAATGAGGTATGCATAACAATCGTTTGCAACTATGATACATGATTTGCAAATCGAATTTCGACTTCTTGGCATGATGTTCCAGTTTATACTATCAATACCTCTTCTCCAACTTCCTATTGTACAGCATAGAGTTTCCCTTGTAGAAAGTGAAAAAGAAAAACAATAGAGTATTACAACATGGTATATTAATTTCAGCTGTGTTTGCCTGGATTTTTTTGGTTCAAACATAGGAATATCTGTCTGCATTTATTGTATACATTTGGAGTGCTGAGGAAATGAGTAGCATTCAAGAATGGGAAAAGGCAGAGAGAAGAATTTTCTCTTTCATTTTTCAAATCCGATCTCGAAGCCTGGATAAAATGTTTCCAGTTATTTGTTGTCACATGAACAATATTGTTTTGCAGATAATGTCCAACGACGAATACATTAGCGTGGAGCATAGAGTGTTAGCCAACCCTTTGCACGAGTCTCGTGTATCTGCTGCTGTCTTTCTGAAGCCAGGACTTAGAGATCAGTTGTATGGACCATTTCCAGAAGTTATATCAGCAGAAAAACCAGCTGTTTTCCGGCAGTTCATGCTCTCGGACTACATGACAAGATTTTTCTCTAAGGAGTTGGATGGCAAGACCTTGGTGAATTATTACAGGGTTTGAAACAGAATAAGGATCAGCCATAGGTTGAAAGTATGTGCATATGTAAAATTCCAGTATGTAAGACATTCTTTTTCTTAGGAACTTTAAGCTGAGGAAAAGTTACTTAGGAACTGAAATTATACATTCAATAAAGGTTATGAAAGGATACCATGGAAGTGGAACATTTTGTATTGTTGTTCAGAGATTGAACAGAAAATTATAAGTAGAAACAAAATGATGAATTCTGCTCCAAGTATGATGTCTACAATCAATTAATACATCATTACCAACAACATTGCCGAAGAATCAAGCAATACCAAAGAGGAGCTTCATAAGAGTTCAGCAATTGCAGTTGTACAACAAAGATGTACCATTTACGTTGTCACTTAAGTAAAACAAATTAGACAAACATTGAACAATCAAAAAAAAACTACAATTAGGGATCCCTAATCTAATCCCAAATATGATGTAATTATAAAATGATTTCTTGTTAAGCGAGTTTATGATTTCTTGTGAAGGGAGTTTATGGTTTATAGTTGATTTCTTGTGAAGCGGGTTTATATGGTTTGATTTCTTGGGAAGCAGTTTTATGGTTGATTTCTTGTAAATCTTGTTTATGGGTTTATGGTTTCATATATATATATATAGAAAGAGAGTAATTGAGATTTCAACGTAGAATAAAGGTACAATAAAGGTTTATGATTTTATATATAGAAATTTCACCCATCATTAATTGTCACATTTTATATATAAATCAATTTTCACTTTGTGTTATGAAAATAGAGTTAACTCAATACCAAGAAGTTCATTAGGTAGAAAGGAAGGAAGATCAGTCCAATCTTCTAGTGACTCTTCTTCCTTCATATATAATCCCTTAAAAAAAAAACCCAATAAAACCCCATATATATATCTTGGAGATATCCATGGTGTATGTAGGTGCAGTTTAATATGTAAGAAAACTAAAAAAGTTTTGTTACTTTCTCATCTTCTCAAGAATGTAAGAAAAAGTTGTAAAATTTTCATCATATTATATTTTTTAGTTTTAGGGAGACCGATCTTCCACTCCCACTGAACCCGCTCCCGCTCCTTACGGGAACGTCTATGGTGGGAAATCCTGTATTGCCTTGGGAGGAACGAATACTTCCATTCCACAGGGAATGCGGCGGCAATTTCTGGGTTGACGATGACAGCCATTGATCTTTTTCAGCTCGATCCTTCTGTTGATCAGAAGGAATCATATTCCACGATTTGCATACAGTCCCAAAACGTATGTAATCCTGAAGAAGAGTAAACTCGTCCAAAATCAAAGTAAGAAGATCGCTTGGAAGATTACTCCAGCACTCTCCTCCTGATGATGACGGGACGGCTCTTCTGCATCTATGGAATCCATGCATAATAAAAATGGACAAAAAAAAAAAAAAAAAAAAAAAACCAAAGTTTGATCTAAATAAACAATGTGATAATTTAAAGAAAACAATGGGAGAATTTTGAATGTATTATGGGCAAACGCTGAGTAGGAGATGGGAAATATGGAGGAAAGAAATACTTATTACAATCGCAAAAGAGAGTTTTGAGGGTATTGATGATAATTACATTTACAATTCCAATTTTGACAATATGAATCCTAAAATACTAAAAACACTTTCATCTTAATCCAAAAGATTTTTTATATGAAATCTAAAATACTAAAAATACTTTCATTTTAATCAAAACGAATTTTTAATAATAATAATAATAATAGAGTGGTGATGGGGAACTTCTAGAAACCTAATCGGTATAAAATAGGAAAATTTTATCTGAAAAATAGATAAATAATTATTATATGTAATAAAAAAATTATCTGAATAAATAAATAAATAATTAATTAAAAAAACGTGTAGTAGAAATTAATGCAAAATTTCCTCCGTTAATCCTTCTTTGTCTCAAATTATTTTTTTATCATTATAATTTCAAAAGCTAAAATTTTTACTCTTAATTTTTCTTTAGTTATTTCAAATTTCAAAACCTATAATTTTTGGTAAATTTTGTTGGTTTGAGATTATTGTTTTATGACTATAACTTCAAACATAAAAACTCATATGAAACCAGATTTATGTATAAAACTTTATTCATATATATCAAACGGACAATCAATAACAATTCATATATAAAACGGACAATTAATACATGTTAAAATCATGATCGGGTTGCTTTTATTAAACGTTGAAATCATAATTTCGCCGTTTTCATGTGTGACACTATCACCAATAAATCTTATATGCTTGTCAGTATTTGTATTGATAATGTTGGGTTCCAACCATCAGACTGAAGATCAATATCACAATTATTCAATAGACACCAGCGCAGAGCAATTGATCATGTTAGTTTTCCCACCTCAGTGGCAAAATTTACATGCATGCTGATCAATGGTTAATAAAAGTCTCTGTCAGGGGTCAGACATCCTCCCAAAATTTTGCTCTCTTTTACATCCAAACCACTCAGCCATCTCTTCATCATCATTTGATTCAAGAAACACACTACCTGCCTGGATGAAGGAAGATTTAAATTCATCAGCATTCTCCTTTGCCTTTGCAGCATTTCTCTTCTGCTCAGCCATTTCTATTCTCCATCTCTCTTGCTTTTGAACATTCTGGGATAAGTCACTCTTACCTCCCACCACAGGGAAGTCAATGAATCCAGAGTTATCATCCAATGAGTTTGATTTAAGTTGGCCTTCACTCTCAACAAATTTGAATTCACCAACCCCTTCATCTCTACATTGCTTCTCTTGCCAAAAATAAGGGCGTGAACGACGGTAGGGCGTGTCGACACTTGCAGATTGAGATGGCAAGGGAGAAGAATTAAAAGCTTTCGGCCTTTTATGGTCACACTTCAAGCATACCGTGTTTCTTTTGAAATTTACGTAGTTACACCTGGGAAGTGGTAAAGTAGAATTAAAAGAACACAGGTCAACTTTTATGGAGAACAATTTAATTCATGTATGATTTATCCTGAAGGTACAGGAAACCATCTGAGTCTGAAACTTACGATTCACATTCCCACTCCCCAGAATTGAGTTGTCGCTTCGGTGGCTTTTCTTTACATTGCAAACACCATGTGTTTTTTGCAAAGTTCAAAAAATTGCATCTGCAAATGGGGTGAGCCTCATAAGGAGAAATACCATAAAAAAGAAACGCACTAATATTTTAGGCATTGTGGATCAGGAGTAAACTTGTTGAGATAAATCACTTACTTGTCACATATCCAGTCCCCCTTCTTCAGTGGCATATGATCATGTTCCTCCCCTAGTTTTTGTAGCCTTTCTTGGAATAAGCCATTACAACGTAAGCACTTGACGTTTCTCGCGAAGTTTAGGAAATTACATCTGAAAGGAAAGAAAAGAAATTTATGCAACATTTATGAAAATTTGTAGGGCAAGGGCAATAGTGGGCAATGTTTTAATGAGACATTATTAGACATGAGATTACTTGGGGCATCTCCAGTCGCCTTGTTTCATTAGAACATTAACTTGACATTGTCCTTGTTGATCTGGGGTTTCTAGCTTAGATGAAATCCTTCCAGATGTTGAAGCTGTTAGACGTGCAGTTTCAAGTTCCTCAGAGCTGAAGTCCACAATTTCTTTCAGCAATTTTTTAACTGATTCCCGAACCTTTCTGTTTAGGCATGCTTTATTCTCCACAGAACCAATTATAGCATCAAGTCCATAATTCAACACGAAGCGCATGACATCCACTGTCCTGCCACCTTCACCCTCACGCGCCTTTACATAAGCTCGCTCACAGTTACCCCTCAAAATGCAAGAGCTGCAAACCTACTAAAAGTACCCATGTAAGACATGTAAAAAGTGGCAATTGCCAATCGTTAGAGTGATATTATCATGGAAACACGTGTAAAGTAAACAAATTTTGAGTGCATACATTTCCTTCATCAATGCCTACATGAGCCCTTAATCGCTTCCCTGAGTTGACAACTTTTCTATCCAAGCTGGGGCACCCAGATCCTGCAATGATTTGAATATCTTTTCGCGACAAGAATCTGGCACCAAATGCACAATTATAAAAAATTCAAGAAAATGTTGCACATATGATGTCCTTGCCAATTAAACAAAAGGTATCCCTCATGTCTATTACAGCAACAATATACACATTATAATACCAAATTCTCACTTTGAGAAGAATTAAGGAATACATAAGCTAACATAAAACTCTTGACAAGATACACAAAGTGAGACATCATTCTATTTTGGAAAACAGACATAATGCCATAGGTGGAAAAATACAGGGCCCGCCAAAAACTGTCATAGCCTTAGAGATGGACATACTGCGCCATGGCATGAGATGGGATCCTAGCTCCTAACCATACTAACCAGCATCTAGTCCAGGTTTTTCCTTTTAAATGTACATATCAAAGAACAAGTTTCACAACTATGACATGTAACTCTATCACTCCTGCTTTTATTCAAGTACTGATCTATAAAGAATCAACCTTTCCTTTTATCAGAAAGATGTCTAAGGTGGTGGAAGAAAAAGTGAGCATAATTAACCGTATGAATACATCAAAATTATTAGACATTCAGCAGAGGTAGAAAAAAAAAAGCACAAAGCACACAAGAAGGGCAATAAGAAAGAACTCATTTTGCCTTTAACTACCAGCGGACTAGAAAAAACATTAGTGCACACAACTTATTAATGTGGGCCGAGTGTCGAACAGATGATCTACATTCCACACAATCAAAGAAAACAACAGACACCTCACAAAGCCATGACAGAATCCTACTGAAACAACAAATAACAGTAATCCACAAAAATAAAGAATATATGAAAAGACAGCAAATTTAGCAAATTCCCATCAGCATAAGTAAAAATTTCATAGAAAAACACACTAAATTGAATCATTAATCTCATCATATATCCAGTTATACCTTATGAGATCAAAACGGTCACGAGAAAAATTCAAACAAGCCGTCCTAATCTGATTAACATCCTTGGAACCCATTTCATTACTCCTAAAAGGGTGTCCAATTTGCTCAAAATATCCCCCTTTCAGCAACTTCTCCATCAGCTCAACCCATTCAGGCCAAGGATGAGATATTTGAACCCCACTGTCAAAAGAGCAATCTTTTTCTTCATTCTGTACAGAAGATTTTTGGGGCTTCAAAGGGCCTGAGTAGGAGGGTTGATTTGATGGGTTCAGGTCTTGAGTTGCTTCGTTTAGGATGAAATCAATTGCAGGATTGGACAATGGGGTGTGTTTTGAAGTGGGTTTTTTGTGAAGGTGAGAAATTGGTATGTAAAAATTGAGCCTTTGGAAACGAATATTGATGGAACGGAAGAGTTTCAACATCTGTCGAATTGATCAGTAGAAAATTCATACAGATTCTTCTATAATTTTGGCGCGAAGATTGATTGAGAGGTTTGTTTGTCTGAGGGTTAGTCTTCAACCAAAATTCAAAGGGTCAGCTCAGCTTAAGCAATTTGCCAATTTATTATATTTGAGTAATGTTTTTCTCTGCTACCATAATATGCCATAATTATATTTGTCCAAAGCTTATCTGTAATTTTGCATTTATGTAGGAGTATAATGGTGAGTTATTTTGTTATTTATTATTATTATTATTATTATTATTATTATTATTATTATTATCACCATCATTATTATTATTATTTTTTGCATTCTTTAGTAAATTAGTTGCGTAGGAGATCCTTCCTACTAATGATTTCATAGAGACAAGAAAAATTAAGCTAAGTTATGTTATGTATTTGATATTGGTAATTATAAATCTGATTTAGACGAACATGCATATAAATTGTTTGGTAAAATGTCTTAGAGAAATATTTCATCTTGCAATACAGAAATAATGGCACGTCTAATGAGGGTAGTATCACTTTTTTCCTGTATAATTTTGGTCGTAATATACATGTGCTGATGCGCTTTAGCCTTCTTATAATTATCTTGTTTGACAATATAAGTAGTCAGATTACAAATTCAAAAAAAATGAGCAATGCTGTGTTAAATTAGTAGATATGCATCATAAAATGTTATTCATTCAAATTATATGAATTATATTAGAAGTAATTTACATGTGCTTTAACTTTATGCTAGGGAATGGACTCAATTATTTATGGAGAAAGCTAGCTTTATGGTAGTTAATATGTATGTTTTGAGAACTAGTGCCATTAGTTGCTTAAGCTATTTAGTCATTGAATAGATTATAATTCTACCATATCTCAAATAACATGGCACTCCATCTAGCTTTTCCTTTTCGTTTCGGATGGATTTCTATTAGCGTCTGACATTGATTGGAATTGCTTCAAGTGAGTTAGAATAGTTGATTGGGATTGATGTAAGTAAGTGAGAATAATGTAGGCAAAATTTTGGATAAATGGTTCCCAACTTTTAAGTTGTTTCTCCCCATCTTGAATTACTCATCCTCTACCTTTCTTGCATGTTTTACTTTTGGTCCATAAAACAACTCTTTCACTCCCTTTTCCATTTGGATCTGTTTTCCCTTAATTTGCAATTCCTATACTCCTTTCCTCCATTCTTTTCTTTTTCTTCTTTTTCCAATTCTAAAGCTTTAACTTGTGCCGAAGCATTCAAAACTTTCGTCTTGCATCTCTGTCGCCACGTATTTTTACCTGCCTTATTCACAACATTTGCTTACACAGACAGATAATTGTGCATAAAAGGAAGTTGAAATATAGTCCTCAATAGAAGTCCTCATTACTTTCAAAATTAGCTGATGTAGACTACACGAGAATTTTCTATAATTTTTATCAAGAAGAAGAACTTCTTTGATTTGATTACTTGAAGAAGTATATATTCTAAGTCATTATTTACACTATAAATGAACTAGAACACATAAAACTTTAGACTTTTTAGGTTTAATCTCTTTACTTTTTCTTTAGATGATGCTTGTGAGTTTCCCAGAAGGATCGATTGTCTATTTTAACAACCTTTATCTTGATCACCAAAACTTTTCACCCGCACTTCCAATCTTATCTTTGTTGCATGCATGGATGATGGATCAACTTTTGTTAGTGTTTTGTCATACATCCTTTTGCATGTAAAAGGAAAAACACGACTTGCATGTGGTTAGTAAGTAAAAACTCTGTCTGTTTATAAATAGCCGATTTCCAATTTGGGAAAAAGAAGGAGAGTCACGTAAGAATGATAGAGAACGTAAAAGTTTGCCACTCAAAGGATGTGGTTAGGACTTGGGACTTAGGAGTACTGCTTTTGCTGCTGCTACTCACAAAGGAGTGGCAGACTTTGATTGTTCCTTTATTCCAAAATTAGCTCATTTGCCAAATGACTACCATAGTGCTCCTTCTGAGAAATTGCAATGCAATATAATGGGACTGATGTATGATTCTGAGGAATTTACAAGAGGAATTTCGCTCCAACATTGTCATAGTGAGAGTTGTGCTAGCTATGGAATATTATGACAGATTTTGGATCTTTTTCTTTCTCATAGCTAGTAATTAATCAACAAAAATTCTGAAATCAATGATTGCTTTGCTTGCGAATTCATCTTTCCTCCAAGGAGAAAGAAGTGAAGAACATGCTGCGAATTTGGAACGAAAACAGAAATTTGATTCGCATCAATTTCAGGGAGTACTGCTGAAAAGAAATTGTACAAAGTTTCCAATGATGTCACAGGCAGAAGGGCAGACACATAAGGCTCTTTCAATGCCACAAGGCCCACAACTAAGTGAAAAATGCTTGCATTTTGTGCATCCTACTTCATTATCTATTCAAGTCTTCCATTAACAAAGAAGAGAAAATATCTTCTTTCTCAACAATAAGCTCTGCTGCTGTACTGTTGTCTTCAAGAACACTTTGTTCCATTGAAGTGGCTAAGGCTAATTCTTTACCTCTTCTTGAAGATTGATCAGTCCGCGAAAGGTCATCCTGTGGTGGAAGCCGATTAACTAATCTATCTAATGCTTCTTTCATCCACCATTGTTTGCAGACTTGTCCAGCTTCACTCACACTCATCTGCATAGATGTGCCAATATTAATTCAAAATGCATCTTTACTCGCGAAACGTTTGTATTATAATGAAGTTCTCCATCTAACTTTATGATGAATAATGGCATTGATAAGAAAGAAAAGTTTTCTATGCTTTCATTCCACGGCGTAGAAATGCAAGACCTGCAAATTAACATATTGATTCGAAACAAAGATGGATGCATTTCATACCCAAACTCTTTTCCGGACATCTTTTTCAGGCCATTGATCAAGTTGTTCAGTAACAAGCAAAGGAAACATGTGACCTTCATGGTAGATTTCTTGGCTTTTGCTCTTGAATTGCCATTCACCCAACTCATACTGCAATTTACATCATCCTATCAGATCAAACATGCATGCACCATACTCAAGACATGCAGACAGTTACATTAATCTTAAAAATCTCTTCCTTAGTCTCCAAACGTTAGAACTGGTTATGCATTACACAAAATCATAGTTTACTGACCTCAACAGCACCAAGAACTCCAGCTTCTTCAAATGTTTCACGAGAAGCAGCTTCTTTGAGAGATTCATTAAGTTCCAAACCTCCCTAATTTTTTCACATTTGGAATAAAATCATACATAATCAATATATGATCATTTCAAAGGATCAGCATCACTATATTTGATAGTGAGTGAAATATACTATACACATATATATACTAATGAATTAATTTACCTTGGGGAACATCATTTCTTGACTCTTTGGTGAACTTATAACAAGGATTTCTACTTCATTACTTGTCCCTTCATTTCCTTGAGCCTTATATCTATATGGTATGCACCTACAAAGTGAAGAAATGAAAATTGATGTTCAAAATATTATGCAAGAAATAAGCCAAAAATGCAGCAAATTTCCTATTTATATAAACTATTAAGCTAACCCCATAAATTGATAGGAATTCAGGGATTCATTGATCCCAAATGATTTCAAAGTCTTTTTGTATAATTAGCATAAAAATCTTGGTTATCAATGTCTATATGGGATGGTTCAACCATTCCCAAAAATTAGAAAAATAGAGCAAAAATTAATTAAAACATACATACATACATACATACATACATACCCTACAACAATACGAAGACCTTGCTCGTTGTACCTCTGCAATGGCCTTCCTATACGAGAAACTGGAAAAACCATTGTCCTATAGATAGCAACAAAACTTGGAAAGAAACATCAAGAAAGAGCTTATCTATCCTTCATGTCTTGACTTCATCAGGAGGACTATATAGATATATTTATATAGCCACATGTACTAAATGTCACAGCTAGCACACAAAAAGTGAGCAGTTCAATTATTAGTTAAAAAGGAATTTTTATGAGAAGTTTTATATGTTTGTTTGTTTTTTGATGTTCAAAATGAAAAAGATATGAATTGAAGCTATGAGTAAATATTGATTCTTAACTATAACTAAATATGGTAGATTTTTTGCTATTATTCTTTTTTTTTTGTATATACCAATTTAGCCACTAATCCAAAGTGCTATACTAGTGGCCATTTTATTGAGTTTAGGTTTTATGTATATTTCAATTTTGAATTTTTTGTAAAGTTTAGATATTTTTATTTCTTTAAACATATTATTAATTGTAATTTTTTTTGCAGGACTTTGTTAAATGAGCACTATTATCCTAAACCCTAAAACTTAATTATACATTCACTTTATAAATCACCTGCATAAGCAATTAAGTATGATACATATTACTCTTAAAAATTAACAACTTTCTTAATTTAATGGGAAAAAAATAAAAAATAGCCGTTGACCACTTGTACATCAATATTTATATATGAATAAACAAATTAAAATAAAAAATAATGATCAAATCATTCAAATAATTTAGTGCACGCAAGAATAGTTTACCCTAACTAATTTTTTTATGCTATATATTTAATGATCACAAGTTAAGTTGACGAATTATTATATAATTTTTTTAAGAATGGGAATCAAAACGATAACCAACCTCAATTTGAGGGACCTTGAGATCATTTATCCTACTAGAGATTAGATCATCTGTCAAACATTATCTTGTCTTATTCCGTAAAATATTCAAAACGACGTAGTTTAACGAAGACTAAGGACTAAAAACATAACTATCACTAAAATTAATTACTTTACAATTATTAAATTCTAACCAAGAAATAAGTAATCATACGACCTAATTTTAATTTTGTACATAACAGAGTATACAAACTCTAAATACTAACACAAATTTAGGTTGGTTTTCTTAGAATCATATGCATGAAGGAATTGTTATCTTGGGATTATCTTTCATTGATGATCTTGGCCTTGTTCCACCTTACTACTAGCATTCTTTTCCTTTCATCTTACCATTAGCATCTATCATGTTGATAAGAGTTCCACTAAGAGATTCAATAAGTCGGTAAGAATCCAATTTACTACAACAACAATTAAGTGTTTATCCCACCAATTAAAATTGTGTATATAAATCATATTTCGCTATTGTATTTGATCTAAGCTCACTTGCTCATTATTATTGGTAAGAATTCAATTTGAACCTAAAAATTGTAACCTAATAAATATTGGGCCATGTATTACTCTTATTATTCCATACAATTGATGAAACAAGAAATTGAAATCATAGTTAAAATTCCATATAACTTATTACCATAACATTTATACCCATTGTGGTTTCTGTTCAACTATATATGACGGGCACTTCATGTTCCAATTTATAAAAAATTTACATGTGTGACTTAATTTCTGTAAGTAAAAATTCATTATAGTTTGATGGATTTCTCTATATAAGTGTAAAAATTCTTGATTGAATGTGATTTCTTTTATCCCAACTTCCAATTACCCACCAACTTAAAACAAAATAGGAAAACTGTTCCATATTCATTTCTCTTAAGTCAGTGCACATTCAGAATCCTGCCAATATTGGGCTTATTTATTTGGTGGCATATCAATAATAGCCTCTATATATGTGGTAGATAGTGCTGCATGGGTATATATACATACCAAATCGTCTTTCTTTGTGGCTTTTTTATATGAATCTTTCAGAAGCTTATGGCCCTCAACAGTTCACATTAACTGAGAGTTTTTTTGTTCAGATGAGGCTGGAATTTTCCTAGAAAGAATGGCTAGATCAACAACTTTACTAGAGGAGACTTTTTTCCATCCATTATCTGCCAAGAAAGCTTCAGAAATAAGCAATATTAATTCTTATCCTGTTTGCATGGATCAATTATTGTTTGTCTTGCATTGAATTTTAGCAAGTAGTAAAGCACAACCACTTGTAAGTGCTTGGAAGTTCTTTGCTTATGAAGGCACAGAAGACATGCACATAATATTCTGATCAGCAGTGGCAACTGGCTTTGATTTTTTGTCCCTTTATTCAAAAATGGACTAATGGCATCTTGACTACTTTTCCAGTTTGCCCACAATGATGCTCCCTCTGGGAAGTTGCTATGCAGAATGAGATATATATGATCACTGAGACGAATTAAAAGAAAATTAATTACTGATCATGAAGAAGTTTAATTTGCCTTTTTTTTTTCACTGATCACATTATCATAGTTGGAATTGCATTTGTGTAGCATCTCAAAAAGTTCCAAGAGTGGAGTGTCATCCAAATTCTAAAGCATGATATGTAACTTGCAGTGTTTTGGAATTTTTTTCCATCTCGTGATTCGAAAGGGAATTTCAAATGACGTTTCAGAAGACTGGCTTGTCTATTCTATTGATGTCCAAGTGTTTGAATATCCTTGATAAAAGGCTTGATCATTTTCTGAATAGTTAAACATTTGATCAGAGGGAGAAGAAGAGAGAGAGGATGAATGGACTACTTTTTTTTCTTACATGACTTAAAATTTAGTTTTGTTTTTCTCCCTCGTTATAAGTAGCTGGTTTTAATCCTGGAAAAAAAGGATGAGGGTTACGTGAGGTTGACAAACGGACATAAAATTTTGCCACTTAAAAGATACGGATCATAGTGAAATATGTTCCATGTAGTCAACCCCACATAGGCGAACACAAGGGTTAGTTGTTGTTGTTTCTACTTTGTTATAGACAATGATATTGACAGAGATTGTGAGTTCTGATAACTATAGCAAAATTCCAATCTTAATTTGTGTAGTTGAAGTAATTTTAATTTTTGAATGCAAAACATTGCTTTTCCTTACACTGAACTTGAATGTGTAGCATTACTCTGAAAAATATTACTGCAATACTGATGCATTTTACCTTAAGTATATATGGTAGAGATCATGCATTGAGTTAGAAGGGGGAATAAGTCTCTCAAATTTCTACCATTTAAATCTTGGATAGCAGAATAAGTTTGATGATGTTTTAAGATTATGAAAGGGGCAGCAAATATATGGAATCATGAGGGAACAAATTCAATCAAAACGTGATTGTTTTTTATCATGCATGATCAATTTCGAAGAAGATTCTGAAAAGGAGTAATGGTCTTAGTTTCATCAATTCAATTCAAAGTGTTTGGTATGTATATTGACATTTTTCTACATTCTGATTTTGATCAATATTGCAGCAGAAACATGTATGGAATTTTAGATTGGTTCTGGACAAAATGAGTAAAACTTCTATAAATAACCCTTCTTTGAAGGGATTTATAGACTTAACTCTCATGTAATATTAAATCCTTCTACAGTTTTATGTACAATTAAAAGCTAAACTAAGGAAAGAAATTAAGAAGGAAAAACTCTTTTAATTTAACTTAGATTAGATGGAAGATGTTGCTCCTCATCTTCAAGCTTTCCTGACACAAGCCTATGAACTAATCTATCTAATGCTTCTTTCATCCACCAATGTTTGCAGACTTCTCTAGCTTCCGTCACAGTCATCTGCATTGATCAAAGAATTTTCTTTAAGTACTAAAACTTAATGTGTATTACAAACGTATGTGCATGCATTTTAAAAGAAAATTCTTATGTGACATTTCTAAATATGATGTAGTACTATATATGTAGGTTCATGCATGTCATCTCAATTCTCATTAATCATGGATCATTATCATGTGTACTTAAGACTACTTGAAGTGTAAATTATCTTTTAACCATAGTTACTATATTTGTACAATTTAATTATATTTTAATTTAAAGTTTTATTTTTGTATAACAAAAACAAAATAAACATTTATCCCCACGATATAAAGTTGGCGGTATGGATTATGATTTTCAAAGTATCCTATATTTCATACGATTTTTAATATATCATTAGAGTGACGAATTTTTACTGTAATTACCAATTTAATGCAACTTTCTACCTTTTTTTAATTTGATATTGATTTTTCGCGGACTAACTACTTATAGGCAGACAACCTGCTTATAAGTAGGCTGTGTTATTGTTGTATTCTTGTATAAAATTCACTTAATTAAGTTATTACTGCTCTAATACTGAGTTACCATGAACTCTTGATATGCAAATGATCTCACATGGAAAAATTAAAGCTTTTAGTTATTTGTTTGATACTGAAAATAACATTAATTTTCTGAAACATGGCATTAATTAATGACAAAGAGAAGTTCTATTGCATTGCAAATTGCAAAATACAAGTATATAAAATAATGGTATAGTCAAAGATGACATGCAGCATACCCAAGTTCTTTTCCTGACATTTTGTTCAGGCCATAGATCAAGTTGCTCAGTAACAAACAAAGGAAACATGTAACCTTCATGATATATTCCAAGGCTTTTGCTCTTGAATCTCCATTTACCCAACTCATGCTGTAACAAAACATCATTATACAACATTGATCAGATCATTCAAACCATATTTAACAACTCAAGATCACATTATTCTTTGCATTAATTTTGGCATACTAATTAAATTAAAGTTGCTAATAAATAAACGCTCAATAACAATAATTAAGTCGTTATCTCATTAAGTAATTAAGATCGACTATACAGATCACATTTTGTGCCTTAAGTTGTTCGATCTAAGTTTATTTGCTCATTAACCTTCACAAAAAAGAAGAAGAAAATCTTACTGACCTCAACATTACCAAGAACTCCAGCTTCTTCGAGTGATTCGCGAGAAGCAGCTTCGATAAGCGATTCATCAAGCTCCCAACCTCCCTGATATTCAATCAACATTATTCTTATTAACACTATCTATCTTCTTGATGATCATCTCAATCAAAGACAAGATTAATTTCTTAAGTTTATAATGTTCACTGAAAAACTGACCTTGGGGAACATCATTTCTTGACCCTTTTGTGAACTGATAACAAGAACCTCTACTTGATTATGAGCCTTTCCACTTTCATCCCCCTTAAATCTATAAGGGATACACCTGAACAATCGAATCATGCATGTTAAATATTAATCTCTTCTCTTCATTAGGGTTCTAAACATTAATTTCATGAGCATAAATACATGCAACTTACTGTATTTTCCCTTTTTTGTTATGCATATATTGCTAAAAATGAAGAATAGTTATCATTAAATTTTCTTGATCTTTTTCTTTTTAAACACTCTTTCGACTTATAGTGCATGGTTCATTTACATACATGAAAGAAGAAGATCAAGAGCAGTAAATCATACGCACCCTACAACAAGTCGGCGACCCTTGTCATTGTACCTCTGCAAATGCCTTCCAGTACGAGAAATGAGGCAAACCATATTAATTTCTGCTCTTAGCCCAGCTCAAAACTTCGAATGAAAAGTATGAAAAACGAACCGAACCACAATATACAAATACCAAATGCTGGTAAAAATGTAGGATATATATATATATATATGCACACTTAATTAATTAACAATCACAAAGCACAAAAAACAAGACTAAGTTGATGATCATCAGCAGCAACTAAATCACATTCATATATAGATATATATATAGCGAGAGAGAGAGAGAGAAATGGATAAGAAAAGAAGACCAAGTAAGAAAAAGAAAGGATCAAAATGGTGGGCGAAATGTGTGTTCTAGTTTGGTTGTTAAAGATCAAAAGGGAGAAAGAGGGGGGGCTTGGCGTGCTGCTATGGCTAAAATGCTACCTCTAACAAACACCGTGGATGCGTGGACACTGGACGCAATGGTATTGGTGAGGAATCCTTCTTATATATACACATACGCGTCACGACTCACATCGCCATCCATTGTTTTAATATTGTCTCTGCCGTCCTTTTGTATGCTTCTATGTCGTTTCTTTTTAACTTCAATGACTTTCTTTGAAACCGTCCTACACTGTTTTTGCTTACTGAATTTTTATTTATTTTTTATTTTCATTAATTTGTTTAGTCCATATGGTTTGAATTTGTCTCACTTTTATATAATTTATTATACTTTTTTTTTTTTTTTTTTGGTTTTGGTCATTTTGGACAAGGTCACAATATATTATAATTGCACAGAGAAAAGAACCTTAATTATATTATTTTGATTTTCCACTTAATTATTACTCCAATATGTTCATGATGATTGGGATTGAAACTTAGACATCGTGTTATTAAAGCAATTTCTTTGTTCCATTAGTATCATTGAGTAACACGGGACAAATTTGTTAAAAATAGCGATATTGACAACCGAAAATTTGAAAGAGTTGTTGAATAATTAGAAAGTTGTAATAGTGAAAATAAAGGCTTAATTACAAGCGTTGTATAATTGAAAGAACCCGAAATCAAAATAAAAAAGAAATCGAAAATAATTAGGAAAACTTAAATGAATCCGAAAATAGTTTAAACGAATAAATTTTGTCAAAAAACAACACATGTCATGGAGCAAAGCCTAATGTGTCTTGTACATCTTGTCGAGAATTTCGAAACGCTATATTATAAAAATAATTCATAATTATTCCTGTTTAAAGTTAATTGAGCGATTTAAATTTTTTTTTTCCATCCTTAAACTGATAATGTGTATCCAAGTATGCATTCTCAACCCGTTACATGTCATTGAGCATATGTCCAAGAATTGAAATCATTTTATTTGATTCTTTTTGTTTACTAGACGTTCATGACTAAATGATGCTTTTTATCCTTAAAAGAGCATTATTTTAGAAGTGTATTACCTAGCCATATGTATTGAAATTAATTAATGTGTTGAAATTAATGCATAGAACTCTCAATTTCAGAGAGTCCAAAACATATAGTCAATGTGCTTAGTAAGAGTTAAGGAATTAATAAAGCTAAAACTACATAAATTAGAGAGCACAAAATCATAATTTTGTCTTTTTGCTATTATTAGTATTGTTAGTGTTAGTCTATTAGTACAATTTATTTTCATGACTGTGGGATCAAACATGGAATATACACTCGTTAACATCTTAATTTGAAATGAATATCATTAATGATTTCAATTAATTGGGACATATTTATTTCTATGGTCAACAAGGAGACCCCTTATTAATCTTTTTTATTGGAAGATACTTCTCATGATTAATTTATTATTAATAATTAAAAATACAGAAGAATACGTGTTGTGGGACTATTTTTCACACTGTCAAACAGAATAATAAAAACCAATAGCATTCTTTTCCTGCCTTCTTCTTAAAATTTGTTTACTCAAAAAGTTGACACCGTCCTTAATTTCATATATACACCTCTCTTCTCAGCAATTTCTCACCTAATTAATTAATTAAGGACACTTTATATCTCATATTTTTTTCACTAATTCTTAATTAATTTGGTTCTAATTTGAATGCTAAATCACACAAATTTTTAATCTTCGACAATTTTTATAATATTTTCGTGTATGTAAACCAAATACATGGTCATTAATTCAAACGTATTTTTGACTATTTTAAATTGTCATCCTATTTTCGCACTCCCAAAGCATTAAGAATTAATAAATGATGTACATATGTAAATGTGATTAATTTTTTATTGACTCTCACTAGTGGTATCATATTCCTCTTCTACGTAATGTTTAGTAATATTGATAGTAGGATATATAATTCATTTCGAATAGATTAATCTCCTTCTCTACAATTTTAAAGAAGTTAAAAAAAAGAGCTCAAATGACATCAATTTTTTATACAATTCGAAAGCTTCTACCTAAATTATGAATGCATGTTCATAGTGGATGATTAAGGAATGCTTCTTGAGAGAGAGCAATTCCTATGGTGTACATCTCTATTTATAAATAATTGATTCTAAATTTGAAAAAAGAAGAATGATTGGAGTAAGGTTAGCGCATTGAATTTTGTCACTCATTTCATTAGAAATCATACTCCCTTTTATTTGTTTTAAATGATGTTAAACATATTTTATCTTGTTTTAATATAAATGTATTTACTCGATTATATGAGTTTTATGAACGAATGTTCTTTTGTTTGACTCTAACGTATAAGTTATTGACAATTTTAAACTTCTTTTATGATGTGAGAGATAAAACTTTTGCCAGTTTACACAAATTTGTTACTCATTATTAATGTTGATTAACATTATATATGGATAATTTAGTCATTTTTAGATTTTTCTTAATAAGTGTGCGACAATTATATTTGATCAAAGGGAGTATTAGAAATCGTACAAAAACTCGCTTTATAAAGTGCGTAGTAGTATCTGATTGTAGCGTACGTCTTTGTATGAATCACTCCATTTCCATGAGATATCGAGTGTAATTTAAAGTATAGATAGAATACGATCACAACATACCATCCGTATATCCGACCCTACATACATATATAGTTCTATGTATTAAAGATATATTATATACCATTGAAACGTGTAGATTTAACCCCTTTCCCTTCGTATTAAAAATGAAACCTATGTATAGGTACATGTTAGTTAGAGCACATCAAAACAACTTTTGTGGTTTTGAACCTAACCCCTTTTTCATTGAGTAGAGGGCATTCTTAATTTACAACTAAATATTGACAAATAATTAAACATCATGAATGACTCCTTTTCAAACAAACAAATAATTATAATAACAAGGACACCATAACTGCTGTCTGAATTATATATTAATTGAAATTCAAATCCTTATCTTATAGTTTTCTCATGATTAATTAATCTTGATTAAATTCAGCAGAGGATAAATAGATATTGTAATGTAGAAATAATAATAATAATAATAAAATAAATAAATAAATAATGAATGGCTCCACATATAATTAATTAGACAATTTAAATTATAAATAACAAAACAGTAGTCTAGACTCTAGATTTTTCATATTGACTACAAAACAGTAGTCAAGATAAAGAAGAATCTATTCATTTCATATTTTTCTAACCGACAAAGAACCGCCAATAAGGGCTGTATTTAATTTTTCCAACTTGTTAATGCTAGTAATATTGCTTAAAAATTAAAAGTTTCGAATCATTAATTATAGCATTTGGATATATATTGTTGAGCCAAAAATTATAAATTAAAAAGAATAAAAACATTATAATATTTGGATGCTCAATTAATGCCATAGATGGACTACACTACAAGATGGGCGACTCAGCAAAATACAGCCCACAAAAAATTAAGGAAAAGTATATTCTTGAAAATTTGTAGGAATTTTCTGAAAGAAAAAAAGAATTAATGAATAGTACAAAGTGTGAGTAGAAATATATGTTTACTAATTAAAAATGTCAAGCAATAATTATACCACGTGAAACATTTTAAACTTTTGTGCACTTAATTTTCACAGTGTACTCTGACTAAACCAAATAATTTTTGAATTAAATTTTTTTGAAAAAAAAAATTTGAGGATGGATATATAGAGAATTTAGAATTTTTGATACCTCTAGACTCTTAGTTCAAAGATTAGAAGAGTATAATCTCGTATATAAGTAAATTACTGCAATTAATGGTCACTTAATTTGAAAATTCATTTCAATTTTCAAATTTTTCATTTTTGTTTCTCGGGCTACAATTTAAGTTTTAAGTAGTTACTCTCTTTTTTATTTTTTGTGAGATAAAAATCTGACTATAATCAAACCCTTAACAACATATATTTGTCATATTAATATATGTGTCAAATGGTGTAAAAATTATATTTTAAGTAAACAAAAAACTTACAAAGAATGATTTAGTCATCCACAAAAAGTAAAATTTTTTGAAGATAATAAACAGAATCGAAATAAAATCTCAAATTGAAAAATGATTAAAGTAATTTACCTCAATGACTTTTAGCGTCAATTCGAAGGTTCTGATCAAGATAATATTCGAACATCATAATCATCCAATTAATTGTTTTGAAACAAAATAAAAAAAAAAGAATTTGTCGAATAGAAAATAGGTCATTTGTCCATGATACCTAGAATTGAAAATGGCCGAACCCACGTGTGAAGGAAATGTTGAACACCTCCGCCCACAACCTGAGAAATTTTGAGTCCACTAATTTGTTTTTTTCTATGTATAGTCCATATAAATATGCAATATTGGAAGATTCTTCCATGCAAATAATAATGGAGTTGTTGAAGAAGATTTAAGCCTTTTCTTTACTAATTTGTAGCTTTGTTTTGTTTCAATTCCTTTGCTCACTAAAATTCAATGAATGTGACTGCTTCAACTTTATCATGATCAAGAAGGGTTTGTTGCAGATGATTCAGAACGCAATCAGATTTGGAAGAGCCGTGAAGGCCTCTTTAAGCATCCAAAATTGAAAAAAAAATGTTCTATTTGGATTTTTTTTTTTTTTTTTGCAGTAATTGAACTTCAGTTAAATTAGTTCTTCTCCCAGTCTTTGTTAGAATTTGAAAATTTGAGGACAAAGATTTGAATTCTAGGAGTTTTTATTTGGAAAAAGGGAAAAAAATTTTGGGATTAATTCTTTTAAGGTTATCTTGTTAGTTACCTTGGTGGAATTAGGAAAAAAAATTGGAGGGCTAATTTAATTTTTTTGTATTAAATAAATATATTTAACAACTAAAATTTTAAATTTGTTATTATAAAAGTGATAAAAATATATAGATATACACAAATACATGACTATTTGTTGACTTGATAAAGTATTAAATTTTGTCGTGACAATTGAGAGATGATGAGAAAAAATAGTCGCCTAAGTTAAAAGATGTAATAGTTTTAATTTATTTTTTTTATTTTTTTAAAATTTAAGTTGAGCAACATTATTTTTGTCAAAACGATGTTGTTTCACTTTCTCGACTGAATACTGCAAACCCTCATTTTCTCCAGTTATCTAGCGAATTCCGTCACTTGCTGCCTTTAATTGTTGAAAAAGTTCATTTTCTTAAAATTATCACCAATAACAAATAATAAAATAGTTGAATATAAATAGTTTTTTTCCCCCCTTTTCATTCTTTTTTATCTGATTGGATTATTTTTTAAAATATAATAAATTAGAAGTAAGTTAAACACTTTCGTTATTATTAAAAAAAGATTCCAAATGAGTAACTTTCAAATGCTACTCGTCATGCAATATTTTCTCCCCAAGCCTTCTAAATTATTATACTTTCACTTTCAAGTTTATCGATTAGTTAGCACACTATTTGAAAAGTAGAGTGAACTTTAACTAAAAATTTGGCCAAATCTCTGATGTTGCTAGGAGTACAATGAATCAATAATTATTTGATTGCTTATCCAAACACACAAACGAAAATCAAATCAAAGTCACATTTGACTTGATCCTCAGATGATGAATTATGGCCAATGAGTACGATAACAAGTTTGTCTTAATGAACAATAACAAATTGTGCACATTAACAAGTTTCAATTTCAAAATGGCCATGAAATCACAATTAGAATAATTTGTGGCACATTGTTTAGGTACATTTCGGCTGCAAAGATCGAATAGGGCCAAAACAATTTAAGGGATTTGTTTGTCAAACAACGTGTGACACATTTGTAAAATTAATGCAGAATATTTTAAGATCAAATCAAGCACTAATATTTTTACAAATGTGTTACAATGAGAGTTAACTGTGTAAAATAATTTGATCTTGAGAGTTAAACGAAGCTTTCCACTTTTTAAGTTACACATTTTTGGCTGCATCAAGAAGTGGAAAACTTCATTGTAACATGGATAGTTTCTGCTTAGAAACTAACTAGCTAACACGTTTGAATTCTATGTGCCAAAAAAATCCATTATTTGACAAAAGGCATAGACATATGTTTTCAATAATGGAGGACCAAAATGAAATGTATGACTAACAAAGGTGAATTAATTCCTCATGACTTTTTTAAACAATGAATACTTGCCACTTATTTTTGAAATATATGTTCGTCGTTGAAATTGAATATTATCTTTATTTAGAACTAAATTTATGAGTGTTAATGGCAAATTAATTGATTAAGTTTAGGCAGTTTTCTCTACGAGATTTAGATCAACGATATTGCATTTAACCATTAACAGTGTTGTTTTTTTTTTTTTTTTTGGAACTGTTCTTGTAATATACAAATATTTTCGGATATGCATGATTGGATGCTTGAACACCCTTAAACAAAATCGATTTTTAGTCAAGAAAATTTTTTTGTGGGATTACAAACTAGAGTGTTCCTTTACTCTATGCAAATTCCCAAGAGTGAATGTTGATAATTAAGGTTACACATCATTCTAGAAGAATGGCGATTCATGATGGCATTAATTAGAGATTTTGTACCTACTTAGGAAAGAAATTAATCTTATCATCAATTACACAAGTATTCAATGGTTTAAAAATGCAATGCTCAAGGCAGAAATATTTGATCCAAACATTGTGTTAACATGGGACATTGATTTCATTAATTAACAAGAATTATTAAAGAATGTTGATGATGCCATCATCAATTTTTAATTAGTCAGTATAGAATCAAGTATTTAAAGAAAATCTAAGTTTAAAATAAAGTCGAAAAAAACATGAATTTGAATGAGCAATGAATGATTATAATTTTTCAACATTGAATGAACTCTTTAATAAATAAAGATATTATGGTGAGTGAACAAGTGAATAGGCTAATACCTAACAATTCGGCCAATTTATTCACTATATATCTTCACTGTTGGGTTGGTTTTGTCTTTCAAATTAATTTTGGTTTTTAATTCTGCATTTCAAGTTCCTATAAAAAAATCCCATAAACTTTTATATATCCCTCAAAATAATTTTACATCACAAAAGTAAATCAATGGAAGTGAGCACTAAGAAGAAGCATTTTGTTCTTGTTCATGGGATTTGCCATGGAGGTTGGTGTTGGTACAAACTTGTGAGTTTTCTAAAATTGGCTTGGCTGGGGATGATGCTGATCATCAAGTTAATTACAGCATTAGACCTTTGTCTACGTGGGGTTAATCCCAACAAGTTTGAAGAGATTTCATCAATGGCTGATTATGTTAAGCCTTTGATGGACTTCATGGCTTCTGTGCCTGATCAAGACAAAGTTATCTTGGTTGCAGATGTGGATCTAAGATTTGAAAAATTATGTTAATTATGTCCTTTTAAAATATTAAAAAAATTCAATTGAATTCTTAAGAAAATTAAAATTTTGCACCCACAAAATTAAAATATAACTTTTATTATGTAATTTTGCCTATTCAAACTATGATTTCTGAATCCGCCACTGTGGTTGGGACATGATCACGGTTCACGAACCGCCGGTTAAGGTTCGTGAACCATCGGTTCACGGTTCCACGAATGGTGGAACCTGAACCGGCCCTTGGAGTCACGGTTACAGTTACGGTTCGTGAACCGTCGGTTCACGGTTCGGTCACGGTTCCGGTTCCGTCCCGGTTCCAGTTCCATCCCGGTTCCAGTTTCATCCCGGTTTCGGTTCCGGTTCTGGTACGGTTTTCTCACAATTCGACTTTTACAAAAAATAACAATATGAAGTGTGATATACTTTACAAAATTTACAAGATGAAACAAAAGAAGTTTGGTATAATTTACAATATGAAAAATAAGAAAAGTTTGATATAATTCACAAATTTACAAGGTGAAAAAAAAGAAGTTTGGTATAATTTACAATGTGAAAAATAAGAGAAGTTTGATATAATTCACAAATTTACAAATTTACAAGGTGAAAAAAAAGAAGTTTGGTATAATTTACAATGTGAAAAATAAGAGAAGTTTGATATAATTCACAAATTTACAAATTCACAAGGTGAAAAAAAAGAAATTTGGTATAATTTACAATGTGAAAAATAAGAGAAGTTTGATATAATTCACAAATTTACAAATTTACAAGATGAAAAAAAAAAGAAGTTTAGTATAATTTACAATGTGAAAAATAAGAGAAGTTTGATCTAATTAACAAATTTACAAATTTATAATGTGAAAAATAACAAGTTTGATATAATACGTACAAGTTTACAAGTTTGATATAAATGAAAAAATACCTCATTTTATTATTGAAATATAAAATTTTAGCCTAAATATCGAATTTCGAGTTGGCCATTTACATATATGAATAATGAATCATGATACAACATTTACTAAAAATTAAACTTTTCATTCATAAAAGTAATTTGAGTACAAGTTAATATTAATTGACCTAAATTTTAATCATCTAACTCTTCAATGTCATCATCGGGATCGGGATGGACAAAATCCGTAAAATAGGAAACTCCGGTTGAAGATCCAGTACTAACATTGCTCGTTTCAGAAATGTCGGTGTCGTAATCTAAATCAATGTCATCCGACTTTTCCATTTCTTGTGCTCTCAAAAATGCCTTGTGCCAATCATCCACTAATACTTGGATTTCTAATGATCTTGGTAATAACCAGTGGCGGAACTGAGGGGGGGCGAGCCGGTGCGCAAGCCCCCCCTTCATTTTGGAGGATAAGCCTAGGGTATATATTTTTGAGGACCTCGCACCCCCTGACCCGCAGTGGTGCTGTTTTGCCTGTTCTTTGGAAGAAGAAATGGGGAAGAAGAAGAAACGTGGAAGAGAACATGTGAATTGTGATCTTTTTTTTTTCTTTTGCAGTAAGTAGAACGACGTCGTTCTACTTACTGCCAAAAAAAAAAAATCAAATATGAAGGAGCCTTATCTTCTGAGACTCTCTCCATCAATTGTCTCCAACCACAGGCCCGCAACGCCCCCCACCCCCCTCTCGGCCTCTCCGTCCCCTTCTTTTAATTCCATTTTGTTGCAGGCCTGCAGCTTGCTATTCCATGGGCCAAGTGGGAAGTGGGCATTCTCCAATCTCCATTAGTGACTCTTGGGATGGAGGTAGAAGGGAACTGTATAAATTGTCCGGCTCAAATACACACACGCTAATTTTTATGTTTTTATTTTTTTTAATATTAGTAATATTTAATTTTTTTTATAAATATTTTTGTCAATGGTAATTGATTATTGTGATTGAATGTTTATTAATAGATATTTGTGAGTTGTGTTTGTGATTAATTAATTTTAAATTTATAAATTATATTTATTTATTACGAAAAAATAGGAGAGCTTGTAATTCTTTTGTCAATTTTCATTATAGAAAGTTTTTTTGTCAGTTCTATACTTTAGCATTGCATATATTTATTTGGGTCATTCTCTTATGAGATCGTAGCATATATGAGACTTGCTTATTAATTTTACTTGTATAAAATATTAAAAAATAGCATATAAACTATTAAAGATTATATAAAATATAAAAAAATAGCGTATTAGCGTATAAAGTATCAAATATCAGTGTACAATGTGTTATATAAAAAATTAGCGTATTAGAGTATTAGCGTATAAAGTATCAAATATCAACGTACAATGTGTAAAAAATTATTGTATTAGTATACATATAAGTAGAATTGAGACGATCTCAAGAATTTTGCGTATTTATTTTATGAGAAATTTTTTTTCGATTATACCGTAAAGCCCCCCCTAAAAATTTCTTCTGGTTCCGCCACTGGTAATAACCGGGACCGGTGCTCGTCTAAAATGATTCCTCCCGCACTAAAAGCTTGCTCCACCGCTACGATTGATGCCGGAATTACAAGAATATGTTTTGCGATAATAGAAAGGATTGGATAATCCTTCTCCTTTCCCTTCCACCATTCTAGCACGGACCACTCGTGAAAATCCTTATCTTCATCACAAACCTCAAAAGTTGCTGTTAAATATCTATCAAGTTCCGTATCAGTACCGGATCTTGGTTTTTTGTGTGAAGAGTATATAGATTTACCAAGTTTACGTGGTGCTATAGAAAACATTGATGGAGTACTAGTATTTTGATGTGATGTACTACTAATAGAACCATCAATATTAGATCTGGTACTAATAGGAACTTGACGACCATATTTAGAAAGAAATTCATTAAATAAATCACGAAGAAGAAATTTTACTTCTCCTATAATCTCCTTAGTATCTTGAGATTTATAATCTACACAACTATTATATGCAATAATATATTCTTTTAAATTATTAATTTTTTGACGTGGATCAAAAACAGAAGCAATTAAATATGTAGGTGGAATTTTTCGGTAATAGTTAAGTCATTTTATTAACATATCATATATAGGAAGTGATAAAACAGGGTCATCTTTAAATTGTTATAAAATACCAACAACATCACATGCAATGTGAATAAATAGATGAGAAGTAGGATAATAAACATCAGATAAAATTTTAGTAGCATCTTTAAAAACCTTTAAAAGTTGTAATAATTTACAATAAATTTCCCACATATTAGGATGCAAAGAAATATCGTCTACATGATTTTGCATAAAAAAAGTACATAACAAAGTACTATATTGTGTAGATGCATTCAATAATTTATAAGTTAAATTCCACCTATTAGGAACATCTTTACTAAATCTTTTTGGTTTGCGTCCATTTTCTACACAAAATTTTAACCATATTTTCATTAAATTTGGACGGATCCATAAAAGACGAATTGCCTCTTTAATAGGGTAATATACGTATTTAGTATTTTTAAACCATCTTGTACCGCTAAATTTAATATGTGGCATGCACACCTAATATGAAAAAATTTTCCACCTATTATTGGTTGACAAAGAGTTGTTAATTGACTAATTGAAGCCGTATTAGCCGAAGCATTATCAAAGCCAATTGAAAATTTTTTTCTAGATAAACCATATTCATCTAAAATAATATTCAATAAATTAGATATATTATTTGCGGTATGTCTTGCTTCAAAATGACGAAAAGCAATAATTCTTTTTTGTATTTTTCAATCACTATCAACCCAATAACAAGTTACTCCAACAACTGCAAGTCGAATATCCATTGGTATCTTCTTCCCTATAAATTAAGCCGCTCTGCGCTCACAGCCACGCTTTTGCTATCGCTTCCAGTTTTCCACATTTGGATCATCTTAGAAAAGGATACCCAATCCCCGAAGCTCACGAACACCGTTAGATTTTAGTATTTGTTTTGGGTAAGATGCCCAATATACTTATAATTCTCTTAACTTTTAAATTTTAAATTAAATTAATTCATTTCATTACTTCTCATCAACTAAACAAAACAATGCATCTCATTTACATATTTATGCCAATTAGCAGCTAATTTAATTATTTGATAGGAACTATGGATATTTATTAACTTATTTCAATTCAAAAAAATTAAGGATGTTATAATTAAAAGGAAATGATTTGCACAGTTGACATAAATTACATTACTGTGTCAATTTGCCTTCTTTATAAAAAAATAAAAAATAAAAAAAAAATGCACGCTGGACAAAAACTGCATCGCGTTACCTTAAAGAAACTAAAAAATTTAAAAATTGCAATAATGGACAAATACACCCTCACAAAACTCATATACTAATATATATACTCTTCATGGCTTTGGGCCTTCGGGAGTAAAAAGTTTTCATCCCAAATTATACGGAGTCCTCAAATAAATATATGCCTCAAATCACAAGGGTTAAAAGCAATTAACCCCCTCCAACTTTGTAATATACCTCCTCAATAAAATAAATAGGCATTTTACTCTTTTCTAATAAATTTTGTTAATGGTTTTAACAATTAATTATATATTTAAAGATATTTGAACAAGAATGCCCATACATTTTTACACCTAATAATTTTTTTTTTCACAAATTGTACATTTTTATACTTACACAATTCACTACATTGCCACACACTTTTGTTGTTTAACATTTATTAGTGTAGAATTTTAATAACTTATTATTAAATCATAATTTATTATAAATTTTTAGATTTTTTACTTAAAGTTAATCAAATCATAAGAGTATTATTGTCTAATATTATAAACCATACATATTTATAATTATTAATACTTGTTTTGTGTTGGGCAAAATTCTACCGCGGGTAATCTTCTAGTAAGAGTTTATGCCTTAAAAGATAAATTGAAAATTTCTCAAGTCAAAAAAGGGTTGTTTTTGTAATTTAACCCTTTTTGTCCTTCTTTTTTCTGAAAGAAAATTCCTTAATAAACTCGAATCACACAATTCGAGATGAACCATAAATTTGGCTAGAGCAAAGCCTTCATCAATGGAGTCTTCTTCTTCTCCTTTTTCCACCTCAGCTTCTCTTAAGATACCATCATCCGATCCCTCCTTGTGGGACTACATAACTCTTTTCTTTTTCCGCCCTTTCCTCGCCATATCCTTTTCTCTCTCGATACTCATCTTTGGTAATTTCATAAATTCTACACAATCTGTAAATTGTAGTGTTTATGTATTTGTTTTTTTTTACTTATTAGTTGTTTTTTAATATAGAATTTCAGTTAATTTTTTATGGGTTTTTCGTAGGATGGTTCCTGGCATGGAAACTTGTGCTGGTTCATGTCCCTTTAGTTCAAGAAATCTTCGGGATGCGTAAAAAACCCGTTAAGCCCAAACCTGAGGGTCGACGGAGACTCACACAGTTTTACAACAGTATTGATACCCGTGATCATGGTAAATTTCCATTTTCAGCAACTTAGATTCCTATAGAAAATGTAGATTTCAAATTGATTTACTTTGTATGCACAAACATGATGAATGAGGTACTTTTGATTGAATAGAATAAAAGTATTTCCTTGTTGATAAAAGACTGGTTATTTGAAGGTAATCAAATAATTGAATTGGGTTTAGCCAGCAAGTTAAAATAGGATATGGATCAAGTTGCATACTTTTATATTGTAAAGGTCCAGATTCTAGATTCTGCTTGAAATATTTTCAAAGTGGTCGCCTTGGGGATGTGCAGGAAACAATGCTAAAATTGTGCACTGTGGCTTTGGTTGGCAGACTTGTGCCAATCTTTTTTATGAACTAGTAATAATTTAAGAGCTTATCATCAAAGTATTTAAACTGAAGGTATGTAGCATATCTCAAACCTTATCGTGATTATTGCAATTTTCTTTTAAAACTTGTACAATGAAGTTCTTACCCATGTAAGATAAGGCATGGATATATAAAAATGTTTACCATGCAATCATCAACTGAAGTTATCCATATAAGAAAGGGCAGGGATGTATAAAAATGTTTACAATGCAATCATTACCTTAAAAATACTTAAATTATCTTTAAGTTTCAAATACATGTTAAAAATTTTGAAATTTAATTAAATATTTTTCAATACATTAAAAATTTTTCTGTTAATCATGCTTGATATTCGATTAATTATTTATGCATAAAAGTGATTTAAAAAAATCCATATGTAATATCAATGAGCCTATGAGACAGGATTCCATAATTTATCAAGTATAACAATACAAACTGACTAATCAAAAAATAAATAAATAAACACAATCTAAATTAGTGTATATATATATATATATATTTCAATTATATTTGCAATAAAAAATAAAAATAATTTCATCAACCCAAAGAAAAAAAGAAGAAATATATATACCAATTAATTCCCATGATCATAATGAGACTCTTTCTTTAAATGAAATTGTTGAACCTACCTATAATGATAGACATATGTAGAATATTTCATATTTGAGTCTGCATTGTTCTTTTTATTTCGTAATAATATTTTCTTATTTATTCTGCATGTTTATGACATTTTATTTTCTTTTACCTAAAATTCCAAATTGACGCAAGGATAACACAAGGATAACACAAGGGTAGTATGAGCAGTGATGGATCTAAGGGGTGGGGCCGTCAGGGGTGTGGGTGCCCAAGATTTAAAAATTTGTACTATTTTCTTATAAAAAAAATTAAAAATTGTCAATTAAATCTTTAAAAAAATTAGAATTTTGCCATAAAAAATTTTAAAAAATAACTTTTATTAATAATATTATGTAATTTTTCTCTATAAAAAATAAACTTTTCAATTGAATTTTTAAAAAAATTAGAATTTTGCCCCTCAAATTAAAATATAACCTTTTCTAATAATACAAAGTAATAATTTCGCCCTCTAAACTATAATTACTAGATCCTTCACGGATTGCATGCATTTGTCGTTGGTTGTTCTTATCAAATAAAGATCACACAAAAAAGTTTTTCTATTAATATGCTCTAAATCATGTAATTAATATTGATAATTGGTTGAACATGAATTCCCATTTGCTGAATGGATTGAACCTCACTTTGAATCGTTTAAATTAATTGCTTATAATATGTCACTGCATTTTAGGACAGAGAATTGGCAAAGCTCGATGTTAGTCAAACCAAATGGTTTCTTCATCAAGGACATGATGGCTAAGGAGTCTTTGCTAACAGAGAGAAAATATGGTTCAGTAGTTAAAAGGGTTTTTTTGCTGTGCGAGAAGGATCCAATTGTTGAAGAAGAATTCCAAAGATTTCTGATCAACAATAGCCCACCTGAAGAAGTGAAATCCATAGCGCAGGAGCTGGTCATATGGTTATGCTCTCGCAACCTCAAGAACTTTGTTACTGTCGTCTACAAGACATTGCTGAGAAGTACCATTAAAATTTTCATTCTTCCTTTAGCTCTAGTTTCAGTTGATTTGCATCTTCACGTGTCCGTGTCCGGGAGATCACAGGTTTGGGTCACCAAAAAATTAGATGGAAACTCAGTACCATTGAAACAAAATTTCAGTTCAATAATAGTTGAGGATATCTTCTTGTTGAAACAAAATTTCAGTTCATGTTCATTTTCATGTATTAGTTGCAAGTTTAATAGTATTAGTCACTTGTTAGATTAGCACGTGTGGTTAAAATCTCTCGGGATTGGTCGTACCAATTCCCTTCTTGGTTGATTGAAACTGATCAATCGGATTCAAAGCAAGTTGGCTAACAATGAAATCATGAGCATTCTTCAACGAAAAACAATATCGTTTTTGGTTAAAAAAAAAAAAAACTCAGTACTATTGATCTCCATTTTAGAGAAGAAAAAACAAAAGTTAAAAAAAATGACTGTTTAATATGGCATCATTTTGTGCAAGAAATGAATTATTAGTAGTGGACTGTTTAATATCACATATGATATTAGAAACTTATTGTTATGAGAACATTTTAACTAAAAACATATTAGATGTTGAGACTTTCAATGAATACACCATATCTAGTATTTGTTTAACAAGTTCATCTATGAACACCCGATACCTATACAATTGAAAGTGTAAAACAAATTCAGAAGAAGAGCAAAGACATAGACAATTATATTGGGATTAGGTCAAACTCAATATTAATGATTAATTAACCATAGACAATTCGAATTGAGAAAAAAAAAAAAGTGTATGTTTTTTATTGTTGAATTGACATCTATTTTGATGTTTGTCCCTCTCCCACTTATTGCAGATTGATGTATGTAGGATATTTCATATTCATTTCTTAATCATCTCACAAATTCTCACATTTGCTATTACAATTTTTAACCTTTGATTTAATTGACATCCTTTATCTTTGTGTTTTTAATTTATGATGTGATGAGGAAACCTTTACAAATTTGTCTGGTATGTGCGCAAAAGAAGTTAAATCTCTAAAGTACTTCAATCGTCCATCAATTAAATGGCTCATCGGGTTTTTGTCCATAATCTTTAAAAGTTTTACTTTTGTCCTATAATATTGCATTTGTAGTTTTCAATGGTCCTTTATTATCGCTATAATTTTTAAACCTAAAATTCTTTTCTAAATTCAAAATCTAAAATTCTCAATAAAATTATTAAATAGGAAAGAATTTGTTAGAAATTTATTGAGAATTTGAATTCCTGATAAACTCAAAAAATATTAATTAACACTTTAGATTTTGAATTCACAGCGGTGAAAGAATATTAGGTTCTGAAATTATAAGGATAAAATAATAATTAAAAAACAAAATATTTTTGAGAATTATAGATATAAAAAATTTATTGAGAATTATAGATTTTTTTCTTTCAATATCATTGTTTATTTTCAATTCCTGTAATTAGGCATTTGGGCTTTGAGAAGAGTTAGTAATTAAACGGACCATAGTTATAGTCTTGTCACGAGAGGCCCCAAACTACTGGGCTGTATTTTAAATGTTAACAATTGTGCTAAAAAATAATCTAGTAAATATAAATAATTAAGAAACAGAGAGCATAGTTACATAGGAAAGAAATTAATCTTCAAGATTGAATAGCTGATCCAAAGTATGGTAAGATTAATTAATAAACTAAAAATTAAAATTGGGATTAGAGAGTTAATATTCTAATACTTATTCCCCCCATGTCATTAGACTAATTTTTCTTTTAGAAGAGAGTCTCTATGTTTAGCTTTTTAAATTGTCAATAACAACTCAAAGTGATTGATTCTCATCTAAGGAAAAACAATTAATATCTGCAAAAACTCTTGTGACACCATCTCATATATGAGACGTAATACGTAAATTATATATACTTTATACACAAACATGCTAATCTTTTATACATTATATATATGTTATTATTTGATACTTTATACGGTAATATGCTAATTTTTAATACTTTATACGCTAATTTTTGATAGTTTATACGTTAAAGTGAAATTCATATATACGCACTTCATAGGAGAATGACCCATTAATATCATATATAAAAGCAAAAGACACAAATTGTTTTTAATTTTTTTAACTAACTTTTCATACAAACCTTACTAACCAAAGGTGAAGAGCAAGAATCAATAATTATTGCTTGCTGTTTCTATCACCGGACAAAGCACATATTACATGTCAACAAGAAGACATTTTTAAGTTTCAATAGTGAATGTATGGATCTAATTAGGATTAATGCTTTAATGGTTTTATAACTTCTCCCACACACATGTTAACACTTTAACAACCCCATTATTTTTGGTGCCTTAATATTTTAAGAAAGCACTAATAACTTTGTAGGCTTTTTCATTCTCCATCAAGATGTTTTAATATTAAGCTCTAATAGTGTAAAGCTCCTAACTTTGGGTAAGTAATGATTAAAAAATCATTGTGAAGCCATTGTCTCTTTTTCAATTTTTACAACTTGAAGTAACAAATTAATCATCCCTTCTTCACTAAACTTAGTGCATAAGACAGCATACTAAGACATGAGCCTTTGGGTCAATGGTTATCATTTAGTCATTAAGTGCCTATGAGAGTTAGATGTTAGGATTTTAATTCTTGCCTCCAACAAAAATCCACTCCTACTTATAGATAAGTGGGATGGAGAAATATTTGTGGAACTTCAAGTTCCCCTGAGGAGCATCGTCTAACACTTTGGAGGGAGTGACTTGGGTCCAATATAGTACAAAGTTGAAATTTGGATCATAAAAAAAATGAAAAATAAAAATAAGAGAGCATCCTAAGAATCAATCTGGCTTTAGAAATGGCAAATTTTGTGGCCCTTAAATAAGCATTGATTGAACCATTCTGTGAAGTTCACTGTGGTTAATCCCTTTACATAAAAAAACTATGTCAATACACAGAAAGCGCGCTAGAATCTTTTATCAAGTCATATGCACATCTAGGATCTATGACCAGTTCATATATATGGACATCTTTTATCAAGTCAATTAATCTGTGAATGCTTCACCATTCATTGCCTAGGATCATCAGTTGATGTCATTCACAAGCAAAAATAATTTAGATGGACTAGTCATGAAGCTGAATTGAAACAACCAAAATGGATATTTTGTTTCATTACATATTTCATCTTCTAGATACATACCACACTTATTTTTAACATTTATCCTTTAAGATTCAATAATCACTTAATTGAATTTTAGTTAAACACACATGACGTATATCTATAAAATAAAACAGATGATCAAATGGGGAATGAAACAAAATATCCGTAAGTATTTGAAACAGTCTGATTAACTATGATATATTTTAGTATGAAAGAAAGGTGCACAAACAAAATATATTCTACATTGTTCATGTCTTCTTCATGGCATGATTAGCTTGATATATAAGTTGTGGACAGAAAATGGCTTAAAAACTTTATGAATCTTCATCCAACTTGACAAATATTTTGTTGGTTTTTCATGGAGCTAGCTAAACAAGATTAGTCTTGACGAAAATCATTTGTATATAGCACAATTTAACTCACAATGAAAAGAAGAAAAAAGTTAATTTCTTTCAAAGCTTGCTTAGTATTATCCCCACATATTGCATGCAATGATTGTTGAAATTAGAAAGCCATCATTTTCTAAGACTTATGGTGGCAAGATTTCCCTAGACGTATCTGCAAAGAATTCTCAAAATTACCCACCATAGCCAAGAAATTAATCAGAGTACGTAGATTCCGCATGAAGACATCATTATGACACTCCATTGCAGCAGAGAAATTGACATTGTAACAAACCTTAAATGAAACATCTCGACATCAAAAAGATTGAACAACGAATTTATTATTATTATTATTAATTCTAATTAAATGCTAACATGGGTTTTTGCAAGAAAAACTTTCATTAATATCTTTAAACAATAAGATTTAATTAATACCATTTAATAAACAATAGGACATGTGTGAATCTAAAACCAACCATTTATGTGTGTCCATATATAGGTCTCAGCATTAATTTCTTTTTGAACATTTTTATTGATGGATGATACATATAGCACTGATGTTTTTGTTGCTTAGCACTGCTCCAAATACATGAAAAAGTGTGCAAATTTCTAGTTTACGTGCACGCACTTGTTTGGTTGATCATTGCCAATATTAAGACTTTCTTTCAAGTGATGAGACAACATATATAGAAAACTTTCTAAGAAGTTAATTTAATTTACCACGAATGAAAAATTAGTACTAAATATTGTAAGATGCATTAATTTTACTTATGAAGTCTTGTAAGTTGTTTATATGGCACTTGTTTCATTATGAATTTTTTTTTTTTTGTTTTGTCAATTTAAAAATACTAGTGAAGTTAAAAAACTAAACTAGGATTGAAATATTTCAAAATTTTAGTTTGATTAATTTAGGGATAATTGAGAAAAAGTAAAAAATTATTTTGAGTTCTCAAATCGTAACACTTTGCACTCTAAAGTTATTTAGATGGTGAAAAACTTTTTAATTAAAATTTATAAAAAAAAATAAAACTCAACGATTTAAAGTCAATAAAAAAATTGAGAAAGTATTATAGTTCATGGAGATTTTTACAATTACTCCACATGGATCAATTTCAAACCAAACATAATAAATGAATTCAAGTGCAAATTTTCAAAAAAAGAACAAATTGCAAAATATATCCTGCATATATATATATGTTTAAAAATATAGCATCATTCACATCATTACAATGCAATTTGGTCATTCAAACTAAAAATATACACTAAATTAGTCTTTATAATTTATCTAATTCTATCTATTTATAAGTAGTTTGTATGCATATAAATAGTTGATCCCAAAATCAGAAAAAAAAAAGGTTGCATTAGGTTTACATTCAACATAAAACTTTATCACTCAAATAATTAATATAAATATAATTCTATCTACTTCTTTAATCGAAAAATATACACATGTCATCACTGGAGGATGCACACGTGTATATTTTTCCATTGAAAAATGAAATGAAATGAGATAAAGTGATAATTTTGATATAGTTTTTAATGTGAGTGTTAAAAATATATATTATTTTAAATGTAAGTATTGAAAAAATATTTTTCTAACACATATGTAAGATGATTTTTTCAATTTTTCCAAATTGAAGACCTCATGTATAGTGAAAAAAGAGTTTGCTAAAATTTTATAAAATAAGGCATAAAAATTAAAAATATATATATGAAAGCAAAATGTAAAGTGTGTGGAATCTGTGGATAGAATCTAGTGAGCATGGCTGGTTCAACTACCCAATAGAAAGAGCACAGGTTTGTTGGACGGAAAAGCCACGTGGCATGGATTCTGAACCGTCACGCCTAAGCTGCCGTGCCGACCGTCAACAAACATAACTGCCTGAACTAAAAGTGCGCCAACACGGTCCATAGGGCCACCTCATCAATCTTACGTCACCATGACAAATTCACAATCGTTTCAGGTTAGAAAATCTTCACCCCGAGTGTTAAACAGATTAGCATAAATGCCATCGTCAGTTTATGCGGGCGGTGACTGCATTATTTGTCGGTTTTTAGGATACTGATCTGGTCAAACCGGAAGATTCCACAATTAATTAAGAAATTAGAAATTTAATAAATTTTTTTACCTCTTAAATTTAATTTATTTAATTGATTTTTTTTTTGTATCCTTCTTTCGAAATTTCTTAAATATAAATGACAAACATATGTGTTAGCCGAACACGATGAGGATATATGATTTGATAACCAATTCCATATACTATTTTGAAAACATTTTGTTATTAAGCCTAGGTAGTATAGATGAAATGGCAAATGTTTTACCATTTAGAATATATGTGAATGTATGGCATAAGATATATAAGTAAAGAAAATCAAGTGTTTTAGTTTTAGTTTCACTTGTAAAGTGGAGAAAACTTTTGCATCTCACAATCAACCCATTTTGGGTGGGGGTTATGAAGGGACCATTTAAACTATTCATGATTTCTAAATCTCGAGTTCAAGATGATATATGAGTGTTAGGATTAGAAAATATTAGAGTTGCATTTTTAGACACATGGGTGTTAATGTTAGAAAAGGGTTGTAGTTTAAAACGTAGTAGTTTTAAAGTTAGAAACTGTTAGGGTTGTATTTTCGGATGTATGAGTGTTAAAGTTAGAAGACGTTAGGGTTATATTTTCAAATGTACCGATGTTAAAGTTAGAAATGTTAGAGTTGTATTTTCGGACATGGTATAGTAAACCATGCATGCATTTTTATTTTTATTTTTATTTTTTTGTATTAAAGACTATAGTACAAGTGATTGTTGACTCACAAAGTCCAATGAGATTTTTCTTAAATATTGAAATGAATATTCTCATTCTTATGAGGGATGAGATTTTATTGGAATTTATGGATAGTATACAGAAATCTCACATTAAAAAAGTTATCAAAATTAAACTAGCTAATAGGTAGGTAACACTTAAACATCTTCTGCCTTAAACTTTTAAAATAAAATTATATTCTATTTACTAATTGAATAGTCAAATAACCAAATTGTAAAAAAACGACTACCAAAAACAAGTTTTTGATTCTTCAAATAAGGGACAAGTGTAAGTATTGGATTAAACTAGAAACTTTACGCATCTTCTTTAATGCTTTCACAATTGAACTACTACTAAACACGAACACAACCAAATTGCCACATAACCCATAAAATTTAACATTTGACTTTGACAAATTGACTGGTTCATGGACTTCCTATTACTTTGTTTCCATTCATGGAAAATAATGTACGATCAACCAACTAATTGCATATCATTGTCTTTCTGCAACTTGAGAACCTTATAAATAAAATATTAAATTTGAATTTGAATTTTAAATTTTAATAATAAACAATTATTTCTAACATAATTCTCACTAAAATAAACTAATAAAATATTAATTTAAATTTAAATTTCAAATTTTTATTAATAAAAAAAATTTCAATACAAATTTCAACAAAATAAAATTTATTAATCCAAACATTCCTAAAATATTCTCATAGCAAATCCCAATAAAAAAGATTCAATCATAAAATCTAAAACTAGCTCATCCAAACATATCCTTAGTATCGGATTGTAATTCCACTTTTTGCATTTCATTCTTTAGTGCTAGCTTGTATCAATGCTTCATGAATTGCCTTGTTCGTTTAAGCAATAAGTAGTGAATTATCATTTTACCATAGTCTTAAGTTTGATGTAAAAAAATGAACTTGTTCAGTTCATCATGTTTTGCATTAAAAACATGCATGAACCTTATCTACATTAAAAACACAGCTCATTGGAGTTGATGTGGATAGATAAATGGTAGATAGACATTAGTCATTTTTAAGGTTACAAGAACTTCACACCTTGCTTAATTATATGGATCATCTGACACATAAAAACAATACAATACAAATTCGAGGTCAAACTTTAATGGTGTCTGGCCTGCATTTTAAATGAAAACTTGGCATGTTTTGCAGATTAACACATGGGGGTTGGGTCATTTTACATATCATCTGATGTTACCTCTGATTATTGGCTAAGGTTTTGCTTTTGTTGTTTTTTTGGTCAAATTAATTTCCCTATGAATTGTAAGAACAAAAGGGAGTCTTAACTACAAATAGTAAACATTCATTGACATGCATATCATCTTCATCTATTTCTTCAAGGAAAATCATTTTGTTTGCCAGCTGAGCTGACTAAATTGTGCTATATTTTGCATCTATACACAAGTTGAAATGAAACTTAAATTTGTTTGCATTTTCAAGTGTTTGAAGTCAAAAGTCTGAAATCAGAACCCATTAATTCAGGAGACGAGATACTGTGTTCAATATTTATCCTGTCTTATTCTGTCTAACGTTCAAAACAACGTAGTTTTATTAAAACTAGGGACTAAATGCATAAATATCACTAAAATTACTATACAATTATTAGACCCTAACAAAGAGATTAGTGAACCCTACATAGTTTTAATTAAAGCAGAATAAGATAGACAAAATCTTGGACAGAAGATCCCGTGTCTTAATTGAGTACTAATAAACTTAATTAATTTGTTATTTTAAGTTGATGTGAGAGTCACCCTTTATTGTGCTAAACTGAAAAGAATGGATGGCAATTAATCCTCTTTAGATTCTTTTTTCTTAGAAAAACCAAAATTGTGTGAAATTAAATGGCATGTAGGTGAAGAGAAAAATGTATGAAATGGTTGCGTTTGAAATTTTTTAAAAAAAAGATCAAATATATATAATTCTTCAAGAAATTTAAACCCATCCCTTTAAATGCAACATTGAGTAATTATTGTTCACAAAACTTTTGTGAGAAAAGCTTGGGAGCCAATTTTCACTTTCAAAATTTGATTTCTCAAAAGTAATTTATCGACTGACTAATATGATGCATGAGATGTCTACTTCACTCATATTTATTGCAGGGCTGGCCATGAGTCACTGAAAATATTTCATGAATAGAGAAATGGCTAAAGTTCATGATATACACTCAATCTTGGCTTGGAATTTCAATTGATTTATAATACTTAAATTCGGAGATTCATTCAACTCTATTAGTGGAAATGAGTATTGCATATATACTGTCTAGAGAATGATTTATTACAAGGACATCTTAAGTCATATATATTATCATAAAAAAGACAAAGATAAAAATGATTTATATTTGCTAAAATTTGACTAATCAAGTTTGAATAAAATCAATTTGGATGTTTTTCATTTCAGTTGCTTATAATAATTCATCAATCAAGAAGTTTCTCCTTCGATTCTTTGCATTTCTACTTTTCTGTTCTACAAAAGTTCAAACAATGAAAATTCTACATATATACCGAATGGACTAATACTAGAAGATATTGCATTAATAATTCACATACTCTTACTAAACTGGTTAAAAAAGTAATAGTAAACACATGAAATTCTTCTGTAAATAGATTAAACCACAATAAAAAAAACTTCTATTTCTTGCAAAAACAATGAAAGAATACTTCCATATCATAACACAACCGAGAGCCGATCAATGCAGTTTACTCTCATTTCAAATGCACTTTTCTTCGACTAGTTAGTGATTTTGTACAATTCTATGTTCACGTTTATAATGAAATTATAGTTTTTGACTGAAAATTTTTTACAAAACTGTTTCAATTCTCAATACATAATCCGTGACTTCATCCATGCAATGGATAGATTCTTCTAGCTATTTTATTCTGCCTGTCTATCTACCCTAAACTCAAAAAAGTTAACAAAAAAAAATCAGTCAAATTCAGGAATATCCTCTCATTTAGAAATGGCAGGCCATCTGCCCATTTTGACTAATGTCTGAATTCTTTGAACCATCAAAAAGAAAAAAAAAAAACCATTGGAATGGAAGCACAAAAACAAAAGCCATCAACAAAGTTTCCAACCTTTGGCTTTGGTCAACCTTTCTTCTCATCACAAACATCTTTTTTGTGTATGAAAACAATCCATTATTTGTTATACAACTTGTCCACGCAATGAATGTCAATTTAGAAGTTCTAGATCACCTTAAAGGATATACATGGCAAATGATAAACACCAAAAACTAATCAAATAAACCCCCTCAATTTTATTTTTTTTATTAATCCAACATCATTAGGGAAAAAAAACAATGAGCCCACCAAATTTCATTGCTACCTTCCCAGCTCCTGTTCTTATGATTCATGAACAACTCGTGTGTCCCTCTTATCATTCCATTTCCATATATAAATAGTCCAAACCCCTTTTAAGTTTTACATCTCCCACAAGACTTAGACAAGAAGAGTTTGGTTTTTGTAGGTTATTTTAGGTAGAAAGCAAGAGAGTTGTGCTGTTCTTCTTTTCTTTGCGTGTTTTTTTTTGCTCTCTAGGATGGTTAAGCAAGCAGAAATGGAGCAGCCCAGAAAGAGCAACGTGAGCAACAACAACAACAAAGAAGATAAAGATAGATATCTTGGTGTTGCAATTCATAGCCAAGTTAAAAAAATCAAGCAAGAAATGGAGAAAAATAAGCTTCCAGGACTGCAGCAGTTTGAGATGAGGCCAGTTCTTAAAGAAATTACTACTTCTTTGAGGCAGAGGTCAAGATCCCCTTTGGGATTAGCTGAAACAAGGCCTATTTCTGTTGGAAATTAACTAATTAAGAGAACTGAAAATCAGACAGTGATTTTCTTGTATTTAGCATAGTTTCTTTTTCTTCTTCTTCTTTTTTTCTTCCTTTCTTGTTTTGGGTTCAGGGCCCTTAGGCTGTTTTAGTTTTTTTTTTTTTTTTTTCCTGTTTGAGCTCTTGGTTCTTGATCATGTGTATATATTTTAGATGTAGGAAGTACTGATGATCAAAACTGAGAACTATTTTCAAGTATGGTGACTTCTCTTTCCTGTCTTCTTCATAATGATAGATTGGATTGAGTTCATGTTTTCATCAGTTTCTCAAGTCATCATCAGCCATAACTTGAAAATTTTGCACAAAAAGGGATGATTTATCAAAATTCCTTCAAAAATTATGCTAGTAATTGATGTTTTCCTATCAACCATTTTCTGATCTTTCTTTTTCTTTTGTTTTCAAATCTATTGTTTCTAACTTAATTTTGTAATCTTCATCCAATGGATAGAACAGAGCAGTTTTTGTGGGATTATGCAATTCAATTTTACAAGTTGTAACTTTGGCAAGTTGAATATCAAAATTTCAAGTTTGCAAAATGAGAAATAACTTGTTTAGGAAAATAAAAATGGTTCAAAAGTCTCTAAAATATAGCTACCGTGTTTAAAGTTAATGACGTAATTTAATGTTCGAGGCAATTTAATACGCATTCGTAATTCGTTTTTCTAACTGATATAAGTTAACGTTTTAGCCAATTTAATACGCATTCTCAATTCGTTCGTCAGGTTTCCTTAAACAAACTTATATATTGAAAATGATGAACTCATGAACCTACAACAAACCTGCTTTTGGAAAATTCAAAGAAAATTTAGCAACTTGACATTTTTCTTTCCCTTTAGGGCCAGAAGAACAAAAGCATTTGCCTCTAGGAGGGATTGAGAAACGATTACTAGAGGCTGACTATGTCCATTAATTTTCAGTTATTAGTGATTTTACACACAATGAATGAATGAGAGGGATACATCCCATTTCCTTATTCGAGTTCAATTCAATCAGCATACGCTATAGTTTTATCACTTCTTGACTTTGATGATGAGTTCTTCATGTTAGTTTTTTTCAAATTTTTTTTTTTTTTTGGTATCAAGAGATGAAATTTTAATCAGTCAGTGATTTGTGAATCACAACTTGAAACAATCAACATAGATAATGATCATTATTCCAAAACTGATCTCACGTATTATTGAATGTTATCAGTGTTGGATTATTTTTGATTTATATTATCTAGAATTCTAATTTTTTTAAGGATTTAATTTAAAAATTTTAAATTTTTAAAGGAAAGTAGTACAATTTTTCAAATGTTGGGGCCCTTGGGGGTGATTACACCCTCGCCTCGCCAATGACTTGCTGTGTTAAATTTACTAAAAAAAATATATCATTATCATTGATAATTCATATTACATTCTAGGATTGTAAATTTTGATATTAATTGTATTTTTTTTTGAAAGATTTGTCAAAATAGTGAACTAATAGAAAAAGAAAAAAAAAACATTTAACTCATTTATCATTTATATTATACACATTATTAACTATATATTTTTTTTGTATACAAATTAGTACAAATGTCCTTTATAATAAACAAGCATTTATCACCTTTATTGTACATCTATTATATTATATTTTATATAAAAATAAATACAGACATCCTTAATATTAAATAGTGGTTTGAAATTGTTCATATTTTATGAATAAAAATTTTACTTTTTTTGGGAGATTTGCAAAAATCATTCTTCACTTTTGTTTAAAAAAAAATTTCACGATTCACATTCAAAGTAGTGTAATTTCGTAAATCATATTGAAAGATTGTATGAAATTTATTCTTACATCTAATATTGTTTAAGTTTTAACAAAAAGTATGCAAGTGAAAATTATTTGACTACAAATGTATATTTTTTCTTAAAAAAAGAAGATAAAAATTTTATATTTATTTTTAATTTGAATGATGAAATTATATCCTTTTTAATATGAGCTGTTAAAAATATTTTTTGAAAAAATGTGGAATATTTCTTTTTCTTTTTGTAATTTTTTTTTTTTTTACCAAATATTAGTCTGAAAACTAGGTAAAAATGTTACTAAGGAGTAGCTCTGAGAGGATCAAGCGGACAACGGTACAACCGTACAAGAACCTGGAACCCTCGCCGATTCTCTTTCCCGCCACCGCCGCCGCCGCCCTTTCCTTCCTTCCTTCCTTCTGACGGCCCATCAAAAGTAAATGCATTAATTCTTTTGTTACTTTTGGATTATGTATATGATAACATAAGCAAATTCATTCACTATTAATCCAAAAAAAAAAAAGAAGAAAAGTTCAATCTGATCAACTTTGTAATGCCCCTTTCCTCGCTTCTATTTGCTCTAATGAAGAAGTCTTGGAAACTTCAGACCAACCCTTTTGAAAAAGTTCGGCCCTTTTGCACTCTTATTACTTCTCCAACATCAGCCAGTAGAAAAAGATGGAGTTACTCTTTTGATGATGATGAATTTGAAGCTGAAAGTTCAGTTTACAAGCATGCTCTCAAGTTCCAGCGCCCATCCACCATTAACTATTATGCCCAACCAGTTAATTCTGTTAGCTTGATTGGCACAATTGACCGTGAATTAAGAAGAGTAAATACTCAAAATACTCAAAAGTTTGGGGTTCACACAATGCTTAAAATCAAAGCCTTTCCTCAATCTAACCACTCTTTTGGGTGAGTTTTTATCAGCACTGAATACATTTCTTCATTTATGAAATGGGTTTTTGTTTTTGGTTGTTTTGAAGTAGTCTGTGTGCTGAATGGTTGGGGGTTATAAGAGTTGAATTTAGTAGTTGTTGTGGTTGATTTAATGTGGAAAAATTCATGCTGAACAGGGTTTTGTTGAAGATGTGGGATGAGGTGGCAGAGGTGTATGCAAATCATCTGAAACCAAATGATTTTGTTTATGTAAGAGGCTGTTTAGGATCATACATGAAGGCTGACAAAAATGGTGATCCCAGGATGTTTTGTGAGGTAGAAATGCTAAGTTGATCATACTTCCAATCTGTGCAATGATATTTAGGTGTTTGTCTATAGCATTTATACTCTTGATTATTCATCATGGTTTAGAATCTTCCCGGACTGTATTCTCTGTAATAAGGAGGGTGCAACATTGGCATTTGTCTGGGTAGGTTTTATCTTTTGAGGAATTTTGACTAACTCTTCAAACTTTTCGTTGAACCTTCTGCTTCAGATGATATAAAAGTAGAGGTGTTTCATTGTTCTGTTTAATGTTCATTTTCCTTTTTCATGTGTTTCTTTAGATAGTTTACATTTTTTTCGTTTTTTCTTAATTTCCATTGAATAAGAATATTATCAGGTGTACTTCTTTACTTGTCAGAACTCAAATGGATTATGATATTCTGCTTTTTGACTTAGTTTTCCTTCTAAGATAATTTTGAGTATTATCAGTTGAACCATTCCCAGGATGAACATTCATTTGGCACTCATATGCACATGGATTCTCTCTTGAGTCCATTGTTCTTCTAAACCGTACTGATCTACAAGAAAATATCTGAGCTACTTGTACATTTTTGCATATGAAAACACACATTATTATACTATGCTTTTGTTTACATGCTTATATTTTTTTTTCTATGTTTATTTATTTCTCTTTTTATTTTCCTTTATTTAATCTTCCCTATGCAGGTTGTTGTTAAGGAAATAAATTATGTTGCAGAGAACGCTGAAAAGCCCATGCACCACGAACCTAAGAAACTGGATTTACAAGGTACAAGTTTTAGTATATCTCAAGCCATTCATATCCCGTGATCTGTTTTGGATTGTCAGCTTTGATTTGGCTTAGTTCAAATTGGGAGATCGAGTAAACTGACCTTTCTGTAGTTGATAGAGATTAGAGACACTTTTGGTCTGATCTTCTCCTGGAGTTTTGATCTATAACCTCAGATTTTAATTTGCTTTGGCAGAAGAGCTCTCTAACTTGTTAGTAACCCGCCATTTATTACTTGCATTTGACTTGAATTGTCCACATTTCTCTGTTACTTATCTGCATGCAAGAGACTGCATTTGCTATTTGGTAATTCACGTACAGAATTCTAATTTTTTAATACGCTTATTGGGATTCCATCATTTTGGTTCTAAATTTACATTTATTTGTACTTTCTGGTGAATGTTATTTAGAGAGAGAAAGAAACCGTCTTCATTTGTGGCAAGTGTTCTTTTCCAACCCTCATGACTGGAGGGATCTCCGGTGGCACAAGAAAAATCCTAAACAGCCAGATTTCAAACACAAGGGCACCGATGAAGCTCTATGGCTATCGTGCAATGATCCACCATGGGTCAAAAGACAACTTCAGTTACTTGATTCTGAATTGGCTAGAGTTAAGTTAGGACGAAGAGACACGAGTTCCACATCTCACTTGTCCCTTCTTGTGGATGATAACATAGAAGGAATTGGGGAAATCTAGTAGAGGATCAGAAATGAAGCATCGAGCTTAAGTGACAGTGGCCTTAATCTAGTGGGATAATTCCAAATATGCATACTGCTTTTGACATGGCTGATTGGTCTCTCTTTCGAATGAGAGGCGAGAAGTCATGAATGTGGGAGGCGTAAGCTCATGTGCTGCTTTTATGGCTTTGGATCTGAGAAGGTTTTGTAGCCAAGAGCTATAATATTTTTGGAGGCAGCTCCATGTAAATCTCATTGTCCAGACCTTCCTTTTAGTAAGGTGGTGCAGAGCGTTTGATAATAGGCTTTACCTGTCTAAATTGCTTATTATGAATATATGGAAATATTACAGAAGCTTCTTTCAAAAACATATTTCTATTTACTGCACAGAGAAATCTTATTCATTGCAATCTTAGCAAAAGTATTTCTTCATTTGTTTGATATTCTTTGTTTCTTTTGTATCCTTTTGTTCTTTGGAGATCTTCAAATGGTAATACTAACTTGAGACAGACAATCAGTTCTTTCGGTGGATTGGAACGCAGCACATGATGTAGAAATTTTGCTTCTTAATAAGTTTAGCAAAACACTCAAAAGGAGTCATCAGATTCATATTCTGAAAGAAAACTACATTCTGATTCTTCTCCTGATTGAAATCCAACTATTTTCTGTTCACAATCCAAAGGAGAAGTCATTAAATCATCCACCTTTATGCCCCCCTCCTTGTCTTTCTTGTATAATCCCCTGCTCCGGTCCAAAAATCCTTCTTTCAACATGCTAACGTATTTCTGTCTTACATCAACCAGAGGATGTTTCTCAATTAGTTGATCACGATCATATGCTTCCCTAAGAACAACAGTCTGTGCATCATCTTTTCTTGAAATGTAAAATATCCCCGGATGTCGTTCAAATGCCTTTGTGAACTTTTGAGGCAATCCCAATGGTTTACGCAGATTACTCACATTTTTCCGTTCAATTTTCTTCTGCAAGGTAAGGTGCAGAAGCTCATGAAAGACTCCCACGATCCTCTTCTCAGATACATCTGTACGAGGATCCAAATGCGAGGCATCCACATAAGGAGAAGTATAAGGGAGCTTCTGCCATTCCTCTAACCACTTCATGCATTTCCTCTTTAACCCAAAACCTCTCGTGAATCCAATTGGAAACGCCAGCACACCACTGTTTTCCACATCAGAACCTGAGTTCCTCTCCAAATGGGATAATGCCAGGCTTTTATCCCAGTTTACAAGCTTCAGGGCATCACGACCATCATCGAGTTTAACCATTTTGAAAACGTCCAAATGTCCCTTGATGAACGTGTTCTCATAGTCATACGACAACCCAAAATCCCATTTCAGCTGATCAATCGTCTGTAATGGAAGCGTTCTATTTTTACATAGCATCAGTAGTTTCTTGAATCTGTTTAGAATATCCACTTCACAACGCTGAAATGCGATAACTTCGAATTCATAAGCTTCTAAGGCTTCAGAGGATAACTTAAACCAGGGCACGCGAGTGCCACCACTATCAGCAATATGCAACTCTTGGAATATATTCGGGTATTTTCTCATAAATGTAGAGATTTTGAGTCCATCTGGGAGGACTAATTGGCCCCTACTACGCGAGAGGTGATAAATGGGCATACAACCATTAGGGTTCGACGCAATGATGGAGATGAGTACACAGGCAGCTTTGAGCTCTCTCCCTCCAGAGACTGCATTGTCTAAAACACGGTCTTTTGCCCATTTCAGCTTCACGTTTACCAGTGTGCGTTTCTGACAATAGTTATATACGGCTCTTTGCAACATTTTCTCAAACATCTAGATTGCATGAAATTTTAATGCAAAAACAAATCTCGAGAATAAATCCAGGCACAGCAACATATGATCCCTGACTAAAAAGGAGTGATTCTTACACATGGAGAGATTACAGAATTTGAATATGGTGGGATTGCAGAATTTGAATGCCTATAAGTATTAGACTGCGGTTTGGACAGAGCCGGCACGGCTGGCAGCCTCCAAAAGAAAATTTCACGCCTTCAAAAACACGTAATATTATATGCAACGAAAAGAAATGCCATGCCCATGCCCATGCCTATCTTCACTACCAATGCCCTCGGTGCCCTGCTCAACTCGGCCGTGTCAACTCACTCATCTCTCCAACTCGGCCGAGCCGTTCACGCCAAAATCGTCCGAACTCTTGGCCAAACTGAGCTCCCTCCGTTCCTCACAAACCACCTTATCAACATGTACTCCAAACTCGACCGAGTCGACACAGCTGAAATCGTCCTCCGACTCACCGCTCCCACGTCCCGCTCCGTTGTCAGCTGGACCTCTATAATCGCCGGCTCTGTCCAAAACGGTCACTTCAGCTCTGCCCTTACACAGTTCAATAACATGCGCAGCGTTGACAATGTCCTCCCCAATGACTTCACATTTCCCTGCCTGTTCAAAGCCTCCGCTTCCTTGAACGCCCCATTCCTCGGGCAACAGTTTCATGCTTTAGCAGTGAAGTTGGAATTGGCCGACGACGTTTTTGTTGCGTGCAGCGCATTTGATATGTACTTTAAAACTGATCTAGTTGAAGATGCATCTAAATTGTTTGATAAAATGCCTTACAGAAATATTGCTACTTGGAATGCTTGTATTTGCAATGCTGTGCTTAATGGCAAGTCTAATGAAGCTGTTAATAAATTTGTTGAGCTTTTACATGGAGGAGAGGATTCTCCAAATTCGATTACTTTTTGTGCCATCTTGAATGCTTTTGCAGACTGTTTGAATTTAAAGCTTGGACAGCAGTTACATTGTTATGTTATTCAATATGGTTACGAAGGGGATGTGGCGGTATTAAATGGGTTGATTGACTTTTATGGGAAGTGCAAGGAGGTGAATTTTTCTGAGAGTGTTTTTGAGGGGATGAGGGAAAGGAATAGTGTGTCTTGGTGTAGCATGGTGTCTGTGTATGAGCAGAATCATATGGAGGAGAAGGCGTGCGAGTTATTTGTGGAAGCGAGGAAAAGGGAGATTGAACCGACAGATTTTTTGGTTTCGAGTGTTCTAAGCGCATGTGCAGGTCTAGCAGGGCTCGAGTTGGGAAGGGCTGTTCATGCACTTGCTGTGAAGGCTTGTATTGAAAGAGAGGTGTTTGTTGGGAGTGCATTGGTAGACATGTATGGAAAATGTGGGAGCATAGAGGATTGCAAGCGGGCATTTTATGAGATGCCAGAAAGGAACCTGATTACATGGAATGCGTTGATTGGTGGGTATGCTCATCAAGGGCATGCTGATATGGCTTTGGAATTGTTTCAGGAGATGACGAGTGGAAGTTGTACTGTCATACCTAATTATGTGACATTGGTGTGTGTTTTGACAGCGTGTAGTCGGGGTGGAATTGTTAACATGGGGATGGATATTTTTGAGTCAATGAGAGGGAAATATGGCATTGAACCTGGGGCTGAGCATTATGCTTGTGTGGTAGACATGCTGGGGCGAGCTGGGTTGGTTGAGCGTGCCTATGAGTTTATAAAGAGCATGCCGATCCGTCAGACAATTTCAGTTTGGGGAGCGCTTTTAGGGGCATGCAAAGTGTACAGGCAACCAGAATTGGGCAAGATTGCAGCTGAAAAGTTATTTGAACTTGATCCAACGGACTCTGGCAATCGTGTTCTACTGTCTAATATGTTTGCAGCTGCTGGCAGGTAATTCCAGATCCTTGTCAAGCGACATTTAATTGAAGATTCAATTCTTGGACACTAGTAAATAACGTTGTGGATTGAGCACTTATTCAATTATATCATGATGATTTAAGCTGTTGATTGATGCTTATGCACAATTAATTAAACTGTCATTAATTTGTTGCTTTTGTGGTGTTTATTTACTCTCATTCGAACCTAGCTGTTGTTGGCTATAAATGCAGGTGGGAAGAGGCCAACCTTGTAAGGGAAGAGTTAAAGGGTGTAGGAATCAAAAAGGGTACTGGATATAGTTGGCTCTCTGTCAAGAACTCTGTCCATGTATTCCAAGCAAAAGATACATCTCACGACCGATATCCTGAGATTCAGGCAATGCTAGATAAGTTAAAGAAAGATATGAAAGCTGCTGGATATTTTCCTGACACAGACGTTGCACTCTATGATTTAGAAGAGGAAGAGAAAGAATCAGAAGTTGGGTATCACAGTGAAAAGATTGCACTTGCATTTGGCCTCATTGCCCTCCCATCTGGAGTTCCTATAAGGATAACGAAGAACCTAAGGGTTTGTGTTGATTGTCACAGTGCTATAAAATTCATCTCAGGCATTGTTAACAGAGAAATTGTTGTGAGGGACAACAACCGGTTTCATCATTTTAAGGACAATCAATGCTCTTGCGGTGATTATTGGTGACCTTTTGGACTTCTGTACTAATTTCCACTTGGAGGGAGTTTCTGTTCAAAGACACGCACACTGATGCTTTATCTTTCGATTTTACATGCCTTGATCTTCTACATACCTTTCAAAAAAATATGCCTTGACTTGTTAGCAATTGTAGCTGGTTGCAATTGAGGGCACTGAGTTGTAGCCGAGCATCAATGGAGATCTTTTTTTTGAGCTGCAAAGGATTTGATTCGCGAAATTCAAGAGTTGAACCCAGATAGATTTTGTGGAAAAGCTTGAAAGCCTACAGGAGTACTATCTGACAGATGGGAATTGCTGCAAAAGGATCGAGCTTCTACCATTTACCCTGGCTTCCTCTCATACCAGGTTTCCTTAGATTCTTTCTATGAGGAGAACGTGCTCTTTAATTATGGGAGTGGTTCCATTATCTCATAAAATGCTAGCATGGTATGTTTTGACCTCGTTAACTTTCTATTGATTTTTGTTAATAAATCATAATGATCGCAAAGAACCAGCAGTTCTAGTTACAGTTGATGCAATTTCCACATTCATTTGTTTGAGGTGTCACATTTCACAACCTCTTTGTAAGCGAAAGCCAAGATTTTATAAGAAACTATTTACTTTGTTAAGCACCAGTAGGAATACCAAAGCATCCAGCAGGTTAAGTTCATATCATTTGACAACGATTTTCTGTTTCTGTAGGCTGCTATACTCAGAACTCCAAGAGGTTTCATTTGTTTAGTTGGTAAAGACGGCTCAATGCAGATGTGATTTTTTTGACAACAAACATGAATTACTGCATATTATGCTTGGAACAATGTAACCTTGAAGTTACTGCAATTATGGAGATAGTCCAGAAGCTATTATCATTGTGGCTGAAGCAAAGCATGCTGAATGAATAAACCCGTCAGCATCTTACATAGTCTTCTACTGCATAATGATGTGGTAAAGGGTGGGAAAGAAAAAAGGTAACAGCAGAGTAGCAGCAAAGAAATAGGATCTCTTGTATCTTTTTTTTAACTTTTTGCTGTTTTGTATGTAACTATTCTTCGGTAGTCAGTTCATTTCTTAGTAAAAGTTACAATTTCTTGTATAGGAAGTGGTAATAAACAAATAGCCGAAATTAGATTATTTTTTTTTTAAATTTATTCTTCTATTGAAGGTCAATTTTTTTAGCAGAAGTTGCAACTTTTTCCAGATGTTCAGAGATTTAGAAATGTTTTGGAACAGCTGAAACAGCCATTTCTTGCTTTGTGGTTAAATTTCAACTTAATAGAATCTTGGTATGTCAAGTTTGTTTGTACACACTGAAGCTGAAGACCTGACCAAACAAACTCAGTGTAGTCCTTCATTTAAACACTGACAGAAATTTATGCCTCAAAAGCAAGCAAGGCAGTAAAAAATAAAAAGCAAAATGAAGAAGAAGAATATTGCTGTTGTACGTCATTTCTATCATAAAAATATGGAAGTTTTTCAAAAATTACAAAGAAAAAAAAATCTACTCATATCATCTGCTTTGAGAACAGTCAAAATCTTCGAACAAAAGGGGCTTATAAAGGAAGTAAAATAAGGGAAAAGGTATCGCAATGGCAGAATGATGTATTTCAGAGATACAGTAAGAACCGGTGGCATCAATAAAAGTGCCATCACGTTGAATACTTCTAATGCAAGAAATGAAAATACTACGTTCGAGAAGTAAACGATTCCTTCGACGAGAATAATTTCACTCTCCTTGTAAGATCCCTCATGGCATCGATAATAAGAGACTTTTTTTGGATTCTGAACCGGATAGCCAACTCGGTTGAAGCAGACACCTTCTGTTTCAACAGAGACTCGTCTTCCATGAGTTTTGTAGGGAAGTGTCCAAGTGCAATGACACACAGGGCAATAACGGTGCGAAGCACTGCCATTTCATTTGTTATTCCGAGAGGAGCTTCAACAGATAATGATTGAAGAGCATTCAAATCATGTTTCTGTACTACTTCCTTGTCATTTGACAGGAAAACTCTCAGGGCAGCCAACAGACGGCCATCTACTAATTCCAATCCTCCTAAGCTTACCTTCATTAGTTAAAAACAAGTTCATTAATTTTCTGGAAAGATTTTAAGATCGTAGACAGGAATTAATTACCAAGGAGAACAAAAGCACTCAACTTAAAACTCTGCTATAATATTCCAGCTCATATGATTGTATATTACAAAGTTAATAGAGCTTCTTGAAAGGAGTTTCTGCCTCAACATTATGGACACATGTAAAAAGCTTTAGAGTCAAGGTATGTACTTTCCCATGCAAGATTGCTTCTGATAGTAAAACTGGATAGCGAAGTTGTGTAAATGCTTTTGAAATCAACAAAAATGTAAACATGAACATAGCAATGAAAGATGACATCTGGCTTTCAGTTCATGTGAAAACAGAAGGAGAGAAAGCACGAAGCAAACCTTTAGTGATTGAGAATCTTCTCCATCAAGATTCAGCAGAGATAAAATTTGCAGCTGCCATGGAGATGGGGAAGAGAAGTTCGGAGAAGATATCCCAGCGGCCATGCTAGCAGCATCCAGAAGAGCTGAGTCATACTTAAGCTCAATGCAGTCGTAGGGATTTGAGGGTATCACAAATCCATAATCCAGAAGAAAGAGATCATTACTCAAATTCCCATAGTTAAGTAGTAATAGATCATCTTGTTTTATTTGTGTTCCTGCAACAACCTGGTAAGCAAAGAGCACAATAAAAAAATCAATAAGAAATCTTTTCTTCATCTATTGGCTTCAGCAGACAAAGCAAAGACTTGAAAAAAGTAGAAAAGAATTCCATGCCTTCACAAACATTCTCCCATTTGGTGCATCTTGTTCCTGGATGATTTCAGCATTTGGGCTGAAGCTGTGGTTGCACATATCAATTAGTGGAAGCATCATGGGGACATCAATATGTGTCCCATCTGGCCGTTTGTTGCCATACAAGCGGAATGCTCGAGAAGAAACAGAAGACATGGCCCAACCAAGTGAAGATGCATCCACATCTTGGCCTTCAAACGGGTGATAATCAATTTTCAGATTTTGAAGTTCCCCTTTCACTACTTGCTCAAAGTCAAGAAGAAACCGACATCTTTTATTCACCTGGAACAAGATAACCATTACTTCTTTTAACCAATACTTCAGAATCCAGAATTCACAGAACTACCTACACCCATTTAACAAAAGTTTGACAGATTTGGGATCAGACTATGTTTAACTCAATCAGAAGTAAGTATGATTTGCACTTCATCCTGCTACAGTTTTGAGATTATACTATTACACTAAATTTCTTAATACCATAGCTTTCACATTATGTAGTTAATTATGTCCAAATGAGCATGAAGCATGAGACTAAGTAGATACCTGATGAAGTAATGGAGCATACTGCAAGTTCTTTATATCTTCTCCTTGGAAGAAAATGGGAACACTATAAGTTTCCGGAAGATTGCTAATGTACGGCCACCAGAAGGAGCCCTTTTTCGCTCTTTCTTGCAACAGCCTCAAACCCAATTTCATAGCCCACAGCTCCTCTGTCAAATGCTCCAAGAGTCCAATTTACTCCTTATATTCAAAATTCAAGAGCCAAATTTATGAAGAATAGAGACACCAACCTATATTTATAGAAAGAGGAACCTATGTGCTAAAGCAAAGGAAAGAATTGTTCAAAAATTGCAAATTAATTCATATATGCTCAAAATTGGTATATAAAACCATTAAAAACGGAAACTTGAAAATGTACAAATGACTATATTCATACAACATCATTGCATGTCAAGACAAAAAATGAGCATAAAAATGCAATCTTGACAACTCTAAACAGGCAAAACAAAATAAAGTAGTAACAAGAAGAACTCATACCAGGAACATGTTGAGCAAGTTTAACAATAGAAGAGTAGGAACCCTTTTCAGAATCAGCTTCAGAAGTCCCGAACTTCAATGGGATATGATCAGGAAGAACAATAAGATCAGACCCTTTTGGAATTTCTTCAGTTGCCATTAGTCCAAGGCCATAGGAAGAGTCGAGTTGCTGCGCTATCTTCACTGCCTGGTGTACAAGCCCACCTTCTCTTTTCACCCATTTGATAAGGTCTGGTGGCTGTGGCACTAAACGGCCAGGATACGGGCTGCCGGCGGCGGCGCAGCTCAGTGGCCGGACTTGGGATAGTGAGGTGGCCATCAGCATAGCTTTGATGGACATTTTTGTTTTTTATTTTATAATTTTTTTTTTCTCACAAGGGTACAAATCACTTGTAAAGGTTTTAGTATTATATTCTTGCGGATATTGGAAATTCAACCCATTGGGCTCAACTAGAGATGAGCCTAATGAGGAGGAAACATATTCATAATGTTCTTTAAAACTTCAAGATCAGTGATTCGAACTTCCCCAACAATATTTTTTCATCCCTTTATTCGAAGATTTTGCCTGTAATATTGCAATAGTACAAATCAGCGTCACAACTCTAACCGAGGTCCAAGACAAGAGATGTTCCCAAGTGCAACAAGAATTGATTGTAATAGATTAAGTTTTAAAAAAAAAATTCACCAGTACACTATCTAAAATTCTTAATCATTCAAATAAGAGATTCTTTTGAAAAGAAATTGGAATTGCACAATCAATCATTTTTTGATATGGTTTGATATATTCAATTAGAAATGTATTAATACAACTTTGTCGTTGCGGGTTACAATTCACCTTGTGACTCATTTTTTGGGTTGAGCGTTTTTCAAATATTGATTAATCTATCACTCGATCACAGGTCAATTTGTCATTGTCTGACAGTTGCTATAGCACAGAGTTAGCCGAGGCTTTTCTTCGAGTCAATCATGATCGCGCACTCAATGAAAGAGCTTTACAAGTGACATTGCTGTCAAAATTGACAATGTAACTTAGCTTTGTTCTCCTTCTGCTGTCCATTTTCAACTCGTTCCATAGAGTAATTGAGAAATCTTGGATGTAGTATCTATTAAAAACAATCAAATAAAGCACAATGAGTAGAACTTGTTTCATGTGATTTTGATATTGCCATTGCTATGCCTAATGGCTCATCTTGCAACTACAATTACGTTTAGTAAAACATTTGATCATTTTTTTTTCACTATATTAATTTTGCACTTTTTTGTTTGTATTAATTCATTCAATTTTCATTTACTTTTTACCCCTAAAACAGAAAATGTTATAGTCTTAAGAGTTATAGCTCTCAATCTATCATCCCTGTCTGAAATATATTAGCAAAAGATCATTCAAATTGTTGCAATCATAGTGTAATGTTGGTTTATGACACAACTTTTTAAGTACATAAAATGCAATATCAAATGCTAGCAATTCAGACTAAAATGTTAACACAATATTCAAATCGAAGTTTTGACCACACAACCTTAAAAGCAAAATGACAAGACAAGAATATATTTGCACCAAAACCTTGTGCTGTTCTAAATCCAACACAAGGAATCATGAGACGATTGGAACAAATTCCAATCAAATGAAAGCATGAAACAGCATCAGAATATTTGTAGCAAATAAGAACAAATGAAAGAATATAAAAGGATCAGGATAGTTTTTACTTAACTCAATATCTTATTCATTCAAACAAATACTTAATTCCAAGAAAAGCCGACCAAGATTGGACATCAATTTATTCAAATATAAGAAATCAAATGAAACCAAGAATGGCAGGCTGTTCATATATAAACTCTTAAAAACAAGATTAGAAAAACATGAAAACCAAGGCTAATGCTTATATTATCTCATCCAAGATCAACAAACTATTGAACAACTGACAAAATCATACATATGACGTCCTTATGAACTCCAACATCATAAACAATAGCAATAACTATCCCTTTTATCCCATTAAATACTACTTTAGTCGATTTTATATAATTTTTAATGTGACTTATATCATAAAATTCAATAAAACTTTTACAAGCAACCTAAAAACATTGTAAAAATAAAAAATTTAAAGAAAAAAAAGGATATAGAACAAAATTCAGAATCATTAAAAGAAAACAAAAGCTCTCTTCAAAGGGGCAAAAAAAAAAAAAAAAAAAAGAATTTGCATATCAAAGAAAAGAATATGCATCACTGAATTAAATTTCATTAACGATGAAAATATATCAACATTTCCAATTGTAACGAATGTAACACTAATTATTGTCTTTTCATAAGAAGTTATAATATATAACAAAACAAAACAAAAAAAAGAAAAGAAAAAACGTAATGAACAATGATGAAAAAGAAAGAAATTAAAGTAACATAAAATATTCATCATCAATGCACAATAATGATGAACCGTTTTCCTTAAATCTTAGGCTCAGACGAATCAAAACGTGAGCCCATCATCATCATAACCTTAAACTCTTCAAAACTGATCATTCCATCACCATTAGCATCAACCCCACAAATCATTTTTTTGCATTCAGCCAATGAACAATCTTCCCCTAGACTCTTCAAAACATTCTGCAATTCATCAGCAGAAATCGAACCATTCTTGTCAATATCAAAAACAGAGAATGCATCCTTCAAATTCGACAAAACTTCATCAGAATCAACATCTTTCGTATTCAATTCAATAAACTCTTGCAAGTTAATGAATCCATCGCCATCTGAATCAACTTCTTTGATCATCATATCCAACTCTTCCTCTGAGGAAGGATGTCCAAGGCTACCCATGATGGAACCAAGCTCAGAGGATGAGATCTTTCCATCACCATTAACATCAAATTTCTTGAAAACTTGTTCGAGTTCTTCCTCAATTCTTGCTCTAGATTGAAGCGAGGACGATCTTGAAATGTTTGGGGATTGATTTGCAGAAGGGGATCGTTGTAATTTCTTTTTCTTGTAACTAAACAATGCCTTTAGTCCCATGATGATCAATCAAGAACAACCAATGAAGGGAGGCTGGCGCTGGTTTTTTGGGCTGTTTTTTTTTTTTTTTTTTTGAATGAAGAGAAAAAAAAGATTGAAAGATAAAAAGAGAGCAATGAAGGGATGTAAGATATGGGATCGCTCGAATTCTTGAAATTCTGTTAAGAGCAAAAGACTGCGTGATTGCACGATGGGATTAGGAAATTGAAGAGTGGGTGGGAAGGTGGGCAAGGGAGGGAGAATCGGACTGTCCGTACAGTTCGGTAATATTGATAATTGTGGATCATGGGATGTACTATAATTCTTAAGCCAATATATATAATAAGAATAAAAGATTTTTTTTTCTTTTATTGGAGTTAAAATTGTTAAGATGGCCAATTAATCCAAGATTTGTAAATTGGAGAGAGGAAATTATTTTTGAGATTTTTTTTTTATTTTTAGGAAAGCAAATTCTAGAAATTTTATATTTTTTAGCCAAAGGAAAATAGAATATTTGAAATTTTTGGAGAGGAAGTTTCACTCTAAACTCCCTTAAATCTCCCTTAAATCAGCCAATGGTTAAAAGATCTAATTCCTCGTTTTTTTTATATATTTGATTCAATTAAAAGTGGACATATAGCTTGAATTAGAAAAAAAAGGGGAATTTAGAATATTTATGTACATCTCAAAAGAGTAATAGAAAATGTTCTTGTGTGATTTTGATATATATATATATATAAATTTTTCAGTACAAAACGATGAAGTCGAGAGAAAAAGATAGTTTTACCACTTTGAAAATCCTTGGATTTAATTGTGATTATGATTTCAATAAATCTTCTTGGTATTTTAAAATTTAAGATGATTATTTCGTATTGATTGGCATTTAAAGTTTTTCTTCACGTGGGATAATATAGGTACATTTGGTGTAATTAATGAGCATTATGAGCTATCATTATTGTATAACTAACCAATTTATATCAAAATTTCACTATTAAAAGTCACTAATTAAGTTTGCTTTTGAACCTAGTCATGTTCAAATGCATTAACTAAGGAAAGAAATTATGCATGTTTATGTAGTATGCATTGTATCAACCTAAATTATTAATGGATAAAAACTCCGGAAAAAAATCGAAAAAAGTGGACCGTTTAGGACATTCAGCTACTATTTTTAAAAATCATGATTTCAGATCAAAATATTCCTTACGTGACACTATTCATCATTCGAAATAACGTCGTTTTATATAATATAACAAAGGGTGTTGATTGTATGGATCGAAATTGAGTTAGAGAACCATATGTGTGACAAAATTTAAGTTGAAGAAGTAAAATGTTACTGTTTTTTCAAAATTAGGGAATACTTACCACAAAGTTGAATAAAGTCATTTACCCAAAAGATTATTATAGGTCCTCCCAAGAATTTATTCTAATTTGCATAAATGATTGTGGTTAAATATATATATATATATATATCATCAATTACTTAAAGAAAATACTCCAATGCATTTTTTTACAAGGTTCAAGTTCTATTGTGTAAAGGAAACTTTAAACTAGGGGCCGTTTTTTCATTTTTTTTCCCATAGGCATTCAAGATGTTCTTCATAAAACTAAAAAAAGAAAAGAAAAAGGAAAGGATATTGTCATATTTAGATAAATTAATTTTTCAAATCTAAATTATTTTAATCTTAATTAAGTCAATGAAATTATACTTTTATTTTCTTTTTTTAGATGAAATTAACAATTAGTGATATAGATGGAAAATACACCAAATCCCAAATATATATATCAAGGGGTATGATGCAATGTGTGGAATGAAGTGAAACTTGTAATTAGTACTATCCTAAAATCAAATGCAAGCATCATCAATTTGGACACATTCATATTTTAATTAGTCGTTATTTTAATTTATGCATTCTGATACACAAATCAACATAGGAGTTAAAGACAAGTGATCAGAAAACATCAATAAAGTTCTAATAAGAAGATAAATTATTATTTTTTTTATGAGCTTCAATTTGTACAAGTTTTAATGCAGTAACATCTGCGATGAAGGCCCCTGCAATGTCCGTCGTCAAAGCCTTCATCTTGGCAAACTGCAGCACAATTATTGCTCATGATGCAGATACCATGAAATCGCTTGCTCAAAACCTCACACTTCCTTTCCCCTTCCTCTGTCACTGTTATTGGCCCCATATCTGTACAAGAAATAATCAAGAAATTTAAAATTTGATAGATTAATTTGATCTTCTACGTTTAATTAATGTGAGTTGTGAATTGTGATTTGTAAATATAATATATAGTTATTATTTTAACAATATAATTAAGGAATTAAACGTGTTCAAATTGAATAATAACATATTACATTGGGACCAAATAAAATGTAAAAAATTGACCAACTAATTTTTCCCAATGGATCTTTCGTGATATATATATATTTTTGTTTTAATCCCTATAACATTTTATATAAATGTATCATGTATCTTATCATTAAAGATATAAACGGTTAATGATTATTATTAGATATAATAAAAATAAGTGTGATGCATTTATATAAATGTTATAGGAAGTGAAATACGGAGCGTTACAATAAATCGGGATGATAATTTTTCTTTAAAAAAACAGATTTTATATAGGGTACAAATAACGAAATATCAAACAAATTGACCAAATGAAAATATATCCATTTCTTGAAAATTATATATATTTGAGTAAAGAAATTGGCAAAGATGATCAATTAATTACCATTGGCCATGACAAGCACCACAAAAAGTGCAACTGTTATTACTATAGTTGGCATGAAGTTCTTCATCTTGTGAAACGAATGAATGATTTTCAGAGAGAGGGGGAGATGATGGCACCAAAGTGAGATAATTTGGTGAAGAGAGTGAGTTTCTAAGTGAGCTAATTTGCATTTATAAGGTTTGTTTCAAAGAATTAATAAATGCCAGTAAAACATTTCCCTTTCTTTTTTTTTTGTTTTTTATATTCAAAGAATTAATTGCAAGAACACATTGATCGATGATCAAGAGATGAAAATGGTGGATATAGATCACAAAGATCGATGCTAGCTATTGTAGCTTCGTGGGGTAATCTAATACACCATTAATGGTAGCAAGAGAAATGAGATTGCATGCATGAAGAGTATGTTTCATTCTGTGAGGCAAATTACTATAATCATCCTCATTTTGGAGTTTGTTTTACTTTCATATGGAATCTTTAAAATGTTTTATTTTCTCCATTATGTTACAATTTGGATTATAAATCGTATTTTATCTATATACTTTCTATTTAAAATCCAATTTGAACAATTATTTAACACAAAAATAAAAATGCATAAAAATTGATAAAATTAAATATGTGAATATCAAATTAACTAAAAATGGATTTTCTTACATTAAAAGTAAACAAAAATGACAATTGAAAATCAAAATTACAACGAGAAATGAAAATGAAACATTTTAAAGATTGATCACTAAGGCAAAATAAACCTCCAAATTTTTATAATAATAAATAAAAGTTATTAGACTCCATTTATTGAAAATAAACTATAATGATATAAATATTGATTTGATTGTATATAATATTGCAAAAAATACACACTTGAATTTTAAAAAAAAAAAAATTACGGCCCTCTTTATAAATCTTTTATGTCATTTCTATACGTTTTAATGAATTATTAGTTTAAAAATACTAGTTAATTATATTTTTTTAGGATTTTATGATTTATATAATCCAAATTATAATCTGATTCTATGTAGGATCTAGATTTTATAATCCGATTTATGATTTTTATATAACAAAAATTATAATATGATTCTATGTAGGATCTAGATTTTATAATCCGATTCTATTCTGTGTAGGTTCAAATTTTAGAAACCTTATTCAGCCTTTGAATATCACCAAATCATAATCTGATTCTATGTCGGATCTAGATTTTATAATCCGATTCTGTGTAGAAACATATTTTTGAAACCTTATTCAGCCTTTCAACCCAAGAATGTTTTGGTATGTTAGCAATATTTCTCTCATGGTTGTGACATAGATCCACTATGCAGAGAGGATGCAACTGATCAATGGAGTTCATCAATCCTAAATCAATGTCTGATTTCCTATGCAATTTAGAATTCATGGATCATATATTTCTAACATATATATATATTCATTTGATGTTTGCCTTGAACAAAATAAAGAAAAGAACAAATCCCTATATTGGATGGATCGATCAAGAAAAGCTAGATCATCTACTAAAAGCGTTGAGCGTGCCTATGAGTTTAAAATTTCTTACTATCAATTTTTTTCACACCGTTCACTAGATATCATATTGGCAATGAGATGGGTGCAAAAAATAGTACGAAAATAGCCAACTTAGCCATGTTTTTGAAACTTTTTATTTTTGCCAAAAATGTGTGTGTTATAGCTAATCAAAATTGCCAATTTTTAAAAATTTCTTATTGTCCAATTTTTCAAACCGTTCACTAGATACATTGCAAGTGAGATGGGTGCAAAAAGTGGCAAGAAAACGGCCAACATAGGCACGTTTTTTTATTTTTTTTCAAAACGTGTGTATTACAACCCTTCAAAATTACCAATTTTTGAAAATTTCTTACAATCCATTTTTCTTACATTGTTCTTAGATATCATGTTGCCAAGTGAGACGGGTTCAAAAAAAGGTACGAAAACAGCTAAATTAGGAAGGTTTTAAAACTTTTTACTTTTGCCCAAAACGTATGTGTGATACTTAATAAAAATTGCCAATTTTTGTAAATTTCTTACTATATATTTTTTTTTACACCGTTCACTATATATCATGTTATCAAATGAGACGGATACAAAAAACGGCACAAAAGCAACAAATATAGGCATGTTTTTGAAACTTTTTATTTTTGCCCAAACTGTGTGTTTATTGCCCATAAAAATTGCCAATTTTTGAAAATTTGTTTTCTATCCATTTTTTTTACACCGTTCACTAGATATCATGTTGGCAATGAACGGAAGCAAAAAATAGCACGAAAACAGCAAGCTAAAACACATTTTTAAAGCTTCTTATTTTTGCCAAAAAATGCGTGTATTCTCATCAAAATTGCGAATTTTGAAATTTTTTTACTCTTTATTTTTTTCACATGGTTCACTAGATATCATTTTTGCAAATGAGATGAGCACAAATAGCGGCACAAAAACGGCCAACTTAGGCACGTTTTTGAAACTTTTTATTTTTTTCGAAAATGAGTGTATTATAACAATTCAAAAATGCCAATTTTTGAAATTTTCTTACAATCCATTTTTTTCACACAATTCCTTAGATATCATATTGGCAAGTGAGATGGGTGCAAAAAAGGGCATGAAAACAACTAAATTAGGAAGGTTTTAAAAACTTTTAACTTTTTCCAAAAACGCGCATGTTATACTCAATAAAAATTGCCAATTTTTGAAAATTTCTTACTATCTATTTTTTTTTCACATTGTTCACTAGATATTATATTGGCAAATGAGACGGGTGAAAAAAAGGCATGAAAACGACAAACATGGGAATGTTTTTGAAACTTTTTATTTTTTTCCAAAACGCGTGTATTATACCCTTCAAATATGCCAATTTTTGAAAATTTTGTGCAATCCATTTTTTTCAAACCGTTCCTTGTATATTATATTGGTAAGTGATTCGAATGCAAAAAAGGGCACAAAACTAGCTAAATTAGGAAGGTTTTTAAAACTTTTCACTTTTGCCCAAAATGTGTGTATTATACTCAATCAAAATTCCCAATTTTTGAAAATTTATTACTATCTATTTTTTTTCACACCGTTCACTAGATATAATGTTGGCAATGAGACAGGTGCAACAAAGGCACAAAAATGACAAACATAAGCGCGTTTTTGAAACTTTTTATTTTTGCCCAAATCGCGTGTGTTATAGCCCATTAAAATTGCCAATTTTTTAAAATTCTTACTATCCATTTTTTTCACACTGGTCACTAGATATCATGTAGGCAATGAGACAAGTGTAAAAAATAGCAAAAATTAGCCAACTTCGACACGTTTTTGAAACCTTTTATTTTTACTAAAAATGCGTGTGTTATTGCCTATCAAAATTGCCAGAATTTGAAAATTTCTTATTGTCCATTTTTCACGCCATTCATTAGATATCACTTTTTCCAATTGAGATGGGTGCAAAAAGCGGCACAAAAACGGCCATTTTAGGCACGTTTAGAAACTTTTTATTTTTTTTCAAAACGCGTGTATTATAACCCTTCAAATTGCAAATTTTTGAAAATTTCTTACAATCCATTTTTTTAAACTTTTCCTTATATATCATGTTGGCAAGTGATTTGGGTGCAAAAAGGGCACGAAAATAACTAAATTAGGAAGGTTTTTAAAACTTTTTACTTTTGCCTAAAACACGTGTTTTATACATGATAAAAATTGCCAATTTTTGAAAATTGCTTACTATCTATTTTTTTCACATCATTCAATAGATATTACATTGGTAAATGAGACAAGTGCAAAAAATGATACGAAAACGACAAACATATGCACGTTTTTTAAACCTTTTATTTTTGCCCGAAATGCGTGTGTTATAGCCTTTAAAAATTGACAAATTTTGAAATTTCTTACTATCCATTTTTTTCACACCGTTCACTAGATATCATGTTGGCAATGAGACGGGGGCAAAAAAGACTACGGAAATAGCTAACTTAGACACGTTTTTGAAACTTTTTATTTTTGCAAAAAATGCGTGTGTTATAGCCATCAAAATTGCCAATTTTTGAAAATTTTTTACTGTCCATTTTTTTCACACCGTTCACTAGATATCATTTTTTCAAGTGAGATGGGTGCAAAAGGTGGTTTGAAAATGGTGAAAATGGTCAACTTAGGCACGTTTTTGACATTTTTTTGCCAAAACTCGTGTATTATAACTCTTTAAAATTGCCAATTCTTGAAAATTTCTTACAATCCATTTTTTTCAATTTGTTAGATATCATGTTGGCAAGTGAGACGGGTGCAAAAAGGTTACGAAAACAGCTAAATTAGGAAGGTTTCAAAAACTCTTTACTTATGCCCAAAACGCGTGTGTGATTCTCAAAAAAAATTGCCAATTTTGAAAATTTCTTCTTATCTATTTTTTCACCCCGTTCACTCGATATCATGTTGGCAAAGACGGGTGAAAAAAAGGCACGAAAATAGCAAACATAGGCACGTTTTTGAAACTTTTTATTTTTGCCCAAAACACGTGTTATAGCACATAAAATTGCCAATTTTTGAAAATTTCTTACAATCTATTTTTTCATACCATTCATTAGATGTCATGTTGGCAATGAGACGGTGGTCGTGTCCTTATGCAATCAAAATTAAAACCCACTCTTCACTAATATAGCAATGGAGCAAGGTCGTCTCCCAAGGGAGCGGCTGTATCTTTCCTTCAAACTTGTCACAAACAAATATTAGAAACAAATAAATGAAATGAATTACAAGAGAATTTAATCAATAAGAAAGAAAATCCAGTTAAATCATTGAATCCACACTAATTAAAAACTTGATCCTTGATGCAAATATTAAACATGTAATTTAAATAAACCAGTTATAGTTATCGAGAACGCCACTGACATAACCTCATTTCTCCTTACTTGTCGGCAATTAAAAGAATGCCTTATTAATTACTCTCTAATTAATAAACAATCTAAGAGTACGCCTCATTAGATTTAATTAATTAACAGCATTAAGATGAGAGAAACCCGATTATGATATGCTCATATGGACGCTATATGTCCATACCATCCCCTTATGCCTATAGTCGATGAATGACAGTCTTATCACTTATTAAAACTAAATGGACAATTACGGATCCACCGTTTTAATTGACATTAGAATTTCCTATAATCAATTAAATACTGCGCAATATTCAACAATCATAGAAAATTCGTAAACCCTCTATCACAGAACATAAAAAGGTACTTATTTTACATATTTATTAAAATCTAATTAGATCTCACAAGATTTAATTAGTGTTTCATCAATAATTCAACTAGAAAACTAATTTAGAATAAAGACATAATTAAACAAGACTTAAAAGAATTGAAGAAAACGTCATTCATGATGAAATAGAAAATAAAGATGAACTTACCTTCAATAGAAAAAATGAAATAAATCAAAAGGATAACCTGTAGTTGACAATCTCTTGAAGATAGTTATGGTTGAAGATAATCCAATCCCAATTGCAAAGGAAATAGATAATGCTCACAACAAACGGAAGTTCACAGTTACCATGATCGTGACACACCAATGAAAGGAAAGGTATAAAGGCAAAGAGATGGGCATCCAAGAGGGAAAAATGAAGCAACCGCACACAATAGAATAGTCAATAGATTAGAGTTCTTAGTTTAGATTAGGATTTTCTCTCTCCTTTCCCTTTCACACATTTTACTGTCTTGAGGGTTTAATTGTACAGATCTTTATGGGTTGAGACAATTGCATGATATTTTATCTGTGTTTGATTATGTCTATGTTTATTGATTGTGAATTTCAATGGGCTGATTTACAATTCCTAGATCTAGAATCAATTTACGGTACCCACTGAAATTGCTCTGGATCCACTTACAATGAATTGAAATTTACATGATTTGAATATGGAAACACACCGTGCATGAGTTCTAAGGTCTGGTTTCATTGATGTTTTCATATGTACGGTACCCACTGACATATGGAGACATATCTGTAGAAGAGACTTAGAATTATTCTTGTAGAACACTTTGAACACATGAATGGATTAGCTGCCCTACCAAGGGAGATAGTCAATTCATGGGCTAGAATTGTCTTACAGAGTAGGGATCTGGGAAATCCATTTGTGCCAAGAACTTGCCCTACCAAGGGAAGTTTGAGGAGTCAGTAAACTGGGATTGAGAGAACCACCAGGTTAATTGATTCCATGACACTAGTAGTAGTCCTCTTATACATATACACAAGTCAATGATACTAAGAAGAGATCGGTACATGTTGAAATCCCTCAAGGCAGTGCTTGCATACTGAACACTAACATTTTGCATCCATTCTCACGTTGCATTCATTCATATTAGCTTGCATCTATTTTTCTTTCATTCCTTTCATTTCATGCATCTGTAGTGTCAAGTGAACAAATGGTCTCTGAACAACCAACCCTTCTCTATGGATACGATCTCTCTCGCCGCTACTACAGTAGCGTTGGGGTATTTGTTGAGGTTACGCGACTAGCCTACTAACAGATAGCTGGTTCACCCTTGAATATTGAGAGACAGTTTTGGCTATTTGGGGGGAAAGTGACATCAATAACTTCAGTCCAATTTTTTGAGACAACATCTCTAAACGATTTTGGGTCAGGAGGTTTAGGGTTAGGGATTGCCATTGAAAGCTTAATAATATTGCATATTTTTAAAGAGAAGGCAGAGATTTTTAGAGAGAAGGCAGTTGGGTTATAATATGGCTGTAGCCCACGTTTTTAGGTGAAAATGGCAAAATTCAAAAACTAACGATTTTGAATTGTTTTCATTTTATTTTCTCCTACCATCTATATTTGTAATGTGTTTTCTTCTGATTGGTGTTAAAAAACTATAAATATAAATTTTTCAGAAAATTATCATTTTTCATGGGCTATAATCTACGTTTTTTGGGTGATAATGGCAAATTTCAAAAACTGGCAATTTTGCATTGTTTTCGTTTCTTTTTTTTGCACTCATCCTTATTGGTTATGTGTTATTGACTTAATGGTGTTAAAATTATAAAGGTGTGAATTTTTTGAAAAATCATAAATTTTCGTGAGCTATAACCCTGTATTTTGGGTGAAAATGGTAAAATTCGAAAACTAGCGATTTTGCATTGTTTTCATGTCATTTTTTTCACCGACCTACTAAACGTTGCACTCACCCTATATTCGTAATGTTCTTTCTTCTGTATGGTGTTTTTTTTTTTAAAAAAAAGTTAATATATACATAACTAGAGCAAAGCAAAATACAGTGCCGGCTATATCCGTCACACTGTTACAGAGCAAATGCAATAAATATGGAGTACTACTCCATTACATGAAAGATCTATCTCAATTTATGTAAGAAAAATAGAGATAATCTACTTGAAAATTCTAGTAGATAGGCTCTATTTCCCTCTTGCTTTGAAGTCCTAATCTGAGTATTTAATCAACAAAAGGTATGAGGAGCCAGAATTTCTTTACACTATTAGCATCGCTCCAAAAGTCGCCGCAAATATTCAACTTCAATCATAAGGCGGTGAGACCAACTTGTCTCACTAAGCACATGAATGGCTACCAAGTACATGACAATGTGGAGTTCCTGGCAGACTCCAATTACATAAAAAGATGACGTTGCGTTCATCAACACCACTAAAGCAAAGACGGCAAGATTCATTGTATCACCAAGTACATGATTGATTAAGCCCAATGCATACTTTCAAAGTAAACGAAACTCTACATGATAAACAATCAGAGTTCCCCTTTCAACCAAGCAATCGAGCATCAAGAAATATTCTCGAGTTATAGCAAATATCCAAAATAGAAAAGCATATGAATATTCTGAGACCAATACCGTTTATCTGCTCATTGCAAACAAGTTAGTCATCTCTCAAGCACGTGAATTAGAAAGTATTCCACTATATGTTCTGATTAATACTCAATTTGAGTTCACAGCAGCACAGGGTCATCAAATCAGTGTTCCAAACATGAACACAAAATCAACTGCAGGATCTGGATTTTGAATTTGAATTTAAATAATGCCAAGTGTAACCGGCAAAACCTCAGATCAAAACCTCTCATCTCCAAGGAGGTAAACGAGACAAAACAGCAGCTTTTCCTCATATAGAGCACTATTCCAAAAACAAGGAAAAATTGGAGAAGGCAAGCAGCTCCACCACCCCCTAAATTAGCGTCACCGCCAGAACCACCATCTCTCACACACCAAAGTCAATTGCCACATCGAAATAAATGTTAAAGATAAGCTTACCAGCTGAGGGCCAAGCTTACCTGAAACTCTAAAGAAGATTTGTCTCTCAAAGGAACCTAGAGCTATGGTTGAGGATGAGGCAAAGGGGTGCTAAAACGAGATTCCGGCCGGAACTTGATTTTGAGCAAGGAGACTGTCTTTCTTCCGTAGAATTCCAGCTGGGGCCTGACGTTTCTTACCTCTCAGTTCAATTTCAAAGCTGGATTTGACAGATCTTGTGATGTTCAGCTCAGATCTCGGATTGTGAAGTCCCGCCTGGAGTGTTGCCAGCTGAAACTTCAGCCGATGACGCACCGATCTGACTGACGAAGCTTTGGAGCAGCTTGCTTTTGTGATGGAGCTCAGCTAGGTTCAGCTGGATCTGCATTTGGCGCTCTATAAAATGGAACCTGATTTGATGCGGGTACACAATGAATGTATGAAGGTAGGGAGAGTTTGAAAGATCTGAATAGTGAGGGAGCTAGAGTTGATTAGAGTCTAAATAAATTAATTATTGTTGGATGGTTGACCGGCTCTGGCCAAAAGGCCAGAGTCGGTGGTGGTGCAAGGCTGTAGTTAGAGAGAAGGCAGAGGTGTTAAAAAAATAGTAATGCAAAATTTTAAAAATCATCATTTTTCGTGGGCTATAACCCACGTTTTTTGGGTGAAAATAGAAAAATTAAAAAACTAGCGATTTCGCATTCTGTTCATTACATTTTTTGCACTCACCTTTAATGGTAATGTGCTATCTACTAAATGGTGTTAAAAAAATAAAAATGTAAATTTTTTAAAAAATCATCATTTTCCGTAGGCTATAACCATGTTTTTAGGTGAAAATGGAAAAATTCAAAAACTAGCGATTTTGAATTGTTTTCATTTCATTTTTTCCTACCATCTATATTTGTAATGTGTTTTCTTTTGATCGGTGTTAAAAAACTTGAAATATAAATTTTTTGAAAAATTATCATTTTTCGTGGGTTAAAACCCACGTTTTTTGGGTGAAATTTTGTTTTCGGTTCATTTTTTTGCACTCATCCTTATTGGTAATGTGTTATTGACTAAATAGTGTTTAAAATATTAAGGTGTGAATTTTTTGAAAAATCATAATTTTTTCATGGGCTATAATTCACGTATTTTGAGTGAAAATGGTAAAATTCAAAAACTAGCGATTTTGCATTGTTTTCATTTCATTTTTTTCACCCACCTACTAAACGTTGCACTCACCCTATATTCGTAATGTTATTTCTTCTGTATGGTGTTAATAAAATAGCAATGCAAATTTTTTTAAGAATTATTATTTTTCGTGGGTTATAACCCACGTTTTTTGGTTGAAAATGGAAAAATTTTAAAAACTAGCGATTTCGCATTCCGTTCATTACTTTTTTTGCACTCACCTTTAATGGTAATGTGATATCTACTGAACGGTGTTAAAAAAATAAAAATATAATTTTTTTGAAAAATCATCATTTTCCGTAGTTTTTAGGGGAAAATGGCAAAATTAAAAAACTAGCTATTTTGAATTGTTTTCATTTAATTTTTTCACCCATCTATATTTGTAATGTGTTTTTTTCTTAACGGTGTTAAAAAATAGAAATGTAAATTTTTTAAAAAAATCATAAATTTTCGTGAGCTATAACTTATGTTTTTTGGGTGAAAATGGCAAATTTTAAAAACTAGCAATTTTGCATTGTTTTCATTTCATTTTTTGTACTCATCATTATTGGTAACGTGCGATCAACTGAACGGTGTTAAAAATATAGAGGTGTGAGTTTTTTAAAAATTATCATTTTCCGTAAGCTATAACCCACGTGTTTTGGGTGAAAATGGCAAATTTAAAAAACTAGCGATTTTGCATTGTTTTCATTTCATTATTTCCACCCATCTATATTGGTAATGTGTTTTCTTCTGAATGGTGTTAAAAAATAAAAATGTAAAGTTTGCAAAAAATAATCATTTTTCGTTGGTTATAACCCACGTTTTTTCGGTGAAAATGGCAAATTTCAAAAACTAACGGTTTTGCATTGTTTTCATTTAATTTTTTGTACTCATCATTATTGGTAATGTGCGATCGACTGAACGGTGTTAAAAATATAGAGGTGTGTGTTTTTTGAAAAATCATCATTTTTCCTTTGCTATAACCCACGTATTTTTGGTGAAAATGGAAAAATTCAAACACTAGCAATTTTGCATTGTTTTCATATCATTTTTTCCACCCACCTATTGAAGTTTTACTCACCCTATATTCGGGGTTAAAAAAAAAGTAATGTAAATTTTTTAAAATCATTATTTTTCATGGTCTATAACCACGTTTTTGGGTGAAAATGGAAAAAATTCAAAAGTGAGCGATTTCGCATTCTTTTCATTACATTTTTTGCACTCACCTTTAATGGTAATGTGCTTTTTACTGAACGGTGTTAAAAAATAGAAATGTAAATTTTTAAAAAATCATCATTTTTCGTGGGTTATAACCCATGATTTTTGGGTGAAAATGTCAAAATTCAAAAAGTGGCGATTTTGCATTGTTTCCAGTTTAGTTTTTGCACTCACTGTTATTGGTAATTTGCTATTTCCTGAACAATTTTTAAAAAAATAAAAATGTAATTTTTTTAAAAAATTATTATTTTTCGTATGCTATAACCCACGTTTTTAGGTGAAAATGGCAAAATTCAAAAACTAGCGATTTTGAATTGTTTCATTTTATGTTCTCCACCCAGCTATATTTGTAATGTGTTTTCCTCTGAACGGTATTAAAAAATAGAAATGTAAATTTTTTGAAAAATCATCATTTTTCGTGGGCTATAGTTATAACCCACGTTTTTTGGGTGAAAATGGTAAAATTCAAAAAGTGGCGATTTGCATTGTTTCAAGTTCAGTTTTTGCACTCACCATTATTGAAAATGTGCTATTTACTAAACGGAGTTAAAAAAATAAAAAAGTAAATTTTTTGAAAAATCATCATTTTCTTTAAGCTATAACCCATGTTTTTTTAGGTGAAAATGGCAAAATTCAAAAATTAGAGATTTTAAATTATTTTCATTTCATTTTTTTCCACCATCTATATTTGTAATGTGCTTTCTTCTGATCGGTGTTAAAAAACTAGAAATATAATTTTTTCGAAAAAATTATCATATTTCATAGGTTATAACCCACGTTCTTTGGGTGAAAATGGCAAATTTGAAAAACTGGCAATTTTGCATTGTTTTCGTTTCATTTTTTGCACTCATCCTTATTGGTAATGTATTATTGACTGAATGGTGTTAAAAATATAGAGGTGTGAGTTTTTTGAAAAATCATCATTTTTCCTGTGCTATAACCCATGTATTTTTGGTGAAAATGGCAAAATTCAAACACTAGCAATTTTGCATTGTTTTCATTTCATTTTTTCCACCCACCTATTGAACGCTGTACTCACCCTATATTTGTTATGTTCTTTCTTCTGTACGGGGTTAAAAAAATAGTAATGTAAATTTTTTAAAATCATTATTTTTCATGGTCTATAACCACGTTTTTGGGTGAAAATGGAAAAAATTCAAAAGTGAGCGATTTCGCATTCTTTTCATTACATTTTTTGCACTCGCCTTTAATGGTAATGTGATTTTTACTGAACGGTGTTAAAAAATAGAAATGTAAATTTTTAAAAAAATCATCATTTTTCGTGGGTTGTAACCCCATGATTTTTGGGTGAAAATGTCAAAATTCAAAAAGTGGCGATTTTGCATTGTTTCCAGTTTAGTTTTTGCACTCACTGTTATTGGTAATGTGCTATTTCCTGAACCGTTTTAAAAAAAATAAAAATGTAATTTTTTTAAAAAATCATTATTTTTCGTAGGCTATAATCCACGTTTTTAGGTGAAAATGGCAAAATTCAAAAACTAACGATTTTGAATTGTTTTCATTTTATGTTCTCCACCCAGCTATATTTGTATTGTGTTTTCCTCTGAACGGTATTAAAAAATAGAAATGTAAATTTTTTTAAAAATCATCATTTTTCGTGGGCTATAGTTATAACCCACGTTTTTTGGGTGAAAATGGTAAAATTCAAAAAGTGGCGATTTGCATTGTTTCAGGTTCAGTTTTTGCACTCACCATTATTGAAAATGTGCTATTTACTAAACGGAGTTAAAAAAATAAAAAAGTAAATTTTTTGAAAAATCATCATTTTCCGTAAGCTATAACCCATGTTTTTTTAGGTGAAAATGGCAAAATTCAAAAACTAGCGATTTTGCATTGTTTTCATTTTATTTTTTCCTCCATCTATATTTGTAATATGTTTTCTTCTGATCGGTATTAAAAAACTAGAAATATAATTTTTTCAAATAATTATCATATTTCATAGGTTATAACCCACGTTTTTTGGGTGAAAATGGCAAATTTGAAAAACTGGCAATTTTGCATTGTTTTCGTTTCATTTTTTGCACTCATCCTTATTGGTAATGTGTTATTGACTGAATGGTGTTAAAAAATTATAATTTTTCGTGGGCTATAACCCATGTATTTTGGGTGAAAATGGCAAATATAAAAAACTAGCAATTTTGCATTGTTTTCATTTCATTATTTCCACCCATCTATATTGGCAATGTGTTTTCTTCTGAATGGTGTTAAAAAATAGAAATGTAAAGTTTTTAAAAAAATCATTATTTTTCGTTGGTTATAACCCATGTTTTTTCGTTGAAAATGGCAAATTTCAAAAACTAGCAATTTTGCATTGTTTTCATTTCATTTTTTGTACTCATCTTTATTGGTAATGTGAGATCGATTGAACGGTGTTAAAAATATAGAGGTGTGAGTTTTTGAAAAATCATCATGTTTCGTGTGCTATAACCCACGTATTTTTGGTGAAAATGGAAAAATTCAAACACTAGTGATTTTGCATTGTTTTCATTTTATTTTTTCCACCCACCTACGAAACGTTGTACTCATCCTATATTCGTTATGTTCTTTCTTCTGTACGAGGTTAAAAAATAGTAATGTAAATTTTTTGAAAATCATTCTTTTCATTACATTTTTTGCACTCGCCTTTAATGGTAATGTGTTATCTACTGAACGGTGTTAAAAAATAGAAATGTAAATATTTTTAAAAAAATTATCATTTTTCGCGTGTTATAACCCATGATTTTTGGGTGAAAATGTCAAAATTCAAAATGTGGCGATTTTGCATTGTTTCCAGTATAGTTTTTGCACTCACTGTTATTGGTAATGTGCTATATGCTGAACGGTGTTAAAAAAAATAAAAATGTAAATTTTTTCAAAAATCATTATTTTTCTTAGGCTAAAACCCACGTTTTTAGGTGAAAATAGCAAAAATTCAAAAACTAGCGATTTTGAATTGTTTTCATTTTATGTTCTCCACCCATCTATATTTGTAATGTGTTTTCCTCTGAACGGTATTAAAAAATAGAAATATAATTTTTTTGAAAAATCATCATTTTTTGTGGGCTATTGATAAGTCGGGTTTGTACCGACTTATTTGCTTTACTTACTTAATCTTTTTATAGACTTTTAGTGGAAATTGTGCTTGATGAATAACTTGTATGCAAAAATGTTTATGATATGTAAGTTGTGAGATTTGACTAAGTGTTGTGAAAATGCCATGCAAAGTGATATGTGTGCTTATGAATGAGAAACAAGCACACACTTAACCATTTCGGCCTCACAATTCTCAAGCATCACACGAGAGTCCCAGCACACAAACATGAACTCACGCACAACACTCAAGCACACCAATGTACACAAAACACACCAAACACGCACAGCACACGGCGGGCGCTGTGACTCATTTGCACCACACGGTGCACACACTCGCACACACGGCGGGCGCACTAGCGCGCCCGCCACACACTTCTCACTCATGCATACACTAGCACACGTTCCCTACATTCATGCAGACCACATTTTACCTTCTCGATACTTAGCATACACGGCAGCACAATACACACAAGCAGGCATTCAACTCAGCATTCATATGTTCACCAAGTGTTTGAAGATTTGCACTGTCAATTCTTAATGCTTAAGTTATGTGTTGGGCATGTGACCTCACTGCATTTTACTTTTTTTTTTATTTGGCTAACCTCTTCTTGAGGTGGGGTGCCACTCCCAATATATTAATTAACGCTTTGAGTGATGGATATACCCTAAAATCACTCTTACAAAATATGAGAGACCTTAAGAACAAAATCCCATTTACATGCCCAAGGCCTAATGGGGGCTTGTGCTTAAGGCCAACAAAATTTAAAATGTGGAGTACTACTCCATTTACAATTGTAGCACATAATAATAAACTTGGAGTACTACTCCATTTACACTTGTAATCACAGTAGGTTAAAGCAATGTAGATATATCTCATCTCAATTCAAACACTATTACAAGTAAAAGCTAATTGTTTATTTAGTATGATAATTACAGCATGCAATAGAATAAGCCTTTTATGATCATACATGCTTGGACAAAAATCACCAGAGGTGAGGTAAGTAATGGGGATTAATTGGGCAGGGGCAGGCAACCAACTAGTACCAGCAATAAAAGCAGTTACAGCATGCATCGTTTAGAATTATTATTGGCCCTGCCCTAACATCAGCAGGCAGGGTAGAAAAATTCAAAGTTTGATAGGCAACTTGTCCTAACATCAGCAGACAATGGCCTTGAACTACCTTATGTGTGATCTCTTGAGATGTGGGAGTCCCATTTTGTCCTTCTTCAGGGCTGTTTTGCAAGTCTGAGGTAGCATTCTTGTGTTTATGGGGGTGTGTTCAGCTATTAATCTGGCTGCATTGTTTTCTTCCTTCGTGATTTTCCTGATTTCTTTGAAGTACTTGAGTGTCTGAATCTGTTCCTTTAGCTGGACACATCTCCAATCTTCGTGTTCATCACTTGCAATGAGGGGCAGCATTTCAGCTGAATCTGTTTCTAAATCCATGGCTTGATGAATCATGTGCTGGACTAGTTGGATGGCCTTATGGCATGTGCAAATCAGAACCTGCAGTTTAGAGACTATTCTAATTGGGAAGTTAGATATAGTAAACCAGATTATAACCTCTCCCAAGGAGTTTCTAATAACCCCTGCCCCTTGAGTATAGTCAGCAGCTACAAAGCATGCAATATTCAGTTTCCACATATCCTCAAGAGGAGGTTTCCATGATATTATGGAAATTCTTGCTGGAGCTCTTTTGATACTGATTGCATTCCATAATTCTTCCCAGCAATTACTCAATGGGCTGGTCATTTTAATTTGGACTAGGTTCCGAATTTTAATTTGGACCTCACTGTATTTTACTATTGGCATATTGTAGGACACGTGGAGGCATCCCACATGAAGAAAAGAGTTAAGCCAACATGATCAAGCCACGTCATTGAGAAGAAGTTATAAAAAGGCAAGGAAGAAGCAGAGAGCCCCGGAGGGGAGAGATTGGAGCTGCCGCACAGAGAAACGATAGTTTAGGGTTCTTAGAGTTCGTTTAGATTAGGATTTTCTCTCTCTTTTCCCTTTCTCACATTTTACTATCTTGAGAGCTTGACTTGTACTTCACTTAGTTGAGACAATTGAAGTGAATTGATCTGTGATATCATAGTTTGCTGTTCTTTACATGTTTGGATTCCTTGGTTTGCATGATTTTGCTTAAATCCATATTGGATCTGCGATGCCCACTGAGATCAATGTGGATCTACCTAATCCATAAGGCAATTGAACTCAACGTGAATTGAATTGTGAACATTCATGTGTGAGTCTCAAGATCTGTTAGCTCTGTGATTTTAGTTATGCGGAGCCCACTGATAATTGAAATCAACTTCATGAAAAAGACTTGAGATCATTCTTGTAGAACAAATCGAAGGCATGAATCGGTTAGCTGCCCTGTCAAGAGAGATAGTCGAGGATTGAATTAGAGTTGTTACATAAGAATAGGGATCTGGGTTCTGAACTTGTGCTGAAAACTTGCCCTGTCAAGGGAAGTTTGAGGAGCCTTGTGAAATGAAATTGTGAGAACTGTCAAGTTAATCATTTCCAGGACTCTAGCAGAATAGTTCTCTCACACATGCACACAAGTCGATGATACTAGGAAGAGATCCGGACATGTTGACACCCCTTAAGGCAGTGCTTGCATACTAACTTTCTGCATTCATTCTTATTTTGCATTCACTGTACTTAGCATGCATTTGTCTTTTGTTTCCTCCCTTTCATTTCATGCATCTGTAGTGTAAAGTGAACAAACGGTCTTTGAACAACCAACCCTTCTTTGTGGATACGATCCCTCTCACCGCTACTATAGTAGTGTTAGAGTATTTGTTGAGGTGATACGACTAGCCTACCAACAGCTATAACCCACGATTTTTGGGTGAAAATGGTAAAATTCAAAAAGTTGCGATTTACATTGTTTCCAGTTCAGTTTTTGTACTCACCATTATTGGAAATGTGCTATTTACTGAATGGAAGTAAAAAAATAAAAATGTAAATTTTTGAAAAATCATCATTTTCCGTAAGCTATAACCCATGTTTTTAGGTGAAAATGGCAAAATTCAAAAACTAGCGATTTTGAATTGTTTTCATTTCATTTTTTCCCACCATCTATATTTGTAATGTGTTTTCTTCTGATCGGTGTAAAAAAACTAGAAATATAAATTTTTCAAAAAATTATCATATTTCATAGGTTATAAACCACGTATTTTGGGTGAAAATGGCAAATTTCAAAAACTGGCAATTTTGCATTGTTTTCGTTTCATTTTTTGCACTCATCCTTATTGGTAATGTGTTATCAACTGAATGGTGTTAAAAATATAGAGGTGTGAATTTTTGAAAAATCATAAATTTTCGTGTGCTATAACCCATGTATTTTGGGTGAAAAATGGTAAAATTAAAAAACTAGCGATTTTGCATTGTTTTCATTCCATTTTTTCCACCCACCTACAAAACGTTGCACTCAGCCCATATTCGTATTGTTCTTTCTTCTGTATAGTGTTAAAAAAATAGTAGTGCAAATTTTTTTAAGATTCATCATTTTTCGTGGGTTATAACCCACATTTTTTTGGTGAAAATGGAAAAATTAAAAAAACTAGCGATTTCGCATTCTGTTCATTACATTTTTTGCACTCACCTTTAATGGTAATGTGCTATTTCCTAAACGGTGTTTAAAAAAATAGAAATATAAATTTTTAAAAAAAATCATCATTTTTCGTAGGCTATAACCCCATGTTTTTTGGGTGAAAATGGCAAAATTCAAAAAGTGGTGATTTTGCATATTTTCCAGTTTAGTTTTTGCACTCACTACTATTGGTAATGTGCTATTTACTGAATGGTGTTAAAAAAATAGAAATGTAATTTTTTAAAAAAAATCATTAGTTTTCGTTGGCTATAACACACGTTTTTTAGATGAAAATGGAAAAATTCAAAAACTAGCAATTTTGAATTGTTTTCATTTAATTTTTTCCACCTATCTATATTTGTAATGTGTTTTCTTCTTAACGGTGTTAAAAACTAAAAATGTAAATTTAAAAAAAAAAAATCATAATTTTTCGTGGGCTAAAACCTATGTTTTTTGGGTGCAAATGGCAAATTTCAAAACCTAGCAATTTTGCATTGTTTTCATTTCATTTTTTGCACTCATTATTATTGGTAATGTGCTATTGACTGAATGGTGTTAAAAATATATATGTGTGAATTTTTGAAAAATCATCAATTTTCGTTGGCTATAACCCATGTATTTTGGGTGAAAATGGCGAAATTAAAAAACTAGCAATTTTGCATTGTTGTCATTTCATTATTTCCACCCATCTACATTGGTAATGTGCTTTCTTTTAAACGGTGTTAAAAAATAGAAATATAAACTTTTTGAAAAATCATCATTTTTCGTGTGCTATAACCCATGTTTTTTGGGTGAAATGACAAATTTAAAAAACTAGCAATTTTGCATTGTTTTCATTTTATTTTTTGTATTCATCATTATTGGTAATCTGTTATTGATCGAACAGTGTTAAAAATATTATTTTTTGTAGGCTCACGTTTTTAGGTGAAAATGGCAAAATTCAAAAACTAGTGATTTTGAATTGTTTTCATTTTATGTTCTCCACCAATCTATATTTGTAATGTGTTTTCCTCTGAAAGGTATTAAAAAATAGAAATATAAATATTTTAAAAAATCATTATTTTTCGTGGGCTAGAACCCACGTTTTTTGGGTGAAAAATGGTAAAATTCAAAAAGTGGTAATTTGCATTGTTTCCAGTTCAGTTTTTGCACTCATCATTATTGGAAATGTGCTATTTACTGAACGGAGTTAAAAAAAAATGTAAATTTTTCGAAAAATCATCATTTTCCGTAAGCTATAACCCATATTTTTAGGTGAAAATGGCAAAATTAAAAAACTAGCGATTTTGAATTGTTTTCATTTCATTCTTTTCCACCATCTATACTTCTAATGTGTTTTCTTCTGATCGGTGTTAAAAACTAGAAATATAATTTTTTCGAAAAATTATATTTTTTCATGGATTATAACCTACGTTTTTTGGGGGGAAAATGGCAAATTTCAAAAACTGGCAATTTTGCATTATTTTCGTTTTATTTTTTGCACTCATCCTTATTGGTAATGTGTTATCGACTGAATGGTGTTAAAAATATAGAGGTGTGAATTTTTTGAAAAATCATAAATTTTCGTGGCCTCCCACGTATTTTGGGTGAAAATGGTAAAATTCAAAAACTAGCGATTTTACATTGTTTTCATTTCATTTTTTCCACCAACCTACTAAACGTTGCACTCACCCTATATTTGTAATGTTCTTTCTTCTGTATGGTGTTAAAAAAAATAGTAATGCAAATTTTTTTAAGAATCGTCATTTTTCGTGGGTTATAACCTATGTTTTTTGGGTGAAAATGGAAAATTTAAAAAAACTAGCGATTTCGCAATCCATCCATTACATTTTTTGCACTCACCTTTAATGATAATGTGCTATCTACTGAACGGTGTTAAAAAAAAATAGAAATGTAAATTTTTAAAAAAATCATCATTATTTGTAGGCTATATCCCATGTTTTTTTTGTTGAAAATGGCAAAATTCAAAAAGTGGTGATTTTACATATTTTCCAGTTTAGTTTTTGCACTCACTGTTTTTGGTAATGTGCTATTTACTGAATGGTGTTAAAAAAATAAAAATGTAATTTTTTTAAAAATTCATCAGTTTTCGTTGGCTATAACACACGTTTTTTAGATGAAAATGGAAAAATTCAAAAACTAGCATTTTGAGTTATTTTCATTTAATTTTTTCCACCCATCTATATTTGTAATGTGTTTTCTTCTTAACGGTGTTAAAAAATAGAAAAGTAAATTTTTTAAAAAAATCATCATTTTTCGTGGGCTATGACCCACGTTTTTGGGTAAAAATGGCAAAATTAAAAAACTAGCGATTTTGCTTTGTTTTCATTTCATTTTTTTCCACCCATCTTTTGAACGTTCCACTCACCCTATATTTGTAATGTTCTTTCTTCAGTACGGTGTTAAAAAACTAGTAATGTAAATTTTCTGAAGAATCATCACTTTTCGTGGGCTATAACCCATGTTTCTTGGATGAAATGACAAAATTCAAAAACTTGCGATTTCAAATTCTTTTCATTACATTTTTTGCACTCAGCTTTAATGGTAATGTTCTATCTACTGAACGGAGTTACAAAAATAGAAATGTAAATTTTTTGAAAAATAAACATTTTTTGTGGGATATAACCAACGTTTTTAGGTGAAAATGGCAAAACTCAAAAACTAGCAATTCTACATTGTTTTCATTTCACTTTTTTGCACTCATCTTTCTTTGTAATGTGCTATCTAATGAATGTTGTTAAAAAATGAAAATTTAAATTTTTTGAAAAATCATCATTTTTCGTGGGCTATACCTCACGTTTTTTGAGTGAAAATGGCAAATTTCAAAAAGTAGCAATTTCGCATTGTTTTTATTTCATTTTTTGCACTCATCATTAATGGTAATGTGTTATCAATTGAACAGTGTTAAAAATAAAGATGTGTGAGTTTTTTGAAAAATAATCATTTTTCGTAGACTATAACACATGTATTTTGGGTGAAAATGGCAAATTTTAAAAACTAGCGATTTTGCATTATTTTCATTGCATTTAAAAAATAACATTTTTTGCACTCACCTTTAATGCAAATGTACTATCTACATAACGGCATTAAAAAAATAGAAATATAAATTTTTTGAAAAATCATAATTTTTCGTGTGCAATAACCCACGCTTTTTGAGTGAAAATGACAAAATTCAAAAACTGGCGATTTTGCATTATTTTAAGTTTAGTTTTTGCACTCACCATTAATTGTAATGTGCTATTTATTGAACGGTGTTAAAAAATAGAAATGTAAATTTTTTGAAAAATCATCATTTTTCGTAGACTATAACCCACGTTTTTTATGTGAAATGGCAAAATTCAAAAACTGAAGATTTTCAATTGTTTTCATTTAATTTTTTCCACTCATCCATATTTTTAATGTGTTTTCTTCTGAAGAGTGTTAAAAAATAGAAATTTAAATTCTTTTGAAAAATCATCATTTTTCGTGGGGTATAACCCCAGTTTTTTGGGTGAAAATGGCAAATTTCAAAAACTAGCAATTCTGCAATGTTTTCATTTCATTTTTTGCAGTAGACATTTTTGATAATGTGCTATCAACTGAAAGGTGTTAAAAATATAGAGAGGTCATTTTTTTAAAAATCGTCATTTTTCGTGGGATATAACCCAAGTATTTTAGGTAAAAATGGCAAAATTCAAAAACTAGTGATTTAGATTTGTTTTCATTTCATTTTTCCACCCACATATTGAACGTTGCACTCACCCTATATTCATAATGTTCTTTCTTCTGTACGTTGTTAAAAAATAGTAATATAATTTTTTTGAACAATCATTATTTTTCGTGGGCTATAACCCACGTTTTTGGGTGAAAATGAAAAAAATTTCAAAAACTAGCGATTTCGCGTTCTTTTCATTACAACTTTTGCACTCACCTTTAATAGTAATGTGCTATGTACTGAACGGTGTTAAAAAATAGAAATGTAAATTTTTTTAAAAATCATCATTTTTCAGGGGCTATAACCCACATTTTTTGGGTGAAAATGGCAAAATTCAAAGAGTGGCAATTTTGCATTATTTCCAGCTCAGTTTTTGCACTCACTATTATTGGTAATGTTTTATTTACTGAATAGTGTTAAAAAAATAGAAATGTAAATTTTTAAAAAAATCCTCATTTTTCGTAGACTATAACCCACGTTTTTTAGGTTAAAATGGCAAAAATAAAAAACTTGCGATTTTGAATTGTTTTCATTTCATTTTTTTCACCTATCTATATTTGCAATGTGTTTTCTTCTGAACGGTGTTAAAAAAAAGAAATGTAAATTTTTCAAAAAATCATCATTTTTTGTGGGCAATAACCCACGTTTTTTGGGTGAAATTGGCAAATTTCAAAAACTAGCAATTCTGCATTCTTTTCATTACATTTTTTGCACTCACCTTTAATGGTAATGTTCTATCTACTGAACGGTGTTAAAAAAATAAAAATGTAAATTTTTTGAAAAATCATCATTTTTAGTGGGTTATAACCCATGCATTTTGGGTGAAAATGGCAAAACCTAAAAAAAAGCAATTTTGCATTGTTTTCATTTCTATTTTTCCACCCACCAACTCAACATTGTACCCACCCTATATTCGTAATGTTCTTTCTTCTGTACGGTGTTAAAAAAATAGTAATGTAAATTTTTGGGTAAATTACACAAAACCTCCCTGTGGTTAAGCGATATTTTAAGTTACCTCCCTCACATATTAAAACCTATAATTTACTTCCTTGTACTTTGGATTTTTTTGAAAAGTAACGGAAATTGAATAACTTCACGGACTTTGTAAATCACGTTCACGCTCCTTCTGCTGAAGTCAAGTCAACCCCTTCTGTATGTGTTTTCTCCGATCTGCCATTGTTCCCTTTTTTTCTTCCTTTATTCCTTACTTTCATCACTGATAAATTCGCACAAATTAACGATTACATGAGCGGTCTCTGGCTCGCTCGCTCCGTGCGACATCAATATGCCAGAGATCGAGGAAATCTCGGAGCCGGTTACTGGCCTATCGGCCTTCATTTTGATAGTCTATTATTTGGAAAATATGAAGTCGCAAAGCTTCTAGGCTGCAGTGCATTTGCCAAGGTGTACCATGCTAGGGACATCAGGAATTGCCAAAGCGTAGCAATTAAAGTTATCAACAAGAAAAAGATTTCCAGCGCAACCTTGATGGCCAATATCAAGAGAGAGATTTCAATCATGCGACTTCTACGTCATCCCAATATCGTCAAGATTTACGAAGTACTTGCCACAAAATCAAAGATTTATTTCGTTATGGAGTTTGTAAAGGGTGGTGGATTATTCGGTAAGATCGCGAAAGGCCGATTCACGGAGAGTCTCAGCCGTAAATATTTCCAGCAGCTCATCTCAGCTGTTGGTTATTGCCGCTTACAAGGCGTATACCACCGAGATCTTAAGCCTGAAAATCTCTTGGTTGATGAAAATGGTGATCTCAAGGTCTCTGATTTTCTTTGCTGGGTATTGTGCTTTGATAGTTATGGATTAATTGACCAAGCTTGTGTCATAGTTTATTGGATTAATTGGCCAAGCTTATGAAGTATATGTAATTGGGTCTGTTACATGTTCCGGCAGCGAGCGAATGGGAAGAGATAGAGAAAATGAGAAAAAGCTTATGCGCTGTGATTAATTTTGTCAAAGAGCAAGAATTGAGGAGAAAAATTGAGGAGTAAATGGAATTGTTGTTGAATCTGTACCAATTGAAGGCAATTACGTGGAGAATTTTTTTTATGTGAAGGCAGTGATGTGAGAATTTTTTTATGTAATTGTTGTTGGAGGTATCCGAATTGAGATGTAATTGTTGTTGAATCTTGTACCAATTGAAGGCAATGATGTGGAGAATTTTTTATGTCAAGGCAGTGATATGAGAAAATGTTTTTATGTAATTGTTGTTGGAGCTCTGCGAAATTGTTGCAGGGAGTTTCTAACGAAGAAGACGATGTATTTTGTCTTTTTAATATTATATAAATTGAGGTTGTTTTTGTCTTTTTATTAGTTTTAATATATTAAAAATAATTTTTTTAATACATAATGGAGCGTGTCATTCAATCTCCGTTACTTTTCCTATTTCCATCTATTTTTCAAAAAAACCCAAAGAACAAGGAGGCGAATTATAGGTTTTAATATGTGAGGGAGGTAACTTAAAATATCGCTTAACCACAGGGAGGTTTTTTTTGTAATTTACCCTAAATTTTTTTGAAAATCATCATTTTTCGTGGGCTATAACCCACGTTTTTTGGGTGAAAATGGAAAAATTCAAAAACTAGTGATTTTGCATTCTTTTCATTACATTTTTTGCACTCACCTTTAATGGTAATGTGTTATCTACTGAACAGTATTAAAAAATAAAAATTTAAATATTTTTAAAAATCATCATTTTTCGTGGGTTATAACCCATGTTTTTTGTGTGAAAATGGCAAAATTCAAAAAGTGCCGATTTTGCATTGTTGCAAGTTTAGTTTTTGCACTCACTATAATTGGTAATGTGCTATTTGCTGAGCGGTGTTTAAAAAATAGAAATGTAAGTTTTTTAAAAAATCATCATTTTTCATAGGCTATAATCCACGTTTCATTTCATTTTTTTCATCCACATACTGAACGTTGCACTCACCCTAAACCACGTTTTTTGAGTGAAAATGGTAAATTTCAGAAACTAGCAATTGTGCATTGTTTTCATTTTATTTTTTGCACTTATCATTATTGGTAATCTGCTATCGACTGAACGGTGTTAAAAATATAGAGGTGTGAATTTTTTGAAAAATCATCATTTTTCGTGGGCTATAACACACGTATTTTGGGTGAAAATGGCAAAATTCAAAAACTAGCGATTTTGCATTGTTTTCATTTCATTTTTTTCACCCACCTACTGAACGTTGCACTCACCCTATATTCGTATGGTTCTTTCTTCTATACGGTGTTAAAAAAATAGTAATATCGATTTTTGGGTGAAAATGGCAAATTTCAAAAACTAGCAATTCTGCATTTTTTTCATTTTATTTTTTGCACTCATCATTATTGGTAATGTTCTATTGACTGAACGGTGTTAAATTTATAGAGTTGTGAATTTTTTGAAAATTCATCATTTTTCGTGGGCTATAACCCACATATTTTGGGTGGAAATGGCAAAATTCAAAAACTAGTGATTTTGCATTGTTTTTATTTTAGTTTTTCCACCCACATACTGAACATTGCACTCACCCTATATTCATAATGTTCTTTCTTCTGTATAGTGTTAAAAAAATAATAATGTAAATTTTTTGAAGAATCATCATTTTTCGTGGGCTATAACCCACGTTTTTTGGGTGAAAATGAAAAATTCAAAAACTAGCGATTTCGCATTCTTTTCATTGCATTTTTTGCACTTACCTTTTTTGTAATGTGATATCTACTGAATGGAATTAAAAAATAAAAATGTAAATTTTTTAAAAAATCATCATTTTTCGTGGGCTATAACTCATTTTTTTGGTTAAAAATGGCAAATTTAAAAACTAGCAATTCCACATTGTTTTTATTTCATTCTTTGCACTCATCATTATTGGTAATGTTCTATTTACTGAATGATGTTAAAAATATAGAGGTGTAAATTTTTTGAAAAATTATCATTTTCGTGGGCTATAACCTACGTATTTTGAGTGAAAATGGTAAAATTCAAAAACTAGCGATTTTGCATTGTTTTCATTTCATTATTTTCACCATTCTATATTGGTAATGTGTATTCTTCTAAACGGTGTTCAAAAATAGAAATGTAATTTTTTTGAAAAATAATCATTTTTCGTGGGCTATAACCCACATTTTTTTTGTAAAAATGGAAAATTTCAAAAACTAACAATTCTGCATTGTTTTAATTTCATTTTTTGCAGTCATCATTATTGGTAATCTACTATCGATTAAACGGTGTTAAAAAAATAGATGTGTAAATTTTTTGAAAAATCATCATTTTTCGTTGATAACCCACGTATTTTGGGTAGAGAATGCCTGTAAAATGCTCTCAAATGCTCTCAGCCAAAAGCTACTCTAAGTATTCCTAACTGATTCCTAAAATACAATCTCCTCCATAAAACGGTAACATTATCCACTACTGCCACCACAACGGTCACCGTCTAGGGTAGATAACCGCCCCAACAGCTCCACCTACAAACCACCACCCAATTCCCACTGTAACCCTGATCATCCACCTAATTTATCAATTCGACCTGCAATTCCATGGGAGAGCCCGCACGGCCCCCAGAATCATCAGGTAAACTTTTCAAGGAGGCCTTAGGAGCCTTGATCGGTACCAAATCAGGTAACCTAATGTCATTTGCTGATGTCTCTGAACTACCCTCCCCTCCAATTGCGAGCTACAAGGGAGAAACCAGCTTTATTCCCTTAGTCGAGCAGGAGGAAGAATCCCTAGCTGAAAGATTCAACGTACACGTTGGTTTGCTAAATTTTCCTGGGGAAGACCCCAATGACGTATGATCAGAAAAGAGATCTTGATGGCCGCCTTTCATGGACAAGTCTATACAGGATTATTAGACCACAGGGCATACGCTCATCAAGTTTGACTTGGAAGAGGATTTCCAAAGAATGTGGCTTAGGAAAACCTGGAACTCGCCGGCTCCAAGCTAGATCTTCAGGTGGACCAAAGATTTCAACCCGACCAAGGAACCGACGGGTGGCGCTCCAGTATGGATCATACTACCAACTCCTTCCCCTCCACATGTTTGAGAAAATAACTCTTTGCGATAGCATCTTGTATTGGAAAACCCCTCAAAATGACCTAAGCCATTGCAGGTGCTGAGGAATTACATCGCCCTAGTGAAGCCCGCATATGCGTTGAAATGGACGTAGTAAAGGCTCAAGCCTAGCAGGAATCTGTTAGGCAGCAAAGAACAGGGAAGATGGCAGGAAATTGAGATTAAAAAAACCTGCTTACTGTGTGGGCATGCCATAAAATGGGCCATTTTCAAAGCCAATGTAATCCAAGTAAAGGGAAGAACCTACTCCTCAAAAGCAGCCAATTCTCTCACAGCACCAAAAGAACAGTCAGGAATGGACCCTTGTGAATCGTAGTAAAAAAAACCAACACCTATGGAAGTAACACAAGGAAAAAGGTAAAAAGTTTAGCAGAGTAATCCAGAACCAAATGCGGACATTCCGGGAACTTCAAAGGTAATCTTGAATCAACAGCTGAGCAACAAACAAAGTCCATCGAAAGCCAGCTTCCGGAACACAGTGACAAGAATGAGCACTCACAGCCTGACCGAAGAATGGCCCACAGACTTTGCCAGAGGAACAGAGCCTCTCTACTGAAAACACAACAGATACAGGGAAATAGGGGAGAAGAACCTATTCACTCCCTCACGATCTCAGAACCCCAAAATAAACCAAAAGAGCATTCCCATGCTAAGGATGTCAGGACAAATAGATTCTACCCAAAGACCCAATAGAAACCAAGATTTCAGAAAAGAGTAATGCAACAATCTCCAATCAGGTGAACACTTCCATATCACCCCTTAAGATTTTTAGAACAAATCAGACATCTCAAAGGATTGTCTATTCCAATGTGCGAGGAGGATGATAGAAAGTAGGCTGGACTGCTCGGAGGAACACAGAATCTCCCTACAAGCTAACTCAAAGCTACATATGACCAGAAGCAACTCAGTGGAAAAAATCACTAATGAAGGTATGGAATCTCCTGGTGAGGGAATCAGATGATGTAGCAAACTTACTACCTGTAGTGACCCCCGGTGAAGCAAAGCAACTCTCAGGAGATGAAGAGTGTGGAAGCAGGCGGAGAAACCCCCCCTTAAAATGAAAGAAACCGAGGAAGACCTAGTAAACAGCAAAATGATAATCAGGGGAAAGTAGCCAGTATTGAAGACACCAGGTACATCAAATAGATCCTTAAGAAGTAAGGATGCAGGTACTCAATCTACCAACCTTGTTTAATGATTAATCTGCTTTATTGGAACATTCGTAGTATCTTCAGAAAGCCTAACTTTAGAAGGTTGAAAAAGATAGTAAAATCCAACAATATAAATCTGATTGCCATTGCAGAACCTTTCATTAAACAGAATCAAATACCTAAACTTATACGTAGACTTCAATTTGATAAGGCTATATTAAATGATGAGAGATCCATATTGGTTCTCTATAGAAGCCCATTTCACTGTGAGGTTTTGAATTGTCACAGCCAACATATCTCTATCACAGTCAACCACCCAAGGTTTAAAGAAAAAATTCTTATTACAAATGTTTATGCCAAATGTACTCCTAGGGAAAGAAAGGATATGTGGACATCCCTTAGTTCCCTGAATACCCTAGGATTCCCTTGGCTTGCCTGGGGGGACTGGAATTGCATGCTACGTATGGAGGAGAAAAAAGGGGGCAAGGCCTTCCAGCTTAGTGACATACAGGAACTAGAAACATTTGTGGACTCAGAAAATTTGATCGAAATTCAAGCCATAGGCAGCACCTTTACATGGTGTAACAACCGTAGAGGTAAAGCTAGGATTTGGAAAAAATTGGATAGGGGTCTTAGTAATATTAGATGGCTGGAGTCTAACTTTAATTCACTCATAGATTTGCTAAGTAAGTCACCCTCTGATCATTCCCCCATGCTCTTGAAATTAACACCTAAGGTAATTTCCCCTAAGAGCTTCAGATTTCAAAATTTTTGGACAGGACACATTGAATTTTTTACCATAGTTTCCCAGGCATGGAACCTAGAACATAATGTTAATCCCATTAGAAACTTTACTGAAAAACTGAAAAAAACAAAAATCGAATTGAGTAAATGGAATAAAGAACAATTTGGTAATATCTTTAATAAAACTGTGGAAGCTGAAACTGAACTTAGGAGACTAGAACAACTAGACGCCACCCAAACAATCCCTAGAGAAGATATTCAGAGGGCTGCTGCTAAGCTCAACCGAGCCCTCAGCTTGGAAGAGCAATATTGGGGACCAAAAAGCCCAAATGAAGTGGCTTAAGGAAGGGGAAAGAACACAGCATTCTTTCATGCACAGGTTAAACATAAACAGTCCCAAAAGTTTCATTCATAAGATCTTAAATACTGAAGGGACTTGGGTAGAAGATGAAACAGAAATTGCCTCCCTAGCTGTATGTCATTTTCAACATCTATTCACAACCCCCGCATCACTCCCATCCATTGACACAGATTCCATCCCTGAAATGCTAGAAGAACCAGATCGAATTATGTTAACAGCCCCTCCCTCCATAGAGGAATTGAAGGAAGTGGTCTTTCAATTAAAAAAAGATAGTGCCCCGGGCCCGGATGGGTTTAATAGCAATTTCTTTAGGGTAGCTTGGATATCATTAACATGACCTACTTAGGGCTGTTTCATATTTCATGAACGGAGGTGAACTTAATAGAGCCATCACAGCAACATCTATTTACTCATCCCAAAAAACAGCAACCCACAATCATTGATAATTTCAGACCTATTAGTCTAATGTAATGTAGTCAACAAAATTTTTACTAAGCTTCTGGCTAATAGACTTGCTCCCTGCCTTACCTAGAATTAATTAGCATAAACCAAAGTGGCTTTGTTAAGGGTAGACAAATTACGGATAACTACTTGTTAGCTATGGAAATTGTTCTCTACCCTCTCTCACAAAAAAAAGAAACATAATATAGCTTTCAAATTAGACATGGAAAAGGCGTTATGATAGGGTCCATTGGCCGTTTATTCTCCAAGTCATGAGACAAAATAGGTTTGGGAAATGTGGATAGATATGATGTGGAGAGTAATGTCAACGTCTGGTTCTCTATCCTAGTGAATGGATCCCGAAAGGCTTATTCAAATCCTCTAGAGGACTTAGACAAGGTGACTCCCCTTTCTCCTTTACTTTTATCATTGGGGCTGAATTCCTCTCTAGAAAGTGAATTCTCTACTGGAGAATCCCAACCTCCCAAGGTTTAAACTGTCTAGATTCATGCCCCCAAATTAACCACCTTGGATATGCGGATGACATTATAATATTTGGGGATGCACACACGTCATATATCAAGGCTGTAATGGAAACTTTTAAGACAGTATGAAAGCTGTTCGGACAGAAGATTAACACCCTCAAATCTAGCTACATCACCCATGTTAAAGCTAGTAGTGTAATTAAACTTAGACTTAGGAAGCTCACAAAGTTCAAACATGAAGAGTTACCTATAAAATGCCTAGGTTTACCATTGCATCACAAGAGAATACAAGCCAAATATTTTCAGCAACGGTTGATAAAATTTCAACCAAAATCCACACATGGAAAGCTAATATGATGTCAATTGGTGGAAGGATCACACTATTACAAAGTGTTTTGACTTCCCTTCCTATATATACTCTAATGGCAATTGCTCCCCCTAAATCTGTCCTTAACCAGATAGAGACCTCAATGGCTAACTTCCTATGGAATGGATTAGAGAAGGATAATAAATGTCATTGGATAGGTTGGAGTACCTTGTGCTTACCCAGAGAGGAAGGTGGCCTAAACCTGAGATCCTTGAATGATGTGATGAAAGCCCAATCTATGAAGCTGTGGTGGCGTTTTAGACAAAATAATACGCTATGGGCTAAATACCTTCATGCCAAATACTGTGGAAAATCACATCCGACCACCATTCAATCTAAAAGAGGAATTTCCCAAACGTGGAATAGGATGCTGGAAAGCTCACAAACTGCAGAGGATCACATATCCTTCTCAATACATGATGGCCACTGTCACTTTTGGTTTGACAATTGGCTAGGACCAAATAACCTAGCCAACCTTACAGGATTGGAAGGAGACCAGAAAGTCTACCAGTTTACTTCTGACCAAACATGGAACATGAATGCTTTACTAGAGGTCTTACATGAGGAATGGGCACTGAAAGTTTATGAAATCCCTATCTTTGAAAGGAACTCCAAAGACAAAATGTACTGGACCTTAGACAGCAAAGGAAACTTCACTTCTTCATCAGCCTTTCAACACATAAGATCCCACTCTAGAACTGACCCTTATTATTCTTACATATGGGATCCGGGCCTTCCTATTAAAATTTCAGTGTTCATGCTAAGGAAAAGACTATATCGACTTCCCCTCCACAGAAATCTTTACTGATTTCAAATACATGGGCCTTTCATTTGTCCAATGTGTTTAAAACAAGGGGAGGCACAATATCACTTATTCTCAGATTGTAGTTTCATTTCACAGCTGGGTAACATATTTGGGGCAGAACTTGGTTTCAGTAGCTCTCACTTTTTTAGACCTCTGAAATGGTGGACCTCCAAACAGGAAAGTAATATGTTGAATTATATAACAAAGATCACTCCTTCTATTATCTGCTGGGACTTGTTATGGAAATGCAGGAAGCAAAATCACTTTGAAGACAGTCAAGTGTGACCTCAGATCTGCAGCTAAGGATGCTTTTCAAAGTATCTGGGGTTAGCTCAAATTAAAGCAAATTGCTCCTTAAGCCCTAATTGGCAGGAGTTCTGGATCAAGTGACCACCAAAAGAACTCCAGCCCGAATGATCACAATACACATGGCTTCCCCCCAAGGAGAACACATGGAAACTGAAACATAGCTTGCTTTGCTGAGGATGATACCATTCAAAGGGGCTGGAATCGTAAGAAATTACTTGGGAAATGTCATTACTTGGTTTATTAATATCTAACTTTCCTTGTAGAATTGTTTCAAAACTGCATGTACTTGTGTGCACTAGTACACAAAGCATCCCAGCTGATCCAATATGACTTTCCCAAGACATGGAACTAGAAACTGAATCTGAACGAACTTCTCTACCTCAGCTCTAAGGAGGGAATATGAAGACTGGAGATGTACCCAACTAAAAGAAACAAACTCAAGCAATCAAACTCTTCAAAGTGATGAGAAGGATATCAAAGGAAGAAAATAGGACTATAAGAGCAATTGCTGAGCACCACAACATCGAAATCAAATTCTCTCCCCCAGCTATGCATAAATATGTTGAAGCAGGATAAAATGGGGCTCCCAATCTTCAAGAGAATGACAAGAAGTCAAAGGTAAAGATGGCCATTGTCTGCTGATGTTAGGACAATTTTGCCTCTTACATTTCGAATTCAACTCTGCCTGCTGATGTTAGGGGCAGGATAGCATTTATCTGGAATGAATGTACTCCCTTGTTGACATGAAAACAGAGATATAATGCCTAAGTCTTTTGGTCAATCACAAGTACTTATACACTCACCACTATATATGGTAGATCTCAGTTCACAAAGTCCTATATGATGATTCATTTTCAGCTTGAGAGAACTGAGTTTTTTGCTGACTGGTATCTAGAGTCCTATTCGATGCTTCATTTTCCTGAGTGGGTACTGCTTGGTGTCTATAATCCCTTATCCTCTAGATATTAGAGGACTTCACCTTTGGTGATTTTTGCAAATACATGTACTGTTTTGCATGACAATATATGTCTACATGTTTCATCTTTTTCTCCTGTAATAGATTATTGAGTTATCAAAATGTAATTGGAGTAGTACTCCATATTTACGCTTTCATGAACTATTTTTGTAAATGGAGTAGTACTCCAATGGCTTTTTCTTCTTATGATATCCCTTAGAACAACTCTCCATTAGGCCTTGGGCATGTAAATGGAAAGTTGATCTCAAGGATCCTATAAATTTTTGTAAGAGCGATTTTAGGGTATATCCATCGCTCAAAAAGATATCTAATATATTGGGAGTGGCGCCCCACCTCATAGGGAGGTTAGCCAAAAAAAAACCACGTATTTTGGGTGAAAATGGCAAAATTCAGAAACTAGCGATTTTGCATTGTCTTCATTTCATTTTTTCCACCCGGGTACTTAACGTCGCACTCATCCTATATTGGTAATGTTCTTTCTTCTGTATGGTGTTAAAAAATAGTAATGTCAATTTTGTGAAGAATCATCGTTTTTCGAGGGCTATAACCCACATTTTTGGGTAAAAATGACAAAATTCAAAAACTGACGATTTCGCATTCTTTTCATTACATTTTTTGCACTCACTTTTAATGGTAATGTGCTATCTAGAAAATGGTGTTAAAAAAATATAAATGTAAATTTTTTGAAAAATCATTATTTTTTGTGGGATATAACCAACGTTTTTTAGGTGAAAATGGAAAAACTTAAAAACTAGCGATTCTGTATTGTTTTCATTTCACTTTTTTGTGCTCAGCTTTATTGGTAATGTACTATCTACTGAATGTTGTTAAAAATAGAAATTTAAATATTTTGAAAAATCAACATTTTTCGTAGGCTATAACCCACGTTTTTTGGGTGAATATGACAAAATTCAAAAACTAGCGATTTTGAATTGTTTTATTTTCATTTTTTCCACCCATTTATATTTGTAATGTGTTTTCTTTTGAAGGGTGTTAAAAAAAAGAAATGTAAATTTTTTGAAAAATCATCATTTTTCGTGGGCTATAACCCACGTTTTTTGGGTGAAAATGCAAATTTCAAAAAGTAGCAATTTTGCATTGTTTTCATTTCATTTTTTGCACTCATCATTAATGGTAATGTGCTATCGACTGAATGACAAAGAATCATCATTTTTCGTAGGCTATAACTCACGTATTTTGGGTGAAATGGCAAATTTTAAAAACTAGAGATTTTGCATTATTTTCATTTCTTTATTTCTAGAAATCTATATTGGTAATGTGTTTACTTCTGCACGATGTTAAAAAATAGAAATGTAAATTTTTAAAAAAATCATAATTTTTTGTAGGCTACCTACGTTTTTTGGGTGAAAATGGCAAATTTCAAAAACTAGCAATTTTGCATTGTTTTCATTTCATTTTTTTCACTCATCATTATTAGTAATGTGCTATCAACTGAACAGTGTTAAAAATATAGAGGTGTGAATTTTTTGAAAAATCATCATTTTTCGAGGTCTATAACCCACTTATTTTTGGTAAAAATGGAAAAATTAAAAAACTAGCGATTTTGCATTTTATTCATTTTATTTTTTCCAGCCACCTACTGAACATTGCACTCACCCTATATTCGTAATGTTCTATTTTCTGTAAGGTGTTAAAAAAATAGTACTGTAAATTTTTTGAAGAATCATTATTTTTTTGGGCTATTACCCACGTTTTTTGGGTGAAAATGGCAAATTTCAAAAACTAACAATTTCGCATTCTTTTCATTACATTTTTTGCACTCACCTTTAATGGTAATGTGAAATCTACTGAATGGTGTTAAAAAAAATAGAAATATAAATTTTTTGAAAAGTCATCATTTTTCGTGGGCTATAACCCACGTTTTTTGGGTGAAAATGGTAAAATTCAAAAAGTGGTGATTTTGCATTATTTCCAGTCCAACTTTTGCACTCACCGTTATTGGTAATGTGCTATTTACAAAACGGTGTTAAAACAATAGAAATGTAATTTTTTTAAAAAAAAATCATCATTTTTCGTAGACTATAACCCAAAAAACGTGGTTATAACCCACGAAAAATAATGATTGTTCAAAAAATTTACATTATTATTTTTTTTAATACCATTCAGAAGAAAGAACATTACGAATATAGGATTAATGCAACGTTCAGTAGGTGGGTGGCAAAAATGAAATTAAAACAATGCAAAATCGCTAGTTATTGAATTTTTCCATTCACCCAAAATACGTGGGTTATAGCACACGAAAAATGAATAATGATGAATGCAAAATCACTAGTTTACCCCGTTCAGTCAATAGCATATTATCAATAATGATGAATGCAAAAAGTGAAATGAAAACAATGCAGAATTGCTAGTTTTTTAAATTTGCCATTTTCACCCAAAAACGTGGACTATCCACAAAAAATTATGATTTTTCAAAAAACCGCTCAGAAGAAAACACATTAAAAATATAGATGGGTGGAAAGAATGAAATGAAAACATTTCAAAATCGCTAGTTTTTGAATTTTACTATTTTCATCTAAAAAACGTGGGTTATAGCTACAAAAAATGATGTTTTTTTAAAAAAATTACATTTCTATTTTTTTAACACCGTTCAGTAAATAGAACATTACCAATTGCAGTGAGTGCAAAAACAAAACTAGATACTAAGCAAAATCACTAGTTTTTTAATTTTTTTCATTTTCACCTAAAAAACGTGAGTTATAGTCCACGAAAAATGATTATTCTTTAAAAAATTTACATTACTATTTTTTAACACCGTACAGAAGAAAGAACATTACAAATATAGGGTGAGTTCAACATTTAGTAGATTGGTTGAAAAAATGAAATGAAAACAATGAAAAATCACTAGTTTTTGAATTTTGTCATTTTCACCCGAAATACGTGTGTTATAGCCCACGAAAAATGATGATTTTTCAAAAAATTCACACCTGTATTTTTTCAACACCGTTCTATCAATAGCACATTACCAATAATAATGAGTGCAAAAAATAAAATGAAAACAATGCAAAATTGCTAGTTTTTGAAATTTGCCATTTTCATCCAAAAAACGTGGGTTATAATCTACGAAAAATGATGATTTTCAAAAAATTAACATTTCTATTTTTAACACCGTTCAGAAGAAAACACATTACCAATATAGATGGGTTGACATAATTAAATGAAAACAATGCAAAATCACTAGTTTTTGAATTTTGCCATTTCACCTAAAAAATGTGGGTTATAGCCTACTGAAAATAATGATTTTTCAAAAAAATTAAATTTCTTTTTTTAACAACATCAGTAGATAGCACATTACCAAAAAATATGTGTGCAAAACAGTGAATTAAAAACAATAAAGAATCGCTAGTTTTTGAGTTTTACCATTTTCACCTAAAAAACGTGGGTTATAGGCCACAAAAAATGATGACTGTTCAAAAAATTTACGTTAATATTTTTTTTAACACCGTACAGAAGAAAGAACATTATGAATATAGGGTTAGTGCAACGTTCGGTAGGTGGGTGAAAAAAATGAAATGAAAACAATGCAAAATCGCTAGTTTTTGAATTTTGCCATTTTTACACAAAATACGTGGGTTATAGCCCACAAAAATTGATAATTTTTCAAAAAATTCAACCCTTTATATTTTTAATATCATTCATTCGATAGCACATTACCAATAATGAAGAGTGCAAAAAATGAAATGAAAACAATGCAGAATTATTAGTTTTTGAAATTTGCCATTTTAACAAAAAAACGCGGTTTATAGCACATTATCAATAATGATGAGTGCAAAAAATGAAATGAAAACAATTCAGAATTGCAAGATTTTTAAATTTGCCATTTTCACCCAAAAAACATGGATTATACTGCACGAAAAATTATGATTTTTCAAAACATTTACATTTATATTTTTTAACACTATTCAAAATAAAATACATTACAAATATAGATGGGTGGAAAAAATAAAATGAAAACATTTCAAAAATGCTAGTTTTTGAATTTTGCCATTTTCATCTAAAAAACGTGGGTTATAGCTACGAAAAATGATGATTTTTTTTAAAACAATTAGATTTCTATTTTTTTAACACCATTCAGTAAATAGAACAATACCAATAATGGTGAGTGCAAAAACAAAACTGGAAAATAAGCAAAATCGCTAGTTTTTGAATTTTTTTCATTTTCGCCTAAAAAACGTGGGTTATAGTCCACGAAAAATGATTATTCTTAAAAAAATTTACATTACTATTTTTTTAACACCGTACAGAAGAAAGAACATTACAAATATAGGGTGAGTGCACATTTAGTAGGTGGGTTGAAAAAATGAAATGAAAACAATGCAAAATCGCTAGTTTTTGAATTTTGTCATTTTCACCTAAAATACGTGTGTTATAACCTACAAAAAATTATAATTTTTCAAAAAATTCACACCTCTATTTTTTCAACACCGTTCTATCAATAGCACATTACCAATAATAATGAGTGCAAAAAAATAAAATGAAAACAATGCAGAATTGCTAGTTTTTTAAATTTGTCATTTTCATCCAAAAAAAATGTGGGTTATAACCCACGAAAAATGATGATTTTTTTAAAAAAATTACATTTCTATTTTTTTGACACCGTTCAAAAGAAAACACATTACCAATATAGATGGGTTGAAATAATGAAATGAAAAGAATGCAAAATTGCTAGTTTTTGAATTTTGCCATTTCACCTGAAAACGTGGGTTATAGCCTACGAAAAATGATGATTTTTCAAAAAAATTAAATTTCTATTTTTTTAACAACATGAGTCGATAGTACATTACCAAAAAAGATGTGTGCAAAATAGTTACAGAATCGCTAGTTTTGAGTTTTGCCATTTTCACCTAAAAAAATGTTAGTTATATCCCCACAAAAATGATGATTTTTCAAAAAAATTACATTTCTATTTGATAAGGTGACAATTTTCACCTTATTGGATTCGTTTCATTTATCTTTTGATCGTCCTTGTAGCATTTTTCTATGTCATTTTTATGTGTTTTTAACGTGTTTTGTAGGACATTGGGACCAATTGTAAACAATGGAGTGAAGAAGGTGCAAAAAGTGCTATTTTTGGAAGCATTTTCGAAGGTTGGACAGAGAGTTACAGTGCGCCGCAGGAGTTTCTCCGGCGCGCCGGAGATTTCGCTGTTTGGCTCTCTGGCGCGCCGGAGAAGTTTGTCCGGCGCGCTGCTGGTGATCGCGACAGGCTGCTATTTTACTTATTTTGCCCTCTATTTTCAAAGGCTTCGTATTTTGGGAACTCGGTCAACACACAAGGAAAAACCCTAGCCTCATATATTTTGGGCAGCCAAGAGAAAAGGGAGTGAGCCATTTTTTAGTTAGGTTAGTTGATAGTTTTGAGAGCTTTTCTTTCTAGCTACTCCACAAGAACACACAATTAATGTGTGTTCCTGATGTAAATAACATATTGTGGAGAAGATTTCATGTAAGCTCTAGGCTCTAAGGACTTGTTTTGTTGGGAAGCTTGGAGCTTTGGCTTGGAACATCAAAGGGGAGTGCTACTCTTTGTATTTTCTTTGTTAATTCCATACTTTAATTCATTATTGTGTTGTTCTTATTAGTCTTGATGTGCTAAATTGCTATTACCCTTGGATTGTGGTTATGTGTTGTTGATTTATTGTGTTAATGTGTGGTCTTATGCTATGGATAGTTAGGAATTAAGAACTACAAACTAGTTATCATCCCATATTTGTAATGCTAATGGTAGACTAGTATGTGGGTGTTGGATTAGTGGAGATATCTTAGTCTATTCTTGCCTCCGCCATAAAAGGGGAATTGATTGGGATATTGAGAGTCCAATGTAGGTTTGATGAACTTGGTAAACATGAACTAATTTAGTCCTTCCCTCCGCCATAAAGGGGGGAGTGAATTTGGGAATGATTTCCAATGGAGTGACTAGATTCGACCATTGCCTCCGCCATAAAAAAGGGGTTGGATTAGAGAGTTGAACGGTTGGAGAGACATTGGAATTTTGGTTGATTGTTAGCTAGCCCTTGCCTCCGCCATAAAGGGGGGAATTGGTTAATTGGTCACTTTCCGGTAGGAGACGATGCATTTAGGTCCTTGCCTCCGCCATAAAGGGGGGACTTAATTGAATTAGCTCACCCTTAGTCGTAGTGATTCCATAGGATAAACTACACATAACACTAACATTTGAGATAACCAAATCCAAGGGTATACTTTAATTACTTGAATCTTCTTCCACACATTTGCATGTTTATTTGGTAGTATTAGTATAGTTTAGGTAATTTAGTTGCTTGCTTATATTTCCACTACAACACACACGTTTGCACTATATCCATAAACTCATCCCCTCCCTGTGGGTTCGACCCCTACTTCCTCTAGCTACAAAAATATCGGTGTCTTGATGCACCTTAAATGTCATGAGGATTAGGGTTATAAATTTATTTGATTCGGTTAACCCTTAGCATTTGACCCTAACTCCCCAAAACCGCTATCACTATTTTTTTAACACTGTTCAGTAGATAGCACATTAACATTTAAGGGGAGTGCAAAAAATGTAATGAAAAGAATGCAAAATCGCTAGTTTTTTAATTTTGTCATTTTCACCCAAAAAACATGTTATAGCCCACGAAAAATGATGATTTATCAAAAATATTACATTACTATTTTTTAACACTGTAGAGAAGAAAGAACATTACGAATATAGAGTGAGTGCAACGTGCAGTAGGTGGTGGAAAAATAAACTGAAAACAATGCAAAATTGCTAGTTTTTGACTTTTGCCATTTTCACCTAAATAAACGTGGGTTATAGCCTACGAAAAATGATGATTTTTAAAAAAATTTACATTTTATTTTTTTAACACCGTTTAGTAAATAGCACATTACCAATAACAGTGAGTGCAAAAACTAAACTGGAAACATTGCGAAATTGCCACTTTTTGAATTTTGCCATTTTCACTCAAAAAACATGGGTTATAGCCCACGAAAAATGATGATTTTTCAAAAAAATTACATATATATATTTTTTAACACCGTTCAGTAGATAGCACATTACCATTAAAGGTGAGTGCAAAAAATGTAATGAAAAGAATGCGAAATCGCTAGTTTTTGAATTTTGTCATTTTCACCCAAAAAACGTGGGTTATAGCCCACGAAAAATGATGATCCTTCAAAAAATTTAGATTACTATTTTTTAACACCGTACAGAAGAACGAACATTACGAATATAGGGTGGGTTCAATGTTCAGTAGTTGGGGGAAAAAATGAACTGAAAACAATGCAAAATTGCTTGTTTTTGAGTTTTGCCATTTTCACCCAAAATGCGTGGGTTATAGCCCACTAAAAATGATAAGTTTTTAAAAAATTTACATTTCTATTTTTTAACACATTTTAATAGATAGCACATTACCATTAAAGGTTAGTGAAAACAATATAATGAAAAAAATGAAAAATTTCTAGTTTTTTAAATTTGCCAATTTCACCCAAAAAACGTGAGTTATTGCCCACGAAAATTGATGATTTTTCAAAAAAATTACATTTCTATTTTTTAACACCGTTTAGAAGAAAACACATTAGGAATATTGATGGGTGGAAAAAATAAAATGAAAACAATTCAAAATCGCTAGTTTTTTATTTTTGCCATTTTCACCTAAAAACGTTGGTTATAGTCTACGAAAAATGATGATTTTTTTAAAAAAACTTATATTTATATTTTTTTTGACACATTTCGGCAAATAGCACATTATCAATAATAGTGAGTGCAAAAATTGAACTAGAAATAATGCAAAATCGCCACTTTTTGAATTTTTCCATTTTCCCCAAAAAAACATGGGTAATAGCCCCCGAAAAATGATGATTTTTCAAAAAAATACATTTCTATTTTTTTTAACACCGTTCAATAAATAGCACATTACCATTAAAGGCAAGTGCAAAAAATGTAATGAAAAGAACGCGAAATCGCTAGTTTTTGAATTTTGCCATTTTCACCCAAAAAACATGGGTTATAGCCCACGAAAAATGATGATTGTTCAAAAACTTTACATTACTATTTTTTAACACCGTTCAGAAGAAAACACATTACAAATATAGATGGGTGGAAAAAATGAAATGAAAATAATTCAAAATCTCTAGTTTTTAAATTTTATCATTTTCATCTAAAAACGTGGTTTATAGTCTACAAAAAATGATGATTTTTAAAAAAAAATATACATTTCAATTTTTTTAATATCGTTACGTAAATAGCACATTTCCAATAACGGTGAGTGCAAAAATTGAACTGGAAACAATGCAAAAGTGCCACTTTTTGAATTTTGCCATTTTCACCCAAAAAAACATGGGTTATAACCCACGAAAAGTGATGATTTTTCAAAAAAAATATATTTCTATTTTTTAACAATGTTCAAAAGAAAACACATTAACAATATAGATTAGTGAAAATAATGACATGAAAACAAGCAAAATTGCTAGTTTTTGAATTTTGCCATTTTCAACCAAAATACGTGGGTTATAGCATACGGAAAATGATGATTTTTTAAAAAATTCACACCTCTATATTTTTTACACCATTCAGTCAATAACACATTACCAATATTGATTAGTGCAAAAAATGAAATGAAAACAATGCAGAATTGCTAGTTTTTGAAATTTGCCATTTTCAACCCAAAAAAATGTGGTTTATAGCCCACGAAAAATTATGATTTTTTAAAAAAAATACATTTCTATTTTTTAACACCGTTCAGAAGAAAACACATTACAAATATAGATGGGTGGAAAAATGAAATGAAAACCTTTCAAAATCGCTGGGTGGAAAAAATGAAATGAAAACATTTCAAATCGCAAGTTTTTTAATTTTGCCATTTTCATCTAAAAAACATGGGTTGTAGCCTACGGAAAAATGATGATTTTTTTAAAAATATTACATTTCTATTTTTTAATACCATTCAGTAAATATCACATTACCCAATGATAGTGACTGCAAAAACTAAACTGGAAAATATGAAAAATTACCACTTTTTGAATTTTGCCATTTTCACCCAAAAAAATGGGTTATAGCCCACGAAAAATGATGATTTTTTAAAAAATTTACATTTCTATTTTTTAACACCGTTCAGTAGATAGAACATTACTATTAAAGGTGAGTGCAAAAATGTAATGACAAGAATGCAAAATCGCTAGTTTTTGAACTTTACCATTTTCAACTAAAAAACGTGGGTTATAGAAAAATGATGATTCTTCAAAAAAATTACATTACTATTTTTTTTAACACCGTACATAAGAAAGAACATTACGAATATAGGGTGAGTGCAATATTTAGTAGATGGGTGGACAAAATGAAATGAAAACAATGCAAAATCGCTAGTTTTTAAAGTTTATCATTTTCACCCAAAATACATGGGTTATAACCCACGAAAAATGATGATCTTTCAAAAAAATCACATGTTTAGATTTTTAACACCATTTTGTCAATAGCACATTACCAATAATGATGAGTGCAAAAAATGAAATGAAAACAATGCAAAATTGCTAGTTTTTGAAATTTGCCATTTTCACCCAAAAAAACGTGGGTTATAGCCCACGAAAAATTATGATTTTTTAAAAATTTTACATTTTTATTTTTTTAATACCATTCAGAAGAAAACACATTACCAATATAGATAGGTTGAAATAATGAAATGAAAACAATGCAAAATCGCTAGTTTTTGAATTTTGCCATTTCACCTAAAAAACGGAGTTATAGCCTACGAAAAATAATGATTTTTCAAAAATTTTAAATTTTGTTTTTAACAACATCAGTAGATAGCACATTACCAAAAAATATAAGTGCAAAAAAGTGAAATGAAAACAATTAGGAATCGTTAGTTTTTGAGTTTTGCCATTTTCACCTAAAATACATGGGTTATAGCCCACAAAAATTAATGATTTTTAAAAAAAATATACTTCTATATTTTTAACACCGTTCAGTTGATAGCACATTACTAATAATGGTGAGTGAAAAAAATGAAATGAAAACAATGCAAAATTGCTAGTTTTTTATATTTGTCATTTTCACCCAAAAAAACGTGGGTTATAGCCTACGAAAATTATGATTTTCAAAAAATTCACATTTCTATTTTTTAACACTGTTCAGAAGAAAACACATTTCAAATATAGATGGGTTGAAATAATGAAATGAAAACAATGCAAATCGCTAGTTTTTTAATTTTACTATTTCACTTTAAAAAAGTGGGTTATAGCACACGAAAAATGATGATTATTCAAAAAATTTAAATTTCAATTTTTTTAAGATCATCAGTAGATAGAACATTACCAAAAAAAGTAAAAAAAAAGCGAAATGAAATCAATGCAGAATCGCAAGTTTTTGAGTTTTTCCATTTTCACCTAAAATACGTGGGTTATAGCCCACAAAAATGATGATTTTTTTAAAAAAAATACACTTCTATATTTTTAACACCGTTCAGTCGATAGCACATTTCCAATAATGGTGAGTTCAAAAAATGAAATGAAAAAAATGCAAAATTGCTAGTTTTTTATATTTGTCATTTTCACCCAAAAACGTGGTTTATAGCCCACGAAAAATTATGATTTTTCAAAAAATTTACATTTCTATTTTTTAAAACTATTCAGATGAAAACACATTACAAATATAGATGGGTGGAAAAAATGAAATCAAAACAATTCAAAATCGCTAGTTTTTGAATTTTGCCATTTTCACCAAAAAAACGTGGGTTGTAGCCTACGAAAAATGATGATTTTTTTTAAAAAATTACATTTCTATTTTTTTTAACACCGTTAAGTAAATAGCACATTACCGATAATAGTTAGGGCAAAAACTAAACAGGAAAATATGCAAAATCACCACTTTTTGAATTTTTCCATTTTCACCCAAAAAACATGATTTATAGCCCACGAAAAATGATGATTTTTTAAAAAATTTACATTTCTATTTTTTAACACCGTTCAGTAGATAGCACATTACCATTAAAGGTGAGTGCAAAAATGTAATGAAAAGAATGCGAAATTGCTAGTTTTTGAAATTTTCCATTTTCGCCTAAAAACGTCGGTTATAGCCCACGGAAAATGATGATTCTTCAAAAAATTTACATTACTATTTTTTTTAACACCGTACATAAAAAAGAACATTACGAATATAGGGTGAGTGCAACATTTAGTAGGTGGGTGGACAAAATGAAATGAAAACAATGCAAAATCGCTAGTTTTTTAATTTTGTCATTTTCACAAGAAATGCGTGGGTTAGCCCACGAAAAATGATGATTTTTCAAAAAATTTACACCTCTATATTTTTAACACAATTTTTTCAATAGCATATTACCAATAATGATGAGTGCAAAAAATGAATTGAAAACAATGTAGAATTGCTAGTTTTTGAATTTTGCCAATTTCACTCAAAAAAACGTGGGTTATTGCCCACAAAAAATTATGATTTTTCAAAAAATTTACATTTCTATTTTTTTACACTGTTCAAAAGAAAACACATTACAAATATAGAAGGGTTGAAATAATGAAATGAAAACCATGCAAAATCGCTAGTTTTTTAATTTTGCCATTTCAGCTAAAAACGAGGGTTATAGCCTACGAAAAATGATGATTTTTCAAAAAATTTAAATTTTTATTTTTTTAAAAACATTAGTAAATCACACATTACAAAAAAAGATAAGTGCAAAAAAATGAAATGAAAACAATGCAAAAACGTTAGTTTTTGAGTTTTTCCATTTTCACCTTAAATACGTGGGTTATACCCCACAAAAAAATGATGATTTTTAAAAAATTTACACTTCTATATTTTTAAAACCGTTCAGTCGATAGCACATTACCAATAATGATGAGTGCAAAAAATGAAATAAAAGCAATGCAGAATTGCTAGCTCTTGAAATTTGCCATTTTCACACAAAAAACGTGGGTTATAGCCCGCGAAAAATGATGATTTTTTTTAAAATTTACATTTCTATTTTTTAACACTGTTAAGAAGAAAACACATTACCAATATAGATGGGTTCAAATAATAAAATGAAAACAATGCAAAATCGATAGTTTTTTAATTTTGCCATTTCACCAAAAAAACGTGAGTTATAGCCTACAAAAAATGAAGATTTTTCAAAAAAAATTAAAATTTCTATTTTTTTAACAACACCAGTAGATAGCACATTACCAAAAAAGATGAGTGCAAAAAAGTAAAATGACAACAATGCAGAATCGCTAGTTTTTGAGTTTTTCCATTTTCACCTGAAAAATGTTGGTTATATCCCACAAAAAATGATGATTTTTCAAAAAAATTACATTTCTATTTTTTAACACCGTTTAGTAGATAACACAATTCCATTAAAGGTGAGTGCAAAAAATGTAATAAAAAGAATGTGAAATCGCTAGTTTTTGAATTTTGTCATTTTCACTCAAAAACGTGAGTTATAGCCCACGAAAAATGATAATTCTTCAAAAAAATTACATTACTATTTTTTTATTACCATACAGAAGAAAGAACATTACGAATATAGGGTGACTGCAACGTTTAGTAAATGGGTGGAAAAAATAAACTGAAAAAAATGCAAAATCGCTAATTTTTGAATTTTGCTATTTTCACCCAAAATATGTGGGTTATAGCTCACGAAAAATGTTAATTTTTCAGAAATTCACACCTCTATATTTTTAACACCGTTCAATTAATAGTACATTCCCAATAATAATGAGTGCAAAAAAGAAATGAAAACAATGCAGAATTGCTAGTTTTTGAAATTTGTTGTTTTCACCCAAAAAACATGGGTTATAGCCAACGAAAAATGATGATTTTTAAAAAAATTTACATTTCTATTTTTTAACACTGTTCAGAAGAAACACATTACCAATATAGATGGGAGGAAATAATGAAATGAAAACAATGCAAAATCGCTAGTTTTTGAATTTTGCCATTTTCATCCAAAATACTTGGGTTATAGCCCACGAAAAATGATGATTTTTCAAAAAATTCACACCTCTATATTTTTAACACCGTTCAGTCAATAAAACATTACCAATAAAGATGAATGCAAAAAATGAAATGAAAACAATGCAGAATTGCTAGCTTTGGAACTTTGCCATTTTCACCTAAAAAAAGTGGGTTATAGCCCACGAAAAATTATGATTTTTCAACACCGTTTAACTCCGTTTAGAAGAAAACACATTTCAAATATAGATGGGTGGAAAAAATGAAATGAAAACAATTCAAAACCTCTAGTTTTTGAATTTTGCCAGTTTCATCTAAAAAACGTGAGTTATAGCCTACGAAAAATGATGATTTTTAAAAAAATTTACATTTCTATTTTTTTAACACCTTTCAGTAAATAGAAAATTACCAATAACAGTGAGTATAAAAACTAAACTGGAAACTATGCAAAATCGCCACTTTTTAAATTTTTCCATTTTCATCTAAAAAAACTTGGGTTATATCCCACAAAAAATAATGATCTTTTAAAAAATTTACATTTCTATTTTTTTAACACCGTTCAGTAGATAGCACATTACCATAAAAGGTGAGTGCAAAAAATGTAATGAAAAGAATGCGAAATCGCTAGTTTTTGAATGTTTCCATTTTCACCCAAAAAACGTGGGTTATAGCCTACGAAAAATGATGATTCTTCAAAAAATTACATAACTATTTTTTTAACACCGTACATGAGAAAGAACATTACGAATATATGGTGACTGCAACGTTTAGTAGATGGATGGAAAAAATGACATGAAAACAATGCAAAATCAATAGGTTTTGGATTTTTTCCATTTTTACCCAAAAGACATTGGTTATATAGCCCACGAAAAATGATGATTTTTCAAAAAATTTACATTTCTATTTTTTTTAATATATTTCAATAGATAGCACATTACCATTAAAAGTGGGTGCAAAAATGTAATGAAAAGAATGCGAAATCGCTAGTTTTTGAATTTTGCCATTTTCACCCTAAAAATGTGGGTTATACCCACGAAAAATGATGATTCTTCAAAAACTTTATATTACTATTTTTTTAACACCGTACATAAGAAAGAACATTACGAATATAGGATGAGTGCAACGTGCAGTAGGTGGGTCAAAAAAATGAAATGAAAACAATGCAAAATCGCTAGTTTTTGAATTTTTCCTTTTTCACACAAAATACGTGGGTTATAGCCAACGAAAAATGATGATTTTTCAAAAAATTCAAACATCCATATTTTTAACAACGTTCAGTCGATAGCACATTACCAATAATGATTAGTGCAAAAAATGAAATGAAAACAAATGCAGAATTGCTAGTTTTTGAAATTTGCCATTTTCACCCAAAAAAACGTCGGTTATAAGCCACGAAAAATGATGGTTTTTCAAAAAATTGACATTTCTTTTTTTTTAACGCCATTTAGAAGAAAACACATTACAAATATAGATGAGTTGAAAAAATGAAATGAAAACAATTTAAAATCTCTATTTTTTGAATTTTGCCATTTTCACCTAAAAACATGGGTAATAGCCTACAAAAAATGATGATTGTTAAAAAAATTTACATTTCTATTTTTTTAACACGGTTAAGTAAATAACACATTACCAATGACGGTGAGTGCAACAACTGAACTTGAATTAATGCAAAATCACCACTTTTTGAATTTTGCCATTTTCACTCAAAAAACGTAGGTTATAGCCCACGAAAAATGCCGATTTTTCAAAAAAAATGAAATTTCATTTTTTTAACACAGTTCAGTAGATATCACATTACAATTAAAAGTGAGTGCAAAAAATGTAATGAAATGAATGCGAAATCGCTAGTTTGTTAATTTTGCCATTTTCACTGAAAAATGTGGGTTATAGCTCACGAAAAATGATGATTTTTAAAAAAAATTAATTTTCTAATCTTTTAACACCATTCATAGATAGCACATTACCAATAATGGTGAGTGCAAAAAATGAAAACAATGAAAATCGCTAGTTTTTGAAATTTGTCATTTTCACTGAAAAAATGTGGATCCCACGAAAAATGATGATTTTTCAAAAAATTTAAATTTTTATTTTTTAACACCATTTTCTAGATAGCACATTACCATTAAAGGTGATTGCAAAAAATGTAATGAAAAGAATGCAAAATTGCTAGTTTTTGAATTTTGCCTTTTTCAACCAATAAATGTGTTTATGCCCACATCTGGTTGGTCGGACAGGTAATACTCCAGCAAAACTCTTGGCAAAAGTGGGGTGTGAATCTCAAGCGATAAAAATATATCTGATCCATTCTGATCTCCCCCAGCGTGTGAGAGGAGGCTCTTAACTTAGATAGCATGTCGATGCCTACATTAGCCATATAAATTATAGGCGATAGATTTATGTAAAGGAGTAGTACTCCTCTTTTACGTATACATGTAGGGGAGTAAGTAATCCTTATTTACATGTTTTTTTAAGTTTGTATTTCTTGAGGATGGATATGTCCACCTTGAGTTTATGCTTTTACATTTTTAATAAAATTGGGAGTGGCGACCCCGAGCTTAGAGTTAGCCAAAAAAAATGTAGTTATAACCCACGAAAAATGATGATTCTTCAAAAAAATTATATTACTATTTTGTTAACACCGTACAGAAGAAAAAACATTACGAATATAGGGTGAGTGAAATGTTTAGTAGGTGCGTGGAAAAAAATGAAATGAAAACTGATCAGGGCTAAAAATACCTATTTTTACCCCCTCGTTTACTTAAGTTTATGCTTGCCTTTGAGTATTTTATTGTTGTTTATGTGTTGTTTTTGGAATAAATGCAGGATTTCAAGTTCAATGAGGCCAAAAGGAACAAAATCCAGATTTGATGTGAAAAAGTGGGAGAAAGAACCAAAAATCACTCAATTCGGATTACCAAAGACAAGATGGCACAAAGGAGCAAAGATGGGAATGCAAGTCAAAACTGGGCAGAACACAAAGCAAAGTTCAAACGAGTATATCTCGGCTTCTACTTAACTAAAAGAAGATTTATTGGATGTTTTGGAAAGATCTACGAGAGTACTAAAACTCTTATGTTTGGAATTACTCCAAACTCTGCTGGCAAGATGGTTGAAATTGAGGCTCAAGTTTATATACACCCAAGAATTCGGAAAATTAGAAGCCTATGTCACAGTTTGGGAGAATATTCATAACTTTCATTCCCGACCTCCAAATTCAATGATTCTTGATGCATTAGAAAGCCAGGGGGCAGGGCTACAATTTTTATGAAGACCAAAACGCCCAGTTCTGCAAGGACGATATTCAAAATTGCATCCCAATATCATCAAAGTATGCTGTCTGAAATCCTGAAAAAGTGGCTGCGGGACCAACACTTTCGGAAATTGCATTTCGGCCCCTATTTTAGAATAAGCGGGGTAATTTATGTATTTATTGATTTTTAGTCATTTTACTAACTATATAAGATTTCTTAAACACTAAGTTAGGTATCTAGGACACAATTAGCAATAGCTCATAAGAACACACCTTTTAGTGTGTGTTCTTGGTGTTTCATTTCTTGGGATAGAATTCTATGAACTTTTGGCTAATTGGAGTGGAAATCAAAAGGAAGCTTGGACCTTTAGCTTGGAATCAACATTTGGTAAGACCACATATATTGGGTTGTCTCTTTCCTTGCACTTTCTTGCTAATTCATTGCTTAATCTACCATTTGGGTTTGCTCTAATTAGCCATGATGGGCTAAATTGTGTGGTGTCTTTGGAATTAGGCTATGGGCTTTTGATAATTTGTTTGTATGGTGATGAAATGTTATGGGCTTGATTATATGTTTCATATGCTTGATTTTATGGTCACATTTCTTGTGCAATATCCTTAACTTGAAAGTGAGAATTGGGTCATATTGTGAGTAGAATATTAATCCATTGCATGTTGTGATGAAGAGACCTCTTTGTCCATGATAATGTTGATTGAATCTATTCCATGAATTAGCCCTAAGCATATGGAAACCAAGTCAACACTAGCATGACAACCTAGTTGGGGACTTGGCTTGGAAGTTGTGGATTTGAAATGACATAGAATCAATTTGCTTTGATTGATCTATTAATTGTAGTTGAGTTTGGTCCGGTTATAGTCTTAACTACCAAATTTCCACTAGACAACATTAAACCACATTCTTCAAGCTATCACATGAATCACCAATGCTACAAATGATTGAGAAACCTAGTACTAAATTCCAATGATACACTTATATACTTGATTTCTACTCCCTAATTTTGAAGCTAAAGTCCTAGATCAATTAGGTTGACTTTAGTGTAGGTTTAGTCTTGTTGCATTTTTTCTTGTTTTCTTTCCTTAGTTGCATTTTTCATTACTCTACATACTAGAGACGAACTCTTAACAAGACCCCCCTCTCCGTGGAATTCGACCTCTTGCTTCCAAGTGCTACATATTTAGAGTTAGGGTATTTGTTTGTTTGGGTTGCACGACAAACTCACTCAACAAAAACAATGCAAAATCGCTAGTTTTTCAATTTTGCCATTTGCACCCAAAATACGTGGGTTATAATCCATGAAAAATGATGATTTTTCAAAAAACTCACACCTCTATATTTTTAACACCGTTCAGTCGATAGCACATTACCAATACTGATTAGTGCAAAAAATTAAATGAAAACAATGCAGAATTGCTAGTTTTTAAAATTTGCCATTTTCACCCAAAAAATGTGGGTTATAGCCCACGAAAAATGATGATTTTTCAAAAAAAACTTACATTTCTATTTTTTTTTAACACTATTCAGAAGAAAACACATTACAAATATAGATGGGTGGAAAAAAATGAAATGAAAACAATTCAAAATCTATAGTTTATGAATTTTGCCATTTCACCCAAAAAAACGTTAGTTATAGCATACGAAAAATGATGATTTTTCAAAAAACTTACATTTCTATTTTTTTAACACTGATCGGTAGATAGCACATTACCATTAAAGGTGAGTGCAAAAAATGTAATGAAAAGAATGCAAAATCGCTAGTTTTTGAATTTCGCCATTTTCACCCAAAAAACGTGGGTTATACCTCACGAAAATTGATAATTCTTCAAAAAATTTACGTTACTTTTTTTTAACACCGTTCGGTAGATAGCACATTACCATTAAAGGTGAGTGCAAAAAAATATATGAAAAGAATGCAAATTTGCTAGTTTTTGTATTTTGTCATTTTTACCCAAAAAAAAGTGGGTTATAACCAATGAAAAATGATTATTTTTCAAAAAAAATTACATTACTATTTTTTTAACACCGTACAGAAGAAAGAACATTACGAATAATGGGTGAGTGCAACATTCAGTAGGTGGGTGAAAAAATGTAATGAAAACAATGCAAAATCACTAGTTTTTGAATTTTGCCATTTTCACCAAAAATACGTGGGTTAGCCCACGAAAAATGATGATTTTTAAAAAATTTCGTACCTCTATATTTTTAACACTATTCAGTTGATAGCACATTACCAATAAAGATGAGTGCAAAAAATGAAATGAAAATAATGCAGAATTGCTAGTTTTAAAATTTGTCGTTTTCACCCAAAAAACGTTATAGCCCATGAAAAATGATGATTTTTCCAAAAAGTTACATTTCTTCATTTTTTTTACTCCATTCAGTAAATAGCATATTACCAATAATGGTGAGTGCCAAAAATGAAATGAAAACAATGCAAAATCGCTAGTTTTTTAAATTTGCCGTTTTCACCCAAAAACGTGGGTTATAGCCCACGAAAAATGATGATTTTTTAAAAAATTTACATTTTTATTTTTGTTCCAAATGTGGAATCGCCCACCTTAGGCGCCCCCACACCCCAGTCTGACAAGATTGTGGAGGGGGTAAATTATGGTGACTCAATTGATCAACAGAGGTTAGGTCTTTGCCCACTGCACACAATGAGCCTCCCTCACTTAGAGAGGTTGCTCCCACACTGCGCTGGTGTGACACGATTCTTGGTCTCTTGTTCCAAATTTCACCTCTACGACCAGTTGAGCTGCCAATGTGGGCAATTTACATTTCTATTTTTTTAACACCGTTCCGTAGATAGCAGATTACCAATAAAGGTCGGTGTAAAAAATGAAATGAAAAGAATGCGAAATCGCTAGTTTTTTAATTTTGCCATTCTCACCTAAAAAACGTGGGTTATAGCTTACAGAAAATGATGATTTCTCAAAAAATTTACATTTCTATCCTTTTAAAACCGTTCAGTAGATAGCACATTACCAATAAAGGTGAGTGAAAAAAATGAAATGAAAACAATGCAAATCCTCTAGTTTTTTAATTTTTCCATTTTCAACAAAAAAACGTGGGTTCCACGAAAAATGATGCATTTTATAAAAATTTACATTTCTATTTTTTTAACATTGTTTAGTAGATAGCATATTACCAATAATGGTGAGGGACAAAACAGAACCAAAAACAATGCAAAATCGCCACTTTTTGAATTTTTTTCATTTTCACCCAAATAACGAGGGTTATAGCCCACGAAAAATGATAGTTTTTCAAAAAATATACATTTCTATTTTCTTAACACCGTTAATTAGATAGCACATTATCAATAATAGTGAGTGCAAAAAATTAAATGAAAATAATGCAAAATCGCTAATTTTTTAATTTTGCCATTTTCACCAATAAAACATGGGTATAGCTCACGAAAAATGATGATTTTACAAAAATATATATATATTTCTATTTTTTAACACCATTCAGTAAATAGCACAGTACCAATATAGGTGGGTAGAACAAATGAAATGAAAATAATCGAAAATCTCCACTTTTTGAGTCTGGCCATTTTCAGTCAAAAAACGTGGGTTATAGTCCACAAAAAATGATAATTTTTCAAAAAATATACATTTCTATTTTCTTAACACCGTTTATTAGATAGCACATTACCAATAACAGTGAGTGCAAAAAATTAAATGAAAACAATGCAAAATAAATAATTTTTGACTTTTGCCAGTTTCATCCAAAAAAATGTCCCACGAAAAATGATGATTTTTCAAAAAAATATATACATTTATATTTTTTAACACCGTTCAGTAGATCGCATATTACTAATAACGCTGAGTGGCAAAAATTAAATTAAAAAAAGCAAAATCGCTAGTTTTTTAATTTGCCATTTTTCACATAAAAAAGTGTGGGTTATAACACATGAAAAATGATGATTTTTCAAAAAAATTACATTTCTATTTTTTTAACACCGTTCAGTAGATAACACATTACTAATAAAGGTGAGTGCAAAAAATGAAATGAACAAAATGCGAAATCGCTAGTTTTTAAATTTTACCATTCTCACCTAATAAATGTGGGTTATAGCCCACGAAAAATGATTATTTTTCAAAAAAAATCATCTATTTTTTTAACACCTTTCAGTAGATAGCATATTACCAATAAACGTGAGTTCAAAAAATAAAATGAAAACAATGCAAAATTGCTAGTTTTTTAATTTTGCCATTTTCAACAAAAAAACGTGGGTTATAGCCCATTAAAAATGATGATTTTTCAAAAAATTTACATTTCTATATTTTTAACTCCGTTCAGTAGATAGCACATTATCAATAAATGTGAGTACGAAAAAAGAAATGAAAGGAATGCAAAATCGCAAGTTTTTGAATTTTGCCATTCTCACCTAAAAAACGTGGGTTATAGCCCACAAAAAATGATGATTTTTTAAAAAAATTACACTCTATTTTTTTAACACCGTACAGTAGATAGCACATTACCAATAAAAGTGAAATAAAAAAAATGAAAACAATGTAAAATCGCTAATTTTTGAATTTTGTCATTTTCAACCAAAAAACGTGGTAGCCCATGAAAAATGAGGATTTTTCAAAAAAATTATATTTCTATATTTTAAATCCATTCAGTAGATAGCACATTACCAATAAAGTTGAGTTCAAAAAATGAAATGAAAACAATGCAAAATTGCTAGTTTTTAAATTTTGCCATTTTCAACCAAAATACGTGGTTTATAGCCCATGAAAAATGATGATTTTCAAAAAATTTAGAATTCTATTTTTTAACACTGTTCAGTAGATAGCACATTATCAATAAAGGTGAGTGCAAAAAATGAAATGAAAAGAATGCGAAATTGCTAGTTTTTTAATTTTGCCATTCTCACCCAAAATACCTGGGTTATACCCCACAAAAAATGATAATTTTCTTAAAAACATTCACACCTCTATATTTTTAATACTATTTAGTTGATAGCACATTACCAATAATGATGAGTGAAAAAATAAAATGAAAATAATGCAGAATTACTAGTTTTTGAAATTTGCCATTTTCACCACAAAAAAAGTGGGTTATATAGCCCACGAAAAATGATGATTTTTCAAAAAATTTACATTTTTATTTTTTAACACCGTATAGAAGAAAGAACATTACGAATATAGGGTGGGTGCAACATTCAGTACATGAGTGAAAAAAAATAAAATGAAAACAATGCAAAATCGCTAGTTTTTTAACTTTGCCATTTTCACCCAAAATAAGTGGGTTATAGCCCACGAAAAATGAAAATTTTTAAAAAAAATTACACCTCTATATTTTTAACACCGTTCAAACGATAGCACATTACCAATAATGATTAGTGCAAAAAATGAAATGAAAACAATGGAGAATTGCTAGTTTTTGAAATTTGCCATTTTCACCCAAAAAACGTGGGTTTTAGGCCACGAAAATGATGATTTTCCAAAAAAAATTACTTTTCTATTTTTAACACTGTTCAGAAGAAAACATATTACAAATATAGATGGGTGTAAAAATGAAATGAAAACAATTCAAAATCTCTAGTTTTTGAATTTTGCCATTTTCACATAAAAATGTGGGTAATAGCCTACGAAAAATGATGATTTTTTTTAAAAAAATACATTTCTATTTTCTTAACACCGTTCAGTAAATAGCACATTTTCAATAACGATGACTGCAAAAACTGAACTAGAAACAACGCAAAATCGCCACTTTTTGAATTTTGACATTTTCACCCAAAAAGCTTGGGTTATAGCCCACGAAAAATGATGATTTTTCAAAAAAAATTCACACCTCGATATTTTTAACATTGTTCAGTTGATAGAAAATTACCAATAATGATGAGTGCAAAAAATGAAATGAAAACAATGCAGAATCGCTAGTTTTTGAAATTTGTCATTTTCACCCAAAAAACGTGGGTAATAGCCCACGAAAAATGATGATTTTTCAAAAAATTTGCATTTCTATCTTGTTAACACCGTACAGAAGAAAGAACATTAGAATATAGGGTGAGTGCAACGTTCATTATGTGAGTGGAAAAATGAAATGAAAACAATGCAAAATCGCTAGTTTTTGAATTTTGCCATTTTCACCCAAAATACGTGGGTTATAGCCCACGAAAAATGAAGATTTTTCAAAAAATTTACACCTCTATATTTTTAACACCATTCAAATGATAGCACATTACCAATAATGATTAGTGCAAAAATGAAATGAAAACAATAGAGAATTGCTAGTTTTTGAAATTCGTCGTTTTCACCCAAAAAAACGTGGGTTGTAGCCCACGAAAAATGACGATTTTTTAAAAAAAATTACATTTCTATTTTTTAATACTGTTCAGAAGAAAACACATTACAATATAGATAGGTTGAAAAATGAAATGAAAACAATTCAAAATCTCTAGTTTTTGAATTGTGCCATTTTCACCTAAAAAAGGTAGGTAATTGCCTACGAAAAATGATGATTTTTAAAAAAAACTTACATTTCTATTTTCTTAACACCGTTCAGTAAATAGTACATTTCCAATAATGGTGAGTGCAAAAACTGAACTGGAAACAATGCAAAATCGCCACTTTTTTAATTTTGCCATTTTCACCCAAAAAACTTGAGTTATAGCCTATGAAAAATGATGATTTTTCAAAAAATTTACATTTCTATTTTTTTAATACCATTCAATAGATAGAACATTACTATTAAAGGTGAGTGCAAAAAATGTTATGAAAAGAATGCGAAATTGATAGTTTTTTGAATTTTGCCATTTTCACCTAAAAAACGTGGGTTGTCCACGAAAATGATGATTTTTAAAAAAATTTACATTACTATTTTTTTAACACCGTACTAAAGAAAGAACATTACGAACATAGGGTGAGTGCAGCGTTCAGTAGGTGCGTGAAAAAAATGAAATGAAAACAATGCAAAATCGCCAATTTTTAAATTTTACCATTTTCACCCAAAATATGTGGGTTATAGCCCACGAAAAATGATAATTTTTCAAAAAATTCATACCTCTATATTTTTAACACCGTTTAGTCGATAGAAGATTACCAATAATGATGAGTGCAAAAAATGAAATGAAAACAATATAGAATTGCTAGTTTTTGAAATTTGCCATTTTCACCTAAAAAAACATGGGTATATCCTACGAAAAATGATGATTTTTCAAAAAATTCACACATCTATATTTTTAACACCGATCTATTAATAGCACATTATCAATAATGATGACTGCAAAAAATTAAATGAAAACAATGCAGAATTGCTAGTTTTTGAAAATTGCCATTTTCACCCAAAACCGTGGGTTATAGCTAACGAAAAATGATGATTTTTCAAAAAAATTTACATTTCTATTTTTTAAAACCGTTCAAAAGAAAATACATTACCATTATAGATGGGTGGAAAAAATGAAATAAAACAATTAAAAATCGCTAGTTTTTAATTTTTGCCATTTTCACCTAAAAACGTGGGTTATAGACTACGAAAAATTATGATTTTTCAAAAACTTAAAATTTCTATTTTTTTAACAACATTCAGTAGATAGCACATTACCAAAAAAGTGAATTGAAAACAATGCAGAATCGCTAGTTTTTTAGTTTTGCCATTTTCATCTAAAAAACGTTAGTTATATCCCACAAAAAATTATGATTTTTAAAAATTTATATTTCTATTTTTTTTACACCGTTCAGTAGATAGCACATTACCATTAAAGGTAAGTGCAAAAAATGCAATGAAAAGAATGCAAAATAGCTAGTTTTTGAATTTTGCCATTTTCACCCAAAAAACGTGGGTTATAGCCCACGAAAAATTATGATTCTTCAAAAAATTTACATTATTATTTTTTTAGCACCGCACAGAAGAAAGAACATTAAGAATATATTGCAACTGCTTACATGGCACTTAATTATTGGTGCTATACTCTGTGTTGGGTGGCACCGTGGTAGAGTGGGATGATGGTAGTAGAAGAGGAATACTACTACCATCCTCTTCAAGAAGAAGGGATACTGTCGTATTGAAACCCCCCTCCCCCTAATTCCACCATTAGTCCGAGAGATGATGAAGGAAATTTGCAAAAAAATGCCTTTCACATTTTTTTGAAAAACTTTTTCTATCACTCACATTTAAAAATGATACAATTCCGTCACTCACATTCAAAATATACACTAAATTGAATCTTTTATCTAATTTTATCTATTTTTTTAATAAAAAATATACATGTAGCATCATCAAACAATATATTCCAAGGGCTTTTAGGGTGAACTGTCATAATTAGTAAACATATGTCCTTTCCTTTCTGAGAGGCTACCTCCAATTCTTTGTATGTTCGATAGTCGTAAAAAATTGGCGGAGTCGTATTTGGATTTTGCTTGAGCAGTCTTCTCTAGATCTAACTTATGTGGCCGCATTATGATTTAAAACATGTCGTCATTTGGTAAAATTTTTTTTATGTGAATGACAAAATTACATTATTTTAAATATGAGTAATGAAAAAAGTTTTTTCAATATTAAACCAAATATGTATTGTGTTATTAGAGGGTTTTTGTAGCACTTTGGGTTTTTTTTTTTAAACAAAAATGAAGATATATTGCATGTATTAAAGCAACAAATACCTTGAAATTATACATTACTCATCCATTACAATCAAATTGGAGAGAAGAAAAACCTCAATCTCACAACTTTTTTTTTCTTTTCTTTTATTTCATCATATGATGAAACTTAATTATATATTTTTACGTTATACTAAATATTTTAATATTATGTTTTATATTTTCATCATTGTAAAAATTATCATTTTTAATTTAATTAAATAATTAAGCTATTAACTACAACTTATAAAAAAGTGTTAAAATAAAAATTTTATTTATTAATATTATTAAAAAAGAATAGTTGATTAAATAAATGAAAAATAAATTTACAAATTAATATTAATAAAAATAGCTAAAATTTATTAAACAATAAGTATTAAAAATATAAATGTATGAAATTTAATTAAGTAAAAATATGAAAGAAAAAGTCTAAAGCAACATAAATACAATTTTGAGTTTTTTAAAAAAATATATATAAAACCTCCATAATGTTAATAATAATAAAAAATAACATATCATACATCTATTTAACTCTTTTTACTTTGAATTACCTTTTTAAAGTCAATATAAAGACATTTAAAAACTACTAAAATTTTAATTTCAGTTAAGTAGTAAATTTAATAAAAAAAATATTATTTGACCAAATGAATTAGAATTTAGCATAAGAAACATATGAAATTCAAAATATAAATAATAAACATAAAGAAAGAGCCACATAGTCAAAATCCTCAAAAGAGGAATTAGAATACCAACTTTTAAAGATGATTCATACTCCTGAAATCTTGCAGTTATTTTCCTTGGTTCATGATTCTTTTTACTTTCTCCGGATGAAACAAACGTAGGAATTTTATAATTTAGAAAATAATTACTTTCCCAATTTGAAACAAATACATAAATCTGAAAATTATGAAAAAAGATTACTTTCACAACCCAGATTCCGTGCCGACCAAACGAGCCCACAATAATCTCACATTATAAGATATATTGCATGTATTAAAACAACCAATACCCTCAAACTGAATTACATTACTCATCCATTACAATCAAATAAGAGAGGAAAAAACCTCAATCTCACATTATTCTCCACACTATAAGCATAAGGATAGATCATGACTATAATTAAGTAAAGAAAATGCATTTGGCTTATATCACACAACTAAAGCAAGGCATTAACCATTAATGAACCATTGCAATTTTCACTTTGTGGCCTCTGCTGCTGCTGCCGCTGCCGCAGCTTGGTTCATTTTGAAAACGCTGAGGAATTCCTCAGTCTCCGGAAGCGTACCCTGAACCGCTTTATGTGAGGAAAACCTCTCAGCCCATTCCACAATGGCTGGAAGCAATGTTTCATCAAGTATTTTCACATTGCACGATATTTCTGCAACTTTTATCCAGCCCAAGTAAGATCCCAAGACAATGTCAAGATAACCTATAGCGTCCCCACCAAAAAATCCCTTTCCATTGCTGGATTTCACAAAAACATCCTCCAATAATGTTAAACCTTCTAATATCTTCTCCAACACAGCCGCCTTTGACTCTTCTTTAGCGAGTCTTAGCTCCTTGAATAATGGAAACCACTGCAAACCCAATCATATCATTGCAGGAATAATTCGTGGTTAAAAATAAATCCAGGAAAAATAGTATATCACAATAGTTTATATAGCACATAAATCAAAAATTAGATCTTCTATTCAATATTTCTCTTTAATATTTTGTTCAATATATAGAACAAAAATAGTTAAATTTTAATAAAAGAGAATTTGATTTGGCGATACTTTCGCTTTTAGGACTATTTGAGTGAAATCATTCATGTACGTGGGCATAAACCAATAAAATTTGTATGAAATAAAATGAAGATAAAGTTATTTAAGAGCTAGGCGGGTACCTTGTCATCAATGTAAGCTGCCCAAAAGCGAGCAATGGCACGGTCATAGGGATCAGAAGGAAGGATGGAGGGACCATCTGACCAAGTCTCATCAACGTATTGGACAATCACAAGTGACTCACAGATGGGCTTATCACCATGGATGAGAACTGGTATCTTCTTGTGAACAGGGTTAGATTTAAGAAGGAGCTCACTTTTTGCAGGCAATTTCTCTATGATGAATTCATAGTCTACTGACTTAAGGTTGAGGGCAAATTGAACCCGATTCACATATGAGCTTGGACGTGAACCAAGAAGCTTCACATCACTTGCGGCCATTGCTAATTGAGCTTTAATAGGATGAAGACAATTTAAGTTTGAACAAATTTGAGTGCTCTGATAAACTTTTTTCTAGAATCGATAGATATATTCTTCTTAAGAGAATACTGAGTGCTATTTAGAGAAGGAAGAAGCTCTCCATCCTCCGAGAACAAAATGAAAAATATAATAATGGCACATTTTGAGGTCTGTGGCTAGAAAAATATTCTATTTGGTCAATTAACTTGTTGCACAGTATTTAATTATTTATTGTTACTTGGATAGTGCCAATGGAACTAGAACATTTTTTGTAGGGCTTAATTGTATAAAGAAAACGAAACTTTACACCTGTAATTAAATAATTATAATTTACACATTCAAAATTAATTAATCACACTCACAATTCACATTGATATAATCAATCAAAAAAAATTAAACATTACTAATATTGAAAACGAAAACATAAAAAAAAAAAAAAAAAAACTCACAATAAGAGATGTCGTTGACCGCAACGAAACTAATTCTACCGAACTAAAGTTATTCGGTTGGATTGCAGTGGAGGAAGGAAACGAGGAGGTGAGGCCGCAAACGAGGATGAGGCTCTTGATTGGCATACGCGAGGGAGGAGAAGGAGAGAAGATTTTATGTTTAGGAGTTTAGAAATTATAGTGAGGATGAAATTTGAATAAATTTTGATATCAGAATTCCGGGTTTTTTTTTTCTCTTAAATAAAATAACGTAGGTTTGTTTAAGAATTTTTTTTTTCTCAAGTAAAACAAAGTCATTTTACTTGGAGGGGTGCTACTCTGTGTTTTGTGGCACCATGGTAAAGAGGGAGGATGATAGTGGAATACTACTACCATCCTCTTTGAGAAGAGGGGAGACTGCTATAGTGGCTCACCCCCTTAGTTCCACTAGTGGTTCGAGCGATGACAAAAGAAAATTGCAAAAAGAAAACGCCTTCTACATTTTTTTTTTTTTTGAAATTCTTTTTCTTTCACTCACAATTAAAAATGATGCAATTTCGTCATTCATATTAAAGCACGTACTAAAATGGATCTTTTACTAATTTCATATTTTTTTTGATAAAAAGAATATACTGTGGCATCATCAAACAATTCCAAGGGTTTTTAAGGTGAACAGTCATAATTAGTGAACTAGTGTCATTTCTTTTCTGGGAGGCCTACCCCCAATTCTTTGTATGTTCAATAGAGTCGTCAAAAACTAGCGGAGTCATATTTGGATTCTGCTTGAGCAGCCTTCTCTCTGAGTTAGGTGACCGCATTAAGATTTAAAATTTAATTATCGTCATTTGATACAAATTTATTTTATTTGAATGACAAAATTATATTATTTTAAATATGAGTGATGATAAATATTTTTTTCAATAAATGTTTGGTCCAAATAAGTATTGTGTCATTAGAGTGTTTTTGTAGCACTTTGGTTTTTTTTTTTTTTTTAAATTGAAGATATATTGCATGTATTATAGCAACAAATACCCTGATATTGAATAATTCATTACTCATCCAATATTACAATCAAATTGGAGAGGAGAAAAACCTCAATCTCACAACTTTTTTTTCTTTTCTTTTATTTCATTTGATATTCATATATTCATTTATTCGGACACACACTAAAAGTAAACATCAAACACTCCAAAACATAACCATAAACACGCAATTTACTTGGCACCAATAATTTAACAATGTTTAGTGCAAAAACATCTGCGACGAATTCCCCTGCAATGGCCACCATTGAATCCTTCGGTTTGGCAAACAGCAGCGCAGTTGCTCTTCCTAATGCACGTCCCCTTGAAGCGATGGCTCTGAGACTCGCATGTTCTTGCTTCTGCAACCCCCATTGGAACCACATCTGAACCCAAAAACCAATAAAAAAAAAAAGATAATCAAGATATCATAAACAATGTTAATTTTCTTACAAAGTAATATTTCGTTGATCATTTTTCAACCAATATATTCATATGTGACATGCGTGCAATAATTTCTTTCCAGCTGAAAATGAAAAGGGAAAAACGAAAGAGGATAAATTGGATTGCTTAGCAAATTGCATGGATTTATGGCAGCGACAGTTTCAAGAATAAAAAGGGTTTTCTGCACTTATAGCCCTCTTCCAATCTTTAATAATTGCTCAAAGAAAATTTTGGAAACGATACTATGAACAAGAACATGAATTGAGAGTGTTACCAGAGGCAATGAAAAGAATCAAAAGGAGGAAAACTGTGGCAAACAAGCGCAAGAAACTCCTCATTTTGTCAGCCTCACACACACACGCACACAGAATGATGAATTTGCAAGGTTGATCATTGCATGGTGAGGTCTATTTATAAAGTTTAATGATCTCATTGAATATGCAGTATGTCACTTTAGATAAACAATGGAGGAAAAAGTGATCAAAGGGCTATCTTTAATGAGTCATCACCAAAACAAATACGCACTAACAAATTTGCCTTTACTTTTTTGTCTGTAAAGTATTATCAACTCTCACTGATCAACTACAAATATGCACACATTCGGTGGATCTGTCTTCAAACTATTTTCGCTCAAAAGTGTGAAAATTAGGCGCCCACTATATATCTTTCTTTAGGTTATAAAGGGTGTTTCTTATCCCAGATTGTGTCTTGAATAATTTATTGTAATAAAATTATTTTACGAAACTTAGTTTAGTTAGATTAACAAATCTGTGTAAACATTACATTTGGTTTGATTTTGAAATCTGCCGACAAAGAAGGATATAATTAAATTGCAAAATCAATCACTTCTAACGTTCAACATGATTTGCCAATCTAATTGAAGTAGTTAAAGGAAAAGAAATAGACTACAAACTTCAAAAGTTTTAACTCATGTAACGTTTGAATTGACTTCCAGGGCTAAAATTCGATTTCGAGAATGCTTATGAGGGTGTGTAATAAAAAAAATTAACATTAACGTTAACAAGATAAACAGATTATTCAACAATTTTGTGACTCACTAGAAAGCAAAATTTCCCAATTGTGCCCAAACACGACGATAGTGGAAGACAAAAGTTGTGTGAATGCTACATATATAGTTAACATGTAATAGGATTCATGAGATGGGGTTTTTCATGTATATATTCACTAATTTAGTGATACGAACAATCTAGCTTTTCGAAAGAAGAATTCTTAAAGTTATCCAAAAAACATGTACTTTTTTATTTGTTTGTGCACCATTATTATTTTGCGGGAAGATTTGATAATAATAATACTAAAATATTAAGAAAGAATAGTTCATTGTTGAAGGATAGATTTTCATTTTTATATGTAAAACCTAATTAATTTACTTTTATTAAGTAACTGATAATAATTCAACTGTCTTTCAATATTCAAATTGAATATCCCATGATGTTCTTTGAACCAGCTAAAACAAAGTGTAATGTGGTGAATAGTGTGAAAAAAAACCTTAAACTTTTTAAAGAATGATATTTTTCGTGAGTAACAATATACCTTTTTTTTAGGAAAAATGACAAGATTTAAAAACTAGCTGATCGAGTCTATTTTTGAGTTGTCCTTTAACACCCATTCTAATTGAAAATATGCAATCTAATGAATGAAGTGAAAAAAAAAGAAAATTTTAAATTTTTTAAAAAATTATCATTTTTCATTTGTTATAACACATGTTTTTAGGCAAAAAATGACAAGATTCAAAAACTAGTTGACAGAGAATTTTTTAATTCATTTTTTTTTTTGCATCCATTCCAATTAGGAATGTGCAATTTACTGAGTGGTGTAAAAAAATAAAAATTTAGACTTTTTGAAACATTGTCATTCTTCATGAATTATAACACACTTTTTTTTGACAAAAAACGTCAATTCTCAAAAACTAGTCGACAAAGATTCTTTTAATACCGTTTTTTGTACTCATCTTAATTGACAACATGCAATCTAATGAATGGAGTGAAAAAAAAAGTAAAATTTAATTTTTAAAAAATTTATCATTTTTCATGAGTTATAACATTTTTTTGGGCAAAAAATGACAAGATTCAAAAACTAGCCGACAGAAGTTCTTTTAGTTCACTTTTTTGCATCCGTTCAAATTGAGAATGTGCAATTAGTGAATGGCGTAAAAAAAATAAAAATTTGACTTTTTGAAAAATCACCACTCTTCATTAATTATAACAAACTTTTTTTGGCTAAAAATGCCAATAATCACAAAAAACTAGTTGGCAGGAACTCTTTTAATACCATTTTTTGCACCCATCTTAATTGAAAACGTGCAATCTAATGAATGGATTGAAACAAAAAGGAAAATTTAAATTTTTTGAAAAATTGTTACTTTTCATGAGTTAAACATACGTTTTTTGGTAAAAAAAAAAATAGCATGATTCAAAAACTAGACGATAGAGACTCTTTTAGTTCACTTTTTTCCACCCATTCCAATTGGGAATGTGCAATTTACTGAATGGTGTAAAAAAAAATAAAAAATTAGACTTTTTAAAAAATTGTCATTCTTCATGAATTATAACGCACGTTTTTTGGTAAAAACGTCAATTCTCAAAAACTAAGTCAACAATGACTCTTTTAATACTTTTTTTTGCACACATTCTAATTGAAAACCTGCAATCCAATGAATGGAGTGAAAAAAAGAGAAATTTAAATTTTTTGAAAATTGTCATTTCTCATGAGGTATAACACACGTTTTCCGGTAAAAAAATGGTAAGGTTCAAAAACTAGTCGACAAAGGCTCTTTTAGTTCACTTTTTACACCCATTCCAATTGGGAATGTGCAATTTACTGAATGGTGTACAAAAAATAAAAATTTAGACTTTTTTAAAAATTGTCATTCTTCATGAAGTATATAACACACTTTTTTTGGTAAAAAACGTCAATTCTCAAAAACTAGTCAACAATGGCTCTTTTAATACTGTTTTTACACACATTCTAATTGAGAATATGCAATCTAATAAATGAAGTGAAAAAAAATTAATTTTTTTGAAAATTATCATTTTTCATGAGTTATAACACACATTTTTGTAGCAAAAAATAATAAGATTCAAAAACTAGCCGATAATGGTTCGTTTAGTTCATTTTTTTGGCACATGTTCCAATTGAAATGTACAATTTACTAAATGATGTAAACAAACGAGAATTTAAACTTATTAAAAAATCGCCACTCTTCATTATTATAACACACTTTTTTTAGTTAAAAACCCAACAATCACAAGAACTAGTTGACAGGTCCCTTTTAATATCGTTTTTTACACCCATCCTAATTGAAAATATGCAATATAATGAATGGAGTGAAAAAAGAAAATTTTAAATTTTTTGAAAATTGTTACTTTTCATGAGTTATAACACGCGTTTTTTTTTTGGCAAAAAAATTACAAGATTCAAAAACTAGCCGACAGTGATTCTTTTTGTTCACTTTTTTGCACCCATTCCAATTGAGAATGTGCAATTTACTGAATGATGTAAAAAAACAAGAAATTTAGACTTTTTGAAAAATTACTACTCGTCATGAATTATAACACTTTTTTTTTGGCTAAAAACCCAATAATCACAAGAACTAGTCAACATGACTCTTTTAATACCATTTTTTGTACCCATCCTATTTGAAAATATGCAATCTAATGAATTGAGTGAAAAAAAATATTTTTTTTGAAAAATTGTTACTTTTCATGAGTTAAAACGCATATTTTTTTTGGCAAAAACAATGATAAGATTCAAAAACTAGCCGACAGAAACTATTTTAGTTCACTTTTTTGCATTCATTCCAATTGGGAATGTGCAATTTCCTGAATGGTGTAAAAAAAGAAAAATTTAGACACTTGAAAAATCGCCAATTCTCATGAATTATAACATACCTTTTTTGGCAAAAAACGCCAACTCAAAAACTAGTCAACAGGGGCTCTTTTGATACCATGTTTTGCACTCATCCTAATTGAAAACATGCAATCTAATGAATGAAGTGAAAAAAAGGGAAATTTAAATTTTTTGAAAAATTATCATTTTTCATGAGTTATAACACACATTTTTTGGCAAAAAATAGCAAGATTAAAAAACTAGCCAGCAACATTTCTTTTAGTTCACTTTTTTGCACACATTCCAATTGAAAATATGTAATTTACTGAATGGTGCAAAAATTACAAAAAAAAATAGATTTTTGAAAAAATAACTTCTCTTCATGAATTATAATACACTTTTTTGGCCAAAAACACCAATACTCAAAACATAGTCGACAGAGACTCTTTTGATACCATTTTTTCCACTCATCCTAATTGAGAACATGCAATATAATAAATAGAGTAAAAAAAGGAAATTTAAAGTTTTTGAAAATTTTTCATTTTTCATGAGTTATAACATACGTTTTTTGGCAAGAAAATAGCACGATTCAAAAACTAGCTGACAGAGACTCTTTTAGTTCACTTTTTTTCACCTGTTCCAATTGAGAATATATAATTTAGTGAATAGTGTAACAAAAATAACATTTTGAAAGTTGCCACTCTTCATGAATTACAACACACTTTTTTTTTGGCAAAAAATGCCAATACTCGAAAACTAGTCGACATGAGCTCTTTTAATACCATTTTTTGCACACATTCTAATTGATAACATGCAATCTAATGAATGGAATAAAAAAAAGAGAAATTTAATTTTTTTTAAAAAATTTTGTCATTTTTCATGAGTTATAACACACGTTTTTTTGACAAAAGATGGCAAGATTCAAAAACTAGCCGACAGAGGTTCTTTTAGTTCACTTTTTTGCACCCGTTCCAATTTAAAATATGCAATTTTTTTAATGGTGTAAAAAAATTAAAAATTTAGACTTTTTGAAAAATTACCAGTCATCATGATTTATAATACTCTTTTTTTTGCCAAAAAAATGCCAATACTCACAAAAACTAGTCGATATGGGCTCTTTTAACACCGTTGTTTGTAGTCATCCTAATTGAAAACGTGCAATCTAATGAATAGAGTGAAAAAAAGGGAAATTTAAATTTTTTAAAAAATTATCATTTTTCATGAGTTATAACACATTTTTTTGGCAAAAAAATGGCAAGAATAAAAAATTAACCAACATAGGCTCTTCTAGTTCACTTTTTTGCCCTCATTCCAATTGGGAATTTGTAATTTATTTAATGGTGTAAAAAAATAAAAATTTAAACTTTTTAAAAAATCTTCACTTCTCATGAATTATAACACATTTTTATTGCCAAAAAAGCCTACTCAAAAACTAGTTGGCAGAGGCTATTTTGATACCCTTTTTTGCATCCATCCTAGTTGAGTGCAATCTAATTAATGGAGTGAAAAAAAAAAGAAAATTTAAATTTTTTGAAAAATTGTCATTTTTCATGATTTATAACACACTTTTTTTTTGGCAAAAGATGACGAGATTTAAAAACTAGGCAACAAAGGATCTTTTAGTTAACTTTTTTGCACCCATTCTAATTGAAAATGTGCAATATATTGAATGGTGCAAAAAAATTGAAGATTTAGACTTTTTGAAAAATCACCACTTTTCATGAATTATAACACACTTTTTTTAGCCAAAAATGTCAATACTCAAAAACTAGTCGACATGGGCTCTTTTGATACAATTTTTTGCACCCATCCCAATTAAGAATATGTAACTTAGTAAATTTTGTGAAAAAAAAGAAAAATTTAAACTATTTGAAAAATTGTTATTTTTTGTGAGATATAACACACATTTTGGCAACAAAATAGCAAGATTCAAAAACTAGGTGATGAGGGCTCTTTCCATGTAGTTTTTCACACACATCCTATTTAGAACATGCAATCTACTGAATGGTGTTGGAAAAAAATTATACTTTTTAAAAAGTTGACATTTTTGTGATAACACGCGTTTTTTTTTACAAAAAACAACAAAACTAAAAAACTAGCTGACAGGGTTTTTTTGTACCATTTTTTTTACAGCTATCTCAATTGAGAACGTGTAATTTAGTAGGAAAAAAAGTGAAAACTTATAATTTTTAAAAGTTCGCCATTTTTTTCATAAGTTACAGCACAAGCTTTTTCAGCAAAAATGAGAAAATTCAAAAACTTGCCGACGGAGGTTTTTTTAGTGCCTATTTTTTTACTCATTCCAATTAAGACGTGCAACCCAGCAATGATAAAAAAAAAGAGAGAAAATTAAATTTTTTGAAAATTTGTCATTTTTAACGAGTTATAACCCGTTTTTTTTTTATTACAAAAAACAACTTGTCTCAAAAATTATTGATCGGGGCACTTTTTATACCTTCTTTTGCACCCATCTTAATTGAGAATGTGCAATCTAGTGAATGGTGTGAAAAATGAAAACTCAAGACTTTTTTAAAAATCACCATTTACTATATTAAAAACCTTATTGATGGAGGCTTTTTTGTGACTTTTTTGCACCAATTCCAATTGGGAATGAGTAATTTATTGAATTATGATGAAAACTTCGATTTCTTGAAAAATTGCATTTTTTTGTAAATTATAACACATGTTTTTGTCCCAAAAATTGCAAAACTCAAAAACTAGTGTACATGGACTCTCTTCGTGCCATTTTTCGTACCCATTACAATAAATTGGAATCAGATAGAAAATTGCATCCTAAGAAGGTAATAGACAGGAACGAGAAAAGACAATTATTAGTTGAATGGCAAAACAGATTGGAAATGAAAGAAAGTAGCACAATGGCACGTGGATGTCCACTCGTGTTTATCACTAATTGCCCATGTAATTAGTCTATGTCAATATCTCTACGTTTTTATTGAGATTTTTCACCCTACATATCATTACTTTTTTTTTTTTAAAAAAAAGAATTATGGTTCATGATAGGTCTTTCTAATTTTTTTTTTTTAAAGCATTATGAACATCCATTAATAAAGTTTTTTGTTTGCATATAAAAGAAGATATTAGTCATATATCCTTTGCATTTTGGTTTGATTGAATAACAATGCCCTCTAACCTTTCAATTTTTTTTTTCTTATATAATCAACCCAATATGTCTAAATAATCATAATGGTATCAAAGTTTTTAAGAAATGGATCAAGTGACATTCACTTAACGCATATCAATTAACTCAAAATTTTAACTCTTGATAAAATAAAAATAATTTAATTTTTTTATTAATTTTGATAATTAGACCAATGGCATAATTACCTTTATTAGTTCAACAATGTTATACCACCTCTGAAAATTACAATGTTTTGGAATTCTTGATTTTGCCTTGGAAAAAAAGTGAAAAGGTTAAGAAGCCAATTGATTGAATTAAACTTTATAGGGGTCATGTAAGAAATATGATCTTCTTAACGGACTTTTGTAATAAAAAAAATAACTTTTCCCAGGATTTTTATAGCGCCAGTCCCATATCTTCAAGAACCCTATTTCGTCTAATTCCCATCGCCGCCGTCTGTGATTCTTTCGCAGAATAAGAAATGGTGGAAGCAGAAGAGACGAAAAAAAGGCCCGTAATTTTTAGGGATATTAGAAGATATTATTGTGAATTTTGTGGGATTTGCCGTTCCAAGAAATCCCTCCTTTCTTCTCACATACAATCTCATCATGAGGTAATTTATTATCGTGAAATCTTGTGAAAGATGAGCGTGCATATGGGTTTTTGGTTTTTGTGTTAAATTTTGGTTGCAGAATAAAGGGTTAATGAAAGTTTGTTTTTTTGTGTGGTATAGGATGAGTTGAAGCAGAAAGAGAAGGAAAATGGGCAAGAAAAAGATGGAGCAAAGATGAATATTTGTGAAGAGTGTGGTGTTAGTTTCAAGAAGCCTGCTTATCTGAAACAGCATATGCAAAGCCACTCATTGGAGGTTCGTGATTGTTGTTTCATGTTTTGGTGTAATTATAGATCAAATCAGCTAATTAAGTCCATCAGCCAATTGGGTTAAGAAAGTTTTCAGTATCTGTAGCACCATTTTTCTAGGAATCAAAAGGAATAAATTTAGCAACTTTCGGAACAATTTTAAGTAGTAAGTTTCTGTTAATTTTATTTCTGCCTGTATGCTCTGATGAAGTGCTTCTATGTTAGTTTTAATATGCAGTCATCTTATGTTTCTGATTGGTCAAGGTGCTCTTTTTCGATGCATTGCTCGCATATCTTTGTTGGTATATTATATTTGAATCTGATTTCAAAACTCTCCAGCTGAGGAAGATCGTTAAGTATAAAGAATTTGTAGCCAAATTTTGTATATAGCTAAATTTTCATGCATCTTATGCTTGCCCTTCTGGCAACAAATATTGCAAGTCTTTGAGATTTTTTTGTTTGCTTGGCATGCTTATGATTTTACTGGGTCAACTCTTTTGTTGTATGCTTGGTGTTCAAAAGTATTTTGCTGACGGATTTATGTTGTGTGATTCTGGGCTTGTCATTAGGCGTGAAGCATTGGATCTCACATAAAGAACTCCAAAATGCAAGAGGCATCATATTGGCTTGAATGGATTAGTATCAGGTAGGGGGACCTCCTGAGAAGACCTTCAAGCATGCCTCTCTCACGCTATCGTCAGCTATGAGGTTTGAGGATTTTGTTCATTTTGTATTTGGATTTTGGGTTCAGTTAGTTTTTGTAGTGATTCTTCTACTTGTAATTTACTTTACTTTTCTTTGGATGCAGAGACCTTTTAAATGCCCAGTTGATGATTGCCACTCAAGTTACCGAAGAAAGGACCACTTGACGAGACACTTGCTTCAGCATCAAGGGAAGCTATTTGAATGCCCTTTTGATGGTTGCAAACAAAAATTTGCTTTTCAAGGTAACATAAAGCGGCACGTTAAAGAATTTCACGATGACTTCTCCTCAAATGACGTCGAGATTCCAAAGCGGCATGTCTGCCCAGAAATTGGGTGCGGAAAGGAGTTCAAATTTGCCTCCAAATTGCGAAAGCATGAGGATGCCCATGGTAAGCTGTTTTACTAAAGAGGGAAATTCTATTCAACCATATTGCATCCTGGTATCTAATGATTTTACATTTGTTTTCCTTTTTGGTTGGATTACTTAGATACAAATTTTTAGAGGAGTGTGCGTGTTTTTTCTAATAACCTTTTGTGGAACTCTTTACTAACTGCAGTGAAGTTGGATACGGTGGAGGCTTTCTGTTCTGAACCTGGTTGTATGAAGTACTTTACAAATGAGCAATGTCTTAAGGAGCATGTCCGCTTATGTCACCAGTACGTTACCTGTGAGACATGTGGGACCAGGCAGCTGAAGAAGAACATTAAGCGGCACCTTCGCTCACATGTAGCAGAGTTTTCACGAGCACTAGTAAAGTGTACCTTTGATGGCTGTCTTCATTCATTCTCAAATGTAGGTGGTCACTAGCCTTAATATTGTTTTCTTTCTGTTGTATTGATAGCATAACAAAGTCCGGTAAAGAAGGGAATTACTTAATGAGCTCAGTCTCTCAGTTTTTTTAAGGAATTTCATCATTTTACTTTCAATAACTATATATTGCTGTTTCCCACAAGTTCTTGGTTTGCTAGGATTCTATAAAATAACTGATGCATTTGTTCAACTTCGATAAATATGCAGAAGTCAAACCTCAATCAGCACATTAAAGCTGTGCACTTGGAGATTAAGCCATTTACTTGTAGTTTCCCTGCATGTGGAATGAGATTTTCATTCAAACATGTGAGAGATAACCACGAGAAGTCAGGGTGCCATGTTTTTACTCGTGTAAGTTTTTTGGTCAAACTGATAGTATTGCAATCATATGGTATCATGCTCCATTAATTTAATTTCTTCCGTGCCTACTGGTGCATCATTTGATTGTCTATGAAACACGGTTTTTGGTTTTCAGGGTAATTTTGAAGAGTCTGATGAACAATTTAGATCCAGACCAAGGGGTGGCAGAAAAAGGAGGTTCCCAGTTATAGAAACATTGATGCGTAAACGGGTTGTTCCACCATGTGAATCCGATCCAATTATGAATCAGGGGCGTGAGTACCTATCACGGTTGCTCTCTACAGAATCTGAAGATGAGCTCTGAGTCATGGCAATGTTAAGAATGGATGATACCTAGGACCAGACCCCAACCATTCCAATGCTCTATAGGAAACATACAAAAATTTTCTTTTGATCTCTAGGCTGCTACTGATTCCTTACCTGTTATCCTTGCTTCCTCTATGATTTCAGTGTTGTTAGGAAAATCCCTTTGCAACTTGGGTTTAGGTGCTGGTGATGTTTTGTTGGTATAGATATTTCAATAGTTGAATCAATTATGGCTATGCAACGATTTTGATGTATCCACTGCTGCAGAGATCGAAGTTATCTTATCTTTACTTTTACATACTATTGTACATATACTGCTCAAAAAGCATAGTTAGTCTTCTAATAAAAGAAAATAGATTTGATCTTAGGCTTTTCCATTCTATTATTACCCTTGTAATTAAATCATTAACTCTTTATGAAAATCCAAGTGAAAGGAATACAGGGTCATAAATATTGCAGACTATGTTTGTAATAATAGGTTTATTGTAACTTATCAAATTTAACTAACATTAGTCATTAGGATAGTTATGTATTCAAGTGATTCTTGTAATCCTTGAAAGAAAAAAGAAGTGATTATTATAATAATAGTTTAAATTGTTTTTATTCAAATGTGTCCAATTGAGTTTAACTTGTGAATGTTTCAATTTTGGATTGACTCACTAACTTAATTTTAGAGTATAAAATAAAAAATAGAGAATAAAATCAAATCAAACTATGACCTTAAATTGAGGGAAAAAAAACGAAGAGGATGATGCTTCATTAGTTCATCCTAGTTGCAACTTTAATTAATTTGTCTTCTTTCCCTTTCCAACTAACAAAACCATCTTTATTTATCATAGAAAAAGAAAACCAAAAAATGTTAGTTCTTTATGCTGTGTTTTGTCATTAGTGACTTTGTAACTAACTTATGACTATTTTCTTTTTTGAAATATTGCACTATACAATTATATTCTTACACTAAAGTGGAATTTTATTGATATATATTATGAAATTTTTGTCACCTAAACTATGTTGTACAACAACAATAGTTTTTATCTCATCTCCTTAAATAGAATTGACTATATAATCACATTTCGTTATTATACTTGATCTAAAATTATAATGTCCCAAAGTTTATATGGTTTTTAATGTGATTCGTTTAGTATCGATTAATTATTTAATTATAAACTGACAAAAGAGTTATAACTAGAGGGAGTTCCATGTACTATGTCATAAAACATTATTGTTATTATTATTTAGTCTAATGTAAAATGCAACTTTCCAACACCAAAATTTAAACTGATCTTGATGAAATTCTAAACTTGTAGCTATAGGATACTCAAGCATATTTCCAGAGTTTCCCCAAGAAATTTCATTCATAAAATACAGAAGCACTTTCCTATAGCTACAGAAAAAAAAAAAAAAAGGTATACTACTGTACTTTTTGAAATTTCAATGAAAATATATAAATTTTAAGAAAATTATAACTCATTGTCAATGAATGCAAAGTATTGAAGTCAACCTCAAAGTGTAAAACTTTTCTGTTCCCAAATAATTGTCTTTACTTTATTTTCAACCCAGTCCCAGATAACTTTGTCACCAGGTCTTCTTTCCAATGAATTTCACACACACACACGCAGTGGACTGTACAAAAATACTATGCACTGAGAAAAAAGAAAGATAATTTGAGCTGTTTTCTCCAACCTTAGAAGAAACTGGAAAAAAAAAAACTCAATCTTGGACATAGAAAAGAATCAATAAAGGGGAGAAAGAAAGAGAAAAAAGCTTGAAACTTTTTAGTTGAGTTTAAGTCAGTCATGGACTCAAAATCCTTCAGATTCTTAGCCCACCAATCATTCTTCTCAGCAGTCAGGGAAGAAGACCTTGAGTCTCTCAAGAACCTTCTACAAGATGATGGGTTGGATCCAGCTTCTTTGATGGCCTTACAGAATGATGCAGGGGAGACTGCTCTGTATATTGCTGCAGAGAATAATTTTCTTGAGATTTTCAGCTTTTTGTTGAGCTTCTGTGATCTGCAGACTGTGATGATTAGGTCTAAAGCAGATATGGATGCTTTTCATGTTGCTGCTACTCGTGGACACTTGGGTACTTTCATCGACTTAATGTTTATTGTGGCCTGTGGATTATTTGTTCTTATGTGTGTATTTGGATTATTACAGTTTATAAGTGGATTTGATTTAGAAACTCTATGGTATAGTTCTTCGTGTATGACTGAAAGTGAAAAGGAGGGAAAGAGAATTTCAGCTAAGAATGTCAAGATTTTATAGTTGTGGACTTTACTTGTTTCTTGGAACTTGGGATAAGGGAATAAAATTGGAAATTGGAGGATCGGCAGAATTCATAGTTGTGAGAGTTCATTTTCTTAATGTTTTTATCACTGAGAAAGTACAAGAATAAGCCGCTAAAGAACTTTTATTAACTAAATGTATCGTGGTTTCAATTCAGTTTCTATATATGGCATAAGATGGAATGCAAGGCATGGATACTATAGGTGTGAGAAGGAAATCCAGATGTTGAGTCAATTGTCACCAGATTTTGGGTGGATGCCTTAGTTTTTCTTTCTACATATTCTGTTAAACAGATTTAGATTAAATCTTGAGTAGAATTTCAATATCTATTATTCCCAATTATGTGTGGTAGCACACCTCAAATTTTCAGGAACTGTATAGGCTTTTTCTTCTTTTGTGAATGTTTTTCTTGTAGAGAATGAAGTTTGCCTTTGTACTTTGATGCTTAGCAGATATTGCCTTCATAAAATACGAATGGTAGTCCTTGGTTGAAATCAAAGCTTCCTGGAATAAAATCTGACATTTCATAGTTGTATTTTATCATATGCCTTGTATTTTCCATTCAGTCCCTGCATAATAGACTTAAACTACGAGTGTTGTTGCTGCACCAATCAACAGAACTAGTTGAAGCACTTATGATGTTTTTATGATCTGATATGCTGCTAAATTCAGGAGTTGTGAAGAAATTCTTAAGCATGTGGCCTGAGCTTTGTAGAGTTTGCAACTCGTCAAACACAAGTCCCCTTTACTCAGCTGCTACTCATGGCCATATAGATGTAGTAAATGCCATATTAGATGCGGATATAAGCTCCATTCTGATCGTGAGGAAGAATGGAAAAACAGCACTACATACTGTTGCAAGATATGGCCTTCTACCTATTGTGAAAGTTTTAATTGAAAGAGATCCAGCAATTGTGTCTGTAAAGGATAAGAAGGGCCAAACTGCGCTGCATATGGCTGCAAAAGGTCAGGATACTTCAGTTTTGGAGGATCTATTGGATGCTGATCACACTATCTTAAATGAACGGGATAAAAAGGGTAATACAGCTGTGCATATAGCAACTCGGAAAGTCAGATCTCAGGTAGCCTTCAACTGATGCTCTTATTTTATTTCACATATAAATTTTTCATTCTATTTGACATGCCTTTGTTGCCTTATTATGTTATGTTAATCACTTGTTTCCTGCTTCCATTCCTTAACCTCTCTAAACTGTAATTTAGATAAAACTTTGTCCAAATTTAAAATATTCTTTTCTTGGATCTTCTTTCCTGTTTTAAATTGAAAGACTGAAATTGGACATACTTTGATATATTTCTTTCTTTTTCTGTAATTTCTCAAGTAAAGCTGATAATGATTTGTTACAAATTCCTTTTCCAAATAAAGTTATGAATGGCCAGCAAATGGCAGCTTCTTTTTTGGGATGTATTTACCCCATTGGGAGTGCTCTTGGTTGGGTTTGTGGTAAGTAATGCATTGAAGATGCCCCCTACTCACATTAGTTTTCATGGCAGAAAAGAAATGGAGGAACGGACGATAGCATACTAGTCTATAAATGAAGATAGCCCTGCTCAATGGGGTACTAGTCTAGACTCTAGGGGAATAATTAACATTACAACTCTTAAGGGTGACTTTGGAAAGTAGATACTAAGTGATTAGATGTGGTTGAGAAAGCTGAGTATATTTCCTTTACTGTTGATTATGAGAATTACTCATTTGTAAAGGAAAAAAGTACTGAGTTTGACCAAGAAACAAAGCCGTATAATGTTCTTCGTACCAGTATGAAAAATACACGAAATTGGGTTCTCTTGTAGCTTTATAGAATATGTTTTGTTAATCTGTCAACTCTGCCTCTCCCTTTCAGGTAGTATGCTTTTTGCTGGCATACACATCCATTGAAGTCAATGCTATTAACAATCAACATGAAACTGCAATGGACATGGCTGACAAACTCCAATACGGAGTATCAGCATTGGAAATTAAGGAAGCTCTGTTAGAGGCTGGTGCCAAACATGCAAGGCACATTGGCCAAGTTGATGTGACTGTGGAACTCAAAAGGGCTGTTAGTGATATTAAGCATGAAGTGCATTCTCAACTACTACAAAATGAAAAGACCCAGAGGCGAGTTTCAGGCATTGCCAAAGAACTGAAGAAAATTCATAGAGAAGCTGTCCAGAATACCATAAACTCTGTAACTGTTATTGCTGTTCTGTTCGCCTCCATAGCTTTCTTGGCTATATTCAACTTGCCCGGCCAATATTTAAAAACTGGACCAGAAGCAGGAAAGGCAATGATATCTGGAACTGTTGCTTTCCGAGTGTTTTGCCTCATGAATGCCACCTCTCTCTTCATTTCTCTAGCAGTGGTTGTTGTTCAGATCACCTTGGTTGCCTGGGACACTAGATCACAAAAGCTAATCGTTTCAATAGTAAACAAGCTAATGTGGGCTGCCAGTATCAGCACCTGTGGAGCATATTTAGCAATTGCATTTGTGATTGTGGGAAATAGGAGCTCTTGGATGGCTATCACGATCACAGTTGTCGGTGTACCCATTCTTGTTGGCACTCTGATCAGCTTGTGCTACTTTGTTTTCCGACAACATTTTGGAGTTTTCGGAAATGATTCCCAGAGACGGATCAGAAGGGCAAGTGGAAGCAAATCATTCTCGTGGTCATATTCGGCTAATATTTCTGATTTAGATGACTACAATTCTGATGAGAAAATCTATGCCTTGTGAGAATATGAGGTATAGTTAATCAAGAATTCAAAGAGCAATTTGATTGTCAAAATCTGTATTCTTGATGTTGATCGTTAACGGAAGCCTAAAGATGTCCGAGATTTCTACCACTGGTTAGTAGAGTTCCTTATCAGTATAAAAGCTTAGTTCTACTACTTGAATACTAGATGAGCACTTCTGATTGTCAACTTACCAGGAAGATTTTGTTGTGCAATGCTTATATATTTAGAAATAAGAATGTAGATTTATGTATATATATGCATATATCTGTGAGATGGTTGTTGAGTTCGAACTGAGGGCTATGGCGAATCATGAGATGGTTGTTTAGTTCAATGTGTATTGTTATAATGTAGTAGTTTTCATTTTTCCTTCCCTTTCCTTTCCTACTATATATAAATGCGAGTTCATTATAAACGAGCAAATGTGCTTAGATCGAGTGTGGTGGCGAATCTCAAATATGCTTGTAGACTGAGTGTGGTGACGAATCGTGAGATGGTTGTTTAGTTCAATGTGTATTGTTATAATATAGTAGTTTTCATTCTTCCTTCCCTTTCCTTTCCATACTATATATAAATGTGAACCCATTATAAACAAAGTAAATGCGCTTAGATTGAGTACCGTTGTAAAATATAATCTATATAGCTGACTTCAATTAGTCGGATATCTTCACATGTTTCTTTTCATAATTAACCCTCTTAGACTCTTAGTTATACCAGAAACCGGCAATCAATCCTCTTAGGTTAGATCAATGTTTATTGTAAGTCACATCATTGAATTAACTAACAAAAACGACTTTGTACACAAAAATAAAGCAGAAAAGTCATTCTCATTGACAAAAGACAAGTTCCACAGGAAAATTCCAACGAGATAATAAAGAGGATTTAGCTTCTTCCGAGACTCAAAAAATCAAAAGCCAATGGACAGAACTTCGTCCTGTCAGCAGAGAGTTAATCCACGAAATTGGGTTGGAGAAAGCAGCTATGCCAAATTTGCTTAGGTTTTTCATTATACGAAGATTTTCCTTGAAATTGCTAATCTCTCTTATAGTCAAATCCAACCTCATGAAATAACTCTATGCTGAACATAACAAGATATTGTTATTGATTTTTGAGTCTTTGAAGAATCTAACATATGCACACAAATTAGATGTTTATTCTAGGTTTTGTTGCTTTAAGGAATGAATTACCCAAAAGACAAACTTCAAATATCTTACATTGGGTATAAATCTACCTCTCTTTCCCGTGTGGTTTTTAATAAAAATGACATAACCACATGGGGGTTATCTGTCCACTAGAAGAAAAAAAAAGAATAACTCGGGAATATCCGAGCTTTGATGATCCAACACCCCAACTTCCCCACCCATCCCATCCCACCTCTGTAAAGTTTTAACCAAAAACAACAACTACCAATATACAATTTACACTTTTATGCTAAGACTCAGCCAACCCACCGATATCGCTGTATAATTAACCTCAACTAACCACAAAAATCATAACACTTAAAGCTGTAACTGTCCTGGACCTCTTCGCGAAGATCTTGAAGGAGGCCTGCTCATTTCTGGCACTCCTGATGATGTTCTCTTGGGTTCTTCTGGTCTTTGAACCTCCTGAATCCAAGAATGGTCAAAATGTCTGTTAGACACCGAAAAGGCTTATTTTTTCGGTTACTAACAAGTACTTAATTCTTTTGTTCCCTGAAAATATCAATTTCTTATTTCTTTCATCCTTTTTTCCCCTTTTCGGCAATGGAGGTCCGCTATTTTTTTGCGAGGGTCAAATACAGAAAGTGGTGAAGGGAGTTAAATAGTTATACTGACTCTTAAATTCCAGAAAAAGACGCAGCAAACTTCCAAACTGATATCAAAATAAGTAGTATGGCATAAAACCAACCTTTGTAGAAGAGGTAGAATTGTATCGTGACTGAGTCTGCGACTTCACATGCATACGATGCTGCTGCTGCATTTGGTCAAATTGCTGCAGCCTAGAAGCAAAATTTATCCAATTATGCACACTTCGTGAATCATCATTCATATCACCGTCCTCAGAAATTTGTGACCCACTTCCCATATAATTCATTTGTGAATAAGGGCTCCCTGACGCTGATCTCCTTAGTTGGTCACCACTGAAGGAATATGAAGGTACAGTTTTCAATCGGGTCCGAAGTATCTTGAAGGCCACACTTTGCTGCACCAAACAAATAAACAAAAATTAAGCTAATGTAAAAATCACAGATTGATCTTGAGGACTACATCGGCCAAGATTTAAGAGCATTTAGTTGATAGCTTCACAAACTCTTGTAAGCCCTAACTTTACATATTGAATGCAAAGAATTCAAATGCACAACTTTGAAAGAAGCCTTTAATGAAGCTTAAAGCTGGCAACCAGCACTTTGATGTGCCAGCAAGCAAAGTAATAAAAGTAATCCATGACATACCTGGGGAAGCAGCATCAGAAGACCATAGAGAGCTTTCAAAAGCCATATATACCTTCCTGGTTCAAGAAGCTGCAACAAGGACAGATGTTAAGGTACCCACATATATGTATTACGGAAAGCAAAACAACCACTAATTGTTGCATAGAGCTAAAAAGAGAAAAGGCATTGCAAATATTTGTGGTCATTTCATAATATTATTGCCAGACAATCACAGGTGCAATGGAAGTAAAAGAATAACTAAATTGTGTATCCTCAAAAAGTATATAATTATTGTCATCCTCTCATAAACTTCCAATCACATATTGTTTAGCTTTCAAGTTTGCGCACATCTTTAGTTCCAATAATTTACCATCTCTTTTTCCTGTGTATAATTTTAGAAATAGTGCAAAAAATTGATGGCAACATTTTTGTTACTCTCATGCATAAAATATTTAACCACAAAGAAGGTTTATAGTTAGTCAAGCGTGAAATGAACCCCTAGGAAAGATAACTGCAACTACCAATTAACATACCTCAAATAATTCAGAGCACCACCATGAAAGTAACACAAGTATCAGGAAACAAAATCAAGCAAATACCAAACAAAAATTATTAAGAGTACATCACCTGTAGTCTGAGGTAAGCAAAGGTAGGAGTTTCCAGTAAATGAATCAATTTGTCCAGCTGGACCAAGAACTTAACATTAATGTCTTCCTCAACGAGAGACTGGATTACAGAACTAGCATGCTGGTAAGTCTGTAAAGTAACCCCAGTAAGATACACCCAAATTGTAATAGCCAAAAAAAAATAGAGGCCAAGGACAATAAGAGGAAAAAGGTAAATGCATCTAACAATAGCAGGGCTACTCCGAAAGAAACAAAAACTTACCTGAGCTAATAAGCAAAGGCTTATTATTGCCATTGGCGAGTGGCACCATGAGGCATATAAAGAAAGATACAAGTCTTTTCCAGCTGCATTAAGCAATGATTGTTTCAGAAGGTCTCGAATATCAGACAATTCAGAGGATGTAAGCAGAATCAAATTCAAAGCCTGTGAGAAAAACAAGAGCACACATTAAAACTGGATCACACTGAAACTAATAAAACATACTTCTGAAACATTGTTTTCAGACTATATTTTCCAGATAAATATAATATTAATATCTCAATTATATTTTTATAATATTTTGTTGCACAATAACCATCCAAGAAAATCTTTACATGCTGGGGAGGGAGTAATCTGAAGTTCATATTACCCACCTGAACCATAATAGAAGCAAAATCCAGATCAGATTCTCCTTCAAGAATTGTAGAAAGTTCCCGATAAACTCTTTCAGCATCTAGAAGCACACACAGCCGGCGGATTATCAAAGCACCACGTCTGAAAAACAAAGCACAGATAACAACTGACCCCAAATCTATTTTTGACTTGAAAACAAATCCAAAATAAAAGTACACCAGCACAGTTACTCAAGTACAAAAACTCACCTCTCCAAGAGAGAATTGTCAACCCGAAAGTTATGAACTAGAAAAACAACAAGCTGGCGAAAATGTTGTGGATCTTTAGCTATGCAAGCGTGCACCTCAAGCACCAGAAGGACCACCTGGAAGAAAAAGAATACCCGGCATGCTGTTTAAACAGATAGATCTTCTTCACAGTGACTTATAATGAGAAGGAAAATGCAACTCTATTTGAACTTAATAGCGCCTTTGACACCTGAAGATAATCACATCCGCCAACTGATATCTTGTATGATGGATAAGCAGTAGTACAGTCCGGATTATTGTTCTCCCTTAATAGTGCATCTGCAGTTTTTCAACTGTAGATTTCCTTGTTGACATAGAAATTCTAGATAAGTTGCAATTATCTTTTCTTTATTTAAATCTTTTTTTTCCATGTAATATCTTCACCAATTTAGCAGCATCAGTCTAACAAATGACTATTGCATTAAGCTGAGGTAAACTAACTCAAAAACTCTACAAGCAAATTAAGACTCTGAGCAGCAAAGCAGCCATAGAATTGAAAATGGGTAGCCCAAGGAAATTTCTAAAAATGAGATTCACACCAACCAAACATTGCACCAAGGAAAAACAAAGAATACTCTAAACCCAGTTAAACTGGTACAAGAACTGAACTCCAAAGATGGCTCTATACTGAAATACAAAACTTGTAATTTTCACATTTGTTTCTCTTTTATCACCATTAAATCCATAATGAGAAAAAAAGAACTGAGCAACAGCAGACTCCACTTTCTCTCATCATTTTTATCAGCAAGTGCATACAAAACACCAGCATCTCTGTAACACGCAGCAATAATGTTCCTAGACCTTTAATACACGCTACACAAAACTTATTTTCACAAGCTTTCATTGTGAAATATGTTCTCCGAATTGACAGGCCAAACACTACTGAAAAAGATAATTAAGAAATAAAGCCACCAATAACAAAGAAGAAAGACAACTTATGATAGTGTCACGTGGAAAAGTAGAAGGGATGTGAAGGGAGTAGCAAATAGTTAAATAAATCATCTCATAAATAAAAAAGATTGTATAAAGAAGTCAAACAATGCCATCAGACAAAACATTTAAGAGTCCAACAAATATCAATAACTTGGAATGAAAAGACTTCCAAAATTACCATTAAAAATTGATAAAAACAACTTGTCAATAGGAACATATGCAGAATGGACAGGTAGGGGCAACAAGAAGTGCCCTCCCTGGTTTACCTATTAACTACAACGAACAATTTCTTTTTCTATTTATAAAATTCCATTCCTAGACAATATTTTCTTTTTGTATTTGCAAGATCAAAGACGCCCATGAAATTACTTGTACACAAAATGTAAAGACTAAAGAACATCAAAACCTATGCCTATGCAGTAAATATGTGGATTAGAGAAATTAAATGCAATCAAAAGAAACTAGATAAAATAATAAGCACACAAAACGTAAAAGAGAATACCTCATCAGAAGGATCAGATAATCCCTTCAGAAGTGTGTCGAAAATGTCATTCAGAAAAGACAAAACCTGTTTCGTGCATAAAAAGAAATTAAGATATTACTCAACCAAATGAAGGAGATAGGTAACTAAATTTATTACATGAATACCATTTTATTATACCATGACTAATAAAAAAGGAAAAGGGAAAAAAAACACCTGAAGACCTCAAAACATATTTCCAGGCTTTAAGGTATCAAACCTAATCTATGCATCCTACAATCCTAACATGATGACTCTGCAAATCCCTAGAAATCAGGTGAAAAAAAACACCTGAAGACCTCAAAACATATTTCCAGGCTTTAAGGTATCAAACCTAATCTATGCATCCTACAATCCTAATATGATGACTCTGCAAATCCCTAGAAATCAGGTGAAAAATAAGAGTGCCTTGTCATGCAACTGGTGACAGTGAATGTTAGCTTAACAAAAATGGCAGTATCAAAATCAAGGTATTCAGGATGAACAATCAAATTAAATGAATTTCTTCACCAGACACATCAGGTATTTAATGCCAGAAAGAAGTTTCAGGTATTTTAACTCTTCATAATTCTAGAAGTGTCAGATTCATAGCCACCGCCAAATAATAATAATAATCAAAGTGCATGATAACAAAGTTAAACATGTGAAAAAATCAGGTAAAATGAATTAGAGACACCATAGTACCATGAAAGCATACAACCTATCAGGAGAAACAAAGGGCCAAATGCTGGAAAACTAAAGTTAGCCACAATCCTAATCACCTCTGTCCGGTGTCTATTTAAGAGATTAGAAATCCAATGCAATGCTTCAATACGTGTTGCCTCCCATTCACTAGATAAGTGCCTGATAAGAAAAGAATGAGTATGTCATTCTACAGTTTAATTACTAGGATATGCCAGTCTTGAAAAATAAGAAGAAACAAGAAAATTGCATGGATTTTAATTTTCCATCTAAAGCATTAAGTGACATCCAGTGAAAACCTAGCATCCAGAGGCAAGAAAAGTATACCTCCTTGCAACAGAGAGGATTGCCCCAACATCAAATCCTTCAGCTGGATCAGCCTTAATAGCACGAAGCTCCTCATTTGTTTCACGGGCAACCTGAAGAAATATTCACAATAATTGACCATGATTTCTAAAAAACAAAGAAAACATAGAGGAACTACAAGAAAAAGCATTTGCCAACCAGAGGGATAGAACAAGGGATTACAACAGAAAACAAAGTCAGGCACACCTAAACAACAATCATAATAACAAACTAACTCACAACTCTTATTTTCTCTTCCTTATCTGATATACAAGGTAGGATAGCGCCAAGGATATCAGCATAGTAAGGAACAAGTTGATCCCCACCAAGCTTCACAAACTCATTTATCTGCACAGTAAAGTAGTGCATTGATACTGATTTGAACAAATAGACACATTAGTATGATATGGTTTTTGCAATGCCAATATAAATGCATAAGAACTAAAGCAGCAGTAGCAAACATGAGTGTCCATACTTACCCAAGTTATAGCAGTCAACCGAGTGAACTCATCCTGGGAAGCTGCCCTCTGTACCAATATCTCAGCCATGCGACCATAATCTACAGACTTAAAAATGGCATTGATTGAGTCAGATATATACAAAAAAATGTAAAAGTTTGTACACTAAAATACTAAAACATTCTTTGTAGGTACCGATATGTTCTAGAAACAATTAAAACACAGATATATACAATTCATCGTTAATTCATCAAGAATGATCAAGGCAATCATTAATGCAAGAACACAATGACTGGCACTAAATGCACAAGTTGATGCCTCCTGCATTAGTAGAACAATAAGTTATCACAGATCCCATCCTACCACTATATGTGCTCCAGGGAAAGGTGGTATGCAACGATCAGTTTTCAAGAGCATAATCAAGTCAATCAAGAAATCCAACCAATCAGGCAGTACATGTCAAAAGCTGGCTAATAGCATAGGTCTTACTGGAGAATTTTTAATTTCTTGCAGAAATTCTGAAAGTGCTGAATCAGCTTGTTGACGTATCTCGTGGCTGGAATCACTTAGCATATTGAATAAACCTTCCATCAGATACAATCATATCAGATAAAGATTAATTGCACTCACTGAAGGAAAACAAACTCTCTATTGTTTAGACAATTAGCATCAAAGCCCCTCAATTGTTCTATAAAGCCATTCCACCCTCTCCACCTGCCCCAAAGAAAACCCCAAAACCTAGACAACAGATGCACAAACATTTATTTGGCAATCTCCATCCCCCCCCCCCCCCTTCTCGACTTTATGTTTATTTTCTTTGTCTTAATAAATGAAGGTACAAAATTATGTTTAATTCTCCTAATGTGCACGAAATAGTCAAAACCAAGTCGTCGTATTCCTCAGAAATTCCTACGCTCAAATGTGGATTTCTAGGACAAGAAGGATATAAGGTACAAAGCAAGCATTCAGTAATCGCCATATCTGTGAAAGCTTACCATCAAGAAAATCAGGAAGGAACCCCAGCATATCTATATCTGGAACGCTGTCCAAAACGGTGATCCATCCCACCAAAAATTGCCGGACATATGGGTTGAGGACATTCATACGCTCTCTCAGCAATGGAATAAATTCTTCAATACTGAGAAAGTCAAAAGATATTGAAGTGTTAATCCCCATAAAATCAATTGCTTAACTCTGGTAGCAAAATTCAAACCAGTAAAATATGGTGGATACAGCAATATGAAACACACCTGAATTGATCACTCTCTGTAACTATGTCCTGCACCCAAACCATAGCAAAACATACAATAACTCCTTTATAACGTCATTTAAAAGAAAAGAGGGCAGCGCTATTAGAATGCTTTATCATTACCTTCACAAGCCTGTCTAAAAGATGAGCAGCACTCTGTACATTGGCATCTGAATCTGCAGAAAGCTTGCACAATGCATCAAAAATTTGATTGAAGAACACAATAAAATCTCCCCTTACAACCTGCAAGACAAAATAAGCAATAATAAAGCCCCACATATGTAGAGAAAATTGTATAAACAGCAGATTCACTGTTCCAAACCCACCTTTGCTATGTTATATAGAGCTTCACAAGCATAATAACGAACTCTGCTATCTTGATCAGAAAAGGAATTCAGAACTGGAGGTACAATTTGCTGCCAGATCAGATGAAGGGATTAGTAAATGCATCAAGATAATAATAGCTCTATGTGAAAATAATTGATCAGCAAGAGGAACATTCAGGACAAACAACGGTCAATCAAAGAATTATATAAGCCAAAAGGAGAAAAGAAAACAACATACCATAGCATTCATTCACAAGTAAAAGAAAACAACATACCATAGCATTCATTCACAAGTAGCATTGCATGTCTTAATTCAAGAAATTATTTCACATATCTTCTCAAGTTAGGAGGTGCTTTAATAAACACCATTTAATGCATATGAGATCTTTGTCTACAGAAGAGACCAACAGTACACACGACAAATACAAAATCCCCAGCATAAAAATATAATCCAGAACTACATAAAAACCTTTCACAAACTACTTTCCCTCAGTAGATCAGTAAGTAGAAACTTTTGAAAAAGATTGTCCAAAGCCAATGATGACATGGATTGAACTCTAATTTAGCAAATAAAAAATGCCCCACCTTTACAGGTTCAAAGCAAGTCATCAACACTGAGTCCTATTACAGTTAACTTGTAAGATACTGGAAACATGATGCATTCAAAACTTTGAACCCTGTTGATGATACCTAAGTCTGATTGTTTACTCAACCAATTCACATGGAAAATTGTTAGCATTTTTGTGTTTCAACTTTCAACAAGTGACCTTGCATACTTGATCTGAGAGCAAATTATGATAAAACTTATTTATCATAATTATCATTTAACTGTAAATAAAACAATAACTTTGTTTAACTGTTTATGGCATTCTCAATGTAAGTTACTACAATTATACAATTCTAGGAGATAAAAACCTTAAAAATCGGGATCAAACCTTTTGTTTATTCTATAAGGTTGTAAATTAATACAATAATTGTACACTAACATCTTAAAAGTAGAGATTAAAACTTTCGTTTACGTTATAAGGTTGTAAATTAATACAGTTCTTGGTGGTTAAAACCTTGAAAGTTAGGAATTAAAACTCAAAAAAAAAAACAACAAACTTAAAAAGGGATGAGACACCATAGAAGGAGTACTCTTCCTTGTCTATAGTATAGAAGCCTAAATCCAAGAATACACCATAAATCTTAGATGTAAATTGTTGAAGAAAAAGCTGCCAGATTCCCTGCTATTGATTTCATAAATCACTGAAGAAAGAGGCACAGCCTCAATGGCAAAGTTTATAAACTTATGAAGAAAACCAAGAACACACACAATATTCCTTTTCTTAGTAAGAGTCAGATTCTCAATGATTTGAGTTCATTAATTTTAAAAGACCAAGCATTTGGACTCAACATGCAAATTAAGAGATTCAACCAAATGGCAGCATCACAAAGTATTAGAAATAGAAAATCAATTAAAGCTCAGAAGAACGTAATTCCATGAACACTACATCAGGAAAGGAGAAAAAACAGCGCAAAATGAAGTTCTGGACCACCTTGATATAGGATTACCATGCAGTGGCATACAGTTTTAGTCCACTGCAACATAGGAGATCACATATTTGACACACTCCGAAAACCACTCCACTTTCAAAAATTAAGCTGAAACAGAAGGAAACTCTTTAAATACCACAACGACAACTGCCTTTTTCTCTAGATTTTCCTCTGAAATGCATTTAACCACTTCAACGAACCTAGTTAACTACATCAATAGCTTTGGACAGACAGTATACTAACAAAATCCCAAAACTACATTAATTTCCTAAAGAGCGGCTTAAGACACGGTTACGTTAATCTTGTATGTGGCTCGTTAAGAGTCTATTGCCATGATCTTGAATTGTCCTCTTAAGATTACCATACCTCTAACTTTAATCAGACCAAACAAGAGGGGCCTAAAATGACCAAAAAACTTGCCATCATCTTTTTCATTACCATCTTCCTAATAGCTTTAGGCAGAAATTCCCTCAGTGCTCATTAATCTCTACAACTTCAGATTCACACAATCTCAATAAACTTGCAAATAGCATTAAAATGCAATCTGCGGGAGGAAAACATTTTGCGAATAACACTTGCACCCAAAATATCTAATCAAAATATCATAATCGGTATAGCTAAAGATATAATCTTTTAAACAATAAATGACCTCCATATAATATCTCCCTAGTTCATATCAGAAGCCAAACATCTTTCCTCTAAAATTACTTTACTATTTATTTTCCCCCCTTAAGTCTTCCTCAACTTCAGTAAAAGCCCAAATCAGCTTTTCCAGTCTCCTTATCATCCTGGTGGTTTTGCTAACAAACAAAAAGAACCAGCTTTCCTAGTAGTTCCCAAGCTAAACCAACTTCTAAGGGCACAAAAATAAAAGATAAACAAAGGTTGCACCCAATTATATCATAACATCAAAACAGGAACTCTTGCGATATACAAATTCCTTACTTCAAGATGCTGTGACGCTTCAGAAGTCAAACCCACAGTCGCAGCAGCCAATCCTATCAAACCTCCCTGCATTTCCATCAAAAAAACAAAAACCCAAATTTATACTCACACACGATTAAATTCATATTCTTGATTCTTTTTTCCCAATTCAAAAACTTTTCAACAAGAAATGAAACCCTTAATCAAGCTCACTTTTCGATGATTTGCCTGGGGCGAGTACGTGAACTCATTCACCAACAAATTAATGACAGCCGTAATCTTATCATGATCCCCCGCCACTGCCAATTGCTTCACTATCCCTTCCACCTACAATATGCATCACCCATAGATCCCCTCATTAAACCCCAAACTCCCAAATTCCTCAAACAAACCATAAAAAATTCCCAAAAGTTAAAAACAAAAATAAAAATAAAAACCTCAAGAGCCGCATTTTTCCGTTTCTCATAAAGCTTATCGGACAAATTACGCAAAACCGACGCCGGAACAACCGAAAAAACATCCGCCATAGGTAAACAAAAGTTGACGCAAAACCAAAATTTCAAAACCCTAAATACAGAAATTAAACTAAACTCGTCCCCTTTCTTCTCCACTGTTAAATTCTCAAAACCAAAATTCGAAACAAAAGTTGAATTATTCGATTCTTTTCCTGATCTTCTCCGGCTGTAATCGAAACATTTTCGAGAATTCGCAAAAATTTTGGGGAATTATACATATATACACAGATAGATAGATACAGCTGTGTGAGTGCGTGTGTTCGCGCGCGTGTGTGTGCGTGTGATGCGAAAAGTATTAGTGAGAAATGATCCAAAATTAGAATGAAAAAAAAAATGTAAGGAAATAATTGAGAGTGACTGATAAGATTGAATTAATTTGAGGTTTTTATTTGGGTTTTTTTTTTAAAAGAAGGAAATAAAAAGGATAAAATTAATGAGAAGGATAAAAGAGAAGAAGAATTGAGGGATTTGATTGACTAATTTTATCATCTTCACTCTAAAGTCTGATCCGTAGTGATGAATTTAGGATCAATTACAACTCATATATTTTGAACTTCAATCAATTTGGTCTCAAAATTTTCATTAAATACTAACTATATACTATCACAACAATAACAAGTAAGGTTTTTTCTCATTAATTGGGTCAACTATATGAATCATATTTTGCAACCGTGTTTGATTTTAGATGATTTTTAATGTGATTTATATTGTAAGGTTGACAAAATTTTTACACTGGCTGTTAGCATATCGTAACCTTTCTTTTTTTTCAGATTTAATACCAACTACTTATAAAAAGATCAGGTTACTTATAATTAAGCGAAATTACTAATTATATATTATATGCTTAAAATTTGAGCCAATTAAAGGAACTTTTGATTCTATTTGGTCTAAATTCAAAACGTATGAACCGCAATTGATCTTTAATAAAACTTAAAGAACCAAATTAGTCCGACTCAAAACTTATGAATTGTAGTAATTTTTGGTAAAACTTATGAAATTAAACTGAATTAGAAGCTGTTAATAAGTTTTAAGAATTAAAATAGCAAATACAACAATGAGAAATGTAATCATCTCAAATTTAATTCACACATAAATTTCTTAGTAAAAAATGTTATGACTAAACCAAATATTCACCAGCCATGTTATAATCTAACATATATGAAAGTCAAAAATTTTGGTAAAAGGGGGATGAAATGCATACAATTAATTATTATGCTAATAAAAAGCTGAATACTTGAAATCTTCCATTATCCGATTTAATAATTCAAAAAAGTAATTGATGAAATTAATAATTAAAGGGCAAGTTACAACAAAGTCAAAGTTTGAGGGGTTAAAGTGTGTTTTACTCTTTTTCTTGGTATAAAACAAAAGAGGTACTATTGGGCGGCCGAGTTTGGATATTGCAAGCTGGCAAAGCGTTTAACGGTTGGGTGGGAAGTAGAGAAAGTATGGTCCAAAGGAGCGTGAGTTAGGTGAAAAATTCTTTAAAACTTTTTTCATTTTTCTACCCAAATTAATAATAATAAAAAAAGGATTATTGAAAATAGTATTAGAGTCTTGTATTTTTTATTTAAAATTAAGATATATCTTTGAAAATGGTTTTATAAAGTTTTTTTTTTGAATTGATGAATTATGGTAGTAGTTCCTATAAAGATATTGTGTTTTCCATCTAAAAATGTAAACAAACAATAAAAGTTTATTATGCTAATCATTTAAGTGATGAGAGTTGTACATGGGAATTGGGAGGGGATTTTGACAACTTTTATTAAACTGCATTGATTCAATTTTATCATTTTGTCCAAATAATTCCAAAAATGGTCTTACATGTTTTTTTTAGGTCTCTTGCTTTTTGTCTTTTTTGGCTATGTCTATTTCATGATGGGAATCTTTTGTATTTTGTAGATTTACAAATTTGCTGATTTTTTTTTTATTGTTGGTTTATGCTCTGATGAAATTTATGTTACCTTCAATGTTTCATTTTTTATTTTTGATATACGTCACACTTATCCCTTACAATTCAATAATCACTTGATAGAATTTTAGTTAAAAATAGGTGTTCCGGTTTCTGGTTCCGTCGCGGTTCTGGTTTTGTCAAATTCCGATTTTTTTTCGATTTTTAGTTTCGAATTTCGATTATAATCCCACTTTTAAATTTGATTTCTATTGAAATAATAATTAAACTATTAATTGAAACTCAAATAATACAACATAATAATATAATTAGAATAATAATAGTTACAATTGAACTTAATTAATATATAGTTTTTAGATTATAGAACTATGAAGAGTTAGATAAATGAGATTCAAGGATATAAAAATAATAAGAATATTTTAATATTTGAATTATTAATTAGAATTCAACTAGTATAATATAATAACATAATTAGAATAGTAATTAAAATTAAACTAATATATGAATTTTTTAGAATAATAGAATTATGAATATTAGATAAGTGAGAAAGAAAGATATAGAAAGAATAAGAGTATTGAGAAAATGATTGAACTATTAATTGAAATTTAAATAGTATATTAGCATAATATAATAATAGAATTAGGATAATATAAATTAGATAATTAAGTTGATACATAATATAATTGGATTAATTGTTGAAATTGAACTAATATAGAGAGGTTTTAGAAAAATAGAATTATGAAGAGTATTGAAAAAGTGAGAAATAAAAATATATAAATGATAAGAGTATTGAAAAAATGACTGAACAATATAATAATATAATTAGAATAATTAATTTAAAAAATTGATACCCTAAACTATAAACTTTAAAACTTACAATATAAAGATTAGAAAACTAAGAAATTATGTGATGAAAATGAAGTTGTATAGAAATATTTATATAAAAAAACAATTTTTTTTGGCCGGTTCCAATTCCGGAACCGCCGGTTCAGGTTCCAGTTCCACAAAATCAGGAATTGGAACCAGAATTTGGCCATCTCTAATAGAATGAATATGGAATAAAACAATGAATATAACAGAATATTTGAAGTGGTGTATGCCCTTTTAAGTTGCAAATTAATCTGTTACATATTTCAATAAGATTATACCAATGCCACACCTTACAAGATCTTTTTGGCTATGTCTATTTCATGATGTCAAGCTTTTGTATTATGTAGATTTACAAATTTGAAGTTTTTTTTTTATTGTTGGTTTATTCAAGTATTCAATTACACATTTCAGTAAGATTATACCAATGTCATAACTTATAACTTATAAGGTCTTCTTATCCATCTTGTTAAAAGTCATTAGTCAATAATGAAGAATGATAATTTTCACAATTACCAAACATAAAGTTAGGCTAGATTTCTTCATAATCTCCTTTGTCAACTCATTTTAACTTTTAGTCATTTTCATGTTACATCAAAATATTAGTGCTTATTGTTCTGTTTTTCTGCAATCACTTTTGCATCCTTTCAATAATATAAACAACGCTAAGCTGATCTATATAAAGGTTAGAACTTAGGAATTTGTTATTCAAGCAAAATTTCAGCATATAAGAAGTAATTTAGATCTGTTGTTTCTTGTTAGAATGGCCAAAATAGTTAAATGGTTTTATGATCCATCAAAGTTCATTTCATGTTTTGGTTCTTATAGATTGTCAAGGGGTAAAACAAAACGCAATTGACTCCATTGAACTATGTTTTGTTTTTTCAGTCGAAGAAAAGGAGACCAAATGTCATTTTTTACAAATTAATGTCTATTATGGATGCCACCCATTAAATCCCCAGTGAATAATGATTTAATTACATTAGAAGGATTTGCGCATGTATTTATGAGATTAGATCTTCTATCAAATATTATTCTATCTTATTATGTCTAATGTTTAAAATGACGTAGTTTTACTAAAATTAAGTATTAAAAAAATAAATATCATTAAAACCATTTTACCATTATTTGACCCTAACCAAGATTCGTATTTCCTTTATGTCAAAAGTGACTCAAATTGTACTATAAATGTCTGACTCAACAATTCTTTTATTTTCCAAATTATGTTATATAATGCATGGTTTTCCATTGAACTATGTTGGCATCACTAATTACACCCTTTTTAAGTTTTAAACTTGATTATAATACATTTCCATCTAATGTATTGATTATCTCACTCTTTTGATCTTCAATTTAGAGCATAATATACCCAAAAACTTTGGAGGTAATGAATCATCTACAAAACTGTCCTCTTATCTAGAGAATTATGGAAGGAAATCACAAATTGTTCACTGCAGCTAGCATTTCACAATCTTCCAAAAAGGTCAATCACTTTGTATAGGTAATTGGATTTGCTAATGGAAAATTTATAGTGAATTGCATTTTTAAATACAAACTAAAAAGGTTTGACTCTTATAATACTTCAACAATTTTATTTGTTTAAGAGATTATACAATCCTAACAATCATCAAGAGATGCACTAAAAAGTTGTACACGAGACATTACGAATTATAACTCAAGTAAATTTTGGAATACTCGTCTTTAATATCTTCGGCCTTTTTTTTATGTATCAAACCTCATCATATCATCATACCAAATTGACAAATGAAAACTAGAATTAGCCAATACAAACCAACATAACATTGCACAGTATGAGATGGTTTCTTGTAATTTGACAGATTTTTCATAACTTATTGAATGTCCCCAATTGAAATTAGCAAATATCTTTCATTACAATTAAAAAAATTGTCGAGACTCGAGAAGGACACAAAATTTCCAAAACTAGATGGGAAGTTTCTAAATTATAATAAATATTAGAGAGCTTAGTGTAATTCTCCCAAACTTATAAGTGTCAAAGTCAAAAAAAATCTTCTTTGACTATGTACAATTTCACCGTTCACGACACTGAACATGACTCTCGCCGGTGTCCTGAAAACCGCCGTCAAATCCTCGCCGGTGATCACCTGGAAATCAGTAAATCTCTCGCTTAAGTCTTTACGAAAAAAACCCATATTTCAAATGTTAAAATTATGCGAAAAAATTCATTTCTTTTTTAAAATTACAGACTGGGAAGTTACAGCAAACAGTGGCCAAGTGTATAGAGAGAACTGGGGTGGGACTACACTCCGGCAAGCTATCGACGGTGAAGATTTGGCCGGAGCTAGCTGGGAAAGGCAGGTACTTCGATTTCAAGTCGAATATCATCTGGGCTTCGATTGATTACGTAAAAGAGACGCCCTTATGCACTACGTTATGTAAGGATGGGTATAGTGTGAGGACTGTTGAGCACTTGCTCTCTGCTCTTGAGGCCACTGGGGTTAATAATTGCCGCATTGAAATTTACAGCTTGAATTCTGATGACGCATCGGTTGAGGTTATTATTCTATTTGGATTTCAGTTATCATAATTTTTTTTAATATTTTACATGTGGTTTTATGTATACATGTGTGCATTGTTTGCTATTCGAATATGTATGATTTACAGATGGAAATACTGTTATAAATTATATGCTTTTGTATAATAGGTCGTTAGTTAGTGGCAAAGTTCGAACTTTGATGGTTGAACTTACATGTACTTGGATCCATATATGAATGCCATGTGTGTTGTTGGTGGAAAATAAGATATGTTGGTCGGTTTGATGAAAAAGGATTCTTAGTAACTGACAAAGGTTCTATTTTTGATGGGTGAATTATATGTACACAATGCCAGAGTTCCTAATTTTGGTGGTTGAATTTTCATGTAGATATGTATGCAGTGCATGTTGTTTAAATGAAAATGAATGCTTTGTCGAGTACATGTAGTCATAAGAAATGTTCTCGTAGTTTTATTCCAAGTGATTGCTTGTTAATGAAAAAGTTAAACAGGTCCCTATTTTTGATGGTTCAGCAAGGGAATGGGTCAATGGAATTGAAGCAGTTGGGCTGAAGGTGGCTATTGATCGTGATGGTAAAAGCCATGAAAAATTGGTTCCTTTTCTTAATGAACCTGTTTATGTATCAAAGAATGATTCTTTTGTAGCGGCATTCCCTTACCCAAAGATTAAGATTAGATGTGGAATTGTTTTTCCAAAGGTAGCTTTCTTTTTAGCTATAGCTTGTATGTTTGCTTCTTTTTATTTTTGTCCAAGTGGGATTGATTTAGATAGAGTGCAATTGAATGTTCTTGTTTTCTAGCACCAACACTGGTATGAATTTTAGCCTAAACTGAATTGGAAAGTAGCAGAAATTGTTCGGGTTTTCTCTGGACTCTTGATACTCAGAATTTATACTTCTCCCTTCATTTTGTTGGAGATTTCCATTTTAAGCAATGATTTTGTTGAAACATTTGAAGTTACAGAAACTACTTTATGAACTCCTGCTGCCGTCAATAGAACAGTTTATAGGGATTGTGAAACTAGCTTCAAAATTCATTCTTTTTAGATGTTCATTTTATGCTTTTATCTGTTCATTTAGAATTAGCTTTAAAGAGTAACTGATGATAATTTTCTCACTGAAGTATGATTGACTGCTAAAGCTCTGATAATCTGCATTGAAGTAATGATCAACTGCTAAATGTATATTATAGTGCCATCTTCAATAATTGATGACATTTTGTCTAGGAACTTATTAGCTCTGGTGATATTGGCTTTACTACTTAGAACAAACAAACACTTGTACATATAAAAGGGCATATTGACTTTTTATATGATAATTAAATTGCAAAAAGAATTACTGAAGAAGGGAGTATGTAATTGTGTACTTTCATTGTTGCAGGTACCTGCCATTGGCTGTCAATGGTTTTCTGCCATCTTTGCGAATGAACACATCTATAGAGAGCAGATTGCTTCTTCAAGAACTTTTTGCATTTATGAACAGGTTGGTTCTCAATCTTGGTGCTATAAAGTGGCTTCTCTTGGATTTTTGGTGCTTCTATATTCTTTTGCAAAGATTGCTAAAGAGATATTGTCATTGACAGTGATTCCTTTGCTCAAGAACTAGATACATTCTTGTACTTGATCAAGGTCCAAGGTCACAACAAGAGTAGCAAATGTGATGATGAAGCATGTCTCTTCTATTTCGATTGTTTGTTTGCAATTCGAGACTTGTTTCTATCCATCCTTTAGAATTTGTAACTGCTTTGTCCCATGTTCTTGATACATGCGATTCTCAGCTCTCTGCATTCTGAATGGACATGCAGAAGCAACTCTTTGAAGTGTTTGCTTCTTATTGAAAATAGACGTATTTTCTTCATCCTTGACCAGAATACGAGAATGGAAAGTTTTGTGTGAATTATTTTGATAGATTAACATATAAGTGAAAAAATGTGTATAGATAGAATATGATGGCAAACTATGATCCATACAGCCAACCCAACATAGTGGGATAAAGGCTTAGTTTGTTGTTGTAGTTTGATAGGTAACATAATCAGAATGGAAAATTTTGTATCTTTATTGTCCCAATGCAAGAGGAATCAATACCAGAACATAAATTATCAGATTTGTTCTTAGATCATAATTTGTCACAGTTGCTGTCATTTTGAGTGTGCACAACATTTTAAACTTTAGTGTCTTATTAGGGACTTCAAAGAACAACGAAGGCATTATTTCAGCAGGTTAATATCAAACACAAATTTTACATTTGCTTTGTCATACACTCACTGCAAGTTTAGGCTGGTGTATTCTTGTCCAATTAAAGAACCTATATTTTTTTTAGGTAATTAAAGAACCTATTTTAGTACTTTATACTCTTTTTTCTCTTTTTCGGTAAATTCTACTCCTTTTCTGGTATGACTTTTCACGTAAGAATCTTCTCTTCCCTAATTGGTTTTGATATTCAAGCTATCTCATTGTTGATTTTATGTGGCTGAGGACTAACAATTCTACTTTAGCCTTTTTGCACTCTTTCAATAGATAATGGTACTTCTAAACCCGTATGAAAATCATCTTCAGGTTAAAAAATTGCGTGATGCGGGACTAATTGCCGGAGGGTCAGCAGAAAATGCAATTGTTTGTAGGTGAGAGAGAATTTATTTTGCGTATATGCCAACATTGCTTGATATTTTGATAGCTACAATACATGCAAGTTTAAGCTGTTGCATTTCTTGCTGATGATGGAAAATAGGCCCATGTTTTAAAGAGAGATCTGACTTATTATGCATGCATAATTCTGCATTTTGCATATTAATTGTTTATGAACTGTAAAAGGAACTTATAAAACAGGAAAAAAAAAACTGTAGAAGAATGTTTTGTTTCGTATCATATGGTTTTTCGGGTCAATTGTTTTCTTATGTTATGGCTATTGAGTTACTTGAATATTCTTCACTTCCTTGCAACTTTACCTGCTAGCATATAAATGTGAACATGCTCAAACAGTGTTCAGGAGTCATATTCTCTACTGAACTGTTATCATCATGGTTGGGTCTCTTGGTCAAACTGTGAGCTTTTGTGGCCATGCTTCTTAATAGTTTTTTTGGATAGCTTCTAACGATTTTTTTGCTATAACCTTCAGTAGTATTCAAGAATTCTTCTAAATCGTGACAGGACCAAATGAAATCTTCTTTTTGGATTGGTTATTAGGGAACACAAAAGACCTTGAGAAGGTCGCTTGATCTAATAAATCTATGTGTTTAGTTATTTAACCATTTTGGTTCCATTTTTAGCCTATTCCACATAGTGGTTGTTATATAAATATTTAAGTTCTGGATTCTCCTTCATCTAGTCGTCCCATTTGATGCATACAGACAGATAGTCCCATTGAAGTTGTTTGTTGGGTTTATGTCTTGTGTTAGGTGGTGTTGATTGTTACTGTTTGAATATGCTAATAGATAGTGTTTTTTCTAGATGATGGCTGATCTTTATTTCATTGAATCATGACTCATGTCTGCCAATCAGTGAAAGTAGGGGGTGGTTAAATCCACCGTTACGCTTCAATGACGAGCCATGCAGACACAAGGTGTTAGATCTGATTGGTGATGTATCTCTTCTTGCTCAGGCTGGTAGTCAAGGGATCCCAGTGGCTCATCTAGTTGCTTATAAGGTCTGTCTTTTTTCTTCATATACTCTTCTTTTTTAACTTGCGAGATTTCATCGATTGTAAAATTAGCATTATTTAAATTATTGTCCATGCATGTGCTTTTTCAAAAGCACTCTGCTTTGTTTATGTGTGTGTATGTTTTTTCTTTCTTTCTTTTTTTCCAAACAAAGGACAGCAGCTGATTAAGGTTTTTTGCTATTCACTCAAAACATCTCTGCCTAGTTATAAGCAGCCTGTCTTCTAAGTCCGGGAAAAGGAGAAAGGCTGTGACAATAGACAACCAGCATAGAATTTTTGTCAAATTCTATAATGATCAAATTAAAAATCATGTAATCGAGCACGGTGGCGAGATGTGATCCATATATCCGACCTCACTTAGTGGAATAAAAGCTTAGTCGTTGTTATTCAAAACATCTCTTCATAGTGTGTCAGTCAAGTTGTTAGTCATCGTTCTATAGCAGTAGGATTGACCATATCTTTTGATGCCGTTTGTGTAGCTGATCTTTCTTTGTTAGAGTGCCCAGTAAATTGATTGTTACGGGTTGGTAGCATCATGACATTAGCAGTATCAATGGGCTTTACTCCTTTTAGATTGTTCAATTTGAAGGCAGTAAGACATCTCAGTGTAAACAAACATTTCTCCACATTGGGGATGTGTATTATTTGTCTGGATTACCATATTCCCACAGACCTCCCTCTTTAGAGCAATGAAGTATTGATGCTGTATTTTATCTATGACCACATACTGACTCCAACTACTAATCGAGTATTTCATCACACAGGGTGGACATTCGCTTCATGCTGAATTTGTTCGACATTTGAAGATAAGGGAGTAAACCTGAAATTCCTTTCTGTTTGAAGAAGCCATTTCAGTTATGACTAAGTGTCCATTGGAAGATCACCAAAATCCAATTGAAACCAATACTTTCTCCAAGTAGTTTTACAGGCGATCGCGTCAGATTAGGTAGCGGCAGAAAGAGGGAGGAAGCTGTCAGATTGAGCAGAAGATTCAGCAAATAAGGCAAAAAGGATCAATATCTACCTTGCATGCACAACAATAGAATCCTCCAGAATACAGAGTGGATCCAACCACTGATTTTGATTTTATAGACTAGAGATCTTGTTTGTTTTGTGTGTTAGAATTTGATAGAGGATACAACTTGTACCTAAACAAAATGTAGGTATTCATACAAATTTTATTGTTTAAAAGAAATCGATGCATGACTGAAACGCTTTAGGTTTTATGTTTTACAGCCAAAAGATCATAAATACTAAGACTTGTCTTACCAATTTTTGATTATTTGTACCATGTTGCCTTGAAGCTTTAATTCATAGACAACTTCTGTTTGATGGATGCCCAGAAAAGTTGGTATAAAGTAATCATTTTTCCAGTAAGACTTCGAAAAAAGAGGTAAGATACTAATGGGAAGTGAGTAATCTCAAGGTGGTGGTGTATTTTCTCAATTGTAACAGAACAATTTTTAAGACTAATCAAAGCTGATGTTGTGCACATAACCATTGAAATAACTGCAGAAGTGCAGATACACTTGTGAAGTCATACCAAAGCATCTGGAAATGGGGTAAGCTCTTAAAAAGTCTGAGGAGGTGTGACCCTCATTTGCCAACTAAATAAGAAGGGAAAAACAAAAAGCATAATCAAGAACAACTTCACATAAACATGACAACACATTTAATTACATCAGAAAATCACTGTAATTTGATCCTGAGACTTTCAAACTCAAGTACTAATGCAAAAATGTCCAATCAATATATATATATATATATATTTCTTTTCACTAATCAACTGGAAAGGAACTTAACTGAATATTTACAAGACTGGCAACTTCTTGATTCATTTCTTCATCCAATAAAAATTTGAATGAGCCCAAATACATTAGCTAGACAAGTCATACAGAGAAATTTCGAAGAGGTTGCGTTAAACGCAGAAGGAAACTCAATAAACAAATACTGCATCTTATTCTGCTAAAGGTATTGGAAAGCTGTTTCATCCAGTCTTGGTCTCCCTGTACATATAAATACAGCAAAGCAGATAGAACCACCTGTATCAACTTACCTATTTTCTTTAATGTTTAGTCCGGCCTTTAAACCTGCTCACTGCCCTTCAGAATGTTGTACTTGCACAGAGGACAAGTTGCATTCATCTTAAGCCATTTCACAATACAAGGTGCGTGGAAATGATGGTTACAGGGAAGTGCATGAAGATCCGCTCCATCTTCATATGCTGTTAGACAAATACAGCATTCCTAGGAAAGAAGCAGGAGAAAAATCAGTCTTAGCAACCCTAGAAAAAAAGCAGAAGAAATCAGCAGAGTTTTCATAGCAAAATGAATTTGGAAGTTGGAACTGGCACTTCAGTCTTGGAATAGCCACTTCCATGTAAAATTGCCATTCCCATTCCCAAGTATGATGTAAACTATCACGGCAATTGTCTCCTTGTACCAGCACATGGGAAATACATATTTTACTGGTTTTTTTGTTCATTTAAAGAGAAAACATCTGTTGGAGAACTAGCTCCCAATATTTCCAGAAAAGAGTGGTTACTTACTGCATCCTCAGGTAAAAGAATGCGCTCAACAGCCAAATATCCACCGCCGGTTTCAACAGGAACCATTTTACCAAATCCACCACTAGGCTTCTCCTCATCCTTCGATAGTTGGAACCTGTACTTTGGAAGGACATTTAAATCTGCCTCTGATGCACCTTCCTGTAACAAAAATTAAAGCCAGCAATTTATTGCTGACAGGCTCGCAAGAGAGAGAGAGAGAGAGAGTGTGTGTGTGCGCGTGTGCGTGCACGTGCACGTGTGTATATCTTTGTGTTTGCCTGTGTTTATCTAGTTAAGTGTAATATTATGTTCCATGACTGGCCTAAATGTTCTCTTCTGCAATCTCTCCAAACCTACCTGGCCAGCAACAGCATAAAGAATTGCTATGATGCAAGGCAAGCAGCAACACAGAGCAATCCCAATCAGGCATGCCAAAACAACACAAAAGATAGCAAAGAACACATCGAATGCCAGAAATACTACAGCCAACCTGCAATACCCAATGTCAGATATCTGATGGATCTCTTTTTGCCAGTAGGTGAAAACTTTAATTTAAGAAAGAAAAGATGATATGACAGCCAATGAATATTGAAAAATGATTTACTACATGAAACTTTAAAATCTGCAGTCAAATACTAAGGAACCAACCACTCTATAAGGTTGTCAATTTATATTCAGCAATTCCAAAATGATTTCAGTAACAGAAATTCTTGAATATGTATAAAGACAATCAAATTACTCCAAGCATCAAGGCAATCCAATGGGTGATGGAATATAGCCTGATCATTAAAAGGTCTTTGCTCTTTAACAAACCCCTCTTCCCCCAGGGCTCCTTCTCCCTCTTTCCCTCTTTCCCTCTTTCCCTCTTTCCCTCTTTCCCTCTTTCCTCCTTTCTCTTCTAAGCAATTTAATTAAAAAAAAAATGCTGATGTGACCCATGTACAGTTTTTGAGGGAAAAAAAGATGACAGAAAACTGTACATCAACAATCCATAGAATCATTGGCAAAACTCATTTAAAACCTACAAAAATTGCAGCTTAACAAACTCAAAGTCTAATGAATCGCAAATCTTTTCCCAGGTAACCAACATGATCAAACATAATTCTCATACACCAAATTCAGTCTGTTCCAAACTTCGACTTCTTTTCTGTTATATTTTTGGAGTAAATGCCTCATCTTAAGAAATAATTCTTTGATTTTTTTTTCCTCGTTATTCATTGGAGGAAGGTTAAGTTCCCTTTGTAACTTAAAACAACAAACTAAGCCTTTATCCCTTTATAACTACATACTTGGAAAAAAAAAACACTTCCAACTAGATTTGTTATTTATGTAGGCGAACAAATGATGTATAGGAATATTTCAATATTTATATCAACTTTGTCACTAAAATTATTATGATGAACAATTATCTAGTCCTAAGAAATAAATAAAACATCAAATGATGAACAGCAATCTAGTCCTGAGAAATAAAGAAATCATCCTTGCGATGGAAACTAGCAAGAAACCATCCATCAAATGGACAATAAAGAATTTCAAGCATTTCACCAGACAATTTTCATTTCCATGAATTCTAGACTGGAGTAGAAAAAAAAAAGGCGAAGTTCATATGAAAACAGTAAACTACATCAGCAAACTTGTGCAGTCAGCAAGATCATTTAAAGATGAAAGATTATCAATCAATAGATAGGATCAAGACATACCAGTAAAGGCGTGGAGCCCCTTGCAAAAGAGTTTCGCCTCCTGAGACTACCCAGTAAAAGCCAAATATCCACCAGAGAAATGATGCCATTGTGTTCACAGATTCGCATCGTTTGACAAAACTGGAGTATCATGAAAACACAATCTGGTCAGGAACACACCTTTATTTTGCTCCCATACTTGATGAAAGAACTAACCAGTAGAAGATCATCAATACAGACATAATGTAAAATGATGGTCAAAGTTGAGGCATAGTACCGTCCTTAGAAAGTTCAAAGACCATCTTAAAGTTCCATTAAAGCCAAAAGTTTGAGCTTATTGGCAAATAATCAAGCAAAGGCCTGAAAGTATATACTCTGGAAAGTGGAAACCAGAATCATTAGTAACCAGGTCATGGGGCCAAACCTAAAGGCAGAGTCCCTGAAGTTGATTCCTAATGTCCTCTAAATTTTTTGAGCAAGCAACTCTCGTACATAGGCATTAGGCACCAACTGGGTATTGCCATATACAAAAAGTGCACAGAAATATATTATGTAGATAAAAGCAAAAGAGCCCAAGAACTGCAGCAAAACTATCCAGCCCCTCTAAACGCCTCCTTGCACCAAAAGAAGTAAAACTCTTAATGGGTTTTCCTTTGTCCCATACAGTGGCAACACACTTTCCAACATACAATCAAATCTAGAGTATTTTATTCCATATTAGGCCTGCAAAAAACTCTCTTTATGACATCATTCATAGGTTATAACAAAGGAAGATTCTACAGATGCGTCCTAACACAAGAGCAGATGCTTAATCAATTATTCAGCCCTTGACACATTAAGAAAAAATTCCAGTTGGTTTCCTCTAAGGCCAGCCTTCAATATCTTCATTACTGCAACAGCATGTTAGGGAGATGCTCCATTTTTGCAGACAACTCTTCAAATGGAGCCTGAAGATTCTACTTTTTAAAGCATGTGGAAGAAAGAATTAACCATGAAAGTTTATCCTTCATGCTTTTCCAAGAGCAAAGAATCTGATTTGCAATCATCAAGAGCAATCTGCTGAATTAGAAAACCTAAATGTCTTAAACATCTCGATTACGTAATTGTTAATTGCTCGATTGCCTTCTTATTTTGATTTAATTTTTTACTTTTATTTTTCTTCGTTTAAGATTTTAAGCCTTAATTCGTTTTTAATTATTCAGTTAGAATTAGAATTATAAACTCTGATAGTCAGTAGACTTTTCTCTATAGGGACGACTTCTATTCACTACAATATTCCTTGTTATCTGCACTACCACTTGCGTTCATTAAATTTTCACAACATTGGCCAGATTTAAGCTGATTTATCTAGAATATCCGTAGCGTATGCACCAACTAGCAGTTCAAACTTCCAAGCTGGTTGTTTACTTCATTACATATCTAACTATTTGCTATAGCATAACTCATATCTAGTATGGCTTCTTCATCCAGCAGACCTAGCTCTATACTAATTTGACTTCAATGTGTTACTTCAAGCAATAGTCTCTCCTTTTACCACAGGAACCTCCATAAACATTTCACTGTGAAAATTCATTAAAAAATGGCGCAAACTCTTTGCGCACAATCAATTTTGTTTAACCAACTTACCATTTGGCAGATGATATTTCATCATCCAAACCACTACAGTGATTGCCAAAAACTTAATTGTGCTCAGCATGAGCAATATCTTAACACAATGGCCATAATAACTGAGGGAAAATCTGCTAGTTCATATTCCTAATTAAGACAATGGAACATAATACATCAAACTATAAATCTTTATAAAACTCAAAAGGTCTACTGGTCCAATATTTCTAATATTCAATACACGCACAAAGCTAAAGATGCAACATATGGAGCAAAGAAAAACATAAATAATACACAAAATTCAGTATTTAATACAAGCCAAATGCAATGACAATTTCCCCAGAAACACAACCTAACATCAACACATACAGTGTACATATAAATATAAATGTCAAGTTACAAACTATCGTATCCCAGTCCTAAACACAGAAAGATAATGGTACAAACATAGAAAGCACAAACAAACGAATGGTGCAAACATAGAGAGCACAAACAAACGAACACACACATAAAATGCTCGAAACTCTACTTTCAGATTACACAAAAACGCCATCAAATAAAACAGTAGAACAAACATATAGAGAACAAAACAGGAAAACACACAAATGATACAGCTCCAAACTTTGAATTTCAATTAAACTAAAGCCAATTACAGATTGTGCCACAAAGATAAAAGAGCACAAACACAAAAAAAAATGATAAAGCTGCATAATTTAAAATCAAATTACACTAAAAATCCAGTAAAAAGCTAACCTTGATCGATTCGAAAGCCCCAAAACCCCAATAGTTCCTCCCTCCTCCTCCTCATCCTCAATCCCCCCAGCTCCCTCAACCCCTCCACCACTCTCCAAATCCCACCCACCACCACCACCACCACCAGCAGCCCTCCACAAATTATTACCATTCCCACCTCCACCCCTCCTATTCCTCCTCCGATACTCCACCCAAACCAACACAACATGCACAAAACACTGCAACCCATATCCACAAATCCAAACCCGAATCGGCACATTAGGAATCTCATCCATCGTACAACAAACCATCACTATCGACACAATAACGAACGCCAAATTCCACATGATATCAAGCGCCACCACTGGCTTCGAGTAACCCCAATCAGCCCGGCGCTCTTCCAGCTCCCGAGCTGCAGTTTCTCGGACGAGCATGGATGCGCCACGCCGACCAGTAACCCGGCCTAACAGGATGGCCAAGGGAGCTGTTCCGGCACGGGTTTGATTGGTTTCGGGTTGGCGGGGACGGAGTAACGGCGCGGAAAATGACGTATCCGTATTGGGATTGAAATCATTGGCGGTGGCCATTTGATCTTTGATACAAAGGAAATGAATTATTATTCTAATTATAAATATAAATTAATAAAAATTTTGTTTTCTTTATAGTACGAAATTTTGGTTTAGAAAAATGAGTTTAGTTTGATTTTGAAGACTGACATCGATACTGTGTGACTGTGTGTGTGTGTGTGTGTGTGTTCAAAGGGTGAGACGACTGAGGTGAGGGGAATAACTCGATCCACGAGGTTGGTTTTGGGCCCAATGAGGTGTTTCTAGTAATTTCACTTTCTTTGATGGTAATTTTTTACGCGTGTTTTGGGCTTTCATTAAGTCCACGTCTCGTTTTTGGCGGGTGAAATTGAAAAGGACATTCATGTCCAATTGTAAAGTTAATAATTTGGTGGGTAAACCGTAAACCCAGCCCACTTGCTTGGGTTATTCAACTTAATAATCACGTGGTAATGAAATATGTAATAGTGATAAGAGACACAGGATGAATGAAATTCTACAGTGAGATCGACTGACGTGTAAAAAGACAAAATTAGGTGTATTGTATCATTTTCATATAACAGTTTGTAAAAAATTGACACGTGATATTTTAATTAGTTATCTTATTTTTTAAAATTAAACTAATACCCTAACCAAATGATAAGTGAACTATAAGGGATAAGTGACTGTATATGTGTCAATATTTTATAAGGTGTTACATAATTTTATTTTTTTATACACAAAGGATGATTTTGTCTTTTTACACATGCCACGTCATTCACTATGGGATTTCACTCTGAGTATCATTACTCTATTGATAATTAACCACCAACTCAGATTTTTTTCGTTATTAACAAGTTATTGATATAGTTGGAAATGATCGTTTAACTCGTGAACATATTCAAAGTGTTTTTTTTTGGGTACCTATACATTTTAAAATAACTCCGGTTGTCTGCGCGTACATGAGTAGCCGAACACAATAAAAAGGAAAAGAAGTAGCGTTACATCGGTTTAAAATTTTGTCACTCAAATGATATGGATCATAACAATAGTATAAAGAAAATATTTGCATAGATAGCATACGAGAACGAATTATGATCCATATAGTCAATCCCACGGAATGGTATAAAGGCTTAGTTTAGTATTCAATCTAAAAAAAAGTAGTAGTTGTTGTTATGAGTTGGGATCTTCTGTCCAAGATTATATCTGTCTTATCATGTCTAAAATTAAGGTTCACTTATTCCTTAGTTAGCGTTTGTAAAGTAATTTTAGTGATATTTATACTTTTAGTCCCTAATTTTAGTTAAACTACGTCGTTTTAGACATTGGACAAAATATGACAGAGATAATCTTGGAGAGATGATTTGATCTCTTGTTGTTATACATTTTAGAATCTCTTTTGCACATAAGAAATATTATGTATATTTATATTTATATTCTAGTGTGTAAACTTGATATATTAGTATGATTGTGTTAATTTTAGAGGGGTTTTTTTTTTTTTTCAATTTTAGTTATGACTTATGAGTTTAACATGTTATATGTACTGGAGACAAAATGCTATGCAACGACAAAAACAAGATTTTGTAAAAATGCATGGTTAGTATATATTTTGTTAAAAAAGAATGACAAAGATAGAACCATCGTTGCCGTTTTAATTTATCGTTTCAGAATTGAATTAAAGATGAGAAATAAGTCAAATAATAGAATTCAACTAAGGATACTATTTATTTTTCGAGAAAATTAAGGCTACTTAGTATAATAGATTTTCATTTCAAATAAAATAAAAGCAAACTAATGATTTTTTTTCTCCAATTCTTCATTATTGTCCAAAGGGGCCTTTGTTAGTTTTCATCACTAATTACCTAAATGATGTGTATACTCAAATTAAGTTTTGCAATCATTATGTTTATAATTGTGTGCGTAATGTTTGCATTATGAATAGATTATATAATGTAGTGATTGCATGACACTTTTTAAGTAATTTTGTTTTCAATATAATCTTATACAAACATACATAATATATTGTGTTTGTAGAGACCATATACTAAGAAGTGTATAAATATAAAAACTTGTTGCTAATGAGCTTAATGACTTGTGTTGGTTATGCAACTAATCTTGGAAATTTTTATTACCAATTCAACTGATTTTGAACAATGAAATGCCAAAGTATCTTCTAGAATTTAACAACAAAAAAATTTGATTCAACTATTGATTGTTTGCAATGCTACAAAGTAATAAGGGCCACAATAATTTCAAAGCTCAATCTATAGTTGAATGATATGGTTTCACATGCATGTTTTGGGATTACTCAAAAAAAAGAAAAAGAATCCATTCACAATCCACCAGCTCATTTGGATAACTCAAATTGACTATCATTTCCCCTTCTCCAAATAATTGAGATTGTGACCCTTTCAATGGCTTTTATATATCATTGAAGGCTTCCAAACAAACAATAATGAAGAATTACTCAAGAGCCATGGTCCTGAAAAGTTTACAAATTTTTTTTGTATCAACATTAATAATTCTCTATGGAAGTTTGTGAGATGGGCTAAAATGCCCCATGTAGAATAGATGAATTGGCTTGGGAGAGCTTTTTTTTTTTTTTTTTTTGAATTGGCTCAATTGAACTCATATTACAATCAATCTATTCTATATTCTATGCTGCACCTAGAACTTAAAATCGCATACTAAAATCTTGTCAAAACCTTTGCTAGCGTTTTGACGCTGTTTGAGATACTCCATTCGAGTTTGTTTACTAGAGACATAGTATTAATTATAGGGAGTAAAGAAAATGTTATCTGATGGATTAAGAGTTGAGATCATCATAAAAAAACAAGTATGATTTTCACTTAACTAAGCAAGGGAACATTGTTGGTATTGCCAAATGGCATTCCTCCATGCAAGTCCTTGCAATATATATACAACAAAACATTTGCAACAAAATTGAAAAAGAGATAAAGAATTTGAAGAAAGGAACATAATATCCTAGAAAAGTAGAAGTCCATGGCTACTCCACCAAAACCAAGATCCATTTATTAGTCCAAATAACAATACCATTGACAAGGCAACTCCTCTATGTCCCTTAACTAAATCAGCACTCCTTTTCAATGGCTCATAGCCACATTTTGACTCAACCACTGCTACCACAGAAGCCAATATCCAATTCACTTTTAAATATATAAACAACAAAGCAAAAAGAACCAAGCTGATCAATACAACATATGTTGTAATGTAAGAATGAAGCCACTGGGAAACAAAAACCACCAAAAGAATAAAAGGGATTGATATCAAAGCCACAATAAGATGAAAAACAATGGCAGTGGAAACGAGTGGTAAAAATGAATGAAATACGGATTTTTTCGATGCTATGCAGTCAACAGGTTTACCATGGAAGCTATGATAAGTGCTATAGGAAACTGTTGCCACAGCATATAAATAGAAGATGCTGAAAAACAGTGTGTGGAGGAGAGTTAAGATGAGGGTTTGACTTTGGTTTTTTGTGAGGTATAGGAATGTGTATGATGAGAAAACATGAAAATCTTCAAGGGTTATTTGGATAGTAGGGTAGATGATGAAACAGAATGAAAAAGGAAGTGTTAGAGCTAGGAAATATGAATGGGATTTCATTATGGTTCTTGACTCAGAGATGATTTTGCATAGACCTAAAGTTTCACAAGAAGAAGCCATGCATGAAGAATGAGAGGAATTGGAGAAAGTCAAAAGCCAAGAGAGAAACAGATGAAATATAGTTTAGAATGAAAATTTGATGAAGTGCTATGAATACACATTAATGTACCCTGTTTAGGTACACCTACAAGGGTTGATTGTATTTTTTCAAAGTTAGGATCTTGAAATTTTGAACATTCTAAGCAATCAATAATGAAATTTTTTAGGAAAAATTTGTATTATTGGGCGTAACTTTAATGTATTTATTATTAAGGACGTCAATATAATTTTAATTAATTATATAATTAGTTAAAGACTTTGTTATAGTTTTCACTATCTATTCAGTACCTTACGTTTAAACTTTAAACACTTCTTTTCTTACATTTTTTAATCCTAATTCAAACCCTAATCCTTAATAAACTTTTTAATCATCATAAACTAATCGTTTTTTGTTTAAACACTATTTTTTAAAAAAAAAATTTTATCCTCAATTCAAATCCTAATCCATAATTTAAAACTATTCAATAATCGTTTTTACTGTTCAATAATTGCCAAAACTTATTATTTTGTTTAATTCTTCTATTATTTGTAAAGGTGATGTCGTGTTTTTATTCAATGAGGAAGGAATATGATATAGAACTATTGTGGTTGATTACTGGCTGGGAAGAGCTGCACTCCTTTATGAAGCAATGAATTTGATTGAAACAATGTCGATACCTCTGGATTTAAAGTTCATGGAGACATATTGAGTTAGCCCAGTTTATTGCTGAGAAACTTCTTAAGCTTAATCCTAATAATTATTCGGAGTGCTATGTTCTTCCTTGGAACATTTAGGCTCAACTTGAGCAATGGACATATGTTAAAAGAATCTGAAAATATATGAGACAACAAGGTGTTATTAAACAATCTGATCGTGCATGTTTTCATGGATAAAGATAAGAAACATGGACAGAGGAAGGAAATATTTTTTCTGGTCAAAAATCTAATTGAACTTATGAGCCTGGATAAATCCATGATATATATTGGTGCTCTTGATGATGAGTAGGAGAAAATCAAGATATACCTTCATTGATTCCTGAACTTGTACATGTCGCATAATAATTAAAATCTAGTTGTACACATCGCGTTCATAATATTTTCCCCTATTGGGAGTTAATTTATAATTATTGAAAAGTTTTACGAAGTAAAGATATTAAGTTGGAATTAAAGATAAAAGATTTAAAAAAAAATTAGCGTTTAATCTGGCTATTGTAGAGATGGTGGAAAGAGTAACAAAATCTTTAACTAATTATATAATTAATTAAAATGATATTGACGCTCTTAATAATAAATACATTAAAGTTGTGTCATACTTAATAATAACGATTTGAGCTAGGCCCTTAATACAAATCTTCCCAATTTTTTATACTTGGATAGTTGGATGACTATACTATCCAATTTATTTAAATTTTTCTACTTCTCTCATTTGGAATTTTCTAAAAAGAAAAATTTTCTGTGTTTCTATTTCATGGTGGGAAAGCATTGACATCTAATTATACTGAGTCATATTACTAGTTGCTTAGAAAAAAGGGCACCAATTTAATTAAGCTTACTTGGAGGTAGTCAAGCTTATGAAGAGGGTTTTTTTTTTGTTTCTTCAAAGATTAATTTTATTTTGTCCTTGTCTCTTCCACATTGGAGTTGATGTTGATTATAATGTTGATTATAATGTTGATCTTGAACCCTAATCATTTAGCTATATATAATCAATTCTCAAGTTTCATCTTGGTCACCTTATGTAAAAGTAGAAAATTTTGAATTTCATAATATTAATAATTAACCATCTATCTATAAGGTGCTTGTTTGTCTATAAGTAATTGATCATAAACTAAAAAAAAAAAAAAAAAAAAGATGATTGTGATAAGTTGGCAACCTAATTAAAACTTTGTCAGACCACATAAATCACAAACAATAATTAACCAAACTATTAGAAACGACTTACTTGTTTAATAATTAACTATTAGTCCAACAATAAAATATATATCAAATGGTTTGCATTTTCTCCTTAGAACCAATAGGTCACGGGATTCGAATCATCAAGGGGTAGGTGGACTTCCATAGTTGATCATTCTCTTTTAAACAAAAAAAAAAAAAAAAAACTATTAGTCTCCTCTTTTAACCCAAAAAAAAAAAAAACTATTAGTCCATCAACTTTAAAATAAAAGTCCAAAACATAGTGTTTGTTGACATACATTTATCACAAGTTGTAGAAATACAAACCTTTGAAAGGGGTTTTTCTTTAAATTCGGTCACTTGCACATCATTAATTGTAAAGTTAAATAAAGAAGGCATTCACATGGCATTTTCTTGATAGAAGTAATTGTCCATTGTAAACTAATTAATGCTTTATGTAGCCAAAATAAATAAATAAATAAATCCCACAAAGTCTATTTCTTTGACTTGAAATTCCATGCCTGATTTGGTTATATCTGTTAATGCAACTGGAGTTGTATATGTTTAATTGTTGTTTTTATGAAATAGAAACAAGATAACTTACAATTGACTTAACTAATAATGATCAAACAAATTCAATTTATAGTTTATGCAATGTAAGTTTGAAATTAGGCTCTCTCTCATTGTATATGTAATCATGGTTTACTACATACAATGACCACTAACAATGTAACTAAGTTTCAACACAAACATCAACTTTCTTGATAAATTGAACCAAAATTTGACAACAAAAGAGTATTATTCAACTACTTATTCATATAATAATACTGTGTATAAACTAGTGCAAAATAACCCCAGAAGTTACAAACATGATTTTGTTCCCAATCCATACAAGTTCACATTGATATATTACTCAGATTGATCATCATTTCCTTCTCCTAATGAGTGCAAAATCTCTGACTTTTCAATGGCTTTTGATGGCCTTTTTCCTCCAAGCAACATACAAACTACAATACATGAACCATATCCCACAAATTTAAAAGACTTTTCTATCAACAATCTCTCCATGGAAAGTTGAATGAATCAACTGCTCCATGATCTTAATTATTTCCAAAGACAAGAAGAAAAATGGCTTCATCAGTTCACGAGCTCATCCACCAGATCTCACTTAAGCAAGGGAAGCTTCTTGGCATCCTGAAATGGAAGAAGCCCTTCATGCGAATCCCTGCAATATACATACAGCACCGAGATTGCGACATAACTGAGGAGGAGCATGTAACTTAGATAAATAGAACTACATATCATATAGAAGAGAAACCACCAGCCATTCCAATAACTGCCATTGAAACCCCAGAAAAATATTCCATTCATAAGCCCAAAATACAACAGCATTGACAAGACTACTCTCCTATTCCCCTTGATCAAATATGCACTTCTTTTCAATGCCGCATAGCCACGTTTAGACTCTACCACAGCAACAGCAGGAAACAATATGAAGTTCAGTTGCATATATATCATCACCACAACAAATACCAAAGCGATCAATATAACAGAAAGTATGATCAAGTTATAAGAGGTTGAATGGATCCATTTGTAACCAAAAAAGCCCAGAAGAATTAGTGGGATAGCCATCAAAACAACAATGAGATATAGAACAAGGGATGTTGAGAAAAGGGGCCAAAAAGAGTGTAAGATGGATTTGATTGATTCAATGAGATCAACAGGTTCATCATGGAATCCATGGTAAGTTGTGTATGAAATTGTGGCAATAGAACAGAAAGAGAAGATGCTGACAAAAAGTGAGTAGAGGAGAGTGTAGAGGAGGTATTGGTATGGGTTTGGCTGTGCTTGGAGGTTGGAGTACTCAAGTTCAGATAATTGATGAGGCTGAAGCTTTGTTTGGATGATAGGGTAGAGGATTGAACACACAGAAAGAGGAAATACAAAGAGGGCAGTGAGAACTTGAAAATTACGTTTGTGGGATCTGATTATGCGTCGTGATTCAGAGAGGACTTTGCAGAAGCTTAAGGATTCAGAAGGAGCAGCTGCTGCAGCCATGGAGGATGATGAGATAACACCAAGATAGAGATGATCACAATTAGAATCAATATTGAAACTAAATAGTTGATTTGTCTTTTTTTTTGTAGTACTTGGAAGGTGAAATTCTTAATATACTATGTAACTAAATTTGACTAAAGAGATATGCTTGTTGATCAAGTAGGATTTCGTCAATACAACATATCACACAGTTTGCCAAAATTTTCCGCTAGACTGTTTGTCGGAATCTTCCTTCAAATTGCTTATATATTTTCTTTCAAATTGCTTATAATTAGTCGGAATAGACTTGGTACGTGTCTATTGCTATCGAAATCTTCCTTTAAATTGTTTATAATTAGTCGGAGTAAATAAATTTGTTATCTGTTTACCGCAATATTTCTTCAGGTTGTTTATAATTAGACGTAGTTAATCAAGATATTGTTAATCCGGAAAGAAAATGATACAGAGAACCAATGAGTTAATTGAAGTTGCTTTGAAATTTCTATCCATGGTAGGGTCTAGTACTGCACCTATTCCAAAATAATGCATTTCTAGAATTTCTTAATTTGATATTTCTTCCTGCTTCCTTTGACTTTGAACAGGTCAGAAATGATTAGTTAATGTTCATACCAGCCAGAAGAATGGACACTTCTCTTTGGTTTAAGGTCACATTTCTTATGACATACTAATGTGATAACGTGTAGCAAACTTCAATTATTTAGGAGTAAATCAATACAAGCAAAATAATTTTAGTAAAGATGATCCTAATAAGTGGAATTCAACTTATAAATTATTGAATTCATCTACACAATATAGTACTTTGTTATATATTTTTTTAATGCAAAATCATGTAGAAAATATTTTTTTGCATCCTAATATGTGAGAAATTTGTTGTAAATTATTACAACTTTTAAAGATATTTAAAGATGCTACTGAAATTTTATTTGGTGTTTATTATCCTACTTCTTATTTATTTATTCACATTGCATGTAATGTTGTTGGTATTTGATAAAACCAATATTTTACATTTATTTGTTATTATTTCATGCATGTTATTAGCATTTTATGTGTTGGAATTCATGGTTTTATTACATTTTTCAGGTTTATGTGGGAGATGAATGGAATGGTGAAAAATGAGCTAAAATGGTGCAAGAAGTTGAGAGGCAGTTGAAAAGATTTGCAGGAAGAAACTTTACCATGAAGTGAAGATTTTACCAAGGATTTTAACTAAGGGAGAAGAGAGATTTTTGATGATGTGGTTATAGTAGTTGGAAGGAATATTCTTGTTAATGGAATCTCCTAATATTGTGGAGATTTGGATCTTGAAGTAACTTCAGCCATGATTTTAGCTATTGTTTTGTTGGGAGAATTCCTTAAATAGTGTTCTTTTGATTAGGAGAAGGCTATCCTAGCCTAGTTTAGTTTTTAGTAGTGGTTAGGATCCTAGCTTTCTTTAGTTTAGAAGTTCTTTGCTTTCACGTATTTTTCATTTTCAGCTATCTTTTGAGTTGAATAAAACATTCATTATTGTAATTCCAGCTTTGTAATTTCAGCAAATTTAAGACAATTGAATAAGATAAGTTCTTGGACAAGTTTTGTCTATTTTCCTTTGCATTGGAATTGGATATTCTTCAACATCAACTATCTTCAAGAGGTTGTCAACTAGAGGTTATTCCTTTTTGATTCATTTCATTCAAGGTACATCTTTAGTTTATCATTTAGTACATTATGAATCCAGCTTTATTCAATTCTTTTATGTGTTGTTTGATTATGTCTTCTTTCTATATTAGTATTCCAGTTAATGAATTGATGAAGCATTAATAAATAACTTGTGAGATCTAATAGGGCTTAACTAAATATGTAATTTAAGTACCTTTGTATTTCCTGAGATAGAGGGTTTATGCATTTTCTTTGATCATTGAATAGTGGCCAATATTTAATTGATTACAGAAAATTCTAATGCCAATTAAAACGGTGGATCCGTGTAATTGTCCATTTAGTTTTAATAGGTGGTAAGACTATCATTCATGGATAGTGGGCATATGGGGATGGTATGTGCATATGGCATTCCATAATGGGCATATCATAATCAGGTTTCTCTCATCTTAATGCTGTTAATGAACTAAATCTAATGAGGCATCCTCTTAGGTTGTTTATTAATTAGAGAATAATTAATAAGGCATTCCTTTTAATTACCGACAAGTAAGGAGAAATGAGGTTATGTCAGTGGCATTCCCGGTAACTATAACTGATTTATTTGAATTACATGTTTAATTTTTGCATCAAGGATCAAGTTAATAATTAGTGTGAATTCAATGAATTAACTGAACTTTTCTCTTATTGATTAAACTCGTTAGTATTTTATTTTGTTCTTTTGATTCTAACGTTTTGGTTGTGACAAGTTGAAGGAAAGGATACACCGTTCCCTTGGGAGACGACTCTACTCTATTACTATACTAGTAAAGAGTGGGAATTAATTTTGGTTGCAAACGACACGACCAGTATTTTACAACAATTCAAAGACGAACATGTTTTATCACTTTCTATATATGATATGTTAGTAAAATCGCTTAACTATTACTGAAAAATTTCACCTACATATTTAATTGCTTCTATTTTTGATCCACGTCAAAAAAATTAATATTTTAGAAGAATATATTACTGCATATAATAGTTGTGTAGATTCATTTTTTAAATGTTATATCATGATTCATATATGTAAATGACCAACTCGAAATTCGATATTTATGCCAAAATTTTCTATTTCAATAATAAAATGAGGTATTTTTCATTTATATCAAACTTGTAAACTTGTACGTATTATATCAAACTTGTTATTTTTCACATTGTAAATTTATAAATTATATTAAACTTCTCTTATTTTTGACATTATAAATTATATCAAACTTCTTTTTTTTTTCACCTTGTAAAGTTGTAAAGTATATCACACTTCATATTTTTATTTTTTATAAAAAAGTCGAACCGTGAAAAAACCGTAGCAAAATCGGAACCGGAATAGAAATCGGGACGGAACCGTGAACCGACAGTTCACGAACCATAACCGTAACCGTAACCGTAACTGTGAGGCCGTGAATTGGCGGTTCGTGAACCGTGGTCATGTCTAATCACACCATATGAATCACAAGCAATATATAATTGATGAGCATAAAATACTTTATAATTTTATGCATACTTTAATGTGTTTTGTGGGATGAAATATGTGTTAATTGGATATTATTTGTACAGAAATTGGAAATTCCATTTTGGAGGATAACGTGGAGATAGAGATGGTTTTTAAGAGATTCTTTGGCAAATATGAAGTAGCAAAGTCAGCATTAAAAACTTGGGACAACAAGAGGATTTTGTGGAAGGCTATCAAGAAAGAGAAGAAGATTGGCAGTTACCAAAAGTGATAAATCTGATTTGGAAGATGATTTGTAACAACCCAGTTGGTTGATTGATTTTTGGAAAGGAGAAGATTTCTTTATTGAATAAAATTAGGAAAAGGAGTTTGTTCTCTTCTATTTAAGAGAACACAATAATTAGGTAGAGATGTCTTTGGATCTTTGATCCTTAGAACATATTCTTTTTATGCAGATTTTCTTTTGGAGCGTAACTTTTCTGCAATTTCATTTGTAGAGCAAGAACAACAGTACCGTCGTTTGCCCAAACGACGGACTGGTTTGATTTTCTATTTCAGTATTAATTTAATTTCCTTTTCAATTATTATTCTGCTTTGTGTTAATTATGAGTAGTGAGTAAATTCTTCTCTGGTAAGTAAGTAAGAAACACTAAGCATGATCAAGTTGAAAGATCAAAGTGTGTTCATCAATAATTTTCTATTCAATTCCAAGAGTTTTCTGTGAATAATGTTTATTACTTAATTGAATTAAAGCTTGATCAACTTTAATAAGATTAGGTAGAGTCAATTAATCTCTAGTTAAATCACTGGATTGAATTAGTAGGATTAATTAGTGACAAAGCTGCTGTCTCGGTAGACGGAGACAATTGGTTAACAAATTAATATATGCTGATCATAATTTAATTTATTAAAGTTGGGTCCTTCTAAGAATTAATGCTTTTCTAATGTTGAATTGGGTGATCGGCTGATTCCGGCTTAATTGCATTAGAAATAGGGAAACAATGGATTAAGCTGATTCTTGTCTATTGTCAAATAAGTAAGGAGGGATTTGAACACGTCAGAGCTGATTCTCGGTGTTTTATAACTAGCTGATTGAATTGGAATTATTATTATTGCATCAATGATCAACTTGTAGAAATTAGTGTGGATTGCTTACTTGCCAGACTTTTATCTTAAGTAATTTAATTTGGTATTTTGGGTTATTGGTTATATTTGATTATTAATTTATTTGGTTTCATAATTGCTATTTATAATTTTCATTGTTGTGACGATTGCAAATTAACTATTTTGGAAAATTTGTTGTTCCTCGTGGGATCGACCTTACTCTCATTAGACTATTTTTAATCTTTAGAGTAAGTATTAATTTTGGTGCAAAAAACGACACACCAATAATTCATATAGCTGACCTCACATAGAAACGACTTAATTGTTATTTAAAAATTAACTATTAGTCCAACAATAAAGTGTAGATCAAATGGTTTGCATCTTCACCTTAGATCTAATAGGTCACGAGATTGGAATCATCAAGGGGTAGGTAGAGTTCCATGGTTGAACATACTCTTTTTAACCAAAAAAAAAAAAAAATACTATTAGTCTCCTCTTTTAACCCAAAAAGACAAAACAAAACTTTTAGTCTCCTCTTTTAACCAAGAAAAAAAAAAAAAAACAAAACTATTAGTCCATCAACTTTAAAATAAAAGTCCAAAACATAGTGTTTGTTGGCATACATTTATCACAAGTTGTAGAAATACAAACCTTTGAAAGGGGTTTTTCATTAAATTCGGCCACTTGCACATCATTAATTGTAAAGCTAAATAAAGAAGGCATTTACATGGCATTTTCTTGATAGAAGAAATTGTCCATTGTAAACTAATTAATGTTTTATGTAGCCAAAATAAATAAATAAATAAATCCCACAAAGTTTATTTCTTTGACTTGAAATTCCATGCCTGATTTGGTTATATCTGTTAATGCAACTGGAGTTGTATATGTCTAATTGTTGTTTTTATGAAATAGAAACAAGTTAACTTACAATTTACTTATCTATTAATGATCAAACAAATTCAATTTATAGTTTATGGAATGTAAGTTTGAAATTAGGCTCTCTCTCATTGTATATGTAATCATGGTTTATTATACACAATGACCAAAACAATGTAACTAAGTTTCAACACAAACATCAACTTTCTTGATAAATTGAACCAAAATTTGACAACAAAAGAGTATTATTCAACTACTTATTCATATAAACTAGTGCAAAATAATCCTAGAAGTTACAAACATGATTTTGTTCCCAATTCACATGGATATATGTTACTCAGATTGATCATTATTTCCTTCTCCTAATGAATGCAAAATCGCTGACTTTTCAATGGCATTTGATGGCCATTTTCCTCCAAGCAACATACAAACTACAATACATGAATCATATCCCACAAATTAAAAGACTTTTCTATCAACAATCTCTCCATGGAAAGTTGAATGAATCAACTGCTCCATGATCTTAATTATTTCCAAAGACAAGAAGAAAAATGGCTTCATCAGTTCATGAGCTCATCCACCAGATCTCACTTAAGCAAGGGAAGCTTCTTGGCATCCTGAAATGGAAGAAGCCCTTCATGCGAATCCCTGCAATATACATACAGCACCGGGATTGCGACATAACTGAGGAGGAGAAAGTAACTTAGAGAAATAGAACCACATATGATATATAAGAGAAACCACCAGCCATTCGGATAACTGCCATTTAAACACGGGAAAATTAGTCCATACACAAGCCCAAAATACAAGAGCATTTTCAAGACTACTCTCCTATTCCCCTTGACCAAATATGCACTTCTTTTCAATGCCGCATAGCCACGTTTAGACTCTATCACAGAAACAGCAGGAAACAATATGAAGTTCACTTGTATATATATCATCACCACAACAAATACCAAAGCGATCAATATAACAGAATGTATGATCAAGTTATAAGAGGTTGAATCGATCCATTTGTAAACAAAAAGGGCCAGAAGACTTAGTGGGATAGCCATCAAAACAACAATGAGAATTAGAACAAGGAATGTTGAAAAAAGTGGCCAAAAAGAGTATAAGATGGATTTGATTGATTCAATGAGATCAACAGGTTCATCATGGAATCCATGGTAAGTTATGTATGAAATTATGGCAATAGAACAGAAAGAGAAGACGTTGACAAAAAGTGAGTAGAGGAGATTTAAGAGGAAATTTAAGAGGAGATTTAAGAGGGCGTATTGATATGGGTTTAGGTGTGCTAAGATGTTGGAGTAGTCAAGTTCAGATAATTGATGAGGCAGAAGCTTTGTTTGGATGATAGGCCTATAGAGGATTGAACACACAGAAAGAGGAAATACAAAGAGGGCAGTGAGAACTTGAAAATTACGATTGTGGGATCTGATTATGCGTCCTGATTCAGAGAGGACTTTGCGGAAGCTCAAGGATTCAGAAGGAGCAGCTGCAGCAGCCATGGAGGATGATGAGATAACACCAAGATAGAGATGAATGATCACAACTAGAATCAATATCGAAACTAAATAGTTGATTTGTCTTTCTTCTTTGTTTTTTAATACTTTGAAGGTGAAATTCTTAAGATAATATGCAATGAAATTTGACTATATCACCCAGTTATCAAGTAGGATTTTGTCAACACAACATATCACACAGTTTGCCAAATTTTTGCGTTGAATTATCTGTCGGAATACTCCTTCAAATTTGCTTATAGCCGACAAAATGTTTATATCACACTGTCTGTCAGAAATCTTCCTTACAATTGCTTATAACTACTAAGATTAAACTTGGTCGGAATATTCTTTCAAATTGCTTATAACTAGTGGGAGTAGACATCTTTCTTCAAATTACTTATAAATAGTCGGAGTAGATTTGATATGTGTTTATTGGGAGTAGATTTGGTATCTGTATATTGCAATCTTTCTTGAGGTTGCTTATAATTAAACGGAGTTAATCAAGATTTTGTTAATGATACAGGGAACCAATGAGTTAATTGAAGTTGCTTTGAAATTTCTATCCATGGTAGGGTCTAGTGCACCTATTCCAAATTAATGCATTTCTAGAATTTCTTAATTTGATATTTCTTCCTTGCTTCCTTTGACTTTGAGTGGGTCAGAAATGATTAGTTAATGCTCATACCAACCAGAAGAATGGACACTTCTCTTTGGTTTACAGGTCACATTTCTTATGACATATTAATGTGATAACGTGTAGCAAACTGCAATTATTTAGGAGTAAATCAATACAAGCAAAATAATTTTGTGCAAATGTAATCTTATGTTACATTTTCTCAATCAACTACACATGAATAAATCAGAAGTAGTTAAACATGGAATGTATTTATAATGAAAAAACACAACGGTGCATTTTACATGGATTGAAACAAAAAATGTCATCGAAGATCCAGAGTGATCAATCGGTTATGAAACCGTGGTTCTTATTTTTACACTTCAAAGTAATAAATGGCTTTCAAATCTGTCCGTGCAGGAAATAGTCAACTTCAAGTATGTATATCAGTATATGATACTTTGATTCCGAAATGTTGAATTGAGTAAGTGAAACATCCCAATGAGTTTTTCCTGTCAACAATTCGCATTTGTGATTCATATATTGAGAAAGATTTTACATGCACAAAATTAACCAATTCAGAATTCAACATTGGAAATTCTCAAACTTGCAAAATTGTAATGATTAATACATACAAGCCTGCAATAGTTTCACTGGACCAATAAATTGAACATGATATGCTTGGTGGTTGTTCTCCATCAAACTGACTTGTATAAGGACTAGGATCATCAGTGATGCTGAAATAACACCTTGACTAATTTAATCACCACAGAAGATGAACCCCAGATACCACACAAACAAACTTTGAACTATCTTTAGACATTCCTCAACTCCATGTTCTGCATAACTGAAATGACTTTCCAAGCTAGCTTCTGGTCTGCTGCTGACCACTTGCAGCAAAAATATACAGCTTCAGATGGTGTATTATGAGAACCGCTAACGGTTCTGTAAGGGCAGTTGTCCGTTGAACAGACAGAGAGAACAATTGACTCAATTTGAAGACTCTGGTCAGATTCCTGGACGATTGCTTCGGTGAATTCCTCCACGAGTTTCAGAAATAATTGGTGTATCCAAGGCGCGTGTTCCTGTTGCATGTTTTCTTCCTCGTCCACATTGGCAGTTCGTACTGGAAGGCAGAAGGCAAACTGGATTTCATGACTTTCCTCTCCTGACATGAGCATAAGCTCTTCCAGGTGTAAAATTTTTGGGTTCTGGTTTCTCTGAGTAGTTAGAATTCCTTCAGCTACTCGGTCATCACATATCTGTAGCAATGGCTTAGCAATTGTGTCCATATCACCATAGCCAAAATTCCCTCTTGAGCTAGTTCTGAAAAACTTGAAATTTGGACTCAATGTACTTCGAAGAAAAGTTCTGGATACATCAGCTTTTACATAGTGAGTGGAAGAGATGTTGATGCTGTCATTATTTGCAGGAACATAGCACTGAATTGCAAAATCAGATTCAATTCTTGCTTTAAGTGATTCCATTTTGGGTTTTTCACCGTGTACAAGAATCACATGCTTTGGAGAAAGAAATTTGATGAGATCCATAATTCCCTTGGCATCAGTATGAGGACTAAACGACAACTGATGAATCTGGATATCTCGACAAATGAAACTGATGATATTAGAGAGAGCAGTTGTTTTACCTTATGTTACATAATAAAGAAGCATCTTACATTAAAAATTGACAGTTGTTGAAATATTAAACACTATCCATTCACCCTTCTGTAAAATATTCAGCTATGCACAAATACAATAAATATATAGGTATGTATATCAACTACTCACATTACTAATATATATTAATTTCTTCATGAGTATAGGTGTGTGTCTGAGAGTGGAGAGTTGTCAATTATCTGATCGTAGTTGAACCAAAATTTAAATTCAAAGGGTAAAACTCCAACCTTTTAGCAATGTGGATGAATGGAACTAACAGGATTCAGCGAAATAACCATAAAACATGAAATTGATTTATCTATTGAAAACAAGCATGTCATCACAAGAAAAGGATTTAAGTAGTCAAATACAGCAAAGGAATGATAAAAATGTCATAGAACAAAGAGAGATAATAATAGAAGGGTATAACAACCTGACACCGCACATCAATTTGTGTGTTTTGATCTATGTTGACTTGGGTCGGTGTTTTAGCGGACATCAACCTATGTCCTACAGTCCCAGCTACACAATACCTGAGAATACAACAACAACTAAGCCTTTATCCCACCATGTGGGGTAGGCAAATGCTGTATTAGGAAAAAAAGATCATACCCTGGAAGTGTAACAAGATTCTCTTCATACGGTGCCCAATGCCTGAAAACTTCCAATGAAAATCCTCCGCTTATCATTCCCGGAGTTGCAAACAGAACACAAGGTCCGGGAGCATTTATCAGAGAACGTTCAAACTTCAAGACTGTAACATTAAGATTCAAGATAATAATATTAGTAGTTAATAAAGATAATCCAAATTGATTACCCATAATAAGAAACAGACTCAACATGTTGCACGAGTTTAGTCAGCATTTAACAAGGGAGTCAATATGGCTTTCATATCATAATGAGCTGATAGTGCTGTGCCTCTGTTAAAGTTTAAATTAAGTCAACAATAAAATTCCGAAATATACAGTTTTTAAGCATCTATTTTGGTGATTATACCAACAGAAGCCCTACACTGGATGATTATCCTTTAGAAGCATGAAACAGTAGCAAATATAATGGCTCAACAAGACATGCATCCTTTAATATACCAAGCATGTAGAACAAGTCAGAACTAAGCAAGCATGTTTCAGTTAGATAAAACAATACTTCCCCGAACAATATAACTGAATCATTGGAATATAGGTTATGACTGTTCCTGATAAGAATAAGAGAATTCATTTTGGAAAATCATCAGTTTCTTTTCAGTCACTTTTAGTGGACTCATGGAAGCTTGTATAATATATATATATGTAGATTGTAGCCACACATATGCCCCTGCATGATTTGTGTAATTATGTTTACAAATGCATATTAATGCAGATTATCTTTTCCATGTATGTCCAAGTCATAAGATATCACAAAACATTAATACCAACATGACAGTGCAGAAAAATGTGTCGAAAGCTTAAAATAGTCTTCAACGGAAGAAATCCAATATCACAAAGCAAAAGCATGATGAAGTGAGAGATATATAGTTGGAGAAGAAAGGTTCAGTGCCTACAAACTGTTGGCAACAATCACTCTATATTTTTGAAATAATCACTAGCGGTAGTGGCAGTACCATGTTTGAAATCGAAAGGATTGCGTGTAGCATATGAATCTTTCACCTTTTGACTTGTCCAGTTGATAAGTGTTTTGTAGTATATATTGGCTTGAATAGTCAGACCTGAAAACAAAGTAATCCACATTCCTCTTCGTAAGAACAAGGTAGTGGGAGCAGAACATTGTAAAAGATTTCTTAACTAAGAACACTCACTACCAACATGCCACCAAAAACAAACTGCCTGGCAAAGGATAATAGGATGATAGGACATTGTGTTGATTAGACATATAATAAAAAATTTTCATTTATTTTCTTCTTCTTTCAGGAAAATTCCTTTATTGTATAAGTTACTGCATGTTCTTCGGAATGATAATTCAGTTAGAAGATTGAAACAAATAAATGGTTTGAAAACTATCTTGCATTCAAGCATATTGGTATTAAGAACAAGTAATCAAAGCAAACCTGCAGAGAAGTAAATAGGAACTTTAAGATTCATTCTCTCCCAGTAGTCATCCAATAGCATACACAGCTCCTATTTCATAATGGGAAAGTTTATTAAAATACAGATTAATTGTCAGTAAATCAGAATGAAACCAATTCAATACATGTTGCAATAGAGAGAGCTTGGAATATAATATATTATAAAAGAGCAGCACTTATATTATAAAAGGACCTTAAGAAAGACACTCATATTCAGCAACATTCACATCTATCCAACAGAAGACATTGGTCTGACATATTGTCTTCTTCCAATTTCGCACATTTGTAGTTTGGTGTCACCAAGAATGGAGAGGTTCTATGCCATAACATCCGCACATGCATGAAGTGAAGTGAAAATTAAGGACTTTTGCATCACATCTGACTGCAATATTCTAGAGATTCTGGAACGGGCTAACTTGCAAATGCACCGTAGAGAAGTGCAGAGATCATAATTCGTGAAGAAGTCACGCTATCAAAGCATTTTTTAGAAGTAGAAGCTATCCGAAACCCAAGCATTGTAATTTCTAACACTAGCAATGTCACATTGAAAACATCAATTTTCTGCACAAGGATTAGGTGATCAACAATAGCTACTGTGCATTTCCCAGCTCATCAAAAGCCGTTAATCGATATCAAACAATATCTATTTGGGATTGTTCAAGATATTTCATCTCAAAGTTGTTTAAGTTAAATCCATAAATTACTATTACAAAGATCCGAAGACAATTTGATCAAATGTCATCTAGTATGTATTGGAAGGGTACTTGCTCCAACTTTGCACTTGATATTTTCAATGCATTGAGGAGTTTGAAAGTTTTTGGCACAGAGTTCATTAAACATTTTTATTTGCTGGTAACTTTTATTTGTTGTTAGGTGCCTGGTATTCTGGATACTACATGTTAAAGTATCCTCATGTCATCTTTACTTCAAATGGTCATTTAAGTTGATAGTTATAAAATAAAGGATGTCACAAACAAAACTTAGGATTTGTTCAGTAAGTCCATTAAGGTCATCTAAACCAAATGGAAATGATATAAGGCCGAATAATTCAAAGAAGAAGGGACAACTATGAACATATGTCGATATAACATCTGTGTCCAAAATTGCAGCAGGTAAAACATGTTACAAGCTAAGAAAGAGTAATCTTCAAACAATACAAGGTTGATCAGTTTGAAACAAACCTGAGCTCTTCCTAGAGCAAATGAAGGAATAAGCACCTTTCCTCCACCAGCAACACAGTTGTGGACCTGCGAAAATTAGATTACACATTAATTAGTAGCTAGAAAATGATACTGTCCTCTTCTTTCTCAAAATGAAAGACTAATAAGGGAATAACATAAAGAGAAGAATAGTAAGGAATACGTTTGTGGATAATGATTTTAACATATCTCGGGCAAACAATAGGGAAATGCAAGTTTTTCCTCATGTAACTTTCAAAAGAGTTTAAAACACGAAGGAAGGCAATGTCTCTCTCCAGTCCCTTTTTTATTTTCCATTTACGGGGGTGGGGTACAGATATATTAGTCCTAAAGACAGCAATCAATTATTCAAATTATTTGCCCTAAATAATTTTGTATCACTAGACAGAGATTGGGGATAGTGGGTGCCGGAGATCAATCATAAAAGCAGTCTTTTTAATTGATGTTTAGAAAGATGTATTCTATAAAATCAATAACTCCACATGTCAACAGTAGTTGTTGAATCCCAATGCATTTTCTAAAAACTGGACATAAACATCCAAAAGCCCTCCGGTCTCTTGTATGCATAACAACTTTCATTCTACCAGAATCTACAAACCAGAAATGCAGAATGATGTCCCAGGAGAAGAAGTGTCACCATCTAAGGCAACAGTAGTAAGATGCAGAGGAAAAAAAAGATAAAAAGCATCAACTGTCATATTAAAGTTGACACAAGCATGAAGCAAACATTCGTAGAATTCATCCCTTATTCAAATGAATATGCTATTTAAAGCGAAAAAGGAAAATGAATATGTAGAGCTGACACATCTTAAGTACAAATTTTCATAACTAGAAGACTGATCCTCTTACAATAATGAATTAATACTATATAAGATGTCAATGAAGTACTGACCTACCTAGAAAGCTATGCATGTATGAATGATGAAATCACATTGACAAAAGCAAACCAAAAAATAAAAAATAAATAAAAGATTAAAGACAAAGGTTGCAAATTAAAAGTTCATACAGCTTTTAGAAACTCTCGCTCCCGAACATATTTTGAATCACGGAAAGTTGTTGCATATGTTGACCTGCAACAATTTTAGAAAAAAGATAACTGCCAATAAATGAAATTCAACTCTTGTTACCTTGAGCAGCTTATTTCTCTTTTACCACAGTTCAGAGAGAAACTGAACTGATAAACTGATTGATCATGTAAATGAATGCATAAGCACACACAAAAGCTGTTTATACATATACACATCTACAAATAAAAGCTGCTTGCTCACTCTGTTATCACAAGGTCCAATTGCAGTCTATCAATTTGAGCAGCTCCAAGATGTCTATCTGGTGTCATATTGTAATCCCCAGTGTATACTATAGCAGCATCTCCAACCTTTGCATAGAACATTGCTGCTCCAAGAACCTAGAGAACCATCTGAAATGTTAAATACAAAATTTACGGTCCTGAAGAATTAAGTTAACAAAATTGGAATAGAGGAAAAAACTAAATGTCATATCTATCTACACTATCTTCTGCAGATATAATGACAGCAGGAGAAAAATTATCTACAGATACTTCGAGCCCAATATCGAGAAAGTTGCATCAATTCTAGAAAAATCACCATTTTTCATGCCAATTAAACATTAAAATCCAGGTATTATTTTATCACTGAGGTATCAAAAAAATTATAACACATAAAAGTTAGGAAATTCCCCACAGATACAAGCAGGCAATAAATTAAATAAGCTCCAATAAGCATACATAGAAAACCAAAAACAAATTAGGCAAAGATACATGCAAAATAGGGCAAAACTTTCAAAATCTATTAGAGAATCTCAATATAGTATGAAAGTTGTTTTCCGTGAACATATTACTTTTTTAAACCATCACAAGAATTAATAGAGGCAGCAAACTATATGGATAATTAGTCAAATAAACCAAAAGCTATTAGAAACATTTTCCTTAATTCTGAGACAATATTGTCTCCAAATAGAACAAAATAAACAGAAAAATTTCTACACACTCTCAAGCATGCTAATTCACTATGAAGTTTTGTATTAAGCAAGGGAAGAAGTTTAGGAATCTTACATGCCCTGCATAATATGCACGAATCTGAAGGTCTTTATCAACTTGCACAGTCTGCTTCAGATCAACGGCGGTAACTGCATATAAATCATATACATTTAAGAACATTGAATGTTTGCATTCTATTAAACCAGTTTTGGATGTTTGTTTGATTTAAAAGCATATGAAGCACTTTAAAAGGGTATTTGAAGCCTTGTATGAATAGAAGAGATAAGGAAATATATGACATCTACCTTTCTTCATGCACTCCAAAATATGCTCAGAACTAAACTGTTCTTCCTCTCCCCTTCTATCAATCATCACTTTACGATAATCCTCCAACATGAGTGGAGCTAACGCTTTGGTAGGATACTGAAAATTAATTAACCATAAGAATTACACTATCAAAACTTAAAAAACCAAAATGACAAATCTACTAACTTAAATGCATGTGAAATCCACAATGTTGTTTTCTTAACCCCCTTCCCAAACCCCTACACAGCATGCATACCCAAGGTCTCTGACACCGGACTTGGGATTCAGGAGGGATTTCCCTGGCCAACCTGCCCAATACGGCTTGACAAAGAAATCCAAGCAAAAATAGCAGAAACTTTACAGTTCAAAAAATACAAAGAAAAAAGAAATTACCGTCATATAAATGGGTCCTTTATATCCACATACTTCAGTGAAATAAGGAAGTGCTCCAATATGATCCAAGTGGCTGCATAATGCTAACAGACATATTCAATAAACAGCAATGCATAGAAACACAAACATAAAGAACCAATTCAACAAGTCATACAAATGTGTGATAATGATGCAAGTGAGGGAGCTAGTAAAGTCTTGATCAGCAGCATGATGGATAAGCGAAAAGTCTGGATATCGCCGATGATCCATATAGCCCATGTGCATCCCACAATCAAACATTAATCTCTTGCCATTTATAGTCACCACTACGCAGCTCTTCCCTACTTCTTGCCCTGCCCCTGATCATCACCATGAAATCCAAACTCAACAAAAAAAAAAAAAAGTGGAAAAAAAACCCACATAAATTCTCTCATCAAATAATCATTTCAGTCATTCTTTCTCGTCGGAATTTTGTCAAACAGATTATGTACAAAAGAAAATACCACTACCAAATTGTCTGAAAATCATCTTTTTTGACGTGGGACTGCGAGCAAACGAGATTTATATTGCAGTTGAGCAAGAAAAGTACCTAAAACGAGACATTCAATCGCCATGTCGAGCCCTGAAATGCTACCGAAGAACTAATCAGTAGCCTCTCACTATTATTGATTCATTGTTTAAATTTCTTCGCGCGCTTTCCAAGTTTAGAAGCCGGTTATTATCGTTGCCCTTTTTAACTTTTTGGTTAATCCCAATAATATTTCGGGTAAAATTAGTTAGCTCTCTTAAATACATTTTTTTCTTTTAAACTAAAACTACTTGTTGATGGTTTCTATTAACATAATTTGTTTTATTTTTTTTCTGGGAGTTTTCTATTATTTAGTTTTAGATCATTTTGTGTTATCTTTGTATGGTTGAACATTAAAATCATAAAAATAGTTTACCATATCAATTATTTTTAACAAGAAAAAGTTATTAAAAGTATCAGATTCATGTAATTCAATAAAGGGTTGTGAATCTTAGGACAATTTTTTTGAAGATTTAATAGTTTTGTGTTTTTTGAGAGTGATAAAATATTATTGGGAAAAAACTAAAAAGAATTGAAATAAAACGATTATAAAAGACTTGCTATAATAAGATATAAATAAAAATACGTGGTTTTAACAAAACACCATTGCGAAATATGATTCATATAGTCAGTCGGATCATACGGAAAAAGGTTTAGTGATTGCATATTTACATATGGAGATATTTAAGAATTGACAGAATTTGAGATATACAATTTCAAGGGGATTATTTTTGTTGCCATAGCTGCCTAAACAGCAGCACTTTCAAGTTTCAAGTACAAAACAATGCATTTTTCTCTGTTGTCCAACAAAACTGAAAATCAGTCTTTTTCCTCAGTCTAGCAAAGGATGCACCTCCTCAGGGGAAGAAATCTCAGGCATCTCCAAAGACTCCAATGCTCCATGATTCATCATATCTTTTTTAACTTCAACTGCACTATCCAGCTGACCTATACTACATAATCCTGATATGATAACCCCATAAGCAGTTACATCAAGCCTAATTCCTTGACCGTGCATTCTGTGCAAGTATTTTAGAGCATTCTCTACATTCCTTTTCCTGAACTCACCATCTAATATACTAGTGTAAACAACAGAATTAGGTTGCACCCCATCTTTCATCATCTGTGAAAACAAATAAGCAGCCTTTTCCATCATTCCATGCTTACAAAAACCATCAATCAGAGCTGCGTAGGTAACCACATTAGGTGAAATTGAATTCCTACGCATATCCTGGTATAAACCCAATGCAACCTCCAAATCACCAGCCTTATTACAATATCCATTGATCAAAGAAGTAAAACACATGCAAATTAGGAACAACCCCACATTTCTTCATGTCCCTCAATATTCTATAAATCCACATTAACATCATTCATTTTACAATACATATAAATGAGGATACCATAAGTTACAACATTAAGACAAGAAGGATGAATTAATTGTGTGACACGAGAAAACATTTTATCCGATTGAACGAAATTAATTTTCTTTGGATTGAAAAAACATTTTTATGATGCAAGAAAAACAATTCTATCAAGTATCGAACAAAGGGTATTCGTTATTGGGCTTTTACTACTGAGGAAGCCGTCGATTTCTACAAAAAATCCTCCAACAAAACTATATGCGGAGATAAATGGTGCAATACATCCGATTTTGTCCATGGTTTTGAATTAATTAAAGAAAATTTTACTGCCTTGGATTGGTCAAAAACTGTTGGTAATTTCTAATTACTACTATGAAAAATTAGTGAGGGAGTTTTTCTCCAATATGCAAGAATATGATGGGCTGTTGCTTACTGTGGTTAAAGGTTGTAGAATTAGTTTTCATGCGGCTTGAATCAATACATTGTTGGATCAATACATTCAGAATTATAAGTTTAAAATTAGAGGCTAATTTAGAATTAGAGGTGTTTAAAATTAGATCTCGTGCCTTTCTAAAATTACAAGTTTAAAACTAGAGGTTTATTTAGAATTAGAAATCAAAAAATGTCAAAGGGTCCAAGTTTCTTGTTAATAATATTAAAGATAAAAAGAAAAAAAAAGTAGCCAAGGCCAGTGGATGTTCTTTGCACATTTTCTTGCAAGTTCCACAACTATTATCTATAATTATTTTTCTTTCTTAAGAACATTTTCTGGTACTTTACACCTAGAAAATCAAGAATGCCAATTCTGAAGGTGAAAAGATACAAGAAGCCATTTTTACATGTGAATCTTATCAGTGGCTCAAAACCAAATGGAAAAAGTCTTAACTAGCCAGCCAAATTCTCCTTATAGCCAACATTATACTGAGAGGGTGAGTTTCATCAAAACCATATTCAACAAGAAATATATAAATATGAGCAATGATAGGGAGAGTGAAAAATTGGAGTGACTGACGTGGCAGTAATAAAAAGACAAACTAATACTCTAACCAAATGATGAGTGAACCCTAATGGGTAAGGGATAAGTTTATCTTTTTATCACTGCTACGTCAGTCACTCCAATTTTTCACTCCAGCATTTCACTCTCCCTATCATTTCTCTATAAATATATAGGATGAGTAAAAAGACAACAAAAATGAATTCCACATAAACATATCCATAATATTTTCTTCTTCTATATAATACACAATTCCAAAATGCATAACAGATGCTGGTAGGATTCTGCACAAAACTAAGATCAACAAAAGCATCCATAATATGGTTATTGACTCAGAGATAATTTTGCATAGGCCTAAAGTTTCACAAGAAGAAGCCATGCATGGAGAATGAGAGGAATTGGAGAAAGTCAAAAGCCAAGAGAGAAACAGATGAAATATAGTTTAGAATGAAAATTTGATGAAGTGCTATGAATACACATTAATCTACCTTGTTTAGGCACACCTACATGGTTGATTGTATTTCTTCAAAGTTAGGATCTTGAAATTTTGAACAATCTAAGCAATCAATAATGAAATTTTTTATGCTTGGATAGTTGGATGGCTACACTATCCAATTTATTTAAGCTTTTCTACTTCTCTCATTTGAAATTTTCTACAAAGAAAATTTTTCTGTGTTTCCTTTTCATGGTGGGAAAGCATTGACATCTAATTATACGAGTTGAGATCTTCTGTCCAAGATTATCTCTGTCTTATCATGTCCAAAATTAAACTACGTCGTAGGGTTCACTCGTTCTTTGGTTAGGGTCTAGTAATTGTAAAGTGATTTTAGTGATATTTATGCTTTTAATCCATAGTTTTAGTTGAACTATGTCGTTTTGGACATTAAACAGAATAAGACAGGAATAATCTTGGACAGATGATCTGATCTCCTAATTATACTGAGTCATATTAATAATTGCTTAAAAAAAAGGGCACCAATTTAATTAAGCTTACTTGGAAGTAGTCAAGCTTATGAAGATTTTTTTTTTGTTTCTTCAAAGATTAATTTTATTTTGTCCTTATCTCCTCCACATTGGAGTTGATGTTGATTATAATGTTGATCTTGAACCCTAATCATTTAGCTATATATAATCAATTCTCAAGTTTCATCTTGGTCACCTTATGTAAAAGTAGAAAATTTTGAATTTCATAATATTAATAGTTAACTATTAAAACCCCATCTATTTATAAGGTGCTTATTTTTATATAAGTAATTGATCATAAATTCGAAAAAAAAGAGAATGATTGTGATAAGTTGGCAACCTAATTAAAACTTTGTCACACCATATGAATCATAAGCAATATATAATTCATATAACCGGTCTCACAGAAACGACTTAGTTGTTGTTTAATAATTAAATATTAGTCTAATAACGAAGTGTAAATCAAATCGTTTACATCTTCACTTATGAACCAACAGGTTACGAGTTCGAGTCATCAAGGGGTAGGTGAAGTTCCATAGTTGATCATCTTTAAAAAAAAAAAACAAACAAACAAACAAAACTATCAGTCCATCAACTTTAAAAAGGAAAAAAAAACTATTAGTCCATCAACTTTAAAATAAAATTCCAAAACATAGTGTTTGTTGACATACATTTATCACAAGCTGTAGAACTACAAACCTTTGAAATGGGTTTTTCTTTAAATTCGACCACTTGCAGTTAAATAAAGAAGGCATTTACATGGCATTTTCTTGATAGAAGTAATTGTCCATTAATTGTAAACTAATTAATGTTTTATGTAGCCAAAATAAATAAATAAATAAATCCCACAAAAGTCTATTTCTTTGACTTGAAATTCCATGCCTGATTTGGTTATATCTGTTATTGCAACTGGAGTTATATATGTTTAATTGTTGTTTTTATGAAATAGAAACAAGATAACTTACAATTGACTTAACTAATAATGATCAAACAAATTCAATTTATAGTTTATGCAATGTAAGTTTGAAATTTGGCTCTCTCTCATTGTATATGTAAATCATGGTTTATTATACACAATGACCACAAACAATGTAACTAAGTTTCAACACAAACATCAACTTTCTTGATAAATTGAACCAAAATTTGACAACAAAAGAGTATTATTCAACTACTTATTCATATAATACTGTGTATAAACTAGTGCAAAATAATCCCAGAAGTTACAAACATGATTTTGTTCCCAATCCATCATACAAGTTCAGATTGATCATCATTTCCTTCTCCTAATGAGTGCAAAATGTCTGACTTTTTAATGGCTTTTGATGGCCTTTTTCCTGCAAGCAACATACAAACTAAAATACATGAACCATATCCCACAAATTTATAAGACTTTTCTATCAACAATCTCTCCATGGAAAGTTGAATGAATCAACTGCTCCATGATCTTAATTATTTCCAAAGACAAGAAGAAAAATGGCTTCATCAGTTCATGAGCTCATCCACCAGATCACTTAAGCAAGGGAAGCTTCTTGGCATCCTGAAATATTGGAAGAAGCCCTTCATGCGAATCCCTGCAATATACATACAACACCGAGATTGCGACATAACTGAGGAGGAGCATGTAACTTAGATAAATACAACCACATATCATAGTCGAGACCATCCAATAACTGCCATTGAAACCCCACAAAAATATTCCATTCATAAGCCCAAAATACGACAGCAATGACAAGACTACTCTCCTATTCCCCTTGATCAAATATGCACTTCTTTTCAATGCCGCATAGCCACGTTTAGACTCTACCACAGAAACAGCAGGAAACAATATGAAGTTCACTTGTATATATATCATCACCACAAGAAATACCAAAGCGATCAATATAACAGAAGGTATGATCAAGTTATAAGAATGGATCCATTTGAAAACAAAAAGGGCCAGAAGAATTAGTGGGATAGCCATCAAAACAGCAATGAGATATAGAACAAGGGATGTTGAAAAAAGTGGCCAAAAAGAGTATAAGATGGATTTGATTGATTCAATGAGATCAACAGGTTCATCATTGAATCCATGGTAAGTTGTGTATGAAATTGTGGCAATAGAACAGAAAGAGAAGATGCCGGCAAAAAGTGGGTAGAGGAGAGTTAAGAGGAGGTATTGGTATTGTTTTGGCTGTGCTTGGAGGTTGGAGTACTCAAGTTCAGATAATTGATGAGGCTGAAGCTTTATTTGGATGATAAGGTAGAGGATTGAACACACAGAAAGAGGAAATACAAAGAGGGCAATGAGAACATGAAAATGAAGTTCGTGGGATCTGATTATGCGTCGTGATTCAGAGAGGACTTTGCAGGAGCTTAAGGATTCAGAAGGAGCAGCAGCAGCAGCCATGGAGGATGATGAGATAACACCAAGATAGAGATTATCACAATTAGAATCAATGAGATAACACTAAATATTTCTTACTTGCTTCCTTTGACTTTGAGCAGGTCAGAAATGATTAGTTAATGTTCATACCAGCAGCCAGATGAATGGACTCTTCTCTTTGGTTTACAGGTCACATTTCTTATGACATATTAATGTGATAACATGTAGCAAACTGCAATTATTTAGGAGTAAATCAATACAAGCAAAATAATTTTGTGCAAATGTAATCTTATTTTACATTTTCTCAATCAACTACACATATGAATTAATCAGAAGTAGTTAAACATGGTATGTATCTATAACGAAAAAATATAATGGTACGTTTTACATGAATTGAAATAAAAAATGTCATCGTAGATCCGGAGTGATCAATCGGTTGTGGTTCTTATTTTTACACTTCAAAGTAATAAATGGCTTTCAAATCTGCCCGTGTAGGAAATAGTCCACTTCAAGCGTTCCAGCAGACACGTTTAAATATGTATATCAGTATATGATACTTTGATTCTGAAATGTTCAACTGAGTAAGTGAAACATCCCAATGAATTTTTACTGTCAACAATTCGCATTTGTGAATCATATATTGAGAAAGATTTTACATGCACAAAATTAACCAATTCAGAATTCAACATTGGAAATTCTCAAACTTGCAAAATTGTAATGATTAATACATACAAGCCTGCAATAGTTTCACTGGACCAATAAATTGAACATGATATGCTTGGTGGTTGTTCTCCATCAAACTGACTTGTATAAGGACTAGGATCATCACTCATCAGTGATGTTGAAATAACATATTGACTAATTTAATCACCACAGAAGATGAACCCCAGATACTACACAAACAAACTTTGAACTATCTTTAGACATTCCTCAACTCCATGTTCTGCATAACTGATATGACTTTCCAAGCTAGCTTCTGGTCTACTGCTGACCACTTGCAGCAAAAATATACAGCTTCAGATGGTGCATTATGAGAACCGCTAACGGTTCTGTAAGGGCAGTTGTCCGTTGAACAGACAGAGAGAACAATTGACTCAATTTGAAGACTCTGGTCAGATTCCTGGATGATTGCTACGGTGAATTCCTCCACGAGTTTCAGAAATAGTTGGTGTAGCCAAGGCGCATGTTCCTGTTGTATGTTTTCTTCCGTGCCCATGTTGGCAGTTCGTACTGGAAGACAGAGGGCAAACTGGATTTCATGACTTTCCTCTCCTGACATGAGCATAAGCTCTTCCAGGTGTAAAATCTTTGGGTTCTGGTTTCTCTGAGTAGTTAGAATTCCTTCAGCTACTCGGTCATCGCATATCTGTAGCAATGGCTTAGCTATTGTGTCCATATCACCACAACCAAAATTCCCTCTTGAGCTAGTTCTGAAAAACTTGAAATTTGGACTCAATGTACTTCGAAGAAAAGTTCTTGATACTTCAGCTTTTAAATAGTGAGTGGAAGAGATGTTGATGCTGTCATTATTTGCAGGAACACAGCACTGAATTGCAAAATCAGATTCAATTCTTGCTTTAAGTGATTCCATTTTGGGTTTTTCACCGTGTACAAGAATCACATGCTTTGGAGAGAGAAATTTGATGAGATCCATAATGCCCTTGGCATCAGTATGAGGACTAAATGACAACTGATGAATCTGGATATTTCGACAAATGAAACTGATGATATTAGAGAGAGCAGTTGTTTTACTTTTCGCTACATTAATACAGAAGCATCTTACATTAAAAATTGACAGTTGAAATATTAGATCAAACACTATCCATTCACACTTTCATAAAATATTCAGCTATGCACAAATACAATAAATATGTAAGTATGTATATCAACTACTCACATTACTAAAATATATATTAATTTCTTCGTGAGTATAGGTGTGTGTCTGGCAAAAACATGTCACTCCGGCGCCCTGAAAATCTTCAGCCAGCCGGTGCTAGGGGGTGGATTGTATATACCACCCCCTTAATCCCCAAAACGAAGGGGGGGCTTGAACACCGGCTCGCCCCCCCCCCCCCCTTTCCTTCCGCCCCTGCATACAAGTCATTTCAGGCAATATCTCTAAATGAATGCTCTGCCATAACACAGCCATCACTTGTTTAGATCACTTTTGTGAGGGAAATATCATCGAGGAGCTGTCCTACATGAACACACAAGAAATAAGTAATAGGTTGGGTGATTATGAACCACACCTATTCCATAGAAATATCTATCGAAGATAGAATATACCAAAAAAATAAGAAAAAGTAAAAGTTTTACCTATTAACTTTATTCTAAGAAAACTTCATGAACCATCTGGCTTTGTTAATTGGAAGTGATTGAACATTTTCAGTAGGTTTGCATCTCCATCACATAGAGGGAGTAGAAAATCCAGGTACGTGATTCCTAAAGGATGAACGATAAAATAAACTTGAAAGAAAAACACCAATTTGCTCCAATTACTTTACATGTTTTGGAATGGTTCCATACCTCATTTAACACTAGTGAAGATGTAGTTCCACGAAACCATGTCCCAGCAAGAAATATACACTTTCATTCCCCTTCTTGAATGAATAATGAAAATGCTTCAAGTTAAAGCAAGCTCTCAGTTTTTTTAAGATAGTCAGTCGAGCTTTGTATGGATTCAGTTACAAAATTTGCACGCAAGTTAGAACCTTTCCAGACAGAAATTTGTAATCTATCTGCTGTCACACATCATATTTTTCTGATTGCATATTTGATTTTATAGAAGTCCTCTCTTTCTCATTTCATCATGCAAACATGAAATGGCAGCTCCATTCTCCTCCTTTGCATATCCACTAATTAAGATATCATAAACTGCACGGTCAGGAGTTATTCCCTTTTTTATCATGTCATCAAATACTTGTTTTGATTCAATCATGTACCCTTTGTTAGCTAAACCAAAAATCAAAGAGCTATATGTTAAGAGATCAAGAGAGATACCCTCTTCAATCATTTTTTTCTTTAGCCCGAATGATTCTACTAGATTTCCTTGTCTGCAAAGCCCAGCAATCCAAGAAGTGTAAATATGCTTGTCAGGAACAAAGCCAGCCTCTGTCATGTCTCTACAGGCCATCTCAACTTGGCTTAACTCTCCTTTCTTACACATGCCATCAATCAAGACTGTATGTGAAATTTCATTAGCTTTTTCTTTGCTAAAATGCTCTTTTGCTTCATGAAGATGTCCATGTTTGCAAAGACCATCTATTAAGGACGTAAGAGTTATAACATCCGGTTCAAAACCCCGAGCCAGTGATTCCTTGTATTCATTCAATGCTGCTTTCACATTCCCAGCCATGAAATAACCGCGCATAAGCATATTAAATATGATAGCATCAGGTTCCACTCCATGATTCATCATATCTTTTTTAACTTCAACTGCACTATCCAGCTGACCTATACTACATAATCCTGATATGATAACCCCATAAGCAGTTACATCAAGCCTAATTCCTTGACCGTGCATTCTGTGCAAGTATTTTAGAGCATTCTCTACATTCCTTTTCCTGAACTCACCATCTATTATACTAGTGTAAACAACAGAATTAGGTTGCACCCCATCTTTCTTCATCTGTGAAAACAAATAAGCAGCCTTTTCCATCATTCCATGCTTACAAAAACCATCAATCAGAGCTGCGTAGGTAACCACATTAGGTGAAATTGAATTCCTACGCATATCCTGGTATATACCCAATGCAACCTCCAAATCACCAACCTTACAATATCCATTGATCAAAGAAGTAAACACATGCAAATTAGGAACAACCCCACATTTCTTCATGTCCCTCAATATTCTATAAGCCACATTAACATCATTCATTTTACAATACATATCAATGAGGATACCATAAGTTACAACATTAGGTACACAAAGTTTCCACATCAAGCCCATAAAAACAAACACCTCTTCAAACATTTCAACTTTATAAAAGCCATTAAACATCACATTGAAAGTTACCAAATCAGGCCTAACACTCAGAACACCACTACAACCTTTCTTCACCATTGAACAAGCATTACCAACATCAGAATTTCTCAAATACCCATCAATCAAAGAGTTATAACTAACTATATCAGGCAAAAGACCAAGTTTTGGCATTAAATTTATCAACTTTTGGGCAGAACTAAAACAACCCAGATTGCAAAAATATGTAATGACAGAATTAAAAGCTGAGACATGAGGAAAGTAGCCTTTGGAAACGAAGTTGATGAGGAGTTTATATGAGAGGTCCCCGCAGTTGGAACGTGTGAGACAGTGGAGAATCTTGTTGAAGTCATGGCGGTCTGGGAATTTCCTCAAAGTTTTGTATCTTTGAAGATTGTAAGCAAAGAATCTCAAAGCCTCTTTGGTCATGATAACAAGCTAAGAAAAATCCTCTTTGACATTTTATCGAACATGTTATGGGCTAGTCATAAAAACGCGCGTTTGCTTAGTTGCAAAAAATCCTCGTTCTTGGATAAGATGAAAAACCTGTCTTGCTATCAAAAGCGAATGAGCTAGGCATAAACAAAGCACGCCTTCATAGCGTCAATTGTGAAGGCGTAAACTTCTAATAGAAACATTGCATTAGCTCTTAGTATTTGACAACTGTACGTTCCCGCCTTCAAAATGCAGTGGTTATAAAAATATCAGCATTCAGCGACAGATTGATTTCTCACTAAATTTTTTTGCCTTTAAACAAGAAAAATTTCCTCACTATTAATTGAATAAATGTGGGTATTGAATATCATAAGTCCTCGCTAACTATAGCTTAGATGTATCCTTGCTATAAAGAGAGATTCAGTGAGGTCATTCCCTTTCTAAATAATTATTATTTTCTCGTTAAAATTCATATTAGTGAGGATAGAATTTCCCTCTAAAGATTTGAAGAGTTTGAAATTAATTTATTCGCGATAAAAGTGTACTCGTTAATAGTCACGTTTAATGACAGAATAATGCTTAGTTGAAGTATATTAGTGAGAAAAATTTCGTAGCTAAAAAGAAGTAATAGGCAACAAAAACACTAAGGTAATTTATATCCTATATATAGTTAAATAAAAACAACATAACTTTAAGAAAATGACTAATATTGTCACCTAGATAATAAATTTTTTTTCCTAATAAATTTACACTAAGAAATAAGTTCATCAAGAAAGGAAATAGTATAAAGTAATGTAAGTGATAAATATAATTCTGTCAATTATTATGATAGTGTCGTGTCATATCGTGTTGTATATATATTTATTTATACATATATATATATATATGTATTATATATGGGGAGAAATGTCAATACATAAATAAATTAGTTAATGCATACATAAATGGATAGTGTACATACCCCAATACATAAATAAATTTGTTTAAAAATAGTACACTTTCTATTGTTGTTTATTTCGTAGGTTAATAACACTTTTTGAAAAGTAATTCACCAGCAAATATACAAAGATTAAGCATTAATGATTTTTTCAAAATTAAAATAGAATTACTTGTCATTTTATTTAAATTGACTAACAATGCAATCTGATCATATAAGTTGCAATTAGTGGGGATTCAGAACTCATAACTTGAGGGCGAAATTACATAGGAGAATTTATATTTTAATTTTTTTTGGGGGCGAGGGGCGTCGCACCCCGCTTAAAATGGTATCCTCTGTCCAAAATTATCACGTCCAATATTAAAGCTACCTCGTATGGTTAACTCATATCTTGGTTAGGAGATGAGATCTTCTATCCAAGATTATCATGTCTTATCCTATACAACATTAAAACTAAGTCGTAAGGTTCACTCATATTTTGGTTAAAATATAATAATTGTAAAGTGATTTTACTTTTTAGTCCTTACTTTTAGTGAAATTGTGTCGTTTTGAACACTAGACAGAATAATATAGTGTTAAGTTGGATAAAAGATCCGGTCTCCTTGGTTAGGGTATAATAATTGTATAGTGATTTTAGTGATATTTATATTTTTAGTCTTTAGTTTTAGTGAAACTGCGTCGTTTTGAACATTAGACATAATAAAATAGAGTAATGTTGAATAGAGAATCTGATTTCCCCTCACCCCCACTTTCTCTCTCTCTCTCTCCTCCCCCATCTAAATATGCCACTGGTTGCAATTCAATATGGGGACAAAATTATTACATTAGGCTATCAAACAAATTTAAGATTTATTTAGTAAATAATAAAATACAAAATTTTAGAAATTGTTCTTATTCAATCACCAGTCTTTATTTCGTAATAATATTTTAGGGTCTTAATTGAGATCCATTGTGCTATTGAAGTTAGTCTATAAATCAATGAAAATAAGTTTAAATGTTAGGTGCGAGAATAAAATAAATAAGTATCCCTCACAATTTTGTTATTCAAAGGGAAATAAATAAGTATCCATTGTGCTAATGTTATTCAAAGGGAAATTTGGAAAAAAATATGCCTCACAATTTTGTTGAAAATTTTATCACAAAACCTCTTCTGAAACATACAATTTATGGCCGTTGTCATGATTCCATATCTTGCAATTTTATTATTAGTTGAAATCGTGATTAACTCCGATTTGATATATGAAAGGCTATCCACGCGAGACCTATTGAAAATGCTTACTAATATACCAATTAGGTTATCCTTTCATTATATTACCAATTTTGTTATCCTTTCATTATATTATGTCCACTACTTAACAAAAACCTGACATGTGAATGTGAGGGAAGAAGTGTACAGAATGTGACAAAATGACGAAATTGATGTGATTTTTAGGTGTGAAGGACGAAAAGAAATTATCATAAGATTCTTTTGAAATTATCATAAGATTCTTTTTGGTAATTTTCTAGAATTTAGTAAACTTAAATGAGAATTTATTTTAGGAATTAAGAACTAAAATATAAATATTAAATTAAAACATAAATATAGGCAGTCTAAATGAGAATTTAATGTAAAATTAAAGACTAAAATATAAATATATTTATACAAAATGATTAAAAGAAGTACTTGCGAGTTTTTTTGTGTGTTTATAAAACAAACTCGATTTGCGAATTTACTTTTTTTTTTTTTTACCTTACAAACACTTACATTACATACATACCTTAAATCTCGAATTCTAAATATGATGTTGGATTTAAATGATTCACAAACTTACTTGAATAATTTGAACTCGATCAATTGCAACTTGAGCCAAACTATTGATTGAATATATGGCTCAAAACTCTTTCTTTTTGTTCTAATATATATATATCTTAAAATTTACCCTAAACTTAAAAAGAAATCAGCAATATCTCTGGGAGATGGGCCTAGTGGTCTCATACTAAAAAAAAAGTCGAACAACTTGAAACCATTAACTTAAACCTACACACTCATGGGAAGAATTAGGTATGGTGTCACCATGGATTGCCGTTGAACATCTAAGCAACAAATGTCTACATCTGTTTGTTTGTATTAAGAGAGAATGGGAGCTTTTTATTAAAGTTTATAAACTTCAAACAGTTTCATTTTTCAAAGAAACAAAAGTGCAAAAAAACTCTCTCACTAGTTTGAGGATGGTTGAGGGAACAAAGGTCCATGTTACCATTTCATCACTTCTTATAACTATTAAACAAAAACAACAACAACTAGCTTTTTATCCTGCTAACGGCTATTTGAATCACATTTTATTAACGTACTCGATCGAATTGCGCAATTTTTAACGTAATTTATATTATAAGATGTAACAAAGGTTTACACCAACTATCAATTTGTCTCAACTTTCCTTTTTCTGATCGTAACACCAATTTTTTATATGCAGATATATTCTACATAACTAGGCGGAGTTACTCCTTATAATTACTATTAAAGAAGACATGTTATATAGTTATATCCATGTCAATTAAGAATTACACACAAAGTTAATGGCACACATTGAAAAATATCTCTATCTAGATCACTTGATGTACCTCTATGTGTCGGCCGGTGGAAATCTAACTGTTTGGATGCTTCAAGGAACAGTAACTATAAGGTGCGCTAAGGTTGCCAAAGGGCTAAGATTGCAGCCTTTTCTATGTTTCTTTGCTTTTCTTTTCTGTCTCTCTTTTGTGTCTTTCTACGTGCCCATTTGTGCATTAGTTATATGCATTTCTTGGTTTATACGTTTTTTGCGTAAATCTTAGTAGTTTTATAGAATTGGATTTGTTGTTGAAATGGTATAAAATTAAACGAAATTTGAAGCAAATTCTTTTTAAATTTTCATCATATCAGAAGCAAACAAATAAATCAATTAATAGGGTTTCCTTTAATTACCAAAATTATGCACAATTGCTTTTCATTTTATAAGAAATTTCATGACAATCATTAGATTAGAGAAATTTAATTCATTGAAACATGCAAGAGTAAAAATAAATATAAATTAATTTATAGGCTATCAAAAGTATGTCCTTTAATTTATATGCTTGCTCGTGAAATTATTAATAGGGAAAGAATAATTTTGAAAAAAAAAAAGTCATTATCATTCTTGTTGTTGTTATAAGTGAAAGAAAACAAAACAATCTTCTTCAATTGGAAAATCTTGAAATGTAAATTTTTTGAAAGGGCCAGCCAAAGAAGATGACATGAATAGAACTTGATGAAGAGAAGATTAGATAAATTAAAAGTGTGAGATCGATATTTATACGTGTAATCAAACTGATAAACTAACGTTGTAATCAACAGACAAATGGATAATGAAATGTACATAAAATTGATGACATTGTGAAAATGAAAGTTTGGAATAGACATCGATCCATGGATGGATTAGTCAATGTTGCACCTTCTTTGATTATTTCTTTTGGGGTGTGACTAAAAAAATAAATAAACAGAGGTTCAAAGTTATAATTTCCAGCATGAAAGAGGCAAGAGTAAACCAATGATAAATTATTGTTTGCTATATAATTGATATAAACTTTTACACTTACCAATAAATGAATAAATACAAATTCTAAAATAAACTAGAGTAATAACAAGAAGAAAAATACACTTTAATAATTAATTTGTACAAAGAATTTATCAAATAAGAGCTTATCAATTTCTTTGTTTCCGTTCTCTTTTCGTTTTCAATAAATTTATTTTCATTTCTGTTTTCGTAAACCAAAGGCTTATTTGTTCATTCAAGGAAACTTTAATCCACAAACTTTATAATATCCAAATCAATGAATATCTCAATCAATCAAAGTTAAGTTAAGCAAATATTTTGAATTGTTCATGACTCTTAACCAGACCATCAATGAAGAAACTGTCCTCAAACTCTTGAAAATAAAGATAGCATAGACAAAACCATAACAAAACAAACAATTCTTGAATTGTATTTTTAGGGTTTAGTCAAAACATTTATACAGATCACAGATATGGATTCTTGGCTGTGAACAAACTACAAACTGACACGAAGCATCGGAAGTTCTTTAAATCTAAAGAACAGCGAAGTGAACCCATCACAGGAAAACACGGCGGGATAGGCGCACCACCAACATTTCCTTTTGCGTATTGAGTGGGTAATACGCATTCTCGTCGGAATCTTTCCTTTCTTAGCCATACCAAAATGCACGCACCATGCAAATAGCTTTTACTTTTATGAGCTAAATACTAAAAAGATGTACAATAATAATAAATAAGAATATTTATTAAACTTACACTTTTTAATATTTTGATTTGTCTTATTCGTGATTTAAAAAGAAAGAAAATATAATTCACTTTTATAGTACTTCTTCTAATGAATTTGAAATGGATGGTTGAAGAATTATAACTCATTATAAGAAAGTTTAGAAAATAAATTAAGTTTGTTCTACAACAATTTTACAAAGCATGCATGAATGTTGTAAATTAATTATTGCATATTAATTTGCAAGTATGCATTATTTGTTTACATAAAAAATTTTAAGTCGGTGAAAATTAATTGCATACATTTATTGTTATAAAATGTAAAGATTATTCTATGACAATTTACAATGCATGCATGCTTTTAAATTATTGCATATTAATTTGCATGTATGCATTACATGTTAACATCAAAATTTAAAGCCCATTTTTTGTTTGGGGGTGAAAATTAATTGCATACATGTATTGCTATAGAATGTAAAGATCATTCTATGATAATTGACAATGCATGCATGCTTTTAAATTATTGCATGCAAGTATAAATAAAATTTTTAAGAAAAAAAAAATGAAAACTAATGTACACTTTATTGCTATAAATCATGAATTATATGTTTAACAGTTAGTTCTTTGTCATGAAATTGATCTTATATGACATAAAAGTCATAATATTCTAGTAATAATGGCCATGGCATTAATGTATATGACAACAACAAATATTATTATGCAATTTGTATTAATGGTGAATCTTTTTTTGGAAATTCAACATAAAGAATTAATCAGCATAGCATGTTAATTTTCAGATCATAAAAGTTTCCAATTAATTAAACTTAATATGATCATATTTATCTTATTAATGACTTGGGAGAGTAATAATTTAATTTATGGGAGAATTTGTATTAAAGGCGCTTCTCATTCTCTTATTATTAAATGAGGTATAACTTTAATGTATTTATTATTAAGGGCGTCAAAATAACTTTATTATTTTATATAATTAATCAAAATCTTTAGTACCATGCTTATCAATTATAAGAAAGATTACGTTAAATACCTAACTTTCTATTTTTTACTATCCAATATTTTATTAGTTATTTTTAATAATTTCTTGTGGATAAAATTTGATAGTAACTTAGATTATTATCAAACTATCTTAAATAATAAAATATACTTATCATCAAACTTTTTTAATTTTTAAAATTTTTTGTAATGTCTTAAATAACAAAATATAATCATTGTCAAAATCTTTCAAAACGTAAATTTTTCTTGTCATGAATATATTTATTATTAAATTATCTTAAATCATAAATATTTTTTCATGAATATATTTAAAATTAAAAAAAAGATTAAATAACACAACATCGAAAAATACAACAACTTTAAAATTAAAAATTAATAATAAATAACTGTACGTGCTTACATGTTTATCAAATAATTAAGTTCATTGGAAATATACCATAAAAACTTAAAATTCATTAAAATTAATTATGATTTGTGATATTAATTTGACAAATTCTTGTGTAAATTTTAAAACTTAATTTTATAGTATAACATAGTTTAATAATGATTAAAAATTATATGAAAGTTTTTGGATAATAATTAAGTAAAATTAATATTAAAAGTTATTGATAACACTATTGAAACAGTAAATAATAAAATAATTTATGATTAGATTAATATGTTTCAGTAATAAAAAATAAAAGAAGTAACTTAATGTGAAAATTTATTGATAACAATTATAAAACAGTAAATAATAAAGAGTTTTAAGATAGTAATAAAAAAGATAAAGAAAATAAGTGTTTTGATTGTAATGAATTGTTTAATTGATGAAAAGGATAATAAAGTCATTGGTTAATTATTTAAACTCATATAGATATTTTAACGCCTTTAATAATAAATATATTAAAGTTACGCCCTATTTAATAATAAAGAAATGAGACGTGCCCTTAATATAAATCCTTAATTTATAGCTTTCTTCACATAAAAGCTCTTAAGTATATTAATTAAACTATCATTAAAGTGATTAGTTTATTATTACACTCCTCTTCAGCTATCATAAGGATTATCATATCAAGGGCATTCCTACAAACTCAACTATTTTATTTTACTTTCCAATTTTCAGATTCCACATAGGGCTCGTTTGGTTGGCAGGGAATCTGGGTTGGGAAAGTAATCTTTTTCCTAATTTCCAGATTCCTGTGTTTGTTTCAAATTGGGAAAGTAATCATTTTCTTAATTATTAAATTCATGTGTTTGTTTCATCCAGGGAAAGTAAAAAGAATCCAGAACTAAGGAAAATAACTGCAAGATTCCAGGATTATGAATCCTCTTTAAAAGTTGGTATTCTGATTCCTCTCTTGAGGATTTTGACTATGTAGCTCTTTGTTTACGTTTATTATTTATATTTTGAGTTTCATATACTTCTTATGTTAAAGTCTAATTGGTCAAATAATTTTATTTTATTTTTAGTTTAATATTTTTTTATTGACTTTACTACTTAACTGAAATTAAAATTTTAGTAGTTTTAAATGTCTTTATATTGACTTTAAAAAGTAATTCAATGTAAAAAGAGTTAAATAAATGGATGGTATGTTATTTTTTTATTATTAAAATTATTAACATTATGGGGATTTTATATATTTTTTTCTAAAAACTCAAAATTGTATTTATGTTGCTTTAGACTTTTTCTATCATATTTTTACTTAATTAATTTTCAATACTTATTGTTTAATAAATTTGAGCTATTTTTATTAATATTAATTTGTAAATTTATTTTTCATTTATTTAGTCAACTATTCTTTTTTTTAATAATATTAACAACGAAAATTTTTATTTTAACACTTTTTTATAAGTTGTAGTTAATAGCTTAATTATTTAATTAAATTAAAAATAATAATTTTTACAATGATGAAAATATAAAACATAATATTAAAATATTTATTATAAGGTAAAAATATATAATTAAGTTTCATCATATGATTTAAAATAAAACTATATAAATGGTTATGTATAAGTATAACATACAAATGGAATTCAAATAACATTATTTGGTTCAATAATTAAATCAAATAATGACATAAGAATCATACTAACTTTTTTAAAAATCTATCCAAACACAGGGTAAGTATTCAGATTCCTCAGAATTAAATTCCTAGGAATCAGATGACCAGGAAAAATATTCATTTTCCTCAAAATTAAAATCCCAAGAATCACATTCCCATTAAACATTACTTTCCTGCCAACCATCTAAAAATTATTTAGCATGATGTAAAATATGTAAAGAGTTTCTTTTATACTAGCACGGTTTAAAAATAATATTAGAAATATATAAAATTAAATTTCCCTCTATGGTAGTAAAAGAGCAAAAGTTGTGCCAAGTTTAACGCCATTGTTTCTCTTATTTAGTGATAAGTCTTCCTTCAAATTAAAGATGCTCCATTAGTCCGACAGTTTAAATCTTCCCCAAAACTATCCTCCCTTGTAAAGTTTTTCTCTTGCTCATGGCATGTTTTCATAAAATAGGAAACATGAGATGATTACAACTTACACCATTCTTCACTATAATTCAATCCTAATTATCAAGATTCCCTCATAGTCAAAATTGAAGTCGGCTGTTCGAGATTTAAGGTACACATATAGCATTATTAGAGAGATTCAACTTTTGGTGTCTGAAACTTGAGATGTACATGTAATGTAATATAAGAGTACGAAGGGTAACATTCTCTTAGTTTTTATTTGAATATTTAGACAATTTGTTTGTGTTATAAAAAATTGAATAGATTCAAACGGCAAGAGAAAACAAAATGAAACGAGAAGAATGACAAGGAAAGGATTGAAATTATGTAGGGAATTGAATGGAATAGGTTTGAGCTTTTGGAGAAATAAAAGGACTATTGTATTCCACTCTTTTTTGTTTATGTTTAGTGCTTTTATTAAAATTATTTCTCAAAATATATAAATAAAAGAATCTTAAAATTAAATTATAATTTATTTATTTATGTCTTGCTATAAAGGCTATTAATAGTGAATGAAGCTCAAACCATATAGCAAGTTAACAATAATATTTAAGAAATTAAAATCATTATGATTAAGACAGTAAATATTTACTTATTAATTGGATCTTCTATTTCACATACAATTTTATACTATTGCATTCATCTAATATTACTAACACACTAATTTTTTTTTTATTTGATGATATGAAGTGAAAAATATCGATTTATGAAATAGAGAAGATTCAAAACAGTAACGATATTCATTTATAAATATCAAATAGATTAGTTGAAAGTTGTAAACTATATATAATAATATATTTACTTAATTAATAATACTTATTAAGTTAATTAGTGCGTATTAAGGTTTAAGAAATCGACACAACATAGATAATCCATTGTACAACAACAAAAGTACCACTTGTGATATTGTACGTCCCACTCTTGACAAGATGTAGCTATCAATTACATACAAAATATTCTTATGATATTTAACGTACTATGCCAAATTTCACTTTCACCAGTCAGAAGTTTTGTACCAATCTAAATGTACAAACCTTTTTGCACAAGGTACATACATCCACATCAAAATTGGATCGAAAATTTCGGTCATTTTAATAATTAATAGTAATGTCGAATGTAGATTATAGGGGAAATTACAAAAATTATTATTCACAATTATTGGAAAAACTTTTTTCTTTATCATTCACATTTAAAAAATGATCCAATTTCATCACTCACATTAAAAATTTGTACCAAATTTTGCTTCCATCCAATTTTGTTTAATTTTTTTAAACTAAAAGTATACATTTATATATCATCCAATGATGATATATATATATATATATATATATATATCGTTGAAAATGTGGATCGAATTGGATACAATGATAAATTTTAGTGTGATGAAAAATGTTTTTTAGTAAAATACGAAAAATGATTTTCTTTTCTAAATTTTATTATATTTGTAATAGTATCAACTCTACAAGCCACTTACTGGCTTAAAAGGCATACAAGTATTTGCAAATACAATCCGAAAAGATCAATTTCTACAATAATTATTGATTGCTACTTAGAAGGATATTCAAGTGTGTGAGTGATTGTAAATAAATTTTGTTAGTAATAAAAATACCGTTTTGGACAAGAAAAAATTTCAACACACTCAAATTGAATTACAATTTCTATAGTTTAATTTTACTTGTCTAAGTGAAAGAATTAAATTTTTTATCCATACTCTTTTGGGAGAAAATATTAGATGCATATTATTAGACAAAATTTTGATAAACATAATATATTACTAACTCATAATCTGTAAATAACCACAATTTCATATTAATACTAAAGAGACCACAATAACTTTTTTAGTTGTACCTAAGGCAAAGAATTTTGTACCTTAAAAAAGGTACAAGCGTTTAAAGCGGTGGTACAGAAATAAACCCGGTTCAGGCAAGAATTCTCTTTAGCATCCGATCCCTACTCTCACTCTCCATGTCTTCAGGTAAAAGAAAATAAAAAAAAAAAATCACAATTTTTCTATTTAAAAAAAAAAGAAAAATTAAAAAAAAAATAAAACAAACAAATCAGGACTCTCTACTACTACTGTTTACTTCCATTTGAACTCACTCAATCACTTTTCTCTCTCTCACTTTCTCTCTCACACAGTCACATACTAAGTTTTGATTTCATATTTGAAGAACCCTACACTTCAGGAGTATAAACTCTTAGCAGCATTTTCAGCTCCGTTTTCTGAATTTCCGACATTTTAATCGTTAGGTTTTGGGAATTTGATGTGAGAGTGGAGAGATAAGGGAGGATAAGTAGATCGGAGATGGCGGAGGTGACCGGAGACGGAGGAATGTCGGCGACGGAGTTGAGTTCTGGTGAGAACAGTTACGGCGGCAATGCGAGGATAACGAATGAGGCGAATGTCACGCCGTTGTCGGTGTCGGCGTCGTTTAAGGAAGGGAAAGGTTCGACGTCGAGGAGGAGAGCGTCGGTCAGGCCTAGTCTCGACGCCGATGAGTTCATAAATCTACTTCACGGTTCGGATCCGGTGAAGGTGGAGCTTAATCGACTTGAGAATGAAGTCAGAGGTGTTTAATGCCAGCTGGATCTTACTTGATTTGGCTTGAAATGCTGTCGTTTTGATGTTAAGATATTTGAAAAAGTTTTGTTCTTTAGATGTTTCCTTCTGAGATTTTAATTTTGTCTGTGTTTTTTTTTAATTTTTTTTTATTGGCAGATAAGGATAGGGAATTGGGGGAAGCGCAAGCGGAGATCAAGGCTTTGAGGCTGTCTGAGAGGATGAGAGAAAAGGCTGTTGAAGAGGTTTAGTTTTGATTTTGTTTTTCATTTCTGTTTATTAAAGTTGTGATTTTTCTGCGTTTTATTTTATCTTTCATTGGTTTATATGAAATTGAAATGGAAGAGTTTTGAAGTTGTGCGATATCATTTGCTAATAATACGATTTTTGAGCTTTGCTCATTGGCATGTAAAATGCTATTTTTAGAAGTTTTTCCCCTCCCCCTATGTTTTAGCTGTAGGCTACAGTTATTTGGTGGATTTAGAGGGGAGAGGGGGCATGGAATTGATAAAGAGATGTTAAATAACGCTGTTCAAATTCACTCTCATTTATGAGGAAAGTTTAGAGCTGAAGCTACATTCTTATTTAGGTGATCCAGCAGGGCAAGAGATTCCATATACATTTGCTTTTGTATCCTCTTCCGAATTGTGTATGGGGTTTTCACTAAATTGAATATTAGACGAATAATTCCAAGGATTACGGGAAGCGTACGGTTTTAGTTGGTTACGTCATGTTGGATACCATCGTACTGCTGATTGTGCAGTAAAGGGATTGGAATTTAGACCGTTTTACAAGTTTGTCTAGTTACCCTGTTATATGTGTCATATAGAATGCGGTTAGTTTTGGTAGTGGGAATAATAGGATGACAAAGAGTTGGCTACGATGGAGTGGTCGCAGTCCAACATCTTTCTAGGAACTTTAAATCGGTGGTCTTTTTTCTAACTTTCTGGATATGACTGCAAGTGGCACGTGTAACGTACCTCCAATAAGCATACGTCATAATCAGTTGAGTAAATGTAGGAAATGATTCATAACTTCACTTATAGTGATCATCTAAGAAATTTGTTAATACTGACGTCGGTATCTATACTTTTGGAATTTCTTCTTGAAGTAACATACGATCTTTTCATGTAGACATCATTTAAGGACAAGATCTAGAAAATGGATGCGACATTGAACGTACATTGTGCCAAAATACTTCCTATACTTGGTTTTGGCACATTCTCGTCTTTGCTTCATACATAATTTTCCTACAATTTTTATTAATGTTCGTTTGACTTGCATTTTGGAGAAACCGAAATCCTTGAACTCATTACTAGGATTGACAGAATAATTGCTATCTAGATATAGTAGTTTATAGCAAGCACTTTCTGCTGAAACGTAAAGTGAGGCAAGGGAAAACCTCTCATTTTTTCTCGACTGAAGCAAGCAAGCATTTTAAAGTGCAGAAAGCGCAAAGCAGAAAAAAAAGTCTTTTTTTTTTCAAAATTTTGATATTCTGTCTTTACTGGATTTTGAGACTACTGCATCTCTTTTTTCTCTTAGATGTTCTTTTCATGAATGGGTTGCATGATCACTTAAGCTGCATTGGATGATTCGTTATAACTGGTACAAAAGCTTTGACTTCTCTTCCTATGTTTCAATATTAGACAGCTCTCCGCCCTCTCCGTATTATATGGCTTTTGAGATGCTTTACATGCTTGAACCTTGAAACCTTCCTATTTGTCGTCTATTGTGTTAAAGACGCACTTTGATATCAATGCTAGTAAAAGGAATGTACTTTAATGGCTAATATCTGCGGTTCCTTGTGCTTGTCTGGGTGTAAAATCCAAGTCTGCTGACCATTAAATTCGAGTTGAGGCATAAGATAATCAATCAAAGATCCCAGGACATAGATCAAAATTATAGGCATATGCCATGGTTGTCATCTGCTTTCTTCTGTATTGTGAACCAAGATTGATCTGCACATCCTAGCTTTTAAAACATTATCTAGTAGCATTACTGCAATCTTGTGGTACCTGATAGCTTGTTGGTATGGAGAAGTTCTGTTCATTATTATATTTTTCGTTGTGTACATTGAACTCAAAACTGTTCTAAGATATAAAATGCCATAAATATTTGACTATTTTCAGCCCCCTATTGAACTTTAGCTTGAAATCTGAGTGCTGAAGTGCAGCATTTTGTTTATTTTCCTAAAGGTTCCCTTTTCCTGTTATGATTTCGAATTATACTATTGAAGCATATTTTGTTGCTTGAACGACATTTTGACTCTTTCTTTAAAACCTTTGGTTGTATTGTCTAGCTTACTGATGAATTGACAAGGGTGGAGGAGAAGCTAAAGTTAACAGAATCACTTTTGGAGAGCAAGGTACGAACTGATGCTTCTTATTTTCAGTTTATTCTCTTTTCGATCATAGAGCTATTAATGACTGAATGAGAAACTTCTTCCTACAGAATCTTGAAATTAAGAAAATCATTGATGAAAAGAAGGCCTCCATGGCAGCTCAGTTTGCTGCAGAAGCCACCCTTCGGAGGGTGCATGCTGCTCAGAAAGATGATGATATGCCTCCAATTGAAGCAATTCTTGCACCCTTGGAGGCTGAGCTCAAGCTTGCTCGACAAGAGGTATGCTGTTTATCTTCTCTTATGCTGTATAGAGTTCATTTTCATCATGTTCAAACTGCCTCAAACACGAACTGGATTTACACCTTGATTTGTTCTGCTGTTTCTACCAGATAGCAAAGCTGCAAGATGATAACAAAGCACTAGATCGCCTCACGAAGTCAAAAGAAGCTGCTTTAATTGAGGCAGAGAGGACTGTGCAAGTTGCATTGGCAAAGGCATCTATGGTGGATGATCTCCAGAACAAAAACCAAGAGTTGATGAAGCAGATAGAAATTTGCCAGGTTCCGATTGCTGATACTATTTCCTTTTTAGTGCCAAAACTGATAGTTTGCTGAGTTTCTTTGTCTTCTCAAAGTTGATTCTCTCTCGAAAACATTAACTACAGGAGGAGAATAAAATTTTGGATAAATTGCACCGCCAAAAGGTTGCTGAGGTTGAAAAGCTTACCCAAACTGTGCGGGAACTTGAAGAGGCAGTTCTTGCCGGTGGTGCTGCGGCTAATGCTGTTAGGGATTACCAGCGAAAAGTTCAAGAGATGAATGTAATATGCCATAGTTTGACGTTCCTGTATATATCGTCTAATGATATTCTGCGTACGATGGTTTGTGATCAACTATATATATGTTTCTGTTCTTCAGGAGGAAAGGAAAACTCTTGACCGGGAGCTGGCACGGGCAAAAGTAACAGCAAATAGGGTGGCAACAGTGGTTGCTAATGAGTGGAAAGATGCTAATGACAAGGTGATGCCTGTAAAACAATGGCTTGAAGAAAGAAGGTTCTTACAGGTATATTTGTTTCAAGTTTATTGCCAAAAACAAGAAATTGTTAAAGCTTTTTTTCTTTTAATGTCATCTTCTATTTTCCGAACCCTCATTCTGTCCATTACTTTCTCTGCACTCAATCTCTCTTTCCCTGGTGCAGTTTGATTTTGCAGTTCTACCATCCTGTAATGACAACCATTTTTTGCTTTTACAGGGTGAAATGCAGCAACTGCGGGACAAACTTGCCATAACTGAGAGAACTGCGAAGTCTGAAGCCCAGTTGAAGGTAATCTAACTGGTTTATTCAGAAAATGTGCAAGCAAGTTTTTAATCTGTCACGTGTTCAGTTTCTGACTCTCTTTTGTGATCCAGGAAAAATATCAAGTGCGTCTGAAAGTTCTGGAGGAAACTTTACGATCACCAGGATCAAGTATTCGCAGCACACCCGATGGAAGAAGTCCAAGCAATGGTCCTTCCCGTCGCCAATCACTTGGTGGAGCAGAAAATATATCTAAGTTAACCTCTAATGGATTTTTACCCAAGAGGTCACCATCCTTTCAGCTGAGATCTTCTGGTAGTAGTTCTGTGTTGAAGCACGCAAAAGGAACATCGAAGTCTTTTGACGGTGGTTCACGATCATTAGATAGGGGTAAAATCCTCTTAAATGGAACCGGTCCCAACTTCAAACAAAGCCATTCCTTCGATGTAACCAAAGACAGTGAGCCTGAAAAAAGTACCTGGAAAGAAAATCAAGATGAAAAACCAAGTGATATACAAGTAACAGATACTGATGATTCAGTTCCTGGTTTACTGTATGATTTACTGCAGAAAGAGGTGATTGCTTTGAGGAGAGCTGGTCATGAAAAGGATCAAAGCCTGAAAGACAAAGATGATGCCATTGAGGTTGATTTCATTTTTCTTCTGCTTTACAATTGCCATGAAACTGTAGGTTTGCTAAGTTGGAAATTATTCTTGTTCAGATGTTAGCAAAGAAAGTAGAAACTTTAACAAAAGCAATGGAGGTTGAGGCTAAAAAAATGAGGAGAGAAGTTGCTGCTATGGAGAAGGAGGTGGCTGCTATGCGTGTGGACAAAGAGCATGAGAATAGAGCAAAACGTTTTGGGAACTCGAAGGGACCAGTGAGCAGTTCTCAGTTGTTACCTGGAAGGTAGGCAGCATGCCTTAGTTCTAATAAATGAAAATATTTCTGAAGTGATGAACCTACCACAAATGATTATGGATTCGGTGCTTTCCCCAAGGGGAGCTGTCTTTCCTCTCGTATTTTCTGCCTGAAGATTTGATAATCATCTTCTTGTGTAGTGATGTTAAGATGGTATTGGTACTGAAAATTTCAGCTTTGTTGCTACTTTGCATGATTGCCAATATTTCCTACATTGTTTTGAATGTAGTAGTTTTCTTAGTCTTGTATATTGAATTGTTTGTGCCTACTAGGATTAACTTATGTATGAGAGTCATGGCTGCATATCTCATGGTAAATGTTCAGTCATGCCCCAACTGTTGATGTTTGATCGGCCTTCAGCAAATGCTTGCCCAAAATTATAGGGTAAATTGGTTCACAATTATATTGCACGTCGTACACATTATTTAATAGGATTTAAACCTCAGGTTACTTTTCATTTAATTTTTGATATTCTGCTTCTACTCATACTCTTTGAATGACAAACTAGAAGGAATGAGCAAGTCGGATTTACTTTCATATTGTTGCTGATTTACTTTCAATCAAACTGTAGTAATTTATATAAACAGGCCATTCTACATGTCGAACTTCAGAGGGGTTAATAATGTGCTATAAACTACATAATGTGTTCTTCCAGTGCATGAGTATGATTACTGACTAGATGAAGCACTTTATAATGTGAACTTGATAACTATCTTCTCTGTCAACCAAGGTGTTAACACAGATCTATTCATTAACTTGTTGATAGATTGAAATGCATTTGTTAGAGGTTTGCTGGTTGTGGTATTTGGAGTTCTTTTGCTATCTTTTGTCTGTTCAGTTTTTGTAACATTCTAGACTTCGTTTCTATCTTCTTCGCAGAATCTGTGTATCTTGGTTCCCTTTCCTCTTCTTGATGATTTTGTTTGTTTTGCCTGCGTGAGATACTGAAGTTACGAGTCAGTCTGGTATTATTGGAATTATTCTGCAAAGTGGTTTTAAGTGTTTGTGGTCATGTTCCATTCCACAAACAAAGAAAATGTTTTTAAGTGTTTGGAGAGGGCGAAGGCAATAAACCAATAGTGTCCTTGGCAAAAGCATAGAACTAACCAAATCCTAAAGCTGCAACTAGTTTAACTATATAGTAAGCGAGGATAAATGGCTTGATCAATCCAAAAGGTAGAATGCTACTGAGCTTCTGAGAGTGTAAAAGATAAAAGGAAAGACAACAAACTATTTGATACCTTCTTAGTTGGGTGACTTGGCCTAACTAACATACCTTTTATGCTTTGATTTTTGTCATTTCAGAACGTTAAACTGATGCACTGTATTTCCCTGCAGAAGTGTAGCAAGAAGTGGGTTAACACGCAGTACGCAATAACACAAGGCCTAGCAGAGCAACAAAGAGCAGTTCTGCATAGAACATCTATTTGATCCTCCTTTTTTTGTTTGCACCAATACCGTTATGGCTATTTGTAAAATTGTAACAAGCATGCCAATTACCCTCTGCTGTTGTGTTGTGGCAAGTAAAGAAAATCTTCGAAAGATGAAAAAGCCGTGGAGGAACAAGTTGGTATGTTCTGACCTAGACTTATGAGCCCTCTTGCTTAGAAATGATCAAGATACTGAGGACGTGGAAGTTGAGCTAACCTTTTGGCAGGAATTATTTGAGTGACAGTGGTTGTGTGGGGTTGTATAGGTAGAATATTGGCATTTCCTTTGCCTCCACCTTTTTTTTTTTATTTATTTTTTCTTTTTTCAACTTGTTTGCAGTCTATATTTGTAATCTGCAGTTAGCGTGATTGTTATTGGTTCAGGTTTGTCAATATTCTTGTTATCAGATAAAGATCCAGATTTCACATTCTCGTATTTTCTTTCATATATAGTTAACTGCGTTGGCTAATATTTTTGATTGGAGAACCAAATTGACAGTCTCAGTTGCAGTACATGTGCATTTGATGATAATTTCAATTGCTTTTATTCATTTTGTTTGTTAATTTGACAATGGCAACAATTACCAGTAACATTCTATTATTATTGTTCCCTAGTAAGGAATTATTGATGTTATATATTGGTTGGTCTATTTTCGTATAGAATGCTGCAATAGGATAGCCATATCTTAACTGCATATTTTTTTTGTGAACATGAAACTTTACAAGGAAATTGAGGAAAATTTTCTGCTACATTTGATTAATATGCCATTTCGTGTTAGTAAAATGGCTTGTCCTTCCAAGAAGGCAATTAATTGATCCAAATTAGCTTATCTTCTCTATAGTTGTCCACATGCTCTTGCCTGCCTGCTTGGTCAAAATATCTTGGGTCACTTTGGCTTTTTTTTTTTTTTTTATTTTTTATTTTTTTATGTTTCTTCATGTCAGATAGTCTGGCTTTCCGCACGCGGGTTCACGTGTACATGAATTCATTTTGGAAGCAAGGTATGAATTATGATGCCCAATTTATGAAGTGTTTTTATCAATTTAAAATATAAAAAGAAAGAGTTGCTTGAAATATTTTCAGTCGTATCCATTTTTGGAATTTGGATGAATGCACCGTTTTTGCCCATCTCTGCTTATGTGCAGCATAATCATGCGTAACCGCGTAGGCAAAAGAATATGTGCGATATAACATACTATGATTTTAAACACTACAAACAATGACAATGAATCTCCGAAACCGTTGGGGTATGGAGTTCCTCAACAGCCTTCTTCCTCCAAAAAATTCGAAGGCCGTGTTATAGAGCACTTGTAGCAGTTCCTATCAACGCTAGACGCAGCAAAGTAGGATCACATTCAAACATGTGAAACATTAAGTTGGTTGATTGAAGTTCCCTTGAATCCCTTTCCTAATAGGCTAATAACATACTCTATCCCCCATAGTCATTTAGATGTTGTTCTTACTTCTTAGCATAGAGAAAAAAAAGAAAAAAAAAAGAAAAATCAGTGGAGTATTTATTTACTCATGTTCAAGAGACAAATTCCCTCTTCTTTTGTGCTAAATAGCTTGCACCATTTTGCAAGTTTATTTTCTTGGGCCAAAACCCAAAAATACTGAAATTTAAAAGGTTTGCAAAACTAAAATGAAAGGTTTTCTTGGTTTCTATACGGACTCTGGCCTTTTTTTTATTTTATTTTTTTTTTATGTCCCAGATTCCTAACTCTACAACTCTGAATTCTTTTATCTAAAGAAAACGGGCAATCCCATAGGAATTCCTAGTGATTTTCAAAATTGATAATGAGTCCTAGCTCCTACAAGGCGTTTGGAATTTCATCATGCATATGCAATCTTAAACATAGCAAGTTCAAATAATTTGTTTTCAAATTGGTTAATACAAAAAACCCAATAATATATGAAATGGAGAATTAATTATTACACGTTAACATTGTGTTGAAGTATTAAATCTTAACTCGCAGTTTCATACATGAAGCTGCTTTATAGGAAGACCGATTGAATTATCAACATAAGCAAAACCCAACAATCCCATCAAAAGTGTTCCAAAACTATGTAAATATAGTAATCCATGCAGGTAGAAAGGAATCAAACACAAATGATTATGGATGCAAAGTTGATCATGCCTAAAGCCTAAAGGGCTAAGCCTGACTACATGAACAACACCATCCATATATATAACGATTCAAAACTGGAAATAAAGGAGCTTTTGGCAGCCATAATCCATAATTTAACCGTACAAAGCATGGAATATTGGCACCTATAAGTAGTAGATAAGATTGTGTTATTTGTTTGCCGCTGCGCATGAATTTTGTAGCAGATTTGTGTGCTTTATGAATGATTAGAAAGAACTAATAATCCAGAATTTTGAGTGGATGAAGGGAGGGGAGGGGGCCAAAGGGTTCAATGTGGTTTGATTATTTATGCTGTGGATACATTATGGGTAGCCATATGAGTGTCATTGGAATCAAATCATTAGGCACACCATTATTGAAGGCTAATCATTACAAGCACACTCATGAGCATGGGTTCATCTTTATATTATTGCATTGATTAATCTGAATTAGCATGACATGAATGATAATTGCAGTTGAGATTCTCTTTGCTTTGTATGAGATTCACACATCCCTTTTTCTTTTTGGTTTTTTTTTTTTTCAAAGAAGCAACAATAGCAATTGAAGTTCCATGAAGGACAGACAAACATAGAGATTCCAGTCAAAATGCTCCTTCTCTAGGCTCTAGAGAGTTCAATATTCGGCTAGATTGGATCCAATTAGCAAGGAGGACTAATGAACAATGCCATTTGTCACAATCTTGTCTAAAATAATTTGTAGTTATATAGTTATTTTAACAATTATTTTATTGTGAAATCGTATCATATATACAAAACTTGCATTATAAATTTTATTTTACAAAGTATAAAAAATCAGCTTGTAAAGTATAAAAAAAATGAGTGTATTACCATATAAAGTATCAAATATTAGCGTATAACATATAAAAAATTAGCATATTATCGTATTACGTTATCATATGAAACTGTTTCAAAAGACGGTTCTTTTTGCGTTACTTTAATTAATAAATATTCCAACGAAAAATAAGTTGATAGCTACCACAGTGCCACTTCACTTTTGGTTTTGAAATACAAAAAGATTGAGGAGGAAAAGAAAAAATTGGTGAAGAAATTCACTTTTGGCAAAAGGAAGATTTGCAGCGCCGAATACAACTGGGGATCGTTTGCTACCCCACCAATCAAGAATCCAATTTTGTACAGCAAAGTTCACTCTCCACTCCAGTCTCCACCCTCGCAGCCAAAGCTATATAAAAGGGCCCTTTCTGTGAGACATTAGGCCGCCAATACCAAACCAAAAAAACATGGGAAGCAGCATCACTAGTCATAGTAGTAAAAGTAACATCAAGAATGCAGTAATAGCATTACTAGTTCCCCTTCCTTCCATACTCTTCTACGTGACCTTCCTCAACCAATACAAAGATAATCGTGATAACATAAATTCCCTATCCCCTTTATGGAAATGGTGCTATGACCACCCTCTTATTTTGGCCCATGTCTTCTTTTTCTTCAATGTCAATGTCCTATTCTGGTTCATTGGAGTCATTCAGTCCAGCCATTGGGTAAATCAATCTTTAGCTCATCTCATCTGGGTTGGACTTTTTTATGCTCAAAGATTGAGTTTTTAGTTCAAAATTGTTGCAAGATTCTTGAAACAAGATATTCAGGATCGAAATCTGTTGTTTTATTTACTCAATTAAGCAATAATCATACCTTGTGCTGTTGAATAATTTTAATGATTTGTGAAATGTTGTTGATTGCAGATGATTGATCTGTATTGGACAGTGATACCAGTTCTATTGGTGCATTACTATGCAAGTCATCCATTGGGGCAACAGTACAAGTACAATGTTTGGAGATCAAGGATTGTGATCTTTTTGACATGGGTTTGGAGTATTAGGCTCTCTCATAACTACTTTCGCCGTGAAAAATGGCAATGGGGTGTTAGGGAGGATTGGAGGTTTACTGATATGAAGCGGCAGTATGGCAAATGCTGGTGGTGGGTCTCGTTTTTTGCTGTTTACCTATCTCAACAGGTAAAGTTTCGATCTTGGACCATTTTTTATGTGTTTTTGAAAGTTTGATAAGAGCACTTGTTCTTGTAGTAGTTGTACTTAGCTTTAGAAGTGGCTATATCTTAGGCACAGAGATGAAGTGATATTTATCTGGTACAAGCGCTCTATGGAATGTCTGAACGGACTTCAGGCCACAACTAAGATAATAGAAGTTCTTGCACTTGTTGATACTGGTTTGAGATATCGTGGTCAACAATTTTGGGAATTTGTTGTTCAGGGATAGAAGATCAAGTGTCTGTTTAATGTGAGAACTAGTCTTGAGAAGCTCATAAGATCATAGCGTATTTGAGGAGTATATGGTCGGGCTTCACTAAATTTGACTTGATAAAATTTCTTTTCAAGTATGTTTTCTGCTAAAATAAAGTGGTCTATACATGAATATTATCTTAGAGATAAATGATTTGTGTCCTAAAGTTCTTACTTGAAATTGGGACAACGCATTTAGAAGGCTCATTGTGTAAAAGCTATAGAATGATATTCATTCCTTGATTAAGTTACACAGCCACTCTTATTGTAAGTGGTATGCATCAAAGTTACATCATTTTTAACAAGTTTTAATAGGCACTCAACAGAACTTGTGGAATGGAACAAACGTTCTTTATATTGAGTAATTTCTGTACATTTAGAGTACCTGCATGTTCATCAACGAGAATCATTAAAAACATACACAAATTCTACTTGAATGTACAAACCTGTTTAATGCTTCTCAAAGATTATGCTGAAAGTGAAATGGTTCGCATGGCTTCCTGTTAACTTTTAGCATAGTTAGTTCTCAACAATCCAATCTATTGCCCAAGTTGAAGCCACTTAATGTTGCTTAGCCTAAGATCAATTTATACTTGTGGAATTCTTGCTTTTCATCCTGTTCTGGCAGGATGGCAACTATGTTTTTTGGGAACCGGCAAGATATCAATTATTTTGGCAAAATCAGTTCCTTTTTGTTGTTTGTCATTACTGTGCACAAGTCAGTGTTGCTTTGTTATTGATGCCCTTTCTCATTGGGTTGGAAGGTCTTCCTCATGGGAATATGCATGCCGATGTATGCTGTCCATGCAGAGAACAAGCAAATAAATATCTGGGACTTTGTTGGGGTAACCATATGCATGTCTGGAATTGCTGTTGCATACTTTGCCGATACTCAACTTCATGATTTTGTGAGTAGAAATAACAAGCTAAAAGAGCTGGGCAAGCCACCAGTGCCCAACCTCGATAAAGGTCTGTGGCAATACTCCCGACACCCCAACTATTTTGGGGAGCAGTTGTGGTGGTTGGGACTAGTTATCCTAGCATGGAACCTGGGTTATGGCTGGTTGTTTGTTGGTGCCCTCGTCAATAGCCTTTGCTTAGCATATGTCACCTTCCTTGTGGAGCAGCGGATGCTGAGGCAAGATTACAGAGCTGAAGCGTATAGGTTGTACCAGAAGAGGACATCAGTGTGGATACCTTGGTTCACTTCATCATCGAGTGGAAAAGATAAGAATATTTGACTCAGTAGTGGTGTTTGTGTAATCTGTTGTATGGCTTTGGATGAGCATTTCCAATTAGTGATCTTTCTTTTGATTTGTTATGTTAGGTATCAGAAATGAGTAAATTCATTCTGAATCTTTCTACTTGAATCTTGGTTCTTGGTACTTTTCATCCTAAGAAGCAGAAAGATGTGTAAAATATGGCTAAATCTGTAATAGTTGCAAGGGCATTTTGTTATACTAGTCATTGTGTATTTCAAAAATCTTCATCAGTGCAACTCTTTCTTGGATTCTGTTTGCAACTTTCAGAAACTTGTTTATGTTTACATAGGCTGCATTGCCTGTCAATGGAGCATTCATTTTCATTTACACATTTCTCTGATCGATAATGAAGTTCGGGAAAAGGAGGAAGGGTTGCATTAGTCTGATATCCGGTATAAAATTTTGCCACTTAAATGATATAGATCATATTCGAAATTCAATAAAATACGATAGCGAAGTATGAGTTATGTCCAAATGATAACTACTAGTTGTTGACACATTTCTTTCAATCTCAAGTGCCACCATTTGAAGAAATAAAAGGAAAGGAATAGAAAGAAACGTGAAAAACAACTTGTAAAAAAAGGAATGGAACATCAATTTCCTTTTTGTTTTTACATTTTTTTTTTATATTGTACACACAATACTCTTATGGTTTGAACTGCTCTGCAAATTTGATTTCTATGAATTAAAAATTTTATTTCAAAATTACTCTTTTTCTTTTCTTTCTCTCTCTTCCTCTTCTTTTCAAAATTGATTGGCATTTTCTCCTTCAAAATTGTCTTCTTCTCCATTAACTCTATTTGCTCCTCATTGTCCCTAGTCTACCTACTTCATTTTACCTCCATTCTTCCATGAACAGAAAATAAAAACTCCCCCCAATGGAAGCCATGAAAGTTAAAAAAGCCTTCTATCCTCTCACTCTTTTCTTTCTTGTAATCTTTTTGCTACTTCTTTATTTGATACTCAAATTATTCTTGAGTTCTTATATGAGAGCCATTCTCATTCTCATCCCATAAATTCCTTAAAAGAAAAGAAATGATTAGTAATATAAAATCTCAATTCGAAAACTGTAAATTTTATATTTTCAAATGTATTGAAAAGGGCAAAAAATGTTTCACTCACTTTCTATCCCATTTCTTTCCATATTTCTAATATAAATTTTTGATACATGTTTTCTTATTTATACCATTTACCAATACTTGTATCATTAATATTACTCTCCTTCAACCTAATTATTCTTGATCATATTAATGAACATCTCTTTGGCCCTTTACTATATTCAATTTGGAAGGCAATGATAGACTCAAACTTAAACTTTAGTGGTTAGACTTGTGATGACTTAATTACGTTAATTAGTTCAGTTGTAGGGTATATATATTGGTCAATTCTGGGATTACAAATTCCTTAATGATCAAATCTTTGACGTGCAATCCGTGCTACAATGTTTGATGACCTAATTAATTATAACATACCAACAACATCAAATGATGAAAACTCAAAAACATGGTTGAACAAAATTTCATGTGTTACATTAGTTTAAGATTTTTTAAATACTATAATAAAAAAGTTATTATTTGCTTAGATGAAACATTAATTGAGAATGTAATAAGAAGTAGTTTAGTTTGAGTTTGTTGGATGGATCATCTCAACAAATAATTTTGTTGCAAAACATGGCAGCTACATAAACTAATGAAAAACAATTTATATTATCTTTAACTTTTCATTTGTTTATACTTAACTTTATTTATAATATAAACTTAATATATTCCTTTCCTTGCTCAGACATTAAAAAAATGTCATTTATGTCATCCTAAATCTCATTGTTTAATTAGATCAATCACTTCTTCTCTCTCTCTCTCTCTTTTCTAATTTAGTACAATTATTAATCCATGAAACCCAAATTAAATGTGATTTTCTTAATATGCTATAGCTAAAAAACCATACATAACCACTTCTTAATCTTCTTGTCATCTTAATTCTCTCCTTTTATATTTGTGTTTGTTCAAACTATATATGTAAAAAAATTGCAAAAATCATCTTTCATACTTGTTGAAAAGTTTTTTTTCTTTATTCATGTTTAAAATAATACAATTTCGATACTCACAATAAAAACTTGTGCCGATATCGTTATCGTTACGTCAACATAAAAAAATTTCAAAAGAGAAATAGTAGAAAACCTAAAGAAGAAATGAGTTATACATATATTTTGGTAGTCTCTTTCATTTACAAATTTGAAGTTTTGCATATCATCGTTACTCTTTTGAATACATATTGGATTCTTGTGGAAAACAAAGAATGTTCTTACAATATAGTCTCTTGAATTAAATTGACTCTCAAAACTTGTAAATAAAGCTATAAATAGGCTACTCTTTTGGGGTCATTGACCTCCATGCATGATCAAACTCAAACAAGAGCATGGCTAGTACTAATACTAATAATCATGGTAGCCATAGTAACCTGAAGAATGCATTAATAGCATTTCTAGTTCCCCTTCCCTCCATATTCTTCTACCTCACCTTCCTCAACCATTACTATAGTAATGATCATCATGAAAATATCAATTCCCTCTCCCCTTTATGGAAATGGTGCTATAACCACCCTCTTCTTCTAGCCCATACCTTATTTTTCCTCAATGTCAATGTTCTTTTCTGGGCTATTGGCCTCATTCAATCTAGCCATTGGGTAAATTCTTTTGGCCATTGTTAGTTTTTTTGACTTTTGCTTATTAAAGTTTGGATTTTTAACTAAAATTCTGGATTTGTGAATGTTTGTTGACTGCATGCAGATGATAGATTTTGTACTGGAAAGTGATACCAGTGTTGTTAGTTCATTACTCTGCAAGTTATCCACTGGCACAAGAGCATGGATACAATGTTTGGAGATCAAGGATAGTGATTTTTCTAACATGGGTTTGGAGTATTAGGCTCACTCACAGCTACTTACGTCGCGAAAATTGGCAATGGGGTAGAGAGGACTGGAGGTTTACTGATATGGGGAAGCAGTATGGGAACAACTGGTGGTGGATTTCTTTCTTTGCAGTTTATCTATCCCAACAGGTGATTTTTTCTCTTTTGATACATTTGTTCTATTATTTGAAAGTATGGACAATTCAAGTAGTTAGGATCAGAAGGTTGACAAATCAACTATAATCAAGTTCTCTTTTTCTTCCCCAATTCGATGAGTAGTTAGTTCAGCCCCGACTTTGGATCTTTTGTATTATTTAGTGTAGTACTTTGTGTAACACTTTCTATAAATGTTACACGTATCATTTAGATAAAACTAAAACTCTATCAAGTGATTAGTGAACCTTAAGAGATAAGCGATATACAAAAGTGATACATAAGATCCATTGAAGTTCAGCTCTTATGAATGGATAGGAGAGATATATAGATCAAGATCAAAGTTTGATTTTAAAAGGATTCTTGCAGGTCTTTCTCATGGGAATATGCATTCCTATGTAGGCTGTCCACTCAGAGAACAAACAAATAAATATCAGGGACATTGTTGCAATGGCCCTATGCTTGTCTGCTATAGCTCTTGCATACTTTTCTGATACACAACTTCAAGACTTTGTAAGTAGAAATAACAAGCTAAAAGAGCTTGGAAAACCACTAATTCCCATCCTGGATAAAGGTCTGTGGCAATATTCCAGACACCCGAATTATTTTGGGGAGCAATTGTGGTGGTGGGGATTAGTCATCTTTGCATGGAACTTGGGACATTGCTGGACATGCATTGGGGCACTTGCCAATAGCCTGTGTTTAGCGTATATGACTGTGCTTGTGGAGAATCGAATGTTGAAACAAGAATTCCGAGCTGAAGCGTATACAATGTATCAGAAGAGGACATCAGTGTGGATACCTTGGTTCAGGACACCATTAAAAGGAAATCATTTTGCCATTGTGAATATGCACAATCATAGCTCAATTAGTGAGGTTTCTTGTGATGCATTTGATAACAAAAATAGCAGTTTTACACTGTTTCTTTCTGCTTTAGTCTTTGTTCTTGGCACTTCGCATTCTCAGCAAAATTATATATAACATTTGGCTGTCTTTGAAGAATGTTTGTCCTAAAGGCATGATTGCTCATAATAAAGGCAAGGCCATTGTGCTATACAAGTCAATATGTAGCTTATGAATCGTTATTCATGTGACTCTGTCCAGACTCCAGCATCTTTGGAAAACGTCAAACTTCTTAAGATGGATCTTTTAACAGATACATGCCAAACTATATTTGCTAGGACCATTCTCATATAAGACCGTTTCATATTCTCATATGTGAGACTTGTGTATGAATTTCAATTTAACTTATAAAATATAAAAAAAATTAGCGTATAAAGTATCAAAGATTAGCCTAATAAAGTATAAAAAATTAGTATATTAGCGTATGAAGTATCAAATATTAGCGTACAATGTATAAACAATTAGTGTATTAGCGTATAAAGTATAATTCACGTATCACGTCTCAGAGACGGTCTCATAAGAGTTTTTGCTTAAGCATTAGAATACTGGAAAGTATAGGAATGCAAACATGTTGGTATGTATTAGAGCATCAGAGAGATTGAGCAGCAAAGTTTTGATGTCCTGGATTCACCTACTGGAACTTCCTGCATAGCTTGGAAATCTTCAGTTGAATTACTACCAACAATCTGCTGTAGACATTTTCAACAAACTGAAAATAAGCTTGTCGCCATGATTTCTTGAAAGTAAGGATCACACAAACTGCAGAAAATCCAATCCCAAAACCAGGTCCTGTCCCTGCGTAGAACCATGAGACATCAGACTTTTTGCCTGCTTCATGTTCACGAATAGAACTTTCTCCCTCTAATGATTTATCTCCTGGACAAATGTTTGGAAGTGGTTTACCACAAAGGCCGATGTTACCTTCATAAACATCTGGGCTAGTTATCGTTTGGAGTTGATTCCCAGATGGTATTCGCCCTGATAAGCTATTAAAAGACAGGTTTAGATAGCTGAGAGAGGTTATTGTGGACAAGCTTTGAGGGATTGGACCAGAAAGTTGATTCGATGATAAATCAAGAGATTCAAGTTGTTTCAAGTCTCCAATTTTTTCTGGGATTTTTCCATTGAAGTGATTATTGGACAATGCCAAACTTTGCAACCCCACAAGGTCCATTAACTCTTGAGGAATCTCTCCAACTAAGTTATTTCCTGAAAGATCCATGGATCTAAGAAATGGAAGGTCTGATGAATACTCGAGTTCTCTCCCCTTCATGAAGTTTGAGAGTTTTTGAGGATGGCGAGCTAAATAAAAGGAAAATGGTATAATGTCCGAGTCAGTCGATACCATTGCACTCAAGTTGCCAAAACAGGTTGGAATGTCTCCTGCTAATTTGTTTTGAGCCAAGTTCAAAACTTGAAGATGTTGGAGATGGCAGAGGATGGAAATTTCACCGCTTAAGTTGTTTGATTGAAGTCGGAGAATTCTCAGATTTGTTAATCCATTGCCAATCCATGCAGGTATAATGCCCGTCAGTCCATTTTCACCAAGATCAAGAATTTCAAGATTTTTCAAATTCTGCATTGCCTGAGGAAGCTTCCCTTGAAACTTATTTGCACTCAAGAGCAGATATACAAGAGCTTCCATGCTTCCTAATGAACTTGGAACATAACCTGACAAACTATTATTTCTTAAATTTAGTGTCTTCAACTGCTGCAGATTCCCAAGGCATAAAGGGACTCTCCCTGTAAATTGATTGTTGGAGAGATCTATGTTGGACAAAGTCTGAATGCTGCATATATGATCAGGGATGCTTCCAGTTAATAAGTTGTCACTGAGATGAAGATATCGCAATATTAAAGGAACTTTTGTCTTCCCATCAAGCGGAGGGATATTTCCTGTCAGCAAGTTCATTGAAGCATCAAGTGCCATTGCATTCGGCGGAAATGAATTCAAGGATCCCTGGAATTTGTTGGAATACAAAATTATGACTCGATCAAATGTGCTGATTTCTTTGAACTTCGGTGGCTTTCCAGTTATGTCATTGTTGCTGAGATCCAAGTAATGGATCTGTGAATACACATTCTGAAACCAATCAGGGATGGCATCTGAGATGCTTCCATTAGACATGACTAATGTATTAACAGCATTTTGTGTTTTAAGCCATGCAGGGAATTGAGGCCCTATTTTGGTGGAAACCGTGTGAATGTGTTGGAGTTGAAAAGGAGGGATCCACACGGAACTTACATTCCAAGTGAGTAAGGTTGAAGAAACATCAAGAAATTTCAGTTCTGTGAGTTTATCAAAGTGAACTTCAGACAGCACACCATCGAATCGGTTGTTGGAAAGACGAATCCTTTGTAGCTTTGTGAGCTGCCCAAGACTAGTGGGAATAGTGCCAGAAAACTCATTAGAATGAAGGTGGAGTATATTAAGAGAAGATAGTTTCCCCAAGCAAAAGGGTAGTGAGCCTTGAAAATGATTCAAACTGAGATACAAATAAGTCAGATTACTCAAATTACACAGTGAAGTTGGAAATGAAGTTCTGAAGCTATTGGAAGAAAGATCAAGGAAAGCAAGAGAGGTGATCATCCCTGAAAAGGAATCAGGAATTGGACCATAGAAGTAATTATTTTCTAGATGAAGATTAACGAGTGAACTTATATTAGAAAACCAGAGAGGGATTTGCGAGTTAAAACCATTCCCACTGAGATCAAGGGAATTAAGAGAGGTGAAATTGATGTGTGAAATTGAAGGAACAGTTCTAAGATCACAGCCTACCAAAGTTAATGATAACAAAGAAGGAAGCATGTTAACTGCATGTAACCAATCCCCAGTATCCTCAAAGTGTATGCCAGACAAGTCTAAACTTTCTAGAGAAGAAAGCTTAGCTACCCACCAGAAATTTTTTGCAGTCAATATATAATCCAAGTCAGTAATCCAGCCTTGAGGAGATTCTCCAAGATTGAGGTACTTTAATTTTGTGAGATTTCCGAGATCATGGGGCACCGTTCCTTCAAAACCTGTGCTAGAGAGATCAAGATATCTCAAGTTTCTTAAGGATCCAAAAAATGCTGGAATTTGAACCCCTGAAAAATTGTTCATGCTCAAGTCCAAGTAATGCAAATGCTCCAGTTTGAGGAAAGAATCATTTATCTTACCTCCCAAGCATGTTCTGCTGTAACTGTCAGCATACATTGCATCGTAAAAGTACCTGGAAGGATCAAATGGGAACCGGTTACGAAGATCAAGCTTCACTACATTACCGGTGCGCTTGCTACAACCAACTCCTTCCCATGAACAACATTCTTCTCCAAACCACGATGACAAACGATTCGATTTATCTATTAGGCTCTCCCTAAGTTTGAGAAGAGCAGTTCTCTCAGTATCAATGCAGGATGTGTTTGAGTGCATTTTTCTGCAACAACTAAGTTGAATTTGCCCAGCCAAAAGAAACCAATAGAAAAGAAGTGAAGTTGCACAATGAATATATTCCATGGCTTGTGTTATGTTGGTGCAATAAATCTATGTATCTATCTAGGATTAATTTCTTTGCCTACATATAGTGTTGTCTTTGAGGGTCTATATGGAAGCCATAATTTGTATTATCATGCTTGACTTTTGCAATAACTGTTCCAAGTAAATGTGGATGTTAACTGCATAAACTTGAGTGACCATGTGGAGGAGACTAAGTCTGGAGTATGCAAATTTTCCATCACTTAAAGAGTGGGAACTGAGATTTTGATTACTGACTCATTCTCAGTTTGGTCTTTTCGATTCTTGTTAGGTAATTTGTGCTTCTCTTATGGTTTTGTTTGTTTCTTTGAGAAAGTTCTTCATAAGTGGATTTCATAGTATCATTTGGAAAACTTCAACTTGGATGAGCTTGTCATGTCAACATTACAAGCCTAAGTGGAATTGTACTGTTTTCATGAAATGCAAGTTATTGGACAGTTTTTTCTCCGTAGATAATGGTTAAGAAATATAAGTTGAATGAATTGACTTGGAGTATACTTTTGATGAATGCATATATTCAGATTTTGAATGATTGGAAGAAGACTTATTTTACTTGGAAAATCTTTTTTTTGGGTATAATTATGGTAAGTTAGAAAATGCATATTCAATATATTTTGCTTACATATATTCAGGGTGAAAACAAGAATTTATTTATATTTAATCCGCGAAAAGAATTTGTAAACTTGTAAGTATAAGAGACATCTAGGCTGGCAGCTGACGTAAAACCTTGTCAAAATCTATGACATGGATCGCATTAGAAATCGTGTAAAGCATAAAAGACATTTGATTTTTGCAGCTTGTTCAAGCTGTCAATGACTCCAGGGAGTGGAACCATTGAAGTAGTCATGATTAAGGTCTAGTTCATCAAGCTGAAAAATGTTGCAAAACATCAAATTGCCCAATTCATTTGTATGAAATTGTTGGTTTATGACATCAGTCTGAGAGCATAATGATAACATTTGTGCACAGAATTTCTAAGCTTGTCTGAAACATATCAATGGAATTTGAGTAATCTCTCCCTTCAACAGCCAAATTCAATTTTGCAGACCAAAAGAAGATGCAAAAGCATCAGCATCACACCATTAGTTAGAATTTGCTAGTGTGTTAAAAGAAAGTTTTGCTTTGTAGATTGCTTTCAGTAGACATTTTTTGAATAAACTCCTAGTTGCGTTTACTCCATTGACTTGAACAAGTTTGACTGGCTGTGAATTAGAAATTGGGTGGTCCTAACTGATTCTTTTTCAAAAGGATTGTCACCGTTTGATATCACAGTGAATTAGGGAACTGAATATTGGAGATGCCCTTGACTTGGTTTTTTGGCTTAAATTAACTCACATTTGCAGTTAGCAGATCTTATATGGTATGAAATAGGCTGGTAAATGAGCAAGCTACTAGCGAGTTGCTCGGTCAACTACTTCGACTCGAGCTCAGTCGAATCTATGAAATGTGTACAGGCATGAGATCAAAGATTGACATTATGTAACTTTCTGAAAAATGTCTTTTGCGTTACTTCAAATACAAATATTTCTTTAACTGTTCCCTGAAAACAAAAGCTAGAATAAGCAAACACTAGGCAGTTTGTAAAAAGACGAAATTATGAATTCTGTTGTTGCTTCATTGTCATTTACTTGTTTCAGCCTTTTCTAACACAACCCTTTTCTTTCCTCTACATGAAAAGTTCTTCCTTGAAAAAAGATTAAATGTTTTACTTGTCTATAAGTAGTGTTTAATCTTAAAAAGCTTGCAACATTTTGAGTATATTATTCTAGAGGATGAAGTATCTTAACTTTGATCAATGTTTCAAGAACTCAAAAAGAGATTCTGAGAATATATTGGAGACTATCTTAGCAAACTGCCCATTTATTTCATTCTCTGAACTTTCTGAGAGAAACATTTGATTGCCAAGAAAAGCATCCTACATACTTGCACATGTAAAGTATAACAGTGCTAATTTATTCATGTCCATTCTCCTTATTCTAGTTCATCATTACTAGCAAAACATACAGAAATAACTATACCTATATTAGTGCATTATGAACTTCAAGTTTCACCTTGTGAAATCCCAAAGTTCAATTCCTATACTTGAGAGTAATTAAATAGCCTATCCAAGAACATAATGCAGCTAACCATGTCTTCTTGAAAAATAGAATGCAGCAAACAACAATGAATCCAAAGCTAAATCCAGGTCCTAGACCAGCATAAAACCATAAGTACTCAAACTTCTTTTCACCATCAATGTCCAGCACATGTGCATCCCCATTAGATGATCTTTCATCAGGACAACTCTTCAAAAGTGGCGCTCCACAAAGTCCGCTGTTTCCTTCATAACTTGATTGATTTTTCAAGGTCTGGAGTTGATTCCCGGTTGGTATTCGTCCTGATAAGTTATTAAACGACAGGTTTAAGAAGCTGAGGCCATATATGGTGGATAAGCTTGTAGGAATCTGACCAGAAAATGCATTTCTTGACAAATCAAGGGATTCAAGTTGTTGCAAGTTTCCAATCTTTTCAGGAATCCTTCCCTGTAGATGATTTCCTGAGAGGTTGAGATTTTTCAATCCTTTCAGATCCATTAACTCTTCAGGTATCTCCCCTGAGAGGTTGTTGGCTGAAAGCTCTATTGATATGAGAAAAGGCAATGGTGTAGAATACTCATACTCCTTACCTTTCACGGACTCTCTTAGTGTCTCCTCGAAATAATATAAAACTCTCATGCCAATGTACATTTCTGGACTATCTGAAATCATGTCACTCAAGTTATTAATACAATGAGGGATGCTTCCAGATAAACTGTTTTTTGCTAAGTTCAACAGTCTGAGAGCTTTGAGTTGGCACAACTGCAATGGAATGCCTCCATAAAAGTTATTCGAGTGAAGTCTGAGAAAGACCAGACCTTTTACCTCTTCTCCTATCCATGCTGGGATGATGTCCTGAAATCCATTATCACCAAGATCAAGAAAGCGCAACAGTTTCAAGTTTCTCAAGGATGAAGGAACCTTTCCATCAAGCTTGTTCTGCTGCAAGTGCAAAGCATAGAGTCCTACAAGAAAACCCAAAGAATTTGGAATTTGACCATTGAGGCTATTATTAGATAGATCAAGCACTGCCAAGTTTTTGAGGTTGTCCAAGCAAGAAGGGATTCTTCCTGATAATTTGTTCCCTGATAGATCAATGAGTATGAGGCTCTGTATGTCACATAAATGCTGGGGAATGTCACCACTCAAGCGATTATCAGAAAGTATGAGATGATTCACTGACATATTCAAATTACTGTCAAACAGAGATAAAGGTCCTTCCAACAAATTTTTTGAAAGATCCAACAAATAAAGTTGCAGTGGAACTGACACTATTGGCCCCTCAAATTTGTTGGAATTCAGCTTTATCATTCTCAGATAGCCATGAGATTGTTCAAATGTTGGTAGTTTTCCCCTTATATTGTTGTTTGACAAATCTAAGTCATTGATTTGAGAATACACATTCTCAAACCAGACAGGAATGGTATCTGAAATGTTTGCATTTGACATGAATAGCCGTTTCACTCGCCTTTGAGTTTGCAGCCAGGGAGGAAACTGGGAACCAACATTTACTGATGCTAGTTCAATAGTTTGGAGCTGAAAAGGAGGAATCCATTGAGGGCTCACTCTGAAAAGCAATGAATTCTGAGAAACCGACAAATCTGTTAATTCAGTGAGCTTCTCAAAGTGGAGTTCTGATATCACACCAGCCAATGAATTATTGGAAATATCCAACTTTTGTAGATGTGAAAGTTGTCCAACACTTGATGGAAGACTCCCATTGAACTTATTGTTGCTAAGATCCAGCTCTCTCAGATTTGATAGTCCTCCAAGTTCAAATGGTATTGGACCAAAAAATGAGTTAAAGGAAACCTGGAGGACCTCCACATTCTTGCACTTCTCCAGCTGACTAGGTAAGTAACCATAAAAGCCATTGGATACAAAATAAAGCTCCTTCAAACTATTAAAGAGGCATCCAGATGAGACTGTAGGCAGCACCGAATCGAATCGGTTCAGTGACAAATCAAGCACTTGCAAACTGCAGAGGTTACTCAAGGAATCTGGAATTGGACCCTCGAGAGAATTTGCTTCCAAATTAAGGATGGCAAGCGAAGTCAGGTTCTCAAGGCAATCAGGGACTGTGCCTTGAAAAAAGTTGGAACTGAGATCCAAATGAACAAGAGTATTCAGCTTACAGAAAGAACTTGGCAGTGAAATTCTGAAGAAGTTTGAAGACAAATCAAGCACAGAGAGAGAAGGCAATCTCTCAAAATTTTCAGGAACCAAGCTGTCAAAGCTGTTATGATCAAGATAGAGTTTTTCAAGGCTGGTAACATTGAACAACCAGAGAGGGATGCTGGAGTTGAAATTGTTCCATTGAAGATTGAGTGAAGAAAGAGATGTGACATTAATGTACGAAATAGGTGGGAATGCATAGAGTCCACAACCTGCCAAGTTCAATAAGATTAAAGAAGGAAGCATGTTGATTGATTGTAACAAGTCATGAGCCTCTGAAAGTTCCACCCCAGAAAAGTCTAATGTTTTCAAAGAAGAAAGTTCTGCAACCCAACTGAGACTCTTTACATTCAGTCCATAATCCCCCACAAGGAAATGGAATGAATATGATACACTAGGGGCATAACCAATATGAAGATATTGCAAGCTTGAGAGATTTCCAAGGTTTTCAGGCACCTTTCCACCAAAACCAGCACTAGAAAGGTTCAGATATTCAAGATTTGTAAGGGAACCAAAAATGGCTGGAATCTGTGTACCTGAAAAGTTGTTCATGCTCAAATCTAGATATTGCAAATGTTCAAGATTGAGCAGCAATGGACTTAGCTCACCTCCCAAGCAATTCTGGCTGAAATTCGCGAAATAATTCTTGTCATCAAAGTATCTATCAGGATCAAATGAGACAGGATTGCTCAAATGAAGCTTTATAACATGGCCAGTTCTATTGTTGCAGCCAACTCCTTCCCAAGAACAACAATCATTACCATACCACGAAGATAGGCGATTTGCTTGATCACTCAAACCTTTCCTGAAATTAGAAAGAGCTTCCCTCTCACTTGCAATGCAACTAACATTGAAGTATTCTCTTCTACAGCAGCAGAAGTCTAGTTGGACAATCAAAAGAAAACCCAAAATCAGCATAATCATGACATGCTTAGAACATGCCATGTTGATTACAATGATGAAAATTGTTTTAGCTTTGAAGAATAATGTGTTTCCAGTAAAGAACTGGATCATCAGTGTTATAAACTTATGTAGAGAAAACCAAGAACAGAAAAGGACAGGAAAGATATAAAATTACCTATTTGGTTTGAAGAAGTTATCAGTTGAAGTTTTACTAATTCATTGACTTCAACAGTTGGATTCTTTTTCAAGTGTTGGCACTCTTTTGTCTGCTGCTCTATGTTGACCTTCATATTGGGCAAATCTTTTGACTTAATTTGCTTCTTTTTTTCATGTTCACATATTTCTTTGAAACTTACATGCAACTATGGAAGATTCTAACTCTTGAATAGATCATAACAGATGACCAAAGAATATATGCGAGATTGATCAATATAAAAGTCATGAGGAAAACTTCATTTTCATTGAAAATTTTTCCTTCTAAGAAAAAAAAATGAAGCTAACCCCAAATTTAAATAATTCATTGAGAAAATAAACAGTTCTTACAAAGGAATATAGATTGTCTACTCAAAAATTAATCTTCAGTATTTAAAGAGCCAATGCAAGGTATTAAAGGCAGCTTCCAAAATAAACAAACTAATTGAAGTTTCTAATAATTATAAGACTTAAATATATAAGGTAATTAATTATTTATAAATTCTAATTATAAAGGATTCTAATAAAAGGAAATTTGGACTTTGAAAGTAATCTTTTTTTTTAAAGTTTATTTTTTAACTAATGAGAAAGTAAAAACAAAAAAAATAATCTAAACTCAAATTGAGGGAAATGGAGGTAGGGAAAGGTTTTTGGATCTTTTGCATAATTTGGTGTATCATTCTCTATCAATGTGATACGTGTGTGTGGTACGCCGTTTTAATACCAAATTTAAAATTCTACTTCAAAGGATTAAAATATAGCACAAAGAAGTACGGTCGAATCCCACAGAGAACGGAGCACATTTTAATTCGGTTAATTCAACAAGGTGTCACAATTTTGTTTATCAAATCAAGATAATTAAATTTTTTTAATTCTTTAATTAAAACAAATAAACCAAAATTATCACAAATAAAATCTCAAGAAATTAAAGGTCTGGCACATAAGCAAACCACACTAATTACATAATCATTGATCATCGACTCAAAAATTAATTAATGTTCTTAAACCAACTAGTTATAGGTTACCGAGAATCAGCTCCGACGTAACCCAATTCCTTCTTAGTTCATTGATAATTAGCAAGAATCAGCTTAAACTAATTATTTCTCTAATTAAGACACAATTCGACCGGAATCAGCCAACACTAAATTTAATGTCCTAACAGCATTAAGAATTAAAGGAGCCCAATTTTAACAAATCACAATCAGAATTAGCAGTCATAATTTGTTAACCTATTGTTCTCGTCTACTCGACAATAGCTTTACCAGTAATCAATCCTATCCACTAAATACATATACTTAATGGGAGATTAATTGGCTTTATTCAAATTGAATGAATATGGCTAGTATTTAAGAAATTCAAATAATTATCCATATGCAAAAAGAACTTTTCAGAATTCTTGAAACATTAATCATACAAGCTCACTTAGGTTTTACAAAAAATTAACAATTAGTGCTTCATTACTAAATGCCAGATAACAATCTACTCACTAGACATTACCACGAAAACAAGTTTAAAACACATTATTGACATTATGAAAATAAACCAAAAAAGAAATAGAGTGAAGAAAGTTTATTCTACTATTGAAGTGGCATTCCGTTTGAGCAAGTGAGATCCCTCTGATTTTGAGGGAATGGATCTAAATCTGAATGTCTGCACTTTGACAAAATTGTTTAATTAACATCCACTTCACTGAATGCTTCAGAAGTACTAAAAGAATTTTAATCCCTTTTAAACTTAAATGAACTAAAACTAAAACAATCTATTTAACTAATTTAAATTAAAACTGCCAAATAAATTAAAAAGCTGAAATTAATCTCAAAACCTGAAAAGACGACAATAAAAAGAAAAAGAAAAGAAGAAATCTAAATTCTATTAAAACTGAAAAGAATTTTCAGAATTAAAATTTAATCTTTAAAGACAATATTTAATCAAGGAATAATGCAATTTTAACTCTAATGCAAACACAATTACCGGAAAATATTGACACAGACTACTCAGAATTAAATTTTAAACTAAACATAAAAATTGACCAAGACTAACAAGTCTTAACTATTAATTCATGCAATTAAAATCAAGACTGAACTACTGAGACTAAAACTAAACTAACTATTCACTAAAACTCTAATTAAATTCTGAGAATTAATAACAATACCGAAATTACACTCACACTTTACGCACCGATTCCAACGCAAGAAACTCAATTTTAATCATATGAGAATTCAACACATTCTACTCAAATATAAAAGACTAGAACTGGAACTAATTCCATGCGTGTGCACAAATATTCAATGCAATTAAAAACTTACCACTTGAATGCTGAAGGAAATCGTCCAACGAAATTGTTAGGGAATAAACGAATCTCACGTTGTATCTAATAGCCCAAAAGAATAGATAATAGTAACGAGAAAAATAAATAAGACAATGGACACAAAGATTTATATGGTTCGGTCAATGTGATCTACGTCCACGGCCGGAGGCGGTGCCAAAATTCACTATTATGTGGAGACAAATTTACAAAAGTGGAACACTAATTTTCACAAGGCTTTAGAAACAAAAGAGAACAAAGAGAAGGCAGAGGGAATTTAGAAAGCTTTGAATGCTTTCGTTTTGGGGTGCACTGAAACCTTCAGCATTTGCCTCTATTTATAGGCAAATGCTCAAGTGTGAATTGCTGCAAATTCCACGCGGCCGAATTCTCAACTTTCCAACTTTGCTGCAGTTTTAAATTTTGTCAACAAAAAACACACAAAAGGTTGGCCACATGTTTTTGGGTTGCGGGCCATTCTTACAAATCTCCACCTTGGTCTGTAACCCGAAAAATAATGATTTAATCAAAATATACTTCCGGCAAAGCCCCAATGGGCTGAATCACAAACTATGAACACCAATCAAGTCCAAACATTGCTTGAACTTGTATACTGGAAGAGCTTTGGTAAACATATCGGCAGGATTATCCTTGGTATTGATTTTCTGAACAAGGACCTTCTTCTCAGCAATGGTATCTCGAATGAAATGATATTTGATATCAATATGCTTCGTCCGCTCATGATACATCTGGTCTTTAGTCAAATGAATTGCACTTTGACTATCACAGTAAATGGTAGTAACCTCTTCTTGTAGAGTTAATTCACCGAATAAACCTTTCAACCACAAAGCTTCTTTAATAGCCTCAGTGACTGCCATATATTCTGCTTCAGTAGTGGATAAAGCCACTACATGTTGTAGAGTAGCTTTCCAGCTAATTGCACAACATCCAATGCAAAATACATAACCTGTAAGAGACCTGCGCTTATCAAGGTCACCGGCGTAGTCTGAATCTACAAAACCAACCAAAGTGTTATTGGTTCTACCGAACTCCAAACAAGAGTTTGAAGTACCCTTCAAGTATCTGAGTATCCATTTCACAGCCTGCCAATGTTCTTTGCCTGGATTTGCCATATACCTGCTAACAACACTAACTGCTTGTGAAATATCTGGACGAGTACAAACCATTGCATACATAATACTGCCAACGGCACTAGAATAAGGAACACGTGCCATATAACTTTCCTCTTCCTCTGATTTTGGTGATTGAACAGCAGATAGCCTAAAATGGCTAGCGAGAGGAGTACTGACTGGTTTGGCATCCAACATGCCAAATCTCTCCAAAACTTTCTTAAGGTAACCTTCTTGGGTCAGATATAATTTTCCAACTCCTCTATCTCGTCTTATCTCCATACCAAGAATCTTCTTAGCTGCTCCCAAGTCTTTCATTTCAAATTCACCATTCAATAAGGCCTTCAACTGGTGAATTTCTGCAAGATTCTTAGCCGCAATGAGCATGTCATCAACATATAACAAAAGATAAATGAATGAATTATCTTTTAACTTCCGGAAGTAAACACAACTATCATACATGCTCCTGGAGAAATCATGACCCAACATAAATGAATCAAACCTCTTATACCACTGTCTTGGAGATTGCTTCAATCCATACAAGGATTTCTTCAACAAACAAACATGGTCTTCCTTACCTTCAAATTCGAAGCCTTTAGGTTGTTTCATATAGATCTGTTCATCTAATTCACCATGTAAGAACGCTGTCTTAACATCAAGCTGTTCCAATTCCAAGTCAAACATGGCTACTAATGCAAGCAATACACGAATAGAGCTATGTTTTACAACAGGTGAGAAAACATCATTAAAATCAACACCTTGTACCTGACTATAGCCCTTTGCAACTAATCGTGCCTTATACCTTGCATCGTTAACACCTGAATTACCTTCTTTTCTTTTAAAGACCCATTTGCAACCAACAATTTTCTTTTCTTTCGGCGGCGTCACAAGATCCCAAGTACCATTTTTATATAGAGATTCCATTTCTTCATTCATGGCCACCACCCACTTATCTGAATTAGCACCTGAAATCGCCTCTGTGTATGTGGAAGGTTCTCCGTCTCCACCTGTTTCCTGTGCCGCTGATAAAGCATATACAACTAAATTTGCCAAATTTGCATACCTCTGTGGTGGTCGAATCTCTCGTCATGGTCTATCTCTGGCTATGAAATATTCTTCTTCTACTGGTTCATCTTCAACAAGATCTGGAGCTGGTTCATCACCTTGGTCCGTAGAAGATCTTTGAGAAGGATTGAAATTTATGATCTCGAACTCCACCTGTTTCTGTGTGCTATCTTCCTTTTCTAAATTACAAGGATTACAAGACTCTTTTCTAGGATTTAACATAAATGACTCATCAAAAGTAACATCTCTACTAATTACAAATTTAGCTGATTTGGAATCAGGACAAAATAATCTGTATCCTTTCACCTCTGAAGCATAACCGAGGAAAATACATTTTATAGCCCTAGGCTCTAACTTTCCCTCACTTACATGCATATATGCTGGACACCCAAATATTCTTAAATTTGAGTAATTACCAGGAGTACCTGACCACACTTCCTCTGGAGTCTTGAAATCAAGAGGAGCACACGAAACACGGTTGACAATATAACAAGCTGTAGAGATGGCTTCCGCCCAAAAGTCTGAAGTCAACCCAGCATTTGAGATCATACACCGAGCTCTTTCCAAAAGAGTCCGGTTCATACGCTCGGACACACCGTTCTGTTGAGGTGTCATTCTAACGGTATGATGTCGAGCAATTCCTTCATTTTTACAGAATTCATTGAATTCTGTTCCACAAAATTCCAAGCCATTATCTGTCCGCAACCGCTTAATGTGTTTTCCTGTCTGCTTTTCAATCAAAGCCTTCCATTGTTTAAATGTTAGGACAACATCACTTTTATTTTTCAAGAAATGCACCCAAACTTTTCTTGAAAAATCATCAATAAAAGTTAACATATACCTTGCACCACCTTTAGAAGGAACACGAGAAGGCCCCCAAAGATCAGAATGGATATAATCCAAAGTACCTTTTGTTTTATGGACTGCAGGTGAACTGAAACTAACTCTTTTCTGTTTCCCCAAAATACAATGTTCACAAAAGTCCATCTTACCAGTACTTTATCCACAAAGTAGGCCCCTGTTGCTTAACAACGTTAAGCCCTTCTCACTCAAGTGTCCCAAACGCATATGCCACAATTTGGTGATACCAGTATCTGATGATACGGAGACTGCTGCAGCACCTGAAACTGTAGATCCCTGCAAGATATACAAACTACCAGACTTGCAAGCTTTCATCAATACAAGAGCACCTCGTGAAATTTTTAAAACTCCACCTTCAGCCGAATACCTGTACCCGAGAGAATCAAAGGTACCTAACGAGATGAGATTTTTCTTCAAATCTGGAACATGTCTAACATTTGTGAGTGTTCTAACAATTCCATCATACATCTTTATCTGAATTGTTCCTCTACCAACAACTTTACATAGAGCATTATTCCCCATCAAAACAACCCCACCATCATATTTTTCATATGTAGAGAAATAATCCTTTTCAGGACTCATCTGGTAAGAACAACCAGAATCTAGAATCCACTCATCTTTAGACCTCACTTTATTTGTTGTTGCTACAAACAAAGTTCCATCATTCTCATCTGCAACTACACTGGCTTCGGCAGTGCTGCTGTTATTCTGCTGATTTTTATATTTTTCTTTATTTTTTAATTTGTAACAGTCAGCCTTAATTTGCCCCTTTTTCTTGCAATAATTACAAACTTTATTTTTATGTCTGGATTTAGACCTGCCGTTGGATCTACTATTATCAAAATTTCTGTTTTCAGGTCTCCCCCGTACCATTAATCCCTTTGCCTGACTTTCACTAGTCTCTCCCGTGATATCCCTATCAATCTGTTCTTTAGATTTTAAAGAAGATTTTACATGACTATATGAGACAGAATCTTTCCCATAAATCATGGTATCACGAAAATGTTTAAATGACTGTGGAAGAGAGCATAACAACAAAATGGCTTGATCCTCATCTTCCATCTTAACATCTACATTCTCCAAATCCAAAATAATGGAATCAAATTTATCAAGATGTGAGATAATAGATGTACCTTCAGTCATTTTTAACATGTACAACTTTTGCTTCAAATAAAGCCGATTCTCCACAGTCTTTTTCATATACATGGACTTTAACATGTCCCACATGCCTTTGGCTGTCTTTTCACCGGCAATTTCCTGCAAAACCTCGTTAGAGAGATTTAATATAATACCTGATCTAGCCTTTTTATCTAGATCCAAGAAACTTTGTGTCGACATTTCTGGTGGCTTTTTCTCTACTCCTTCAAGTGCTAACTCACACCCATCCTGAATTAGAATGGCTTCCATTCTGAGTTGCCATGTACCGAAGTTGATACTCCGGTCAAACCTTTCAATGGAATTCTTAGTTACTGTCATCGTGGCTAAAAGATCTAAAATGAGATATGGCTTTGATATCAATTTGTTAGGGAATAAACGAATCTCACGTTGTATCTAATAGCCCAAAAGAATAGATAATAGTAACGAGAAAAATAAATAAGACAATGGACACAAAGATTTACGTGGTTCGGTCAATGTGACCTACGTCCACGGCCGGAGGCGGTGCCAAAATTCACTATTATGTGGAGACAAATTTACAAAAGTGGAACACTAATTTTCACAAGGCTTTAGAAACAAAAGAGAACAAAGAGAAGGCAGAGGGAATTTAGAAAGCTTTGAATGCTTTCGTTTTGGGGTGCACTGAAACCTTCAGCATTTGCCTCTATTTATAGGCAAATGCTCAAGTGTGAATTGCTGCAAATTCCACGCGGCCGAATTCTCAACTTTCCAACTTTGCTGCAGTTTTAAATTTTGTCAACAAAAAACACACAAAAGGTTGGCCACATGTTTTTGGGTTGCGGGCCATTCTTACAGAAATTAACTGAAGAAGCAGGAACACAATTTGACTCATTAATGAAGGAATTAAATTATAGACACCATTAAGTCAATTCTCATTCAACTCCAAATCTTCTATGCAAAAACTTAAAACTTGAAATTAATTTCCAAATACTTACCGTGTAAAGAACTTATGAAATCAAGAATTCAAATTACTCTATAAATTAAAACGGGCATTTAAAGTAACATTCAAACAAAGAAATACTGGAATAAAAAATAAAAACTTCTTTATAAAATACAAAAAAACCTAAACTTAACTCTATATAAAACTACCTACGTATTCTTCCTAATACCTCCCTTTTATAGAGAGGGTTAAAAGAAAATTGATAAACTTAGGAAACCTATCTTTAAGCAAATTGCATACCACAATAAATCTTCCTACAATGATAAAGTTAAAGAGAAGGTATTAAAGGCAACTTCCAAAAAATAAGGAAACTAAATGAAGTTTCAAACGATTAAAAAACTTAAATATAAGGTAATTAATTATTTATAAATTCTACTTATAAGGATTCTAGTAAAAGAAGGCACGTTTTGTTGGTAGGAAATTTGGACATCCAAAGTAATTTTTTGGTTCAGTTTTTAACTTTTGGAAAAATAAAACAAATTTGACTCAAGTTGTGATTGAATTGAGGAAACAGAGTTAGAGAAACGATTGTACCTTTAGAGGTTTTAATGATATTCACACGGTATAAAATATATGTAGATTAATTAGTATTATGTTACGTGAAAATAATTTGATAGATTAAATTTTTTGAATTAGTTTTGATAATGCTTCTGATGAATCTATTGTTGAATTAAAAAAAATATTTGTGTAGTAATTATAGGTGAATTTTTTTTAAATGATTTAAGTGCAAATAATATTAAATCAATAAAAAAAAATCGTTCTGAAACTATGGTAATGTCTAGTCGGAATATGAATGATGAATAACTTTAAAACAATATGTGTGCAATAGTCTATATATGAAATTGGTAACTAGGACTTGTATAATTGTTCTTCATCAAAGCCATAAATAAAATCCATGCAGTTAACAAAATAAATTCTGAAGCAAATCCTAGCTTTGAAGAGGGCTTGGATCCAAAGAAGCAAAAGCAAGAATATCTGGATTTTTCTCAAAGATAACCATGTCTTCTTCCTTCATGGTCACCCATGCTTCAATACCATCACCTGATCTTGTATCCATTAATATTGCTCGATTTCCTATTCCATATACATCTGGACTTCCTCTGCTAATGCATGTCCAAATGGGCTTTCCCCATCCAAAATCAACGTCGTAAAGATTATTCTTACAAATGCTGCTGATTGTAAGAAATTCTGCATTATTCTTAGAGGACAATTCTCTCACATCTTTCAAAGTTTCCATCAGTTTTTCAATCCCGTTTTCACCTTTTATACCCTCAACAAAATCAGGGTTGATAGTAGCAATCGAATTCTTTATCTCATTCACCAACAATTGTAGCTCTGGATCAGGATTTCCCAGATATTTAGCAAAAGCTATCCAGAAGATATTACCAAAGGAATGAGGTGGTAAAGGTGGCGAACTTCTTGTCCTCAAATTCACTGGAATTGGTAAAATTGATTGCTTCTGAACGCCGTCACATTGTGCATTCAAAAGGGCTATGAAAGATTTCCATAGAAGTCCCATAACAGCAGCAACTGAACTTGGATTTGTAAAAGATGAGTTTGCTGCTTTGGTTTTAAGTTTAGCCAAGTTGGAGTGATCAAACATGAATCTTTTTGTGACATAGTTATGCATCTCCTTTGATTGAGTTTTCGCCCCGAGAGATGTCGAATCTTTGGATAAAGATGGATGAGGTAGAAATATAGAAGATGAAACAAAACTGGGATATGTTTGATCTGATGATGATGAAGATTCTCTTGCTGTAGCTGCCCAAGCTTTCATAAATGTCAATCTTGAGAGGGCATCAACAACTTTATGAGATGTATAGACACCAATAGAAATTCCACCACAGTCGAAAATGTTTGTTTGAATCATGACAGGATAAGTTTTTGACAACAGTTCCACAGAACTAGGGTGAACTGGTAGCAGCAGATTTATTGACTTATTATCTGCAGGTTGCTGAAGAAAACGTTGGAGATGAACATTTGCTGTGGCTTCAACATAGTAAACTCCAGCATCATTGCACTCAATGTACATGTTATCTTTAATCTTTCCAGCAAGGGGATAAAATCGTTCTAAAGTTTTTGAGAGTGATTTCTTTAGGCGTTGCCTTCTCTCTAAAATGATATCAGACATGGTCGGTTTGTTGCTAATTTGTGTATTTGGGTAGAAATAAACAATTGGAGTGGCATACATGTGAGGATTAAGCTGATCAAATATTGAAAGGGAATAGAATTTCAAGTGATCTGGGGTTGGAGATGCAGGTTTGATTTCTTCCTTGGAAATGATTTTAATGTCAATATCCAAAGTTTGTCCACTGATGCTTGAGCTACTTCTGCACAGACTAGAATTGCTCAGGGTTACATTTATGATAACAAAAATATTAAAGAATGGGTAAATAATCTCAATGATCTCTCAAATTCAAGGTAAGTATTCTTTTGATTTTCGATTTTGAAAAAGTTACATTTTCGTCCATCAATTTGGATTTTATCATTAAAATGGTTCTCAACTCATATTTGGTCCATATAATAAGTAACATCATTTGTCCGGTGATACTATTCATACGGTTACTAATTGCCAAATTGATAAAAAATGAGTTAAGAATGATTTATGTTACAAAGTTTAATTTGATGGATCAAAATAAAACTTTTTTCAATATTTACGATAAAAAATACTTACTCTCGAATAGAAGGATTATTGGGTCATTCACCCTTAAAGAATCTTACATAAATATTTAAGAATCTTAATTGAAATTACCACATAAGAAAATCAAGCATTAACTTGAACATGTTTAGTTACGAAAAGGGCTTATTTAGATTTCCAACTAACTTCACCCAAATCACCTACCAAACACAAATGAACATTACTTACTTATATAGTTACAATTTTCCATTTAAAGTTTCAGATTTCTATCTTAAAAGCTTTTCCCTCTCTTCTCAAATTGACCGTGCCAACTTAACATATTCATGAATTCTAAGAATAAATAAAGATATACTATAGCTTTTTAACAGGTATTGATTACTCTTATTGTGACATTTATTGTCACTAATCCTCGCACATAGATAGGAAACAATATTGTCAAAATAACTTATCAATGAAAAGTGCTAACATGCCTGATATAAAGTATATATTGACTTATAATGTCATCACTAAACATTTGACATAGTTTGCCATTAATAATCCTCGCTTGTACTACTATTAAGTGACGAGAACCAATGTCGTCAAAGTACCTTGTGAATGAAAGTATTAACATGCACAAAGTATAGATATGTATTATAAGTACTTATAATGTCGTCACAAAATATTTTATTCTTATGTGAATTAAAATTTTAGGTAAAAGTATATTGGTCACGGGCAGATGTAGGGAGTTGGTAAAATTTTAAAAACCATATTTTTTTTTTCTATAAAAAATTTAAAAAGTTTCTATTAACTCCATAAAAAAGTTAACATTAATTTTGATTCCAAACTAAAAATATAACTTTTATTATTAATGTTTTACTTTCGCCCCTTCAAACTCCAGTCACCGAATCTGCCACTGTTGAATGGCCTCAAGTTTTTGTCAATTAAGCATCATAGAAGAAACAAAAAATAATTTTCAATTTGCGAGTGTGTAAGAAATATCTAAAAGAGAGATCATGATCTCAAGCAACTGCATGCACACAAACCTTGAATGGAAAGCAATGCCTGAAATTAGAGGGAAATAGGCAGAGCCACCATGATTAATCTGCTTGCTGATCAGTCTCAACACATGATCATGAGCATGCCCTTTTGATGGACAGTAAGTCCCAAAGAAGCCATTTGAAATAATGTTTGTTCCTCTGAGCGTGTGCATCGATGAGAAGACATGTCGTTTTGATGCAAGAACTGAACCCCCTCTTCGTCTAAGAAACGCTATTCTGGCAATGGAGCAACTCATGATGTGATTGAGATTGATTAAAACTTTGTGAATTAATGAGAAAGAAACGATTTTCAGAGAGCAAATTTATTTTTGTTGTTGTTCTTATATATATAAGCAAAGTGTGGCCATCTACCTAAACTCCGTTTCATACTAAATAAAATATTGTTTTAGAGATTTTCACATTTATTAAGAAACCTTTAATTTAGGTAATTTATTTTGTAAAAGAAAATAAAATCTAGAGCCACATTTATTTATTTATGGTCAGAGAGAATATATGTATACAAGTGAAGAGGAGTATTAATTATTGGATTGAGTTGGATTTTCTTTACTTGATTTCTCCCTTAATTTTTTACCTTATTTGTTAGGATAAGGGTAAAATGATTTCAATGGTCATTTCATTTGGGGTTAAAATTAAATATTGTTTCTGTCTCGATCGATTTTGAAAATTTTTGCCCCTTTTGGATCTATTTTATTATGTATCCAATGAATGATTACAAGTTTTGGCCACCTTTTTAACTAGTACGTATAGTAAAATTGTTACATTTGGTGGCAAGTTTGAAACAAAAAAATTTAGTCAATATGGTTAAATTTTCAATCAATATGGTAAGTTTTTATGAGATTTGAAAAAGTTAATCTGTATATGAGAAAAAGGAAGTTACAGCTAGCCTCATGTAAACTGAAAAGTGATTAAAATCACGATTTCAACAACTATTAATTACCCATTGTATATATAAAACGCATTTCATATATGAACCATTTCATAAGTTTTTGTGTTGAAAAGTAATTTTTGGCTATATAATTAGCTCTTTTATACTTTTGGAGTTACATTGAAAGACATATTTGGTGTATTATCACTTAGAAATTCCTTACTCTAATTATGTCATGGGTCCGTGAACTGGTTATTGTTGTTAAATTTAATAATATAAATTACAATAAGATAATATTAAACTATTAATGTTTATTTATTAACTTCTTGCTATTATATTTCGATTTTGCATAGTAAAATTACTATAAAATTAAAATATAATTTAGAATACGCTTTGATTTCTATGTTAAGTTATTTAGAGACTTTAATTTTTATAATAGTAGTAAACTATATATAATAAAAACTATAATAGTTATATATTACATTCATAGAACATTAAAACATGTTATTGTTTTATCATACTTGTATCTCAAAAATTGTAATATATTATTAACATTGTTGAAATTACATTTATAGAATATGTATACTGTTAATTATCAAATTTGAATAACAAATAGCTTAACTCTTAAAATAAAATTAAAGTATATTACAAATAATAATAATATTATTATAAATATTTAAACCGGATAACTGATCTGTACTAGCCGGTTATCTGATTTAATCGGGGGAAATAATATTCCAACCGGTAATCGAACCGACTAACTGGTAATAATCGATTAATTAGAACAAATAAAATCGAATAACCGATAAATTAAAATCGCTTAATTGACGGTTCAGACCGATTACCGGTTTTCCGATTTTTGTGCACACCCCTAAACATCGACACAATCCATGGTGCAGGTAATACAAAACTTGATACAATTAGAGTTGAAGTGGACTAGTATTTATAGAGGCGAAAGAGAGAAGATGAGGATTTTTCTCAAAGATAGCCATATCTTCTTCCTTTATGGTAACCCATGCTTCAATCCCATCACCTGATCATGTGTCCATTAGAGTTACATGATTTCCATGTCCATGCATATTTGTACTTCGACTGCCAATGCATGACCATATCGGCTTACCCCATCCAAAGTCTGCCTCATAAAGACCATTTTTACAAATACTTGAGATTGAAAAAGGGATCAAATTAATGGTGGAGGACAATTCCAGCAACTCTTTGCCCGGTTCCAACAACTTGACAATCCTATCTTCACCTTTAATACTTTCAACATAATTATTGTTCACAGTAGCAATCGCATTGTTTATGTCATTCACCAATAAATGAAGCTCTAAGTTACAATCTTCTTGATATTTGGCAAGAGCTACCCGGAAGATATTGCCAAATGAGTTTGGTGGCAAAGGCGGGTTAATTCTTGTCCTCAGATTCACTGGAGCTATCAAAATGAACTGTTTTCTAATCCCAGATCTTGTCACCTTGGATGCAGTTGTGAAAGATTTCCATAGAAGCCCCATAACAACCATGACTGAACTTTTCAGAAAAGATGAAGTTGCATCTTTGATTGTAAGTGCAGTTAATGCCGAACGATGAAACACAAATCTCTTTGTGACATAGTTGTCCTCTTCCTTTTGGTGACTAAGTGCTATGGGTAATGATTCTTTAGAAAAAATGGATCAGGAGGGAATATAGAAGACGAAATGAAATTGGGATGAACTTGTTCCGATGATTCACGTGCTGTAGCTGCCCATGCTTTCATAAATATCAACCGCGATAGAGCATCAACATATTTGTAGGAACAGTGAACTCCAGTGGCAATCCCGCCACAGTCAAAGATGTTTACTTGAATCATGACCTGATAAGTTTTAGACAACAATTCGACAGAATCAGGATGGTAAGGAAGTAACCGAATGATGAACTGATTTTCAGGCTGTTTAAGACAATCTAAGAGTTGAATATTAACTCGGGATTCAACATAGTACACTCCATCATCGTTACACTCGATTCCCATGTTATTTCCATTAATCTTTCCCGGCAAGAGGATAAAAGGGTACTAAAGTTTTCGACAGTGATCAATGTTTCAGTAATTGCCTTCTTTTGGAAATGACATTTGGATTAACAACATTGTTGTTGTTGTTGTTTGCGTAGAAAAAGACGAATGGAAGTGCGTACGTGTGAGAAGTTAGCTGATCTAAAATAGAAAAACTATGGAATCTCAAGTGTTACTCCAGTGAACTCTAAAGAAAATATCGAACAGGGATTGATCACTGGCCACCACTGGGGGATTAATAATTGGTAAATTAATGTATAAATTTGAAACTAGATCGAGCTATATATGTATTTAAGAAAATGATGGGGAAGAAAAACATACCTTGAAGAAGCAATTTCTGGAAGTGAACTCGTTAAATATGCATGTTCCTTTAGTGAGCAATCCCACTGAAACAGTGCCGGTTTGGACATGGAAGTTCCTAAGCAGCCATTGAAGATATATATATGCTCCTCTTAGGCGCCGGTGTGAGGATGAGTATAGTCTGTATAGATGTCGTTTTGATGTATCCAGTGATGAACACTTTCCAGTGTGAAACACCATTCTGGAAATGCACCATCTGATCATGATGCGATTAAACTATAGAAAGATTATGATCAAAGTTATATATGCAATCTCTACTCGGTGCTTTGCTTGTGGATTTTGATATTATAAAGGAAAAAATATTGATGATCTATATATAGCATTTACTAGAAATTAATCCACTACTAACTGTGACCAATAAAGACGACTGGCTGGGTGCATGAAATTAGAAAAAACACACAAATATGGGCTCAGATACTCTATTCAATAGATAAGACATAATAATTTTAAACAAAAGATCACATCTAACCATGTATGTTTGGGGGAATCAATCTTCCTATATTAATTAAACTTGTTTAGTTTAACCGAAGCGAATTAAAGAAGGGTTTTATACCTTATTCCATTGGTTTTAACTTTTTTTTCTTTTTTAAGATGTGAAATAGAAGGGTAAATGCATCCAATAGTTTCTACTATGAAGGGTAAGTATCATTTTAGTCGCTATTAATACTGAAAATGGTTCACATCAACTTGTTTTGACCAATCAATTTAGATTTTATCATACAAATAGTTTTCAATTCAATTTCTATTTATTTGACTAGTAACTTCGTTACTAATGTTTAGCGTTACTTGTCAAATAAACAAAAAGCAAGTTGATGATCATATCTGCGACAAAATCTTAATCGAGGAATCAAAATGTTTTTTTTTAATATCAGAAATCAAAATGGCACTTACTCTAATTAGAGGGATCTTTGTGATGATTTATCCAAAAACGTCTATATTGCACGATATGTCATAATAGATCTCAAATTTCTACCATTTCTCAAGAGGGGATGACTGACTATTTATAACAAAAAAGAGTTTCACCCAATGCCGAGTCAAATTTGTCAGGAAAGTTTTTGTTTCTAAGACTATTGATTGCTTTGTTGGAAGTAAATACGTAGGGAACAAATTAAATAGCACTTATCAAAAGGAAAAAAAAATTAATTAAAATTAGTTTGGGCATATATATAGAGAGCTTTCTTCCATGTTTCCCTTTTCCCATATTGGTATCACGTAGGAAATGAAGATCATATAAATCATAGCTATTCATTAATGGTGTTTTAAAATTTCATTTCCAAAGCAATTATATTTCTGTCAAATTTGTTTTGTATGTTTTTAAATGGAATAAAAATAAAAGGAATCCACCATATATAGTTTCTTTACTCTTAATAGCATTTCTCTATTAGACATGGTTATCTGGGGGTTTGGGTTCCAGAACTGGAATCGAGGCCCCCACCAAATCGGAACTGTACGTAGCAAAACCGTCTATTGATCGGTTACAGTTCATGATTTTTTGGAACCGGAACTAGAACCGGAAATTTTTTTTATTTTTATTTTTATAATTCTATAAATATTTTTATACCTCTTAATTTTCATCACATAATTCTTTTTCTAATATTATTTCTTAGTTTTCTAATCTTTATATTGTAAGTTTTAGCGTTTATAGTTTATAGTTTAGGGTTTAGGGTATTAACTTTTTTAATTAATTATTCTAATTATATTATTATATTACACTAATATACTATTTGAATTATAATTAATTGTTAAATCATTCTTTTAATACTCTTATCATGTATATATTTTTCTTTCTCACTTATCTAATCATTCATAATTCTATTTTTCTAAAACCTTCATATATTAGTTCAATTTCAACTATTAATCCAATTATATTATATATCAACTTAATTTTCTAATTTATATTATCCTAATTCTATTATTATGTTATGCAAATATACTATTTGAATTCCAATTAATAGTTCAATCATTCTCTCAATACTTTTATTCTTTCTATATCATTCTTTCTCACTTATCTAATCTTCATAATTCTATTATTCTAAAAAATCCATATATTAGTTTAATTTTAACTACTATTCTAATTATGTTATTATATTATACTAGTTGAATTCTAATTAATAATTCAAATATTCATTTATTTTTCAATATTTTTATTATTTTTATATCTTTGAATCTCACTTATCTAATTCTTCCTAGTTCTATTATCTAAAAACTATATATTAATTAAGTTCAATTGTAACTATGATTATTGTAATTATATTATCATGCTGAATTATTTGAGTTTTAATTAATAGTTTAATCATTATTTCAATATAAATCAAATTTAAAAGTGGAATTAAAATTGAAATCCAAAACTAAAAATCGAAATTGGAACAAAATCGCAACCGAGACAGAATCAAATCAAAATCAGGACGAAACCGGAACCGACGGTTCTGAAACCGTGGCCATGTCTATTCTCTATTACCATTAAAAGATAGATGTAAAAAACAAAAACATGCAATTGATCAATAATAATTCAAAGAAGGGTCCTTCTCTAATGAAAGTTTCATATATGAGACTTTGCGTATGAATTTTACTTCAATGTATAACGTATAAAAAAATAGCGTATAAAATATTAAAAATTAGCACATAAAATATCAAATATTAGCGTATAACGTATAAAAAATTAACGTGTTAATGTATAAAATTATGTGTATTAACGTATAAAATATAATTCACATATGATGTATCATATATATATATATATATATATATATATAAAATACGGTGTCACAAGATTTTTTACGTTCAAAGAATGATAGTCACCCCAAATATCCATTTTCGTTACCCCGGCCATCCTAAAAATCCTTGCAGAAAATTCTTGAAATTGCATTCAACAACAACAATATACAACAAATTTTCAGGCATAAAGAAAGCGACGGCTTTTTCGAATCCAATCAACATGTAATGACGGAAATATATAAACCCAGATGCATGCATTAGCATAATCAGATAAGGAGCAAAAGCTAGTCCAACGTTATTTTCTTTGCGATTGCATCCATCGCCATTTGTACACAACACAGCAACTCTTGGACAGGATAATAGTTTAACGTTGTATGCCAATAATTCCATGTGAAAAATGACAACGATTAACAATGAGTTCTTCCATTCCAAAGAATTTATGCGACACTTGCACCAAGTCAAAGTGCAAAGGAAACATTAATTAGATCGGCTATTCTCCTCATTCCATTGTGAACAATCCCAAATTCATGATCTTGATCAACTTGCATGTTGTACCTTTATATTTGCCTCAACTATCGTACTAGGTCGCATTTGTTTCTTTTTGTTGAAAACCCATGTACATAGGACTGTTTGATGTCGAATATTCGTGAGTTTGGGGTGCAATAATTAATCCAATTAATACTCAATTGCCGAAGTAAATACACACTTGTTTAGTTAAAATTCATTAATTATTATCACTATCAGTTTGATTATTACTTTATTAGTAGATCACAATAGGGTTTTTGAGAAAATTTATAAAACACAAAAACTCATGTGAAATCCGTTCATATGTAATACGTAGTTCATATATGAAAACGGACAATTAATTGAAGTTGAAATCGTGATGCTAATATCATGATGCCACTTGTATTTCTAATTTTCTGTCGTCTGTATCACGAGTCGAATTGCGATTAACTCACAGTTTCTATTTCTATTTTCCTACCACTTGTATTGTGCATAGAAATTGTGATTAACTTGCCAATGCATGTATAAATAAGCTTCATAGGAGACCAGGTATTTATAAAATATTTAGGATACTAAAATTTGGAAATAGATTGTTAAAAAAGAACACATGATCAACATAGTGGTGGTGGAGGGGAGAGAAAGAGATTGAATTGTCTGTTTAAAATTATGCTATCTAGATAGCATAATTTTAAACCTTTGCATTTTGGCTTTGGGTCCCAATCACCACATGTATTCTAATGGTAAAGTACAGAATGTTTGAATGTTTGAACTTGGACAATTATATATCTATTCTTTATATTGAAAAAAGAAAAACAGAGCAGAATGTTTGAACTTGGAAACATTAGTGTTCTAATGGTAAAGTACTATCTATATATACATACACACCTAAACAAATGACATAGCTTATAATACACTTTAAGGGAAAATGTGTTTGAACAAATGTTAAGAATAAAAATTCTAAGTTTTTATTTTTTAAGACCATTCACTTCCTTTTTACGAATGCTCTCTAAATGCTCTCTAGTTTACTATTCATCACCACCACTTAACGGTATTATAACGGATATATCACAACCACAACATCCACGCTTACCACCGTTTACCACCCATTCGCATCGCCGGAAAAATCACCTTTAACACCATTGACTATCACCATTTATATTGCATATTATCTCCTATCCTAAACAGCCGCGTATGGCGGCTCCACCGGCTAACGCTGATGGAAACCCTAATAGTGCATCCTTCAAAGATGCACTCACCTCTGCAATTCCAAAAATTGCCACCGTGACTCCAAACAGAAATAGCCTAGTTTCCACGCTCTTCTCAGAATAAATCCGTAGCCAAAGTATGCTAGGCGTATTCAAGGGTGAACCTGCAATTTTCCTACCTCCGGATGTGGAAGAACAGATTGCTGAGCCTTTCAAATTCACTGTAGTGGGTAAATTCACTTGGGGTCGGCCTCCTATGGTGGTAATCAGGAAGGAAATACTGGCCGCTGGATTCAAAGGCCCATGCTTCTCTGGTCTACTGGATGCAAATCACATTCTTTTTAGATTCGAATTAGAGGAAGATTTTCAAAGGATGTGGCTCAAAGGATCGTGGTCCTTCCAAGGATTCCAAGCTCGCATCTTTAAATGGAGCACAGATTTCAATCCAGAAGTGGAATCTCCAATCGTTCCTGTGTGGATTAACTTCCCCATGCTGCCGGTTCATTGCTTCAACAAAAAAACTTTGTTTTCGCTCGCAAGTGCTGTAGGAAGCCCGTTGAAAACTGATGCGGCTACTGCCTCTACTTTAAATGTCATAAGACCAAGCGTGGCGCGTGTTTGTGTTGAGGTGAATCTATTACAAAGCATTCCAAATAGAATTTGGATTGACAAAGGCAACAAAGGTTTCTGGCAGCCGATCCAAGTGGAAGAAGTTCCCCAGTACTGTACTTCTTGCCATACACTGGGACATTCCTGCAAAGGCCAAGAAAAAAGTGCAAGCGGCCCAGTGGATTTGGAAAAATCTCAGAAGCAAGTATGGAAGGAGAAGCAAAAGTCTACAAATCCGGCAGATATTACATCAGTTCAGCTTACACACATTGAGCCCACTCAAGCAAAAGAAAAAGAAGCAAAAGGAAAAGAAGTCGAAATCCAAATATCCCAAACTCTAAATCAAAACCTAAACAAATCAGAAGGTCTTCCCCCACACAAAGAGATCAATATCACGAATTGTGAAGAAAAGGAAGACAGAGGTGAATTACACATCATAACAGAGGCACACAAACTCAAGCCCACAAAGTCACAATATCAAGCCGAATCTAGCAAAGCCAAGCAACAACAGCCACAATCAGTCACAGAAAATATTCTCAATCAGGAGAACACTTCAACTCAAAATGTTATTCTTCTGTGTAATGAAAATATTCACTCTTCCAACTGTTTATGCATTACCCGTTCACTTTCAGATTCTCAAATGCAAAGCATTGAGGAGGCAGATCAACTACAAGAAAAGATATTCGAGGATCAGCAACTGGAAACAGTTAGTACACACAGATGACAGGAACCTCAACAATTATAGAAAATATGCCCTCAGCAACTAACAAAGGTATAAGAGCTAAATTTGGGTCTACTCGTGTTCTTAGAGATAAATCTAAAAATCCTGTCAACTATGCTGAAAAATCTGATAATGAATAATAGCATGTTATTTTGGAATATAAGAAGTGCTACAAAATCCACTAATTTCAAGAGACTAAAAAGCATAATAAAAAACAACAAAGTAGAAGTAGTAGCTTTATGTGAACCTTTAGCCTCTTTTAACATGTTAAAGAAAACAATGATTAAGTTGAATTTCGATTATTGTTTGTCGAATAGAAATAGTTCTATTTGGCTTCTTTACAATGCACCTATCTCATGTAATTGTATACTTGAAACTGACCAGCACCTAACTGTACACATGACCCATCCTGCTTTCCCTCTTCCGATAGTTCTGTCTACAGTACACGCTAGTTGCACTGAAAACACTAGAACTGAATTATGGCAATCCCTTTCACAACTAAATCCACAAAGCTCCCCTTGGTGGATTTGGGGAGATTTCAATTGCACACTTAGAGAACATGAAAAAAGAGGTGGTCGAAAATTCAAATCAGAGGACACTAGAGAACTCATAAAATTTACAAATGAAGAAGGACTTGAAGACATAGATTTCATAGGTCCTCAGTTCACTTGGTGCAACAATAGAAGAGGCAAACATAGAATTTGGAAAAGGCTAGATAGAATACTTGTAAACAATAAAAACATAGATATGGGCTATAGATTTATTATTAAGCATCTCACTAGAGACCCATCCGATCACGCCCCCCTTTTGTTGAATTTCTCTAAGATGGTTAAGCCTAAAACTGGTTTCAAATTCCAAAATTTTTGGACAAAGCACTCAGGCTTTCTAGATATAATCAAAGATGCTTGGTCAATTGATGTTGAAGGCAACCCTATCAGAAAATTTGTTTTAAAACTTCAACATGTCAAAACAGTCCTCAAAAACTGGAACAAACAGAATTTTGGAAATATTTTTTCAGCACTTAGAGAAGCAGAAGAACACCTCCTTGACCTGGAAAAACGAGACGAAACCACAGAAAATGAGGTCACTATGGAAGATCTAAACCTTGCAAGAGCCAAGCTTAGAAGAGTTACAAAAAATGTAGAACTTTTCTGGGAGCAAAAAGCCAATATAAAATGGATTAAAGAAGGGGATAGAAACACAAAGACCTTTCACTCGGTAGTTAATCAGAGGAAAAGAAGAGCACATATTCACTATATTCAAAATGAAGAAGGCCAAATTTTTGAAAATGAAGAAGATATAGGTAAAGAGGCAGTTAAACATTTTGAAGCGGTGTTTACTAAGGTCCCGACCAAACCCATGCCCCAGCCTAACCATATTCCTAAACTAATCTTCGATGATGACAATGTCATCTTGGAAAGACTACCCAATCTAGAAGAGATTAAGGAGTGTGTTTTTTCCATGGATGTTAATAGTGCCCCTGGTCCAGACGGTTTTAATGCAAATTTTTTTACAACAACATGGGAAATCATTAAAGATGACATGCTTGCAGCCATCCTCCATTTTTTCAATGGAGGAACACTACCTCATGCAATTACTGCCACGTCCATTATTTTGATCCCAAAGTCTACATGTCCAAAATTTTTTTCACATTTTAGGCCCATAAGCTTATGTAATTTTTTTAATAAACTCATCTCCAAGCTTCTTGCCACTAGAATTGCTTGTCTACTCCCAAGAATAATTTCTGACAAACAAACTAGTTATGTTAAAGGAAGGCAATTAATTGATAATTTTCTTTTAGCCAGTGAATTAGTGCAATGTCTCCCAAAGAAAAGTAAGTTAGGCAATGTAATCTTAAAATTAGACATGGAAAAAGCCTATGATAGAGTAGATTGGATTTTTTTACTTCATATGTTTAGAAATTTTGGCTTTAGTGAAATAATAATTGATATGGTTTGGCGTCTCATTTCAAACGTCAAATTTTCAGTTCTAGTAAATGGTTCGCCATTTAGTTTCTTTAGTTCATCAAGAGGCATTCGTCAAGGCGATCCCTTATCACCATATTTGTTTATAATAGGGGCAGAATACATTTCAAGAGCTCTAAATCTTGCCCAAGGACCCTCTTTTCATTTTCCGAAAAACTGTCCCAAAATCACACATCTCGCGTATGCGGATGACTTAATCATCTTTTCGGCAGCACACACTACCTCACTAAAAAATAACATGAATGTGCTTAAACAGTATGAGGAAATTTCAGGGCAAAAAGTAAATACTCTCAAAAGCTCTTTCCTCATTCATCATTCATGTGATAGAGCAAAAAAGCACATCATTAGTAAAATCACAAAGTTTAAGCATGAGGCCTTTCCTGTTAAATATCTAGGTTTGCCACTATATTATGGAAAAAATAAAACTGCATATTACGAACCTTTAGTCCAGAAAATCCACCTTAAAATTAGCACATGGTGCAACAAATTTTTATCAAGCGGTGGGTGAATTACTTTGATTAAATCAGTCCTATCAGCAATACCCACACAATTCCTTTTAGGATCAAATCCCTCAAGGAAAATTCTGGACAAAATAGAATCAATATTTGCTAATTTCCTTTGGGGAACAAGCAATGAAAAGTCAAAATATCATTGGATCAAGTGGAGCAAACTTTGTATTCCACAACAAGAAGGAGGTTTAGACTTTAGATCTCTACATGACATACAGAAAACTTGCTCGGCCAAACTATGGTGGAAATTTAGGGAACAAAAATCTTTGTGGGCTCAATATCTAGCTGGGAAACATGGATTTCCAAGCCAGATCCTTCAAAGACTTTCTGGCAATAATCACACGCGCACATGGTCTAAAATGCTATCTATTGCACCAGAAATAGAACCACTTATTCATACAGAATGGCAGTCACAAAGAGAAGCAGAAATATTTTGGAAAATGTCTAATACAGGTATGTTCACTTTCAAATCTGCCTTTAATGTATTATCTCAGTCCAATAATACCGTTTGGGCTTTTGCTAAATTTATATGGGACCCTTTTATTCCACAAAAAATCTCATTCTTCATGCTCAAACTCTTAAAAGCTCAAGTCCCTATAGGACCGTTACTTCACAGATTTCACATTCATGGGCCTTTTAAATGTGTTATTTGTCCATATGGTGAGGACTCAGTAAATCATAATTTTTTCAAATGCATCATGATTTCAGCATTATGGAAAACATTTGGTAGCGAAATAGGCATTATATTTCCCCCTAATTCCCTATCCTTAAGTTTCTATCTTAATCATTGGTGGTGTCATAAAGGAAAAAATGAAATCAGCAACTTCATTATCAAAATTTCACCTTCCATCATATGTTGGCAAATTTGGAAAATCAGAAATAAAATCATATATGAGGAAGATTCATGGAACTATGAGTCAATAAAAAATAACATCTTCAATGAAATAAAAATTAGTTTAGAAGCTGCATTCCCAGAGTTTAAATGCATAAACTTTCCATGGAATCATTTCTGGAATTCTGTTCTGCATCCAGAAAAAAAGATCTTGATTAGTTACATTAAATGGCATCCACCTGAGGAAGATCATTACATTCTGAACATTCATGGTTTACTCAATCAAAACACAGGCCAAGGAGGTGGAATTTTAAGAGACAGTAAGTGCTTAATTATTTTTGCCTTTACTATACTTTTCTCTACCACTAATTTGATCTCAAGTGAACAGGTTATCATGCAAACTGCCATACATGGTTTACAGATATGCTGTCAGAAGGGTCTCAACTCAAATATAAGCATTGTATCATCTTCCAACAACATACTTTCATGGCTAAAGAAAAAGGAAAACAGTCCCTGGAAACTCAGGCAGCTAATACAAGATTTGCAAAATGTTTGCCCACCAAATACTTGGAAGAAGTGCCAAAAAGAGGAAAATGTGGTTGCTAACTTATTAGCAAAATCAGCCATGCTCCAACCGAATGAGATATTCATAGAAGAGAGCAAGCTTCATGAAAAAATTCGAAAGGTAATTCGACTTGAAAGGCTGGGAATTCCGTATATCAAAAGATCACACCACTACCAAAGCAAACCGTTTGCTTCGTAAGTTGCTTTACACTTCCAATGTGAAACTGAGTTTACAATGCTTATTATATTTTCAAAATTTAAGACCAATGGCAGTTGATGTTAAGCCATTATTGTCATCTTTTTCAAAAGTTTAAACTGATTTTAATATACCTTATTACTCTCTTTCAAAATCCAAAAGTACATTCTCCTATCTTGACGTTTTCAAGCCTTAAACATATACTACTGATTGTCCACATTTTCAATCTCTGTGATTCACTCAAAATTATATGGACCACTTGCTGCTGATGTTAGGCAAGTCTAGTCAAAATTGCATCTTCCCTTTGTGCTTAGTGATCATAGATTAGTTATGGGAATTTTGTGATTCACTTATATATACCACTTGCTGCTGATGTTAGGCAAGTTGGTCAAAATTTGCATCTTCCCTTTGTGCTTAGTGATCATAAATTTATCATGGGAATTTTTGTGAAGGAGATTTTGGCTCTCCTTCTTCAATACTAACTCTAGATTAGCAATTGTAAGGGAGGAAGTATTCCTTATTTACATTCTGAAAATCAAGATAAGCGATTTAATGTAAGGGAGGAGTCCTCCCTATTTATAACTTTCCAAATGTACTAATGGTGTGGGTACATCCGTCATTAACTTTTTGTAATTTTTTATTATCAATAAAATTGGGAGTGGCGCCCCCCGCATATGGGATGATTAGCAAAAAAAAAAAAAAAAAAAAAAAAAAGTTAAGAACTTCAAAAACCAAAATTATCAAAATTTAAAGTTTATAGTTTAAAGTTTAAACAAATCTTCAAAAACCAAGTGCATACTTTGGTCTTCAAGTCACTTAGTGCCACAGGACTCTTCAAAAACCAAGTTTAAACAAATCAACAATCAAGAAAAAGTTCCAAATTATCATATCAATACTTTGGACTTCAAGTCACTTAGTGCCACAGGACTCTTCAAAAATTCCAAGTGCATGAATAATTTACTTATACCAAATCACTGAATTCTGCTTTCATCTTTGATCAAAGCACTAACATTTAAGAAATGGGATTAATTTGCCTATAACATCCAAAGCACAACAAAAAGAAAAGAAAGAAGAAGATACTAATTATAAAAATTCTTATGTATATTTTCTGGGTTTTGAAAACTTCAACATTATAATGGGCCTCAACACAACTTCCTATTAAGTAATTGGCATCATCGACTCTTCTAAAACCAAAATTATCAAAATCCCAAAATTTCTTTTTGTCGTTATTTTCTTTTTTTTCATTTGCACCATTTTAATTCTTTATCCCTGTACAACAAATCTTTATCCCTGTAAATGGAAAATCTCATCATAGCTACATGTACAAAAGCTTTTGAAATGCCAAGATCATGTAATTTGCACACACACACTCACACACACACACTTTTTTGTATTTTTTATCTACACCAGATATACCGAGCAGAGATAATTTGCCTATGACATCCAAAGCACAACAAAAAGAAAAGAAAGAAGAAGATACTAAGTATGTTAAATTCACAACATATCAAGATAGAACAAGCTGACTCTACACCTTAAAAACCACCACAACAAACTAAAACAACAAAAAAAACAATGAAAAAAAAAACCCAGAAAATTTTGCAGAAAACATCAAATTGAGCAACAAAACTGTTAATAAGCATTAACCAACAACCTGCAAATAGTTTGAAGTTTCTTGAATCAGCAAAAAAATCCCTTTTCGTGAGTTAAACAGAATGTCCCTCTCAATCTCTCTCCCGCTCAATCCTAACCAAATGACAATGACCCTCCCCAAACCACCCCCCCCCCCCCCCCCCCCCCCCCCACCTGCTCAATCTTCTCCAAACACACCTTTTTAAAGTCACGAGACTCTCTCTCTGAGTGAGAAAGAAAGAGAGAGATCTATGTCTCAATAGAGGTGGCAGAAGGAGTAGTAGAACTCAGAGGGAACTTTTTAATTTAAATCCCTTCAACAAGAACAACAACAACTTTATCTCTACAAACAAATCCCTTTCCTTTCGATTGGCGTGAACAGAGGAAAAGGCAGGCTATATTCTGACCCACCAACCCCTGCGGCAGAGCGGTCTCAGCTTATTGAGCGGTCTTCAGGTAGACAACAAGAATGTCGGTTGAGCGGTCTTCAGGGGTCTAATAATAGTTCGATGGGCAACAGAGATTAGGTAGAGCCGACATTTTTCAAGTGTGTGAAAATTGGGAGTAGATGCGGCAGCCTTGTGGGGATTTTTTAGATAGGGCTAAAATTGATTAAGTGTTAGGAGGATTGTGCATGTGTCTATGGGTGAGAGCCTTTCTAATTGAGTGTTTGAGTGTTTTTTATAATGTCTAATTATTTGAGTGTTTAGTGTGTAATGCCTAATTATTTTATAATTTTTTTTTTTAAATAAGTCTTTCTAATTTTGTTTTTAATTTTTTTACATTGATAATTATTTTTAATTTCATGCGCATTAAAAGTACAACAAAATAATTAATAATAAGTAATACTTATACTTATAGTTTTATAAGTTTACTAATAGTGCAAAATTGTATTAAGAGATATTATTTATTTTTAATAAATTAAATTTCTAATTTTTAAGTTTTATATTTTACTAATAAATAAGAATAAAAATTATAAAAATACTGTTGCAAAAATAATATAACATGATTTAGTAATGAGCTTGGTCATTTGGAAGGTGACACTTACATCATTACTTTGCTAAATCAGCTAATATAAGCTATATATTTACACTAATGTTTAAACTAATTCAGATATAGCTCACCCATAATGTGTAAAAAAAAATGTAAACTAAAGTAAATAACATACATAATTTTAATAAAATAGGATCATAAAACATATTGAAAGAATGATTAACTTAAAAAATATAAAAATAGTAAGGGTATTAGTGAAATAATGAGTAAATTATTCTTTTGAATTCAAATATTATAATATAAAAATATTTTATTTGAATGTTACTAACTCACACTAAATTTAGTTAATAAGAAATAATTTATGGCCTTCTCAAAATGTGATGGGGCAAAAATAAAAATATTAGGGTGTCTTACTATTAATATTAATAACTTAATAGGTCCAACACAAATAATGATTCATTATTGTGGCCTTAATTTAACCCATCAATTCCTTTGGGCACTATATTATATTGCTAGGCCATTATGTTGGCCCAAATTGAATTCTTATCAAATATTACATTTATAAGTTTTATATTTTATTTACATATTTGTGGCCTTTCTTAAATTAATTTAGCCTACATTGAATTCTTAAATTAATTTAAGATCAATTCTTAAATGTGATGGGGCAAAAATAAAAATATTAGGGTGTCTTACTATTAATATTAATAACTTAATAGGTCCAACACAAATAATGATTCATTATTGTGGAATTAATTTAGCCCATCAATTCCTTTGGGCACTATATTATATTGCTAGGTCATTACGTTGGCCTAAATTGAATTTTTATCAAATATTACATTTATAAGTCTAATATTTTATTTACATATTTGTGGCCTTTTTTTAATTAATTTAGTCTACATTGAATTCTTAAATTAATTTAAGATCAATTCTTAAATGTGATGGGGCAAAAATAAAAATATTAGGGTGTCTTACTATTAATATTAATAACTTAATAGGTCCAACACAAATAATGATTCATTATTGTGGACTTAATTTAGCCCATCAATTCCTTTGTGCACTATATTATATTGCTAGTCCATTATGTTGGCCCAAATTGAATTCTTATCAAATATTACATTTATAAGTCCAATATTTTATTTACATAATTGTGGCCTTTCTTAAATTAATTTAGCCTACATTGAATTCTTAAATTAATTTAAGATCAATTCAAATTTATAAGGCCATTTTTGTTATTTAATTAGAGATGTAATTCAAATTTATAAATTTGAGGGATCAAAGTGCAATTTCTTGTTAAAAACCCCCAACGTATTTTTGTTGTTTAATTAAAGAACTAATTTCTTTAAATTAAGATCAATTGAAATTTATAATGCTATTTTTGTTATTTAATTATAAATCTAATTGAAGAGATATAAATTTGAGAGACTAAAGTACAATTTCTTGTTAAATACCCCAATTCAAATTTATAAGACTATTTTTATTATTTAAGTATTAGAGATCTAGATATAAATTTGAGGGACCAAAGTATAATTTATTGTTAATTTCCCCAAAAAAAAAAAAAGGATTTTAATGTAGATAGAGAGATTCAAACATGTGACCATAGCCTTCATACTTAATAAACTTGCCACTTCACCAACATCAAAATTAATGTAATTTGTAGCATTTTATTAATTTTATTAAGACAATAACTTTTATGGAAATATTTATTTTATATATCATAATATAGCACATGAGATTTAAACACAAAACTTTCCTTATAACACCCAAAAGTTAAATGTTTTGCCATTTTAATAGTCACTTATTATTTAACCTACTTAAGTTTATATGATAAACAACAAATTAATTCTATTAATAATTGGTGACCACTTTTCTGGTCACCAAAATATTCAAAAGTGATGGAAATCTCCTTTTCCCTATGAACTTTGTTGACCAAAAATATCGTCACTAAACATTTTCATATTAGAGACCACTTTTCTGGTCACCAAAGGTTTTGTACCCAAGTTTTATTGACTAAACATTTTCTTGTCACCAAATTTGGTCACCAAAGGGTGTGTGATAGGCGGGAAGCATGGCGTTTAGTGACCAAATATTGACGAATTTTTTTTCTGGTCACCAAATTTTTAGTTGTTACCAAAATTTAGTGACTGAACGTTTTTTGGTCACCAAAAGGTACTCTTTGGTGACCAAAAATTTCTGGTCATTACGATTTCAGTCACCAAATGGGGGGTTTTTATTGTAGTGTCTTATTGTGTTCAATAGTTAAAACAATATTGTTTCATTCAAATCACAGACTAAAAACATAAATATCACTAAAATAAAATTTACGATTACCAAACTCTAACCCAAATGTGAGTGACCCCTAAACACGGTTTTAATTTTGAATTTAATGAAACGATGCTATTTTGAACTTTGAATAGAATAAATTTAGATAGAGAATCCCATATAAGAGAAGCTTATTTAGTTTTGGGATGAATTTAGAATGCCATATTTCCAAGAAGTGAAATCTTTTTTTTTTTTTTTTAAATTAATATCAAGTTCTTAATAAACTTTTAACAAACATCACATTTCCAAGAAATTCGTGGAACTGCATCCTTTATGATTAACATTGTCACCTTTTTTATTTTCCTTTGACCACACAAACTTTATACCAACCTTTGTCAAGTTTACCAGTTAAATAAATTCCATAAAAAAATAAGAAGTAGAATAAACATAATGACCAAAACTTGAGCACTTCCAAAATTCATTATTATTAAATTGGGTAATTGGTGCCAATAGACCTCTACTTGAAAGTATTATTCACTTTGGTTTCAAATTTTAGAAAAATTCTAATTACATCATTGAACTACTAATTAAAGTTTAAATAGTATTCTACACAATTTTTTTTTCCAATAAACTCCTAACTTCGATGAATATATAGCATATACAATTATACATGACCAATTTCATCATTATTTTTTCCTTTCATTTATTGTCCCTTTATTTTTGATATGCATGTTAAATAATTGTCCAATTTAGATTTTAAGTGAATGAAAATACATTGAGGACTATTCAAAGAAAATTTATCCGTTTGGACGAGGTATTTTTGGATTATATCATAAAAATTTTTTCTTGGTATTTGTTATGAGAAAAGAATATTTTAGGAGTGTTTGGAATGAATGATTTTGTTTTGTTGGGATTTGTATTGAAGATTTTTTTATTAATAAAAGTTTGAAATTTAAATTTGAATTAGTATTTTATTAGTTTATTTTGGTGGGAATTGTGTTAGGAAGAATTGTTTATTATTAAAATTTAAATTTCAAATTCAATATTTTATTTATAAAAAATACTGTAGCAAAAATAATTACTGTAGCATTGTTTTGTGTTTTAAAAATTTTGATGAAAAAGTTGAACAAAATAAACACCTCATTTTGCAAGTGTGAATAAATCACAAAAATAGCACACCATCCAAACAGACCCTAAACTTCCAAGATGTAACTTAAACTTTTTCAAGATTAGAGGTAGAAACAAATTATAGACCCAAACTAAAGGACTATTCGTGTGAATTACCTTTTTATATTGTTTTTTGGTGCGCATTTTACAACCAACACGTCCTCCAACGGTTTTTTTGCATTTCCCCACTCATTCTCTCTGTTTCCGCATCAGAACGTTACTAAATTCTCAACATCTTCAATCCTTGAACTGATCCCATTTGTCTTTTTCAATTGTTTCCCACATTTCATTATCCAAAAATCTTCAAGAATCAACGATCCATATTACAATTTTTACGTACCATTTTATTGCCATTAACAGATAAGTAGTTTCTTGAAAGATGGCAACAATGGAGAGCTTAATTGGACTGGTCAACAGAATCCAAAGAGCCTGCACTGTTTTGGGTGATCATGGTGGTGAAGGGATGTCCCTTTGGGAAGCTCTTCCTTCTGTTGCTGTTGTTGGTGGCCAGGTCAAAGTGCCCTCATTATAATATTGCAGTTTTGATGTTCTTTGTTTGTACTATTTTGCTGTATTGTTTAATTATATTGATTGGGTTTTTTTTTTCTTTTGATGATTCTTGAACAAATGATCAGAGTTCAGGGAAATCATCTGTGCTCGAAAGTGTTGTTGGGAGAGATTTTCTGCCCCGTGGATCTGGTAAAATTTTGAGATTTTGATGTATTGATTGTTGATTTTCTTTTGATGCTTTTTTTTGGTTTGAAATGCAATTCTTTTTTTTAGATTGCCTCTTTTAAATAATGGATTAGATTTTAGAAGTGAAAGAATGGTTGGGAAGAAAGCATTGACTAATATAAAGTAGAGGTGGATGACTATTTGGAATTGATCAGAGTAGGAAAATCAATGTTAACTAAATGGGATTATTTTAGTTGAGTTTTAATTTCAAGGGTCAATTTTGATACAGAAACAATGTAGTAAATATGCTATCTGTTCTAAAAAGTTTCAACTTTATGCATCAATCAAGCGTAATTGTCACTTCTGCCAAGACAAATTTTGGGGAAGGAATGTGGATTGAGCATGAAACCTCATTCATTGGTGGTCGGAAAGAAGATCTGACTCGTAGAATGGGGTAATTTATGTAAACTATGGGAGTAAGATGTTCTAAATATTTGTGTTTTCAACATTAAGGTATTGTTACTAGAAGGCCTTTGGTATTGCAACTTCATAAGATAGAGGGAGGCACAGAATATGCTGAGTTTCTCCATGCACCAAAGAAGAAATTAACTGACTTCGGTAAGTTGAAACATAATACTAGTCTCCTTGATGTTTCTTTTTCTTTTCCTAGATTTGATAATTTTGTATTTTACTTGGACATTTAAATAGTTAAGTTTATGCCAATAGTGATCACATTGTTTGTGCATGCTTCTCTTTTATGATATTGAAGAACTTATTTAATACTTGATAAGGGCTTGATTTAATACCCGATATATTCTTTTAGTCCTTTATGAAGAATGGATCATGAAAGGACTTCTATCACTATGAAGAAATGATTTTCTAGCACAACAAAATGCATATTGTGGTGATCTTATTGTCAAAAGCTTGTTGTGTTGTATATCAATATCAGGAGTTGTTTTGAAATATGATAGAGAGAATATTTCTTGACATGGGATATGCGGGGGCTTGCTAAGGGAAGGAAAATGGAATCATGTTGTCATTTTTTTCTTTATTTAGCTTGTCTTGTTCAGTGGAGCTAAGTTGAGTCGCTGGTGTGTCCTTTGTTAAAGTTTTAATGCTCTTTCAACTCTATGTCAACATAGATTTTTTATACTTAGGAGTACACTAAGTTTTGCAGTAACTTTTGTTGTTAACATTCAATATACGAATGATCTCTGCAAATAATAGCTAAAGACTTTTATACACCTTTTTCCTATTTGTGAAGCTATATTTATTAGGATGCCTGTGGTGTGCCTTCCTTTACGGATTAATGCAGACTGTCAAGCTATTCAATTTATATGTTAGTTACATTTTCATAATACGGGCATTTTCTCCTCTTGCAGCTTCTGTGAGGAAAGAGATTGCAGATGAGACGGACCGTATAACAGGGAAGACTAAACAAATCTCTAATGTTCCAATCCACCTTAGCATATATTCTCCCAGTGGTTTGTCTTCAGTCCTTTATAGATAATGCTTTAAATGAACAATGGCTGGAGTCTTAGTAGATAGTTATTTTATACTGTTTCTTAACTTATGGATGACATTTTAATGCTTCTATGCACAAATTTCTTTTGCTCTTTGATTTCTTTTGTTGTTGTGTTCTTTTTCCATTTGGTTTTCCAACAAAGATGCTTAGCTCTTGCCCTCGTAAGTATCAACATAACTAGATATAAGTTGTTGAAGTATCTGCAGGAATTGCATTTGAAAGGCAGAAACATATGTTGCACAAGATATGAGTATTATGATGGATGTGTTGCAGTAGAAGTTACACTTAAATTACAGCTATAGCTATTCAATTACACTTAAATTATAATGGAAGTATCAATAAGTGATTCAATTACATTTTCAAATAAGATTTTCATCTTGACCTTGTATTCTGTATCGCACCAATTTCATTAACCAATTCTCCAAATGATTCCAATGCTATAGCACACAGTCATTTCAGGATTCCTCTGGGCACATCCTATAACATGGTTTCTTATCTCCTCCTCCTCCTCTTCCTCTTCTTTTAGTGCTGATTTCTTTGCTAATTTGAAAAGATATCTAAGATGCATGTTTATCTTGCAGTTGTAAACTTAACACTCATAGATCTTCCTGGGTTGACCAAGGTTGCTGTAGGTGAGCACCAAACACTAGTTTTTTTTAGGTACAGCTTCCTTCTCAGAGGTTAATGTACTCAAACTAAACTGACAAAATGAGTATTGACAGATTTTGAATCTTGCAGAGGGACAGCATGAGAGTATTGTCGAAGACATTGAAATGATGGTTCGCTCTTACGTTGAGAAGGTGAGAATAATGTCCAGTACGGCAATGTAATTGCTGATTCATCTTCTTAGCCTAATGGACGGTTGAAAGGTGTTCCAAATGGGGGAGGGACAATGCTGATGAATTTTCTTAAAGCTTCGAAGGAGTTTCTCTATTTCCCTATGACTCAAGATAATCGTTTCAAGATACTCATTTTTGGTGGAGATATTTTCAACTTGAAATGAAGAAAGACCTCTTGATCTTCACTGGCATTGTTCACTTTGTTTTTGTCTCAGTCTGAAGTACAGTATCATTTTTGTTGCATAGTTCTGAATGTTGGTGGTTCAAAGCCTAATTACATTTGCACCGTTCATTCTCGTAAATTTGATCAGAAACACTTCCATCTGCTTCTTCATTATCAGAACGTGGCTTCAGAGCTGCATTCAAGATTTCTTATTGTTCTCTTTCTTTACCTTTTCTGGCAGCCCAACTGCATTATATTAGCTATTTCTCCAGCAAATCAAGATATTGCAACTTCTGATGCCATAAAGCTTGCAAGAGAAGTTGATCCCACTGGTATTGTAAATGTGGTGTGGTATTTTCTTACCAACTATTATCCAATTTACTGAATACATTACTAATTTTAGAGCATTGTGTTGTGTTCAGGGGAGAGAACGTTTGGAGTATTAACAAAACTTGATCTGATGGACCAGGGAACCAATGCTCTCGATGTGAGAATTGAATACCTTTGTTCTATTGCTTGGAAAAGTACAAGGGTCCTGATAAAATTTGGAACAATTAAATCTTTTGGAAATATCAATCACAGACAGACAGACAGACACATTGTTCTTCTTCCACTTCTTGCATCAAATTCCCTATCATATTATCTTTTGATTACTTTTTGCAATGTTTAAGGTACTTGAGGGTAGAGCATACAGGCTGCAGCATCCATGGGTAGGAATTGTGAACCGTTCACAAGCTGACATAAACAAGAATGTTGACATGTCAAATGCTCGTCGGAAGGAGCAGGAATATTTTGAATCCAGCCCCGAGTATGGACACTTGTCTCATAAAATGGGGTCGGAGTATCTTGCAAAACTTCTTTCCAAGGTTTGCCCTGGTTTAAGATTCTCATTATCTTATAGTCCTTGGAAGGAACACAAAATTTTCAGTTTTCATCTCAAGATTTTGATATATTCTCTTGTCACTCTATCTATCAGCATTTGGAGACCGTCATTCGGCAGAGAATACCAAGCATTATTGCTCTAATTAATAAGACTATTGATGAGCTTAATGCTGAGTTGGATCGCATTGGCAGGCCTGTTGGCGTAGATGGCGGGGTAATGAAAAGGATTTACACAAAGCTTTGCAGCTATAGTAGATTGAAATTCTTTTATTGTTTATTTTAACAGTAAAGCATCCTGCTCTGGTTAACAGGCACAGCTATACACTATTTTGGAACTATGTCGTGCCTTTGATCGCATATTTAAGGAACACCTAGATGGAGGGTAATGCTCATAAATTTGACACATTTCTTAAATGTTCTGAACATCCTAATTGTTGATAGAGTAACTTGTCATTGGTTGTTATTGAACTTTAATTTTGTGGATGGAGGGTGGGAGTCATTGCAATTATTTTTTAACAAGGCCTTGAAGTTATTTTTCTATCAAGTGTTGCATTACTAAAATTGTGTTTAAGGCATACTCTGGCCTAAATATGAAATGTTTATGAACTGATAAAGTGTTAAGCAGTCTATATTTCATATTTGAAGCATGTGAGTTGTCTGTAATCAGCTTTAGTTTTTAGGAGCTTCTAGCTGACCTTCTCCCCTCCCGAAATTGCTTTTCAATTTTGGTAGCTACTCTGAACTTCGGGAAGAAGTTTCCGTCTAGCATCGAATAATAGGAAGGGAACTTTGAAGTTATCATTTATTGATCGGATTGCTTCTTGCATTTTCTTTTTCATTCTATGTTTTATTTATCTCAAGAGCATGATAGAGGTTTAACACATTTCTTTCACAGGAGGCCAGGTGGAGATAGGATTTATGGTGTCTTTGATCATCAACTACCTGCTGCAATGAAAAAGCTTCCCCTGGATCGTCATCTTTCTTTAAATAATGTCAAAAAAGTCATCTCCGAGGCAGATGGTTATCAACCTCATTTGATAGCTCCTGAACAAGGATACAGAAGACTCATTGATGGATCTCTTGGATATTTCAAAGGACCTGCTGAAGCTTCAGTTGATGCCGTAATATTCGTTACTTTTGCTGTTGCATTTGACTTCATTATTCTTGGTTTCTAAATGATACTCGTACAAACGATATCAAACTGTGATCGGTAAAGCAAGACATGGACAGGATAACTATGAAGTAAATGTTGGAGGGATGTTGGTCCAATGTTGACAGAAGATCTTAGTTAGCTCATTGCATTATTTGAATAGTGGACTTTGTTGAAAAAGGGGATTGATTACTGCTCATCCATTGTGCAGGTTCACTTTGTTCTCAAGGAACTTGTAAGGAAGTCAATTGCAGAAACTCAAGTAAGCAATATTACTAAAAGAATTCATCTATGCCTTTAGCATTATTGATTTTGTAATAAAGGTCACAATTGTTTTCTAAAGAACAATGGTTCTTCTAGCATATACCTTTCAAACTAAGTTCATCTTTTGTTTAAATATGGATGGATATCTACTTGGCCATCTCAGCAACATTGGTAACAAAAATTGTTTTGCTTCATTAACATCAGTAAACTGATATGTGCAGGAGTTGAAAAGATTCCCATCACTTCAATCAGATATTGCAAATGCTGCAAATGAAGCACTTGAAAGATTTCGTGATGAAGGTAAGAAGACAGTTTTGAGACTGGTAGAAATGGAGTCCACCTACTTGACAGTAGATTTTTTTCGGAAGCTGCAAGCAGAGCCAGAGAGAAATCCAAACAACAATCCGAATGCTCCAAATTCGAACTCAAATCAAAATGCAGATCGATACACTGACAATCATCTAAGGAGAATTGGTATGACTGTTGTTGCTTCCTCTTGATAATAGTCACCAAATAATATTTCTTTTAGCTTTCCTATATGCAATGTCAGTTCGCTCTCAGTTTGTGCTAAAGAAAGTAAGTTGATCGCTACAATTCTGGAGGACTAATGAGAAAATGAACTTATTGCTTCCTTTATTTACTCTTCAATTTCCATAATAACACTTCAATTTTAATGCAATTCTTCCAACCTATGTGATGCAAAAATGTGGGATATTGTTTAAAATATGTTATTCCATCTCTATCAGGGTCAAATGTTACTTCTTACATAAATATGGTTTGTGAGACCTTGAAGAATACTATTCCCAAGGCTGTGGTTTTCTGCCAAGTCCTACAGGCAAAGAAAGCATTGCTAAATCATTTCTATACTCAGATTGGAAGGAGGGAGGTCAGTATTCTGAACATTTCAAATGTTATTTTCATTATAAATTTTGTTTAATCACGTACTAGATTGAATAGAATAAGTAATGATTTATTAGAAAAAAAGTGGGAGTAATTCCAATAGCTGAGAAAGTAAGAGAAGTACATTTAAAGTAGTTTGAACATGTGCATAAGAGATTTCTAGATGTACCAGTGGGTCGTGTAGAAAATAGAGAGGAATCAAAAAGGGAAGGGAGAGACCTAAAAATAATTGGAAAGAATCGCTAATTAAAAAAGATATGATGTATTTAAATATAAATAAAAACATGTGTAATGATAAAATACGATGGGAAATATGATCTATGTAGCCAACCCCATATGATCGGATAAAGATTTAGTTGTTGTTGTTTTTTTTTTTTCATTATGCCAAAGGAGATTGACACTTTGATGCAAAAGTTGGAAAGTGTTTATTACAAACCAAAAACTATTTTCATTGTTCAAGTAAAAAGAAGGTTAAAATAGAATTGCATGACTCCGGAGGAAGTTTAAATCACAAGTTCTAATTAAAATTCCACTTCTTAGGAGTTACAACTTCATCTAGATGTCTTGAGTTTCTGCTTCCTGACTTTGGATCTTGTGTATTATTTTGAATATTAATCTGTATAATACTTTATATAAATGTGACACGTGTCTATTCATATAAAATTAAAACCCTATTAACTGATTAGTGAAACCTAAGAGATAAGTGATTATACACATTTCAAAATCTTCTAAAGCATTACATGAAGTGATACAAAAAAGTGATACAGAAGATCCATTGACACTGCTTACCTATCTTGTGATTTGGGATCTTCTGTAACACTTTTGATGCTGACTTTAAATGTGACACGTGTCACTTTAGTTAGGTATCTAATTTTTAAAAGTTAAAATAAAACCTTATTAAGTGATTAATGAACATTAAGGGATAAATGATTGTAAATGTTAAGGAAGATCCATTGGCTTATCTAGTTTATACAGCTGAAAACTGAAAATGCATATATTGATCATCCTTTTCCTTTTCTACATAAGCAACTTCAAGAAAAAATTTCATAATATATGGTTGAAAACATATGTATGGATAGGATACAATTTTTTCTGGGCATTAATAGCTTTTCATTGATATGACATAAAAAATCAGTTTACAGAATGATAGTTGATTTTTTGGCTGTAATTTGTATGTGCAGAAAGAGCAGTTGGGAAGAATGCTGGATGAAGACCCTTCACTTATGCAGAAAAGAGAGACCATAGCTAAGAGACTTGAGCTTTACAAATCAGCAAGAGATGAAATTGACTCAGTAGCATGGAAGTAAAGATCTACATTTTCCATTCAAATAAAAAGAGAAAATCCCTTGTATGCATATTAATTGTTTTCATAGTTTTTGACTAATTGAGGTTAACTAGCTTGAACTATGGATATATATGGTGCTTTATCTCAAGGTTGAGCAGCCATGGCTTTTTCCACCATTAATTCTTTGATTATTTTGCTATTTCCACTAAGCATTTTGTGAGAGATCGATGAATAGTAAACTAAACACGAGATCATATATTTTATTCATGGAACTTAATTGCTATTTTGAACAATAAAAGAGAAAATCTCTCTCTCCCTCTCCTTTTTTTTTTTTTTTTAATTTGTTATAAGAAAGAAATATTAAATCAATTCTTTTATGTAATGCACTCTTTAATAAAAAGAAGAAGAGATGTGATGAGACAGTTTGAGTGAATTCTATAATTTGTTTAGCTACCGCAAAAATGTAACTCATGCAAAATACAAATTATAACTAATCATTAAAATTGAAATGATGAATTAAAATTAAAGTAATATGAAGAAGAAATAGAATTATTACAAGATGAAGAACACAATAATAATTTAATTAGACTTTTCAAGAAAAAACCATGCATGAAAGATGAAATTTCTATACTCAATTAAAATTAAAGTAATACGATGGAGAAATAAAATTATTACATGATGAAGATTACAATAATAATTTAATTAGAATTTTCAAGAAAAAACCATGCATGAAATATGAAATTTACTAGTAATATATATAGAATCAAGAAATGTTACTGCAGTATGGGAATGGCCTTAAGAGGTATTGCTTTGGACACTATTAGTCCAAACCCTTCACTCATGTCCATGGTTTCTGGTTGCATCCCTTCTTCTTCAAGCTTCCAATCATACTTTTGAAGAAATGAAGCCAATAAATGATGCACAACTCTATGAGCCAGTGGCAATCCCACACAGATTCTCCTTCCTGTACCAAATGGGAGGAGCTCAAAATGCTGACCTTTAATTTGGCATTAATTTCGCTGTCCAAGAATCGTTCAGGCACAAATGAATTTGGATTTGACCATATGCTTGGATCCCTGCCAATAGCCCAGACGTTCACAATGATTTGTGAATCTTTTGGCACGATGTATTTGTCGATTTCAATATCAGTCTCTGGTTGGCGAGCCATCACGGTGGCAACAGGGTGAAGCCGAAAGGTCTCTTTAACAACTGCCTGCAAGTAAGGCAGTTTCGAGATGTCGGATTCTTGAACTAATTTACTCTGTCCAATGACTTCCCTGATCTCGGCTCTAGTTTTTTTCATCTTTTCAGGGTTTCTAATCAACTCTGCCATTGCCCATTCTACCACTGATACAACTGTATCCGTTCCTCCCATATAGAAGTCCTAAAAGAGAAAGAATATAAACCTTATAAACTATATATGCTTGATAATTCAACTGATTTTTACATTTGAATATGAAAATATATTATGGGAAAATATATGGTGGACACAAATTTATACACTACGTATAAACATATGATGTGTAAATATGTGAAACTATGTATAGTATGTGTAAATACATGCAATATTTGACAATGTGTGTAGTATATATAAATATGTCTAGTGTGTGGACATGTATATCATATGTGTAAATATCTGAAGGGTAAAAATGTATGTAGTGTTTGCAAATATGTACAATAGGTTTAAATATGTGGTGTGTAAAAATGTGTGTAGTATGTATAAATATGTATAATGTGTAAAAATATGTGTAGAGTATGTAATTATGTGTGAAAAGAAAAAAATTTAAACAATATTAATTATGTCATATTAATAATATTTTAAGCCACTAGGGATAGTCTAGTGGTCAGAGAGTTAACATCACGACCTCCAAACTTAGAGTTCCAGACTCGGGAGATTCGCGAGTGAGTTAAAAAAAAACTTAAAACTCTATACTTGACCATACTATCAAATTAAGCAAATTAATACGTGTGATTATCAAACAAACTTAATTGGTTCATATTTTAATCAATTAATTTTAAGATTTAAGATGAGTTATCAAACAAATCCTTAGTCATTTGTTTTGTTTATTTGTTTCTAATCTTTTTGTGATAAGTTTGAAGAAAAATTACAACCGCTCCTTAGGAAATGACCTTACGCCATTACTATATTTGTAAAGAGTGGTTTTAATTTTGGTGACATTACCACTACTACTAGAAGGTTTATTTGGCCTGATTTAGGTCAGAGTCTCAACTGATTTGGTTGTATTACTTCATCTTGATGACAAACTACAGAAGAGCCTTCCATCATTAATTAATGAGAGAGAAAAAAACATTTTTACTCTCTAATGTTTGTCTAGTCGACACTTTTAGTCCTTAATGTTTTAACCTCAACATTTTTAGTCTCCAAACTTGTAGAGAAAAGAACATTTTTAGTACCCCCAATGTCTATTACTCGACATTTTTAGTCCCCAATGATTTAACTTCAACAATTTTAGTCCCTAATATTTTGCCTATTCGACAATTTTAGTCCCCAATGTTTTAATTACTTCAATACTTTTAGTCCCTAAATTTATAAAAATGTTGCACTTATAATTTAACCAACACAATTAAACAACTACAACCAAAATTCCCATGTGACAATTAAATTTCTCATAAATCTACTGTCTGACAATTAATTTTTAAACTTTTGCTTCAAATAAAATAAAATAACATTGACCCACTTGTAATACCTATTCTAGCACATGAATTCTTTTACTGTTTTATTTGAAGTAAAATCTTAAAAATGTGGTTTTATTTACAAGTTTGGGGACTAAAAGTGTTGAACTTAAATAATTGGGGACTAAAAATGTCGAGTAACAAATATTGGCTAACAATGTACTTTTTCTATAAATTTGGAGACTAAAAGTGTCGAGTAGACAAATATTGAGGACTAAAAATATTTTTTTCTCATTAATGAAATACGAATACATATTTTGTAGAATACTCAAATCCAAATGTGTATGTAAAAGACTAAATGCTTAAAAGTCTCCATCCACAGGTTCATGTTTTCGTTAATTAACAGCACTAGTCATATTAATTAAGTGGATTAAAATAAGCAATTAATTGAGTCAATTTCACTCTAAAGTTATAAAGTTTGGGAGAGTTTTATTTCGATATTTGCTTCATAGGAAGACAGTAGGGTAAATTACTTCAATTGTTTATCAATTTGGGGTTAATTTTATTTTTTTCTTAATTTTTAAAATGTACTATTTTTGTCTCTCATGTTATAATTTGATTTAAAGTTGCCCTTCTAGTAGTAGTCATATTAAATGTTATGGAAGGACAAAATTAGTATAGTTTTGAAGTGTGAATATCAAATATGCATCATATTAAATGTAAATGATTAAATAAATTTTTGATAAAAAAAGTGCAGTATATTTTTTTTCCAATTTTCCCTTAAAGAAAATATCATTATATTTCTCACGGAGAGCAATATAGTATTACTAAAAATGGTGAATTTTATGAATAAGGATTATGAATTTGTCATAAAAATGTAAAACATCAATGAATTTGACAAAAAATTGCCAATAGCATAATTTAAAATTTTTATCTTGAAAATTGTCATTGTTTATTTCGTAAAATGATATGTTGGCATATTATACTTAAAAAAAAAACTAACATTCTAACAATTCAATTAAATGCTATAAATATAAATGTTTATAATTAATTCAATCAAATCTACGTGCTTTATTTCTACTACTTTAAAAAACAAACATTTTTAGGAAATTACTAATTAATAAAGCTTAGTTTAATTTTCAACTAACATAACAACAGTTGCACAACAATATTTAGGGGCTACAATATCTCATCACTGAATTGTGAGAAAAAGAAATTAAAATGTGCAATTGTTTATACAAATACACAGAAGAACTTTTTCAAAGGTACAAAGAGGTCCAAGTTTATACATGTTGGTGAGCATTTCAACGTTTTCAAACTTTGTAGACCAAGAAATATTCAGCACATCGATCTGAAGCCAATTATATATTTTCCCTATTAAAAATAAATGGCCAAGAATTCCTAAAGATTAATGGACTTCAAATTTACTGCTAAGACTGTGTTTTAATCGATTCACAGCCACCAGAATTGTAAATTTTTCATATATAATTTTGTAGACAATTTTATCATTTAAAATACTAATTACGAAGATGGATACTCACCAGAAACAAATGCTTTATGTCATTGTAGCTCCACTCAGATTCATTCCGTTGAATGAGATCAATGAGTACTTCTAAAACGTCATTTTTCCTGGAATAGTTTAGGGATGTGGCTCTTTCTTGCAACCTTTGAATAATGATACCATCAAAAGTATCGAGCAGTTTCCCAAGATAAAACTCGGTCTTGCGCCTAATGCCTTGCGGATCTATAACTTTGAGAAAATAAAAAAAGTCTGAAACATTAGGAATTACCAGAGATTTCACCACACCTGATACGATATCCTTGGTGGTGGGATGCGATGTTCAAAATCAAGCGAAAACAAAGTGTTTGAGATTAAGTTTACAGATGCTGTGTGGTGGTCGTTTTTCTACCAAATTAATTCTTACTCTAAAGATTAAAAATAGTCTAATGGGAGTAAGGTCGATCCCACGAGAAACAACAATTTTTCCAAAATAGTTAATTTGCAATCGTCACAACAATGAAAAATAATACGAAGGAAATTATGTAAATTGATAACCAAAGCAATTAATAACATAAAAATACTGAATTAAATTACTTGAGATAAAATTCTGGCAAATAAGCAATCCACACTAATTCTTATAAATTGATCATTGACGCAAGAGTAATAATTCCAATTCAATCAGTCAGTTATAAGACACCGAGAATCGGCTCCGACGTGTCTAAATCCTTCCTTACTTATTCGATAGTGAACAAGTATCAGCTTAATTCACTATTTCCCTATTTCTAACATAACCAGGCCGGAATCAGCCGATCACCCAATTCAACATTAGAAAAGCATTAATTCTTAGAAGGACCCAACTTTAACAAACTAAATTATGATCTGCATATAATAATTTGTTAACCAATTGTCTCCGTCTACCGAAACAGCAGCTTTGTCACTAATTAATCCTACTAATTCAATCCAGTGATTTAATTAGAGATTAATTGACTCTACCTAATTTTATTAAAGTTGATCAGACTTTAATCCAATTGGGTAATTTACGTTCTACTCAGAAAACTCTTGGAACTGAATATGAAATCATTGAATAACACAATTTGGTCTCACAACTTAATCATAATTAGTACTTCTTACTTACTTACCAGATAAAGAAACTACTCCGTAAGCATGATTAAATAAGACAATAATAATAACTGAAAAAGAAATTGCATTAAACTAAAAATATAAAACCAACCAGACCGTCGTTTGGGCAAACGACGGTACTGCTGTCTGTTGAACAATGAAACTGTAGAAAACTACTTCAGCTACAATTGGGCAGCTACCCCATAACGAAAATTCTAAAAGGGAAAACTACATAAAAAGAATATGTTCTAAGGATCAAAGATCCAAAGACATCTCTGCCTAATTATTGTGTTCTCTTAAATAGAAGAGAACAAACTCATTTTCCTAATTTTACTCAATAAATCTTCTGGTTCCCATAAATCTCTCAACCACTTTAAGTTGTAACAACCCAATTCAAATTCAAAAATCCTTCCTTCATGGTATCAGTTAAAACATCCTTCAGCTGCCAAACTTTTTCCTCTTTAGCCTTTCCACAAAATCCTCTTGTTGTCCAACTCTTTAATGCTGAATTTGCTCCTTCATATCTCCCCAAAAATCTCTTAAAACCATCTTTATCTCCATGTCATCCTCCAAGATGGAATTTCCAATTTCTGCACAAATAATACCCAATAAACACATATTTCTTCCCGCAAAGCACATTAAAGTGCACATAAAATTATAACGTATTTTATGCTCATCACTGTGAAGGCAGCTGCACCAATATCGACTGCTATCCCATTGATGCAACATTCATTCACATAATTACAAAGTTGTTGCACCTTCTCTTCACGGAGTTCCACACTAGCATTGAGTTTTCCTGAGGAAAATACTTGTTCTTTGCAAAGTTTACGAAGATTATGCCATTGGGTTTCCGCTGGTAACCAGGATACAGAGAGCTTATGGTGATCCAGGGCTCGGACTGAATCCATCACTATTCTTTAATTTGATGAAAGTATGGTCATAATTTTGAAGTAGTTGTTTGGCAAATTTCGTGGAGGATACAACAATTGCTGTTTTGTTTCCTATCTTAATTGTCATCAACGGTCCATAATTTTGAGAGAGTTTTGCCAGTGTTTCATGGATGATTCCACCACTGAGCTGGAAAATTGATACAAAATCATGTGTGATCACATGTTCTAGAAAATCCATGGTACTTGTTCCAATTGTTAAAGATGAATCTCATGTATGGAGGCCTGGAATAGGATGGAGAATAAGCCTCATGTTGGTCCCAAGGAGATCCGAGACTCTAAAATGGGATAACAAAGGAAATCATAACAAGAGGCGTCAAATATTGTTTGCTGAGAGATTCTGCTACGTTTTAGTAATCGTTTCATATCTCTCTCAATATAACTCGGAATGGATTAATTCCAGCAGCATTAGAAAGCTAAGATCCGGAGCTAAAACTTTGCTGTTTTTCATTTTTCCAGATTCTGACGGGATCAAGGTGAAAACACGCCGTGAAGTCACATGTCACATCATGACGCGGACAATTTCAGAATTTTAGTGTTTTGCGTTTTATTTAATTTTTAGTAATTTTTGTCTCACATGGTTAATAATCCTTGCATGGAATTAACATGTGAATTATTAGGAAGTTTCCAGTTTTATTTATTTTTAATTTAGGTTAATAAGTTGTTTCCAAATAGGAAAAGTTTCCTAATTTGGATTAATTAAGTGTTAGTTTTCTTTTCCAATTAGACTACTTGTTTAGCAAGTTAGGGTAAGCTTGTAGCCTATAAATAGGCATCTTAGTTGCGTTTTTTTTAGAGGAAAAGAATTTTGATTTGAGAAATAAAACAGTGATTGTTTTATCTTTGTGAATTTGATTTCCTGCAAAGGGTTTTCAAGCTAACAAATCTTGAGAATTGATTAGTTTGCGCGAAGCGGCTTTATCAATTGGCGTGTAAATTTCAATCTACTTGTTAGATTGTTCTTGTTCATTGGTTTTATTCGAAGGTCTTGCAATTGCTTCCGTGACATACAAGCCGGGGTTTGGAGCGAATCGATCCGGATTTCGTACCAAGTGGTATCAGAGCACAGTTCTTCGAACAAAAATCAGGTTTTCAATTTTTTCTTATAAAATTGAATTCAAATTGTTTGGTATTCGCAAGCCTGTCATAAAATTTATTTTGTGATTGGTGTCAAGCAATTATATCTTTATTGATTGTTGGTTTGAACATATTTGATATTTGTGGGGAAATTTGGTTAATTGTCAATATGAGTAAACAGACAGAAATTACTAGTGTTAATCAAAATTTGGAAGGTATACTGGCTTCTATGAGTGAACAGTTACGACAGATATCAGCTGACCATCAACAGTTTAAGCAGATGTTTGAACGACTGGAGTCGAGATCTCGAGTAGGTATTCCAAGGAGAACTCCATCTAAAAATCCGTGGATTGAGGGTTTGAAGGAGTCTAAGCCAAAACCAATCCGGTGTGCTATATGTATGGCTATAGGTCATAAGTCTATTAGTTGTCCAAGATGGTATGATTTATATGTTGAACCTCCAAAGGGAGACCCAGCTGTCAAAGTTATTACTATACCATTGTTGGAATGTGTTTAGGATCATGGGGATAATGAGTTGAGTCCATTGGAGATGAGTCAAGTTAATGAAATTGTTGAAACAATGGTGGAGACCATTAATGAAGATCCTTTGGTGGAGGAAGCATTGCCTTCAATGAAAACAATTCAAGGGGAACAGGTTGATCAAATTACTAATCTTGAAGAACCTTCTTATGATGATGTAAATTCTTTTATTGTTTTAAGTGATTCTGCATTAATTGATAATTTTGTTTTATATCATGATAAACAAGAAAAAGAATTGAGTAATGATTTGAATGACAAAAGCCTTGAGGTGAGGGTTGTAGAAAAAGGCAAAGAGGGAAAAAATAATGAGTGTAAATTTCCATATATTTTGTCTTGTTGTCTTGACAATTTTCCAGGTTTTGTGTTGGATTCCCTTGTTGCCAATCAACAAGATTTGAGGACAAATATTTTTCAAGTGGAAGGGAATGATACAAAATCATGTGTGATCACATGTTCTAGAAAATCCAAGGTACTTGTTCCAATTGTTAAAGATGAATCTCATGTATGGAGGCCTGGAATAAGATGGAGAATAAGCCTCATGTTGGTCCCAAGGAGATCCGAGACTCTAAAATGGGATAACAAAGGAAATCATAACAAGAGGCGTCAAATATTGTTTGCTGAGAGATTCTGCCACGTTTTAGTAATCGTATCAATATCTCTCTCAATATAACTCTGAATGGGTTGATTCCAGCGGCATTAGAAAGCTAAGACCAGAGCTAAAACTTTGCTGTTTTTCATTTTTCCAGATTCTGACGGGATCAAGGTGAAAACACGCCATGAAGTCGCACGTCACATCATGACGCGGACAATTTCAGAATTTTAGTGTTTTGCGTTTTATTTAATTTTTAGTAATTTTTGTCTCACATGGTTAATAATCCTCGCATGGAATTAACATGTGAATTATTAGGAAGTTTCCAGTTTTATTTATTTTTAATTTAGGTTAATAAGTTGTTTCCAAATAGGAAAAGTTTCCTAATTTGGATTAATTAAGTGTTAGTTTCCTTTTCCAATTAGACTACTTGTTTAGCAAGTTAGGGTAAGCTTGTAGCCTATAAATAGGCATCTTAGTTGCGTTTTTTTTAGAGGAGAAGAATTTTGATTTGAGAAATAAAACAGTGATTGTTTTATCTTTGTGAATTTGATTTCCTGTAACAAATCTTGAGAATTGATTATTTTGCGCGAAGCGGCTTTATCAATTGGCGTGTAAATTCCAATCTACTTGTTAGATTGTTGTTGTTCATTGGTTTTATTCGAAGGTCCTGCAATTGCTTCCGTAACATACAAGTCGGGGTTTGGAGCGAATCGATCCGGGTTTCGTATCAAAAATATTACCAAAGATGGGAAGTGGGTATGGCCCCGGAGGAAGCTTATTGGACTTCCATGCACGCAGTCGGCAGCCGTAAACCAGAAGAACTAGGACTGCTACTAGTGAAAGGAAAACGGAAAGTGTTGGTGTGTCCATGAGGACCATGACCATGATCATGTGTGTATGCATGTCTCCTACGTACTGCTACTTCTGCTCACTCTATACTAAAAAATGTTGCCACCACTTAATTTGGATCTAGATTTAAAAATCGAATACTGGCAACCATGTGATCAGCGTTAATTTACTAATTTTTGTTTGTTGAAGTTTGCAAGCAAATTTAAGTTTTATATAATTCAATGCCATCATCTTGATCCGTTTCCTGATATATATAAATAATGGTATTAATAACTCCATGTACTATTTTTCGTTTGTTGAAGTTTGCAAGCAAAGTTTTATATAATTCAATGCCATCATCTTCAATTTTCCTTAAATATCACAAAAAAAGTCAAAATCAGCGATTTTTAGATTTTATCGTTTTTGGCTAAAATACGTGTGTTACAATTCATTAAAAATGTAAATTTGGTGAAAAACTAAATTTCAATTTTTAATCATTTCAACATCTTTTAATTTTTTTTTGGTTTTTTATTTGTTTGATTTGATCAGTAGCGGTCAAAGGTTGACTACCACCGGTTAACCCATACAATTTAATAAAAAAATTACTTATTTAAACTTTATTTTAAAAAAAATCTATATAAAAACCATTAAAAACAAAACTTATCAATCCAAATAGTCAATTATCAAAACAAAAATATTACTTTTATAAAACGCAATTCAAAATCTCGTTTTTTACAATTCTCAAAACAAAACACATATTTAAACAAACACTTACCTTCTCCCCTCCTTGGCCTGGTTCTATAAATGCCAGAAGTCATCCTCAATCTGTTCCACATCATCGTTTCTCAAATTGGGCAATGATTTCGCTTTTGTCCATATTTTTCAACAAGTTTCATTCTCATTATCCATGTTGTAATTTTAGTTTTCGATGGTAATTTATTCACTTTTATTGTAAAAGAAAAAATTTCGATAACCATTTGACAAACATTTGTCAAACTCTAACAATTTTATGCCCTCGAATTTGTCATATGAGTGTTAAGTAGTTGTTTAAATTGGATTTTAAGTGAAAAAATAGAATAAAGACGACTGGACATCCAAATTATAATTGGAAGGACGGAGTTAGAACTTCTTAAAAAATTAGAAAAAAGGCGAAATGAATTCTCAATGAGAGGCAAATCAAATAATTCTTACAAAATTAATTTTTTGGAAAACAATTATTCATTTTTTTTTGGGTTAAATTTGGTGAAAGTACATCCGTCACTTAGTCTTGAAAAAGTCCAAAATACACCAATATTTCGTTTATTAAGTTTCTTCTTCCTTTCACTTTTATATGGAGTGCGACAACTTTATGGTAAGATTTGTAGACTTGTCTCATACTTCACTTGTAGAATTTCAAAATTATTTTTAGCAGCCAATATAAACATTACACAAATATTCAAGTGAAATCGATTCATATATAAGACGTGATCATATATCAAACATACAATTAATCCCTTAAAATTGTGATTCTAATTTCCTACCTATTTTATTGTAGTTGATCATGGTCACAAGAGACCAACTGTAAAAGTTAATGATGTTGAACTTTTTTGTTCCTAATTCTTGCCTATTAGTTCTTTCCTAAACAATTGCACTAATCTCAACCATTAATGAACACAATTAATTATGATTTTTTTTTAAAAAATAAAATCCAAAAGTTTATTATTTCAACAATTCAGAACACGCATTCATTTCTTGTACACCAATATAAGCTTCCACTAACCAACAGATGCAAATACTATGAGAATCAAAATGATTAAATTCCAGTCCTAATCGGAATGGCCTTGACTGGCAGTACTTTATACGCAGTAAGTCCAGATGTTTCAGTCATGTCAATATTTTTTGGATTCATTTCGTCTTCAAGTTTCCAATCAAAATTCTGAAGTAAAGATGCAAGCATGAGATGCAACATTCTGTGAGCCAGTGGTACTCCAGGACAAATTCTCCTTCCTGCACCAAATGGAAGGAGTTGAAAATGTTGGCCTTTAACATCAATTTTGCAGTCCAAGAATCTCTCAGGAACAAATGAATCTGGATTCGACCATGTACTCGAATCCCTGTGAATGGCATAGACGTTAAGAAGTATCAAAGCATTTTTTGGTACGATGTATTGGTCGATTTCGATATCATCCTCAGGTTCGCGAATTATCATGCTTGCAAAAGAGCGAAGACGAAAAGTTTCTTTAACAACAGCCTGTAGGTATGGGAGCGATGAAATATCTGATTCTTGAATGAATTTGTGTTGTCCAATGACTTGTCGAATCTCTGTTGCAAGCTTTTTCATTTTTTCAGGGTTCCTTAGTAGCTCTGCCATTGCCCATTCAATTGTGGCTGAAGTCGTATCTGTTCCTGCAATAAATAAATCCTGACATATAGAATGGTGTTAGATTCTACTATGATTTGCGATAACGAATACCTCATTAATATGAGAAAAACTTATGATACAAAGCAGCCAACTGTCTAGAATATCTCAGAACTGATCAGTACTGTAGTTAATTTAAAACTGAAAATTCAGTTCTGCAAAATCAAAATTCACCTAGAATAATACTGAAAAGTCAGTTTTGAAAAAATAAAAAAATTCTAACTATCACTAAAGTATATTGAAAAATAATTCATGCTTAAATTTTGAAAAACAACTATTCGAGTCAGTTTTGAAAAATTCAAAAATTTTAACTATAACTAAAATATATTGAAAAATATTTCATGTTTAAATTTGAAAAACAACTATTCGACTCTTTTCATGACTAAACTCTCTTAATTTCTCCCTCTGTTTATTTTTTTTAACAAAATTAAAAATAAAGATATTACATAATGTAGATTGGATCCTCTGTCTAAAATTACTTATTTTTATTTTGTTCAATTCTTAAAACGGTTTTGTTTCATCAAAATCAATAACTAATTAAAAATATAAATATTACTATAATTAAATTCACAATTACTAAATTCTAACTCAATTGTGAGGAACCGCGTCATTAAAGTCTCATCTCTAGAAAATGGCTATTTAAAGTTGAATGATAAATTACAAAAAGCCCTTGTGATTTGTAAATTTTCAAGTTAACTCCCAATAGTTTAATAACCTACAATTTACTTTTCTGTTTGTTTAATCTTTTTAAAATATACACAAAATATATGAATTTGAAATACTTATTTTTATAAATTTATTTAATTCAATACGCATATATTTCATTCTATTGTCAATTTGACCTAAGTTGCACTATATATTTTTTTTTCATAATAATTGATTTTTTTTTGGTTTAAAAACAACAAATCACAGGAAAATAATTTGTAGGCTTTTAAACTACTATGAGATAGCTTGAAAACTTTTCAAACCATGAGGTGTAATTTACCTAAAATTGAAACTATTTTTTTCAAGGTTTCGAATTAAAATTGAAAGCAGATATTGTAAAACTGAACCATTTTGGAAAACATCCAAACCATGAAGGCACAAAGTATCTGAAATGTTCACTAACCGAAATATTGCATGCTTCTAAAATCCCAAAAATAGAATAACAAAGTAAAAATTATGGCCAGAAAGGGAAGAATTTTACTTAACCACAGATACTCACCAGAACCAAATGCTTTATATCGTTGTAGCTCCATTCAGCTTCATGCTGTTGACAAAGATCCAGAAGGACTTCTATTAAGTCATTTTTCCTTGAAGAAGCCAGCGATGCGTCTCTTTCCCTTAACCTCTGACTAATAATATCATCAAAGGTTTTGAAGAGTTTTCCTAAATAAAAATTGTTTCGGCGTTTTATGCCCTGTGGATCAATCCCTTGAAGCACTGGAAAGAAATCTGCAAGATTAGGTTTGTTTAAATTTTCCAGCACACCCCGTATAATTGCTTTGAGTTCTTGAGATGCATTGGAGTCATAATGAGCGAAGTCAACTGAGAATATAGTGTTTGATAGGAAATTCAGAATCGTTGTGAAGGCAACTGCACCAATATCCATTGCTCGACCGTTAGTGCAACATTCATGGACATAATCGCACAGTTGTTGCACCTTTGCTTGACGGACTCCTTCACTAGCATTGAGTCTTTCCGAGGAAAAGATTTGTTCCTTGCACAGTTTTCGAAGATTACGCCATTGCCTTTCTGCTGGTAAGAAGACAACAGAGAACTCAGTGTGATCTAATGATCGAGATGCATCAAGGACTAGTCTTTTGGTGAAGGTATGGTCATATTTTTTAAACAACTCTTTGGCAAGTTTTGGTGAAGATATAACAATGATGGTTTTGTTCAGTAATTTAATTGACATCAAAGGTCCATATGTTTGAGAGAGATTTGCTAGTGTTCTGGGTAATATTCCGGCAAGCTGGAATAAGTTTCCAACAATCGGAAACTGAAAAGGCCCTGGTGGAATTTTGCAGCCATGGTGGCGTTGTCGACTGTAAATCAAACATGAAATCACAAAAAGAATCAGTGCTCCTAGCCAAGCTAAAAGGGATGGCTTCTCCATGTATACTTTGCTTCTTTTTCTGTCTTCCTCTCTATCTTTAATTTGTTGGTTGCTCTATACATTTGCCTTGTATTTATAGATAAACCCTTTCTTTCTTTTTTTTAGTCGAAGTAGTATGTTAACCTCAATTTTATAGATATAAGCAAAATAAAGAGACAGATAAATCCTCTCTTTCATTGGTCCTTGGGAGGTCACTTTTTTAGCACATAAAATTACCATAATTAAATACAACAACAAGTACTAAACTTTTATCTATATTGATCACTACTCGATAAAAACTCATTTGCAAAGTGATCATAATTAAATGCGTCCAAACAAATTTAAAGAGAAAATCATTTTTCTACTTTTAGATATAGAAGTGAGTTGAAAATACTGTGAATGGTTGAAGGGTAGTGATCATAGATGTTGGGGGAGAGAATTTAGAGCTGTTTTTGCACGTTGATGTTTTGTTTTGAGAAAAAAATTAATTAAAATAGAAGTGGATATGAAATTGCTCCAATTGTTGTTTTTGGATATTGATGGTAAACTTTGTCTAAATTTCATCTTTCTATAAATGTTCACTTGCAAAATAAAACTAGATGGGTATTCTTCTTTAAACTTTGTCTATAAAAAGACTTTAATTTTTTAATACACGAAAAAAACAAAACGAAAAGGAAATCACTCTAGCTAGAGATCTAGTAGCAGTGACTCAAGTAAGGAAAAATAAGACAATAAATGAATGAATTAATTTGAGGGCTTGGATCCAAATCAAATTTAATTGGGTTCCAAACATTTCATCAACTCATTATTCATTTATCTTTAATTAATGGTTTACTCGTTTTATACTTTGTAATAACATAATTTGGTTTGTAAATTTTATTTTCTTTATATTGTATATTATTTTATTAAAACATCGTTTATTTAAGCAAAAGGACTTTTAGTGACGCATATCAAATTTGAATTCTAATTAAATATGTTATCAACTTCTTGTATATTTAAGTATTTTAATTAATAACTTACATTTTTTTTTTATTTCTCATAATTATATTAACTTTGGTAACTTGAAACATCGTGCTCTTTTCGTAATTACTTGTTTAGTACTTTATTTATCTTAATTGCCAATTTATATAAGAAGTATATTCAAACCGTGCAAGGTTGCTTCTCATATGGTTAATGCCCAGGGGAACTCTTTTATGAATTTGGTCACAAGTGAGGGGAATCTTGCTAGGTTAAATATTGATATATACTTGACTCAATTGAACTAATTTTGATATAAGAAATATCCATTGCTATATTAATTAACATGTATAGCTGAAACATACTTTGCCAAAAATAAAATAAAATATACAGCCCCTATGTGCTAGAGTCCAGATCCTCTGTCCAATATTTATCCAGTCTTATTCTGTCTAACATTTAAAACTACGTAGTTTCATTAAAAGTAGGGACTAAATGCATAAATATCATTAAAATTACTTTAAATTATTATACCCTAACCAATAGATTAGTGAACCCTACGACGTAGTTTTAATTAGGACAGAATAAGACAGACAAAATCTTGGACAGAAGGTCCCATGTCTATGTGCTATGCTTCGTTTTAACTTCTAAGTTTTATCTTGATGTGGAATGTGTTGAAGATGTCTGTTGAATTGTCCATATCAGTCGATAAACAGTGAAAAAAAAGTTAAATCATGTCATTAACTTTAAATAGACATAACTTTGTCATATATATTCAGAATTGTTATTATAATGTAGTGTTTTGAAATAATTGACGATAGTTACAATACTCATCGGAATCTGCCTCATGATCTGTGCCTTTTTTTTTTCAAAATTTTTTATTTTGACAACTTCCGAACCCTTTTTCTTTTTTCTCGACAATTTAGTTTTTCTTCTGTTTCGATTTCAAGTTTCTTAAAATTATATAAAGGTTTATTTTTCATCACATTTGACTTTATAATTATTTAATAAACTCTTACAATTCTCTAAATTAATATTTTTTTTGCGATTGTAACTGTTTTTCATTAATCTGTCCCGTATTATAACCCATAACCCATACAATTTCTTAAAAAAAAAAAAGATACGCGTGGCAACATATCAAGTTGTGCGGAATTTGTTTACATTCTAAATTTCCAAAAGTTACTGCTGTTGCTACAAAGAAGTGTATATTGTTGGGAAGTAGATATAGACCACACGAGAGATCTAGATTAATTGAAGGGTTAATTACTAAAGACCTCCTGTTTATCGAAGTTGCTGGTTACCTCCCTGTGGTTTATAAATATGTATTTTTCTCCATATGGTTTGGTTTTTTTTTTTTAGGCAAAATTGACGGATTTAACAAAACTAACGGTTCTGAATAAAAAACTCTATAACAAAACGAATATTTAATTATTAATTTATATATTATATATAAAAGGACAAACATAACCTTAAATTGCTGTGTTAAATACATCAATTTCTTCAATCTATTCTTCAATCAACCGAGTTCTTTACTGCAAAACACCATCTTATATCTTCCTCTTTTGCAGTAAAGAACTCGGTTGATTGAAGAAGAGATTGAAGAAGCTGATGTATTTAACACAACAATCCTTTTATATATAATATATAAATTAATAATTAAATATTCGTTTTGTTATAGAGTTTTTTTATTCAGAACCGTTAGTTTTGTTAAATCCGTCAATTTTGCAAAAAAAAAAAAAAAAAACAGACCATAAGGAGAAAAACGCATATTTATAAACCATAAGTAACCAGCAACTTCGGTAAACCATAGGGAGGTATTTAACAATTAACCCTTAATTTAATGCGAATTGGATACGCAACTTACATGAAGAATTTTGTACGTATATTTAGATCTATATACCACAAGCTACAAATTAAAAGCACTTTATACCTAATTTCATGGACAACTCCTCTAACGATAGCTTGTTACAACATTTCTATGTGCGACCTAGTATTTAGAAGCACTTTAATCTTGCTCTATTTTTAAGTGTTAACTCTTCCAATAAAAGTTGATTTGATTATATCTAATTAATAGTCAAATTGTATCAGTTTTTTCGACTTCAAATCGTCTCATTAAAACAACATAATTTTTAGTCTTAGGTCTTTAAAACAAGATAGGATCAAAATTTATTGCTTTGCAAAAATTTATTATGAGTAATGATAGAAAATACAAATTATTTTATGCAGAAGTTTACTCACATGAAATCTTATCATTTGTTATTTCACTTGTATATCCGTGATAAATGCTCATTTATTAAAGAGTCAATTATTTTCATGTCTTTCAATTTGAGAGTTTATTTTACTTTTATCAATATTTTTTAAAAAGTTTGATTGCAATTTTAGTTTTCAATCATGTTGACTTTTCATGCAAAAATAATTTAATTTTCATGATCATTTGACATGCATATATCAAATTCTATCAATTTTTATACTCTTAAATTTGTAATATATGTATTAAATAGTTGTTAAAAATATTGGATTTTAAGTAGAAAAAATGTACGAGCTAGATTTGAAATCTAAATTATAACATGATGGACAAACATAGAACTTTTAAAAAAAATAGAGACAAAAGCCAAATAAAAAATTAAAAATGAAAGACAAAAGTCTATTATTTCAACAATTTAGAATATTTTTCCCTTCCCCGTCTCTAGTTTACATACTCGTCTGCAGCGGTTCCAATCAGCGCCAGACGCCAGCAGCGGATTCCAACAAGATCCCAGGTATAGTTTATAGGATTGATGTAATACATTAGAATTCATTGTTATAGTTGCTTAAAAAAAAAAAAATCAGAACACATATTCATTTCTTGTACACCAATACAATCTTCCGCAAACCAACGGATGCAAATATTATGAGGATCAAAATGATTAAATTGTGGTCCTAATTGGAATGGCCTTAACTGGCAGGGCTTTCGGCGCAGTAAATCCAGATGTTTCAGCCATGTCAATATTTTCTGGATTCATTTCGTCTTCAAGCTTCCAATCAAAATTCTGAAGTAAAGATGCAAGCATGAGATGCACCATCCTGTGAGCCAGTGGTACTCCAGGACACATTCTCCTTCCAGCGCCAAATGGAAGGAGTTCAAAATGTTGACCTTTCACATCAATTTTGCAGTCCAAGAATCTCTCAGGAACAAATGAATCTGGATTTAACCACGCACTCGAATCCCTATTAATTGCCCAGATGTTAAGAAATATTTCAGCATTTTTTGGCACAATGTATTTGTCGATTTCAATATCATCCTTAGGAGTGCGACCTATAACACTTCCAATAGGGTGAAGACGAAGAGTCTCCTTAACAACTGCCTGTAAATATGGAAGCGATGATATATCTGATTCTTGAATCAATTTACGTTCTCCAATGACTTCACGAATCTCTGTTGCAAGTTTTTTCATTTTTTCAGGGTTCCTTAGTAGCTCCGCCATTGCCCATTCTGTTGTGGCTGAAGTCGTATCTGTTCCTCCAAGAAATAAATCCTGAAGCAGAACAGTGTTAAGGTTTTCATTTTCCGTATTGCAGTTTATACTATCCAAATGAATAATCCATTCTTCTAACCAATAATGTGTGCATGCATTCTTCTAACAAATTGACAAAATACTCACAAGAATCAAATGCTTCACATCATTGTAGCTCCATTCTGCTTCACGTTGTTGACACCGAACCAGGAGGACTTCCAGTAAGTCATGTTTTCCTACAGAATTGATGGATTGGTCTTTTTCCCTTAACCTCTGACTAATGATATCATCAAAGGTTTCGAATAGTTTTCCTAAATAAAACTTGCTTTGGCGCCTTAAGCCCTGTGGATCAATCCCTTGAAGCACAGGAAATAAGTCTGCAAGATTAAGTTTGCTGAAAATTTCAAGCACCCCTCGTACAATTTCTTTGAGTTCTTGTGACGCATTGGAATCATAATGAGCCAAGTCAACTGAGAATGTTGTGTTTGATAGCAAATTCAGAACCGTTGTGAAGGCAACTGCACCGATATCCACTGCTTGCCCGTTAGAGCAACATTCATGAACATAATCGCACAGTTGTTGCACCTTTGCTTGACGGAGTTCTTGACTTGCAGTGAGGCGTTCAGAGGAAAATATTTGCTCTTTGCACAATTTGCGAAGATTACGCCATTGGCTTTCTCCTGGTAAGAAAAGAATAGAGAACTTATGGTGATCTAATGCTCGAGATACATCAAGAACTACTCTTTTGGTGAAGGTATGGTCATATTTTTGAAATAACTCTTTGGCAAGTTTTGGTGAAGATATATAACAATGATCGTTTTGTTCAGTAATTTGATTGACATCAAAGGACCATATGTTTGAGATAGCTTTGCTAGTGTTCTGTGGAATGTTCCAGTGAGCTGGAACAGGTTTCCAACCATTGGAAGCTGAAAAGGTCCTGGTGGAATTTTCCTGCTGCCATGGCGACGCTGCAGACTGTAAATGAAACATGAAATCACAAAAAGAATCAGTGCTACTACCAAACCAAAAGGAGATGGCTTATCCATGTATACTTGCTTCATTTTCTATCTGCCATTGTTGGTATATATATAACGGGAGCAGCCAAGTTTGACATTTAGTATAATGCCTAATTAATTTTGCCCATTAGAGAAAAAATTTTACGTGAGACAGTGTTATATATGATACTAGAGTAAATCATAATTTTAACGCAACATAAAAATGGAAGGAAATTAAAATCACGATTTCAACGATCATTAAGTGCGTATCTCATATACGAGGCCGTTGTACAAAAGTTTTTCTCTTATATTCCTTTAAATTCAAGAAATGTCGGAATTTAACTGATGTGGGATGAGATCGGATTTTGACATTAATGACAAGAGCCTTTTTTAAGATCTAAATTTCTTTTGAATCTATTTTATTTTTATGGACAAATTATACGACCTTTTTTTTTCTTGTATAGATTACGATTTTTTAATACTATATAAATCTTTACATGTCTTTACTTATATCAGATTATTTATATTGAAACTTTAATATTATTTAATATAAATATCAAATTCTTTGAATGTGTACTTTATTAAAAATCGTTTTCTTGGAGCAACTTTGAATGTGTACTTATATTAGATTATTTATATTACAACTTTAATATTATTTAATATAACTTTCAAATTCTTTGAATGTGTACTTTATTAAAAATCGTTATCTTCCCCTTTGGTTGCAGCTATTGTTAACAGTCAAGCAAGGTTGTTAAATTGTCAATGCCAATGGAAATGTCATGATAGTGTACAATCCTATTATAGCTAGTTTTTCCAATATGAACTGCACATAATTGGTTTATAATAACAAATAAATTATTAGAGTCAACTTGTATAAAGTAAGATTCAATGAATTAGATGCCGAAAAAAGAGCATGAAGAAGAGTATATTCCTGGTTCATAGAGTAGGACTCCATAATTTTGGAGAGATGATAAGGCATATAATGTAATTCAACTAGTAAATCATGCTTAATCATTTTTCATGTTGGATCATGTAGTATCATTTTTCACTTTTAACTATTATTTTTTAGCATGTAATATGAACGATTAATAGTTGGATTATGTGTTAATTTTGCTCTATTTATTAATAAAATTTTGGACTAATATCTCTCTGTACCAAATTTGCCAATTAAAAAAAAGAGTAGTTCATAAATTAACTTAAACGGAGAATTAACAAAAACCTCTCTGGCATATTACTCCCACTTCTTTTTTAAATGTTGTTTTAGCTAATGACACACAAATTAAGAAAAGTTATAAATTATCTAATTTATCTTTAATTATATTTACAACCATCTTAATTTAATGCTCTTGTATGTATTGTTGATAGGCATTTGAAGAGTCAATCTAATAATGTTATTAAATTCTACCTATATTGAATAATGGCTAAAAATGGAACTTTTATATTTTTTGTATTGAAATTTGTGAAATGACACTTATTTAAGAACATAAAATATTGACTAGAACAAAATTTATAAAAGAACATAGGAAGGACTTGTTAATCTTTTTTGTACCTTAAAAATAAAAAATAAATAAATCCTCTTATATTATGTCTTAATATCTTTTAATCTTCACATAATGAAAATAAAACAAACGACTCTCTCACATCCAAAGATTTGTATTCTTTTGCTTCCTTGTCAAACTTCTATTGAAACTTTTGCCTAAATCAGTAACGGGAACAACACATTACAAATTTTAAAGTTAAAATAAGGAAGACTTGTTCAGCTAAATGATTAAGACACAAGTCTCAACAAATATTTGACAACAGGTCAAAACAATATAAATTTCAAAATTTTAAATGCGAGGGACTGTTTTTAATTATTTTTTGTTTGTGAAAGACAAAACCAAAGATAAAAAAAATTTCAACTTTTGGAAAAAAAGAATCCAGAAATGATGCATGAAAAACTTCTTTTTTTGTTCTTTTTTGTCTTTTTGTGTGCAAGAAAAAAAAAGCATAAGAATCTTTGTTGTTGATTCTCTATAAACTTAAACATGGGATATATATATATATGAATGTTCTATTGTTTACTCTCTACATTTTTATTCAAACGAAAATTAATTTATTAATGTTTGTATTTGTTTAAACATTAATTAATCTCTTTAGTTAGGTTTACAATCAACATCAAATTAAATCAATGCCATCGTCCTAATTAGAATCCTTAAAATAGGATCCTAAAAATATTTTCTTCAATCACAAAGGTATAATGAGATCAATTCAACTCTCTCTGCAATTAAATATGTTCATGCGTAAAAAAATTAAATGAAAATTCTTAGGAATATAAAGTTTTCTCATATTAGTTAAAATGTCAATGAAAAATACTTTTTTTTTCCTCCTACTTTGCTTGCTAGTGTTTCTTTTTTATTTTTTATTTTTTTTCCCCATAGAAGCGTGAATATAGGACAAGCTGTCGAAATCATTGACCAAATACTTGTAACTCCCAAGGAAGAATGTCAACACTTCCTTATTGATCAGCCCTCTTTATATTCGTGCTAATAAGGTTCCGGGAAGAATATTTCCATTAAATACTTGTGCTGATGAGAGTTTCCTGGTTAATGGATGGAATTAAAATGAGTTGAAAAATTATTAATGTGATAAAATTTAAATTGATGAAACAACATATAATTTTATTAAGTTTGGAAATCAAAATAATATTTATTTTCAAATGGAGAGACTATTGAGAGGAAATCCTTTTTCCAATTGAATTAGGTGAAATTATATTGGCAACATAATCCAAAATAAACCACTCTGAATCTTATGTTCTATTCACTATTTCCATTTATAAATATACTACACAGATATTTTACTAAACCCTATTAAGTGATTAGTAAACCTTAAGGAATCAGTATTAAATACACGTAACTTTTATTTATAAATTGAAATAGGGATTGAAACAAAGAATATAAGAGAAAATTAAATCCATTGCGAAAATAAACCATTTGACACTAATATTTCTAATTTTCTTTTGTTATATTTCTGGTTTCTTTCACTTTTATAGAATTTCATTTTTTTGACACCATTCACTAGAACGCACATTCACAGTTGAGGTGGGTGCAAAAAAATAACACGAAATTAGCCAAAATCGGCATGTTTTTTTATATTATAATTTTCGGCCAAAATACATGTGCAATAGCCCACAAAAAATGGAGGTTTAGTGATAAATATGAGTTTCACTTTTTTGACATAATTTACTAAAATGCATATTTACAATTGAGGTGGTGCAAAAAATAGCACGAAAATAGTCTAAATCAGCACTTTTTTTACACTTTCATTTTCGGCCAAAATATGTGTGCTATGGCCCACAAAAAAAACTGAGGTTTTGTGATAAATATTAGTTTAACTTTTTTGGACAGCATTCACTAGAATGCACGTTCAAAATTGAGGTTGATGGAAAAAATAGCATGAAAATGGCCAAAATCACCCATTTTTTTACAGTCATTTTTGGCCAAAATACGTGTGCTATAGGACACAAAAAATGAAGATATTATGATAAATATGACTTTCACTTTGTTTGACATAATTTACTCAAATGCACGTTCAAAATTGATATGAGTGTAGAAATAACACAGAAACGGCCAAAATCAGCACATTTTTTTATATTGTCATTTTCAGCCAAAACACGTGTGTTTTAACCCACAAAAAATAGAGGCTTTGTGATAAATATAAGTTTCATTTTTTTATACCGTTCACTAGAATGCAGGTTCAAATTTGAGGTATGTGCAAAAAAATCACAAAAATAGCCAAAATCGATAAATTTTTAGAAATGGTCATTTTCGGCCAAAATACGTGTGCTATAGGCCACAAAAAATGGAGGTAGTGTGATAAATATGAGTTTCACTTTTTTGATACTGTTCACTATATTGCACGTTCACAATTGTTGCAGAAAGAAAAAATAGCATGATAATGGCCAAAATCGACAATTTTTTTACGTAGTCATTTTTGGCATGAATACGTATGCAATAACCCACAAAAAAATGAAGATTTGGTGATAAATATGTGTTTAACTTTTTTGACACAATTCACTAGAATGCACGTTCACAATTGAGATGGGTGAAAAAAATAGTATGAAAATAGCCAAAATTGGCACATTTTTTTATATTATCATTTTCAGATAAAATACGCGTGTTATAACCCATAAAATGAAGATTTTATGATAAATATAAGTTTCACTTTTTTTGACACTATTTACTAGAATGCATGTTCACGTTTGAGGTGGGAGCAAAAAATAACACCAAAATAGCAAAAATCAGCACGTTTTTTGACATAGTCATTTTCAGTCAAAATATGCGTGCTATAGCCCACGAAAATGGAGGTTTGGTGAAAAATATAAGTTTTACATTTTTTACACAATTCACTAGAATGCATATTTACAATTGAGGCAAGTGAAAACAATAGCATGGAAACTGGCAAAATCGGCACTTTTTTGATATTGTCATTTTCGGCCAAAATATGTGTGCTATAACCCAGAAAAAATAGAGGTTTGGTAATAAATATGAGTTTAAATTTTTTTGACTTAATTCATTAGAATGCACATTTAAAATTGTGATGGGTTTTAAAAACAATATAAAACAACCAAAACCGACAAGTGTTTGGACATTGTCATTTTAGGACAAAATACGTGTGTTATAGCCCACATAAAATGAGGGTTTGGTGATAAATATGAGTTTCACTTTCTTTGACAAAATTCACTTGAATGCACGTTCAAAATTGAGATGGGTGTAAAAAAATAATACAAAAATGACAAAAATCGGCACAATTTTGGTTATTGTTGTTTTTTACCAAAATACATGTGTTATAACCTACAAAAATGGAAGTTTTGTGATAAATATAATTTTCGCTTTTTTGGACACCCTTAACTAGAATGAACGTTTAGAATTGAGATGGTTACAAAAGATATCACGAAAATAGCCAAAATCAGCACGTTTTTAGACATTGTCATATTTAGTCAAAATACGTGTGCTGTAGTCCAAAAAATGAAGGTTTGCTGATAAATATGAGTTTCACTTTTTTTGGCACAGTTTACTAGAATTCAAGTTAACAATTTAGGCAGGTGCAAAAAATAACATGAGAATGGCCAAAATTGGCACGCTTTTTGACATTGTTTTTTCTGCCAAAATACGTGTGCTATAGCCCATAAAAAATGGAGGTTTGGTGATAAATATGTGTTTTATCTTTTTGACAAAATTCACTAAAATGCACGTTCACAATTGAGATGGGTGGAAAAAAATAATACTAAATTGGCCAAAATTGGCACATTTTTAAACAATGTCATTTTCTGCTAAAATACGTGTGCTGTAACCTGCAAAAAACTGGAGGTTTTGTGATAAATATGAGTTTCAGTTTCTTTGACGCAATTCACTTGAATGCACGTTCAAATTGAGATGGTTATAAAAAACAATACAAAAACAGCCAAAATTAGCATGATTTTGAATATTGTCATTTTTGGCTAAAATATGTGTGTTATAATCCACAAAAATGGAAGTTTTGTGATAAATATAAGTTTTACTTTTTTTGACACAATTAACTAGAATGCACGTTCAAAATTAAGGTGGGTGCAAAAGATAGCACGGAAATAGCCAAAAACAGTACGTTTTTTGGACATTGTCATTTTCGGTTGAAATACATGTGTTGTAGTCCAAAAAATTAAGGTTTGCTAATAGATATTAGTTTCACTTTTTTAGACTACCGTTCACTAGAAATCACGTTCACAATTTAGGCGGGTGCAAAAAATAGCACGAGAATGGCCAAAATCGACATGCTTTTTGACATTATCATTTTTGGCCAAAATATGTGTGCTATAACCCACATAAATGGAGGTTTAGTAATAAATATGAGTTTCACTTTCTTTGACAATACAGAAATACGTGTATTCTAACCCACAAAAAATGAACGTTTTGCGATAAATATAAGTTTTAATTTTTTGATACCGTTCATTAGAAAGTACGTTCAAAATTGAGGTGGGTACAATAAATAGCACGAAAATAGCAAAAATCATCATTTTTTTGACATTGTCATTTTTGGCGAAAATACATGTGCTATAGCCCATAAAAAATGGAGGTTTGGTGATAAATATGAGTTTCATCTTTTTTGACATCGTTCAGTAGAATACACATTCACAATTGAGACAGGTGCGAAAGATAGCACGAAAATGGCCAAAATCAACAAAGTTTTTCACATTGACATTTTCGGCCAAAATACATGTGCAATAGCCCAAAAAAATGAAGGTTTGGTGATAAATATGAGCTTCACATTTTTGACACAATTCACTAAAATACACGTTCATAATTGAGGTGGGTGGCAAAAAAGTACGAAAATAGCCAAAATCGACACATTTTTTGACATTGTAATTTTTGGCCAAAATATGTGCTCTATAGCCTACAAAAATTGGAGATTTTTTGATAACTATGAGTTTACTTTCTTTGACTCCGTTTACTAGAATGCACATTTACAATTGAGGCGGGTGCAAAAAATAGTACAAAAATGACCAAAATCGGCATGTTTTTTCACGTTGTCACTTTTGGCAAAAATATGTGTGCAATAGCCCACAAAAAATGAAGGTTCGGTGATAAATATGTAATTCAATTTTTTGGCATAATTCATGAAAATGCATATTCACAATTGAGATGAGTGGAAAAAATAGCACTAAACTGGTCAAAATCAGCACCTTTTTAAAAAATATCATTTTCAGCCAAAATGCGTGTTCTATAGCCCACAAAAAAATGAAAGTTTGGTGATAAATATGAGTTACATTTTTTTACACCATTTACTAGAATGCACTTTCACAATTCTGATGGGTAGAAAAAATAGAACGAAAATAGCCAAAATTGGCATATTTATTTACATTGTCATTTTCGTCAAAAATATGTGTTCTATAGTTCCCAAAAATGGAGGGTTTGTGATAAATACGAGTTTCACTTATTTTGATATAATTCATTCGAATACACGTTCAAAATTGTGATGGGTGGTAAAAACAATCCAGAAAAAGCTTAATTCATCACATTTTTGGACATTATCATTTTCGGCCAAAATGCGTGTGCTATAGCCCACAAAAAATGGAGGTTTGGTGATAAATATGAGTTTCACTTTGTTTGACACAATTCACTTGAATTCGCATTCAAAATTTAGATAGTTGTAAAAAAACGGCCAAAATCTGCACGGTATTGGATATTGTTGTTGTTTACCAAAATACATTTGTAAAAGATGGGTGCAAAAGATAGCACGAAAATAGCTATAAGTTTTGTGATAAATATAAGTTTCACTTTTTTTTGACACCCTTAACTTGAATGCATATTCAAAATTGAGATGGGTGCAAAAGATAGCACGAAAATAGCCAAAATCAGCACGTTTTTGTACATTGTCATTTTCGATTGAAATATATGTGCTGCAGTCCAAAAAAATGGAAATTTTTTTATAAATATGAGTTTTACTTTTTTGACTATGTTCACTCGAATTCAGGTTGACAATTTAGGCGGATGCAAAAAATAGTACGAGATTGGCCAAAATCGGCACACTTTTTGACATTGTCATTTTCCACCAAAATACGTGTGCTATAGCCCACAGAAAAATTAAGTTTAGTGATAAATAAGAGTTTCAATTTTTTGATATAGATCACTAGAATGCACATTCAAAATTGTGATGGGTGTTAAAAATAATATAGAAACAGCTTAAATCGGAATATTTTTGGACATTAGTATTTTCAGCCAAAATACGTGTTCTATATCCCAAAAAAATATAGGTTTGGTAATATATATGAGTTTCACTTTCAAAATTCTTTGATAGAATTCACTAGAATGCACGTTTAAAATTAAGATAAGTGTAAAAAATTGTGATTTAGTGATAAATATAAGTTTAAATTGTTTTGACATAATTCACTAGAATGCATGTTCAAAATTGTGATGTTTTTAAAAACAATATAGAACAACCAAAATTGGCAAGTTTTTGGACATTGTCATTTTTAGACAAAATACGTTTGCTATAGCCCATATAAAATGGGGGTTTGGTGATAAATATGAGTTTCACTTTCGTTGAAAAATTCAATTAAATGTACATTCAAAATTGAGATGGGTGTAAAAAAACAATACAGAAAGGGCCAAAATCGGCACATTTTTGGATATTGTTTTTTTTGGGCCAAAATACGCGGAACCCACAAAAAATAGATGTTTTATAATAAATATAATTTTCACTTTTTTGACCCAGTTCATTAGAGTGCACATTCAAAATTATGGTGGGTGAAAAAAATAACATGAAAATAGACAAAATCATCACTTTTTTGACATTGTCATTTTTGGCGAAAATACATGTGCTTTAACCCATAAAAAAATAGAGGTTTGGTTATAAATATAAGTTTCATCTTTTTGGACACCGTTAGTTAGAATGCACGTTCATAATTGAGGCTGATGCAAAATATAGTACAAAAATAGCCAAAATCAATATGTTTTTTAACGTTGTAATTTTCGGCCAAAATACGTGTGCAATAGCCCAAAAAAATTAGGGTTTGGTGATAAATATGTGTTTCACCTTGTTCACAAAATTCACTAAAATGCACGTTCACAATTGAGATGGGTAGAAAAAATAGCACTAAAGTGGCCAAAATCTGAACATTTTTAAACAATGTCATTTTCAGCGAAAATACGTGTGATATAACCCACAAAAAATGGAGGTTTTGTGATAAATATGAGCTTTATTTTTTTACACCGTTCACTAGAATGCACGTTTACAATTGAAGCGGATGCAAAAAGTAGTTGCCGTCGGTGGCCTGTTTCGTGTCTTTTCTACACTCATATCAATTGAAAGTTTCCTATATAGTGAATGGTGTAAAAAAATAGAAAGTTACAAATTTTTTAACATTACAATTGTTTATGGGTTATAACACACGTATTTTTGGTAAAAATAGCAAAATTTCAAAAATTTGCCGTCAGTGGCCGTTTTTGTGCCATTTTTTGCACTTATATCAAATGAAAATGTCCTATCTAATGAATGGTATCAAAAAATAGAAAGTTACAAATTTTTAAAAATGACCATTATTTATGGGTTATAGCACACGTATTTTTGTTTAAAAAGGCAAAACTTCAAAAAGTTGCCATCAATGGTCTTTTTTGTGACCTTTCTTGCACTCATATCAATTGGCGGTGTCCTATCTAATGAATGGTGAAAAAAAGGGCACGAAAAAGGCTGAGAATTGGTGTTATGATTTTCAAATAAAAAAAAATTACGTTTGCAAATGATTTTCAACATTGATTACAACTTGAGGGATCGAGGCATTTTACCTTGAAAACTTCTATACTATTCTATGCACTTCCTTCAAATCAAATTCTTGCATAACAATTATTTATTTTTTTTATCTTGACCTTCCACAAATACAATTTAAATTTTAAGTGTTTAATCAATAAAAATTCATTATAAATTTTGTGAAATTTTATTACGTATAATTTTTTTTTTCTTTTCAACAAACAACTTCCATGGGTTTTCTAGATGTGGTATGCACAATAATTTAATACTTATTATAGTTACTAAAATTATGCAATTTCAAATGTGATGTCATTTTCTCACTAATAAAAAAATTGTGCTGTCGAAAAATATTCATTTTCTCTATCTTCAAGCAACATACGCGTACTTTGGTTTATAAGCGTACTCTGTTTTATAATGGATAAAAGTTGAGAATTGGTGTTATGATTTTCAAATAAAAAAAATTACGTTTGCAAATGATTTTAAACATTGATTACAACTTGAGGGATCGAGGACATTTTGCCTTGAGAACTTCTATACGCTTCTATGCACTTCCTTCAAAGCAAATTCTTGCATATCAATTGTTTATTTTTTTTATCTTGACCTTCCACAAATATAATTTAAAATTTAAATGTTTGATAAATAAAAATTCATTATAAATTTTGGCGAAAATATATGTGCTATCTCTCACATAAAATAGAGGTTTGGTAATAAATCTGAGTTTCACTTTCTTACATTCACTTGAATGCACATTCAAAATTTAGATGGGTATAAAAAACAATACAGAAACAGCTAAAATCGGCACATTTTTGGATATTGTTGTTTTTAGCCAAAATACATGTGTTTTAACCCACAAAAATGGAGGTTTTGTAATAAATATAAGTTTTACTTTTTTTAGACTGTTCATTAGAATGTACGTTCGAAATTGAAGTGGGTACAAAAAATAGCCTGAAAATAGCAAAAAACATCACGTTTTTTGACATTATTGTTTTCTACAAAAATAGATGTGTTATAGCCCACAAACAAATGAAGGTTTGGTGACAAATATGAGTTTTGCCTTTTTTGACGGCGTTCATTAGAATGTACGTTCATAATTGAAGCGGGTTCAAAAAGATAGCACGAAAACGGCCAAAATTGGCACATTTTTCCACGTTGTCATTTTCAGCCAAAATACGTGTACAATAGCCCAAAAAAATGAAGGTTTAATGATAAATATGATTTTCACTTTTTTATACAATTCACTAAAATACATGTTCACAATTGAGGAGGGTACAAAAAATAGCACGAAAATAGCTAAAATTGGCACATTTTTGGATATTGTCATTTGCAGCTAAAATATGTGTGCTATAGCCCACAAAAAGTGGAGGTTTGACGATAAATATGAGTTTCACTTTCTTTGACACTGTTCACTAGAATGCACGTTTACAATTGAGACAGTTGCAAAAAATAACACGAAAATGACCAAATCGGCACGGTTTTTGTCATTGTGATTTTCTTCCAAAATACATATACTATAGTACACAAGAAATGGAGGTTTTGTGATAAATATGAGTTTCACTTCTTTTGACATAATTCACTAGAATGCACGTTCAAAATTGTGATGGGTGGTAAAAACAATCGAGAAAAAGCTAAATTCGTCGTGTTTTTGGACATTGTCATTTTAAGCCAAAATGCGTGTGCTATAGCCAAAAAAATGGAAGGTTTGGTGATAAATATGAGTTTCACTTTCTTTTACACAATTCACTTGAATGCATGTTCAAAATTGAGATGGCTATAAAAACAATACATAAACGGCCAAAATCGGCACGATTTTGGATATTGTCATTTTAGGCCAAAATACGTGTGTTATAACCCACAAAAATGGAACTTTTGTGATAAATATAAGTTTAATTTTTTGACAATCTTAATTTGAATGCACGTTTAGAATTGAGGTGGGCGCAAAAGATAGCACAAAAATAGCCAAAATCAGCACTTTTTGGACATTGTCATTTTCGGTCAAAATACGTGTGTTGTAGACCAAAAAATATGGAGGTTTGTTGATAAATATGAATTTCACTTTTTTTTTGACATCGTTTACTAGAATTCACATTTACAATTTAGGCAGGTGCAAAAAATAGCACGAGAATGGACAAAATCAGGACCCTTTTTGACATTATCATTTTTTGTCAAAATACGTGTGCTATAGCCCACAAAAATAGAGGTTTGGTGACAAATATGAGTTTCACTTTTTTTTACTTAATTCACTAGAATGCACATTCAAATTTGTAATGGGTGTTAAACACAATATAGAAACAGCTTAAATCGGCATTTTTTTTACATTAGTATTTTCGGCCAAAATATATGTTCTATATACCACAAAAAATGAATGTTTGGTGATAAATATGAGTTTCAATTTCTTTGATCGAATTCACTCAAATGCGCGTTTAAAATTAAGATGAGTGTAAAAAATAATACATAAACAGCCAAAATCAGCATGTTTTTGGATATTGTCGTTTTTTGCCAAAATACGTGTGCTGTAAACCACAAAAAATGGAGGTTTTATGATAAATATGAGTTAAAACTTTTTTTTTTACACAATTCATTAGAATGCATATTTATAATTGAGACGGGTGCAAAAGATAGCATGAAAATGGCAAAAATTGAAACGTTTTTTCACGTTGTCATTTTCAGCCAAAATACGTGGGCAATAGCCCACAAAAAATAAAGGTTAGGTGATAAATATGTGTTTCACCATCTCATGATGTGATTAAAGATGATCAAAGTTGATTATGCAATATCTACTTCGTGCTTTGGTTGTGGATTTGATATTATAAGCAAAGAATATTGATGATCTATATATAATATAGCATTAACAAGAAATTAATCCACTCACTAACTGTGATCAATGAACAACTGGCTGGGCCTGGACGGAACCGCAAAAAACACAGACAAATGGACAATCTTGTCGTCTGTGGAATCAATATAATCTTCCTATATTAGCAAAACTTGTTTAGTTTAGACTAGTGAATCAAAGACGGGTTTTATACGTTGCAGCAAATTGTTTCTGTGTGAGGTTCGAGAATATCCCCATTCATATATAGGTTCCAAATCTACATTTATGAATTGAAATGTCCCAATGATCAATTCTTTTTTAAGAGGTGAAATAGAATAATATATTAAACGGAAGGGTAAATACCTCCTATAATTTCTCAACTTTAAAGGTAAGTATCATTTTGAATGTTAAATAGTATCACCTTACAAATAATATTGCGGGTCGAATGAAATACAAAATGAGTTGATGATCATTTATGTGACAAAAGCTCAATTAAGCAATCGAAATTTTATTTTTTTAATATCGAAAATAAAAACGATACTTACTTTAAATTGAGGGATTATTGTGATGATTTACACAAAACGTAATAACTATATGTCTCTAACGCATTATGCATTATATTATATATGCATGTCTCATAATATACAGATCTCATTTTTTTTTTTCATTTTTCTACCATTTTTCAAGAGTGGATGCATGACTATTTATAACTATTATCTTGTTAACAAAAAAGAGTTAATTTCGCCCAATGAAGAGTCAAATTGGAGGGACAGTTTTTTTCAAGTAATTAAATACGTAGAAACAAATTAAATAGACCTTATCAAAAGGAAAAATGAGCCAAATTAGCGCATTGTTTCTCAGAGAGTATTGCCTAATTGAAATTAGTTTAATTTGGGCATATGTAGAGCTTTCTTCTATGTTTCCCTTTTCCCATATTGGAATCCCGTAGGAAAGAAAACATAAATCATATCTATTCATTAATGGTATGTTTGACTTTTACTATATAGAGATTCCATAAACTGTTTTAAAATTTCATTTCCAAGCAAATATTTCAGTCAAAATTGTTTTGCATGTTTTTAAATGGAATAAAAAGGCATTTCACATCATCTGTTTCATCTTCAATTTCATTTTACAAATACTCCGTCATTAGTGAATTTTAACAAATAAATATTAAATACACATTGCGCATAAAAAGGAAGCCATTGGGTTAAAAAGGAAGTCACCATAGTTTACTCTGAATAGCATTTGTCTATTCGGATCGAACCATTAAAAGATAGATGTAAAAATAAAAGACATACAATTCATTAATAATCCAAAGAATCCATTTTCGTTAACCCCAACGCAAAATCCTTGCAAAATTACATTCAACAGCAATAATAACAAATTTTCAGGCGTAAGAAACGGCAGCTTTTTCGAATCCAATGCACATGCAAACATGAAAACAAAACCCGATTCATTAGTATATTCATGTATAGAGGAAGGCAGTCCAACGTTGATTTCTTTGGGATTGCATCAACCTCCATTTGTACACAATACGAGAACTCTCTTGGACAGGAGAATATTTTAACGTTGTAACTTCTAAGTTAATAATTAATTCCATACTGACAAGGAGTTCTTCTATTACGAACAATTTATGTGAAAGTTGCATGCACCAAGTCGGCTACTCTCCCGATTCCATTGTGAACAATCCCAATTCATGATCTTTAATAACTCATGCACAATATAGTCGACCACAACGACAACAATAATTACCAACTCGATTGCAAGATTATGTTGTGGATGATGATTCTACTGATTTATCTGATGAAGATGTTGTGAATTTTGCTTTATTTGCAGATTGTGACCCTGTAGATTTTAAGGATGTTGCTCATGATGATTGTTGGATAAAAGCAATGACTGAAGAAATTCATGCCATTGAAAAGAATGATATTTGAGAACCTATAGATTTTCCAAGTGGAAAGAAGCCAATTGAAGTGAAGTGGGTTTATAAAATAAAATAGAAAGCTGATGGAGAAGTGGAGAGATACAAGACGAAACTTCTTGCTAAAGGTTACAAGCAGAAACCTGGAATTCACTATTTTGAGGTATTTGCTCATGTTGCCAGACTTGATAAAGTTCGTTTAATAATTTCTTTATCTACACAAAATAATTGGAGGATTTATCAAATGAATGTTAAGTCTGCATTTTTGAATGGTGTTCTTGAAGAAGAAGAAGTCTATGTTGAGCAACCTGCAGGTTTTAAGAAAAGGTCAGAAAGATAAAGTTTACAAGTTGAAAAGAGCTTTATATGGTTTAAAACAATCTTCAAGGACGTGGTATACACGTATTGATTCTTTCTTTGTGGATCATAGTTTTCAAATGTGTCCATATAAGCATACGTTATATGTGAAATCATCTAGTCAGTGTGATGTTCTTTTGATATATTTGTATGTAGATAATTTGGCCAAAATATATGTGCTATCTCTCACATAAAATAGAGGTTTGGTAATAAATCTGAGTTTCACTTTCTTACATTCACTTGAATGCACATTCAAAATTTAGATGGGTATAAAAAACAATACAGAAACATTTAAAATCGGCACATTTTTGGATATTGTTGTTTTTGGCCAAAATACATGTGTTTTAACCCACAAAAATGGAGGTTTTGTAATAAATATAAGTTTTACTTTTTTTAGACCGTTCATTAGAATGTACGTTCGAAATTGAAGTGGGTACAAAAATAGCCTGAAAATAGCAAAAAAACATCACGTTTTTTGACATTATTGTTTTCTACAAAAATAGATGTGTTATAGCCCACAAACAAATGGAGGTTTGGTGATAAATATGAGTTTAGCCTTTTTTGACGGCGTTCACTAGAATGTACTTCATAATTGAAGCGGGTTCAAAAGATAGCACGAAAACGGCCAAAATTGGCACGTTTTTCCACGTTGTCATTTTCAGCCAAAATATGTGTACAATAGCCCAAAAAATGAAGGTTTAATGATAAATATGATTTTCACTTTTTTATACAATTCACTAAAATGCATGTTCACAATTGAGGAGGGTACAAAAAATAGCACGAAAATAGCTAAAATTGGTACATTTTTTGATATTGTCATTTGCAGCTAAAATATGTGTGCTATAGCCCACAAAAAGTGGAGGTTTGATGATAAATATGAGTTTCACTTTCTTTGACACTGTTCACTAGAATGCACGTTCACAATTGAGACAATTGCAAAAAATAGCACGAAAATGACCAAAATCGGCACGATTTTTGTCATTGTGATTTTCTTCCAAAATACATATACTATAGTACACAAGAAATGGAGGTTTTGTGATAAATATGAGTTTCACTTCTTTTGACATAATTCACTAGAATGCACGTTCAAAATTGTGATGGGTGGTAAAAACAATCGAGAAAAAGCTAAATTCGTCATGTTTTTGGACATTGTCATTTTAAGCCAAAATGCGTGTGCTATAGCCACAAAAATGGGAGGTTTGGTGATAAATATGAGTTTCACTTTCTTTAATACAATTCACTTGAATGCACGTTCAAAATTGAGATGGGTATAAAAACAATACATAAACGGCCAAAATCGACACGATTTTGGATATTGTCATTTTGGGCCAAAATACGTGTGTTATAACCCACAAAAATGGAACTTTTGCGATAAATATAAGTTTAATTTTTTGACAACCTTAATTTGAATGCACGTTTAGAATTAAGGTGGACGCAAAAGATAGCACAAAAATAGCCAAAATCAGCACTTTTTGGACATTGTCATTTTCGGTCAAAATACGTGTGTTGTAGACCAAAAAATATGGAGGTTTGTTGATAAATATGAGTTTCACTTTTTTTGACATCGTTCACTAGAATTCACATTTACAATTTAGGCAGGTGCAAAAAATAGCACGAGAATGGCCAAAATCAGGACCCTTTTTGACATTATCATTTTTTGCCAAAATACGTGTGCTATAGCTCACAAAAATGGAGGTTTGGTGACAAATATGAGTTTCACCTTTTTTTACTTAATTCACTAGAATGCACATTCAAATTTGTAATGGGTGTTAAACACAATATAGAAATAGCTTAAATCGGCATGTTTTTTTTACATTAGTATTTTCGGCCAAAATATTTGTTCTATATACCACAAAAAATGTATGTTTGGTGATAAATATAAGTTTCAATTTCTTTGATAGAACTCACTCAAATGCGCGTTTAAAATTAAGATGAGTGTAAAAAATAATATATAAATAGCCAAAATCAGCATGTTTTTGGATATTATCATTTTTGGCCAAAATATGTGTGCTGTAAACCACAAAAAATGGAGGTTTTATGATAAATATGAGTTAAAACTTTTTTTTTGCACAATTCATTTGAATTCATATTTATAATTGAGACGGGTGCAAAAGATAGCATGAAAATGGCAAAAATTGAAACGTTTTTTCACGTTGTCATTTTCGGCCAAAATACGTGGGCAATAGCCCACAAAAAATAAAGGTTAGGTGATAAATATGTGTTTCACTTTTTTGACACAATTCACTAAAATGCATGTTCACAATTGAGATAGGTGGAAAAAATAGTAGTTTTAAACAATGTCATCGGCACGTTTTTAAAAAATGTCATTTTCGACCAAAAATGTGTGCTATAACCCAAAAAACATTGAGGTTTGGTGATAAATATTAGTTTCACTTGTTTTACACCATTCACTAGAATGCGCGTTCACAATTGACGCAGGTGCAAAAAAATAGCACGAAAATGGCCAAAATGAGCACATTTTTTATGTTGTCTTTTTTTGTCAAAATACATGTGCAATAGCTCACAAAAAATGAATGTTTGGTGATAAATATGTGTTTCACTTTTTTCACACAATTCACTAAAATGTACGTTCACAATTGAAATAAGTGGAAAAATAGCACTAAACTGGCCAAAATCGGCACGTTTTTAAAAAATATTATTTTCGGCTAAAATACGTGTACTATAGCACACAAAAAATGGAGATTTGGTGATAAATATAAGTTTCAATTTTTTTGACACCGTTCATTAGAATGCACGTTCCCAATTTCGGCAAATGCAAAAGATAGCATGAAAATAGCCCAAATCGGCACATTTTTGGACATTATCATTTTTAGCCAAAATACATGTGCGATAGCTTACAAAAAATGGAGATTTTGTGATAAATACAAGTTTTATTTTTTTATACCGTTCACTAGAATACACGTTCACAACTGAGGTGGGTGCAAAAAATAGCACCAAAATAGCCAAAATCGGCACGTTTTTGGACATTGTCATTTTCAACCAATATACGCGTGTTATTGCCGACAAAACATTGTAGGCTTTGTGATAATTATGATTTTCACTTTTTTTTGGCACAATTCACTAAAATGCGCGTTCAAAATTGTGATGGGTGTTAAAAACAATACAGAAATAGCCAAAATCGACATGTTTTTGGACATTTTCATTTTCGCCAAAATACGTGTGTTATATCCCACAAAAAATAGAGGTTCTGTGAATAATATGAGCTTTATTTTTTTGACACAATTCACTCAAATGCACATTCACAATTGAGATTGGTGGAAAAAACAATACGAGAATGGTCAAAATCGGCACGCTATTGGATATTGTCATTTTCGACCAAAATACGTTTGCAATAGCCCACAAAAAATGGAGACTTAGTGATAAATATGATTTTCACTTTTTTGAAACAATTTACTAAAATGCATGTTCACAATGGAGATCGGTGGAAACAGTAGCACGAAAATGGCCAGAATTGGCACGTTTTAAACATTGTCATTTCGGCAAAATACGTGTGCTATAGCCCACAAAAAATGAAAGCTTGGTGATAAATATGATTTTCACTTTTTTGACACCAATCACTATAATGCACATTCAAAATTGAGGCGGTTGCAAAAAATAACATGAATATAGCCAAAATCGGTATGTTTTTGGACATTGTCATTTTTGGCCAAAATACGTGTGGTATAGCCCACAAAAAATGGAAGTTTGGTGATAAATATGAGTTTCAATTTTTTGACATAATTTACTAGAATACATAGTCAAAATTGTGATAGGTGTTAAAAACAATATAGAAAAAGCCAAAGTCGGAACGTTTATTAACATTGTCATTTTTGGCCAAAATACGTGTGCTATAACCCACAAAAAATGGAGTTTTGGTGAATATTATGATTTTCACTTTCTTTGACACAATTCACTCGAATGCACATTCAAAATTAAGATGGGTGTAAAAAATAATACAAAACAAGCAAAATCGGCCCTTTTTTTATATTGTGAGTTTTGGCTAAAATTCGTGTGTTATAACCCATAAAAAATCGAGGTTTTGTGATAAATATAAATTTTACTTTTTTTGACATCATTCAATAGAATGCACGTTCACAATTAATGTGGCTGCAAAAGATAGCACGAAAATAGCCAAAATTAGCACATTTTGGGGCATTGTCATTTTCAGCCAAAATACGTGTACGATAGCCCACAAAAAATGGAGGTTTGGTGAAATTATGAGTTTCACTTTTTTGGATACCGTTCAATAGAATGAACGTTCACAATTGAGGTGGGTGCAAAAAATAGCACGAAAAAGGCCAAATTCGGCACATTTTTTACGTTATCATTTTCGGCCAAAATATGTGTGCAATAGCCCATAAACAATGAAGGTTTGTTGATAAATATGTGTTTCACTTTTTTGACACAATTGACTAAAATGCACATTCACAATTGAGATGGGTGAAAAAAATAGCGTTAAACTTGCCAAAATCGGCATGTTTTTAAACAATGTCATTTTCGGCCAAAATACATGTGCCACGAAAAATGAAGGTTTTGTGATAAATATGAGTTTCACTTTTTTTATACCATTTACTAGAATGCATATTCACAATTAAAGTTGAAAAAAATAGCCCAAAAATGGCCAAAATTGGCACGTTTTTTTACATTGTCATTTTCGCCCAAATACGTGTGTTATAGGCCACAAAAAATGGAGGATTGGTAATAAATATGATTCACTTTTTTGACATAATTCACTAGAATGCACGTTCAAAATTGTGATGGATAAAAACAATACAAAAATAACCAAAATCGTCACGTTTTTTGGCGTTGTCATTTTCGGCCAAAATACTTGTGCTATTGCCCATATGATTTTCACTTTCTTTTATACAATTCACATGGATGCACGTTCAAAATTGAGATGGGTGTAAAACACAATACAGAAACGGCCAAAACTGGCACGATTTTAGATATTGTCATTTCGGCCAAAATACGTGTGTTATAACCCACAAGAAATGGAAGTTTTGTAATAAAAATGAATTTCATTTTTTGACACCCTTAACTAGAATGCATGTTCAGAATTGAGTCAGGTGCAAAAAATAGTACGAAAATGGCCAAAATCGACATATTTTTTAACATTGTCATTTTCGGCCAAAATACATTTGCTATAGCCCACAAAAATGTTACTGGTGATAAATATGAGTTTCACTTTTTTGACACAATTCATTCGAATACATGTTCACAATTGAGATGAGTGTAAAAATAATACAGAAATGACAAAATTATTATTTAAATTATTATTGTTTAAATCAAATAATAAAATAAGAATTATACTAATTTTTCTGACAATCTATCTAAACACGGGATAAGTATTCGATTCCTCACAATTAAATTATTAAGAAGTAGATGATCAAAAAAATATTTATTTTCTTCAAAATTAAAATATCATTAATCATATTCTAATTAAACTTTACTTTCATGCCAACCAAACAAGCTCTTAGAGTTCACTAATAACTTGATAGGTTTTTAGTATAATATATGTGGGATTTATTTATAAATTGAAACATTGATTGAAACTAGGAATAAAACAGATGATTTAGAGTGATTAATTTCAGACCTCTCTCGAGGTCAAGCGATTATATTCTAGGATGCTAATGCTGCCACAATTAAACCAAAAGTTGCATATACCTCTAAGAAATATAGTTTTTGGCTATAAAATCTATGATAAATTAATTTACGGTCTAATTCAATTTTCAACTAATTTCATTGTTAATTAATTATATCACAAATCATGTAAAAAACCGATCAAACTTTCTCAAGTATTAAGAACAAATTAATTTAAGTGGCATAATACGGAATAAATTAATTAGAAAAATAAATCATAAATTTATTAGAGAGGAATTATCCGACTATATCTGAATCCTAGTTTATGAAAATTTAGAATATAACAATGAACAAATACAAACACAAGTTATAAAATATTGCATTAATTAAGCGAAAAAAAATAATAAATGATTGTTTAGGAGTCCAAAAATATCACGAACAAAGACAAACGACAAAATAGTTGCTTTAAAATCTATGCTTAAGAAAACTTAATCCTTTACTCCAAGATAGACTAAAAATATCAAGTCCATAGTGATAGTCCAATAACAAAAGACGGACCTCATAATTGCAAACTTGAAAAATGAGAAAAGGAAAAACTAAAAACGTGCAACCATGTATTAGTTAATCACAAAATTATTTGGGAAAAAGTTATTCGTTTTTTGTTGAATTTGGTTAAATTAATTTGTTATAGAGTCTACAAATAAATCCACAAGCAATATTTTGTTTATTAAATTTCTTTTTCATTTCACTTTTATATGGGTACCACAAATCTATAATATGTTAAACCACTCGTCAAGGTTTCTTGGACTTGTCTCGATTTTAACTCATAGAATTTAGCTAAATTACTTTAATTGTCCCTCAATTTAGAAGTTCATTTCACTTTTGTTTTCATTCTTTAAAAAGTTTTATCTTTGTCCCTCGTGTTATAATTTGGTTTAAAATCATTTTTCGTCCATTTTTTTCGCTTAATAACTATTTAACACATGACAAATAAAAGGACATAAAAATTGATAGAATTAGATATATAAATGTCAAATGGTCATTGAATTTGAAATTTTCTAATATAAAAAATTAATAAATGCGGAAAATTGAAAGTGCAATATTAAGAACAAAAATGAAACCTTTTAGAAAATGTGGACAAAAGTTAAATGAACCTTAAATTGATGGATAATTGAATTATAATAGTATTTTCAGCAGCAAAGATAAATTAATAATATTAAATTTTTTGAGCTACCAATTTTCGTCTCTTTCCTAATGTATAGTTGGCCAAAACTCCTTGTTTTCCCTAGGTATTCGCATTCACAAACAATGGCAGATCAAAGGGGGTGGGAGCTGAATCGCTTTTCAAAATTTGAAAATTTATATTATTTTTTATTAAAAATTATAATTATATATTTCAAAAAAAATTAAAAATTTGTCCCTTAAAAAATTAAAATATAAGTTTTAGTGTTTTACCAATAATGCTACGTAATTCTACCACCAAGTTATACAATTATGCAAACAATTATGAACACAATTATGAAAAAAAAAAGTGAAGAACAAACAAAAGGAAAAAGATTATTTTCTCAACATATTCCGTTCTTGTACAGCAATACTGTCATACCAGCCGATGCAAATACTATGAGAAGCAAAATGATTAAATTCCAGTCCTAATCGGAATGGCCTTAAGTGACTGTGCTTTCTGCGCATTAAATCCAGATGTTTCAGTCATGTCCATAGTTTCTGGATTTATTTCCCCTTGAAGCTTCCAATCAAAATTCTGAAGCAAAGATGCAACCATTAGATGCACCATTCTATGAGCCAGTGGCATTCCAAGACACATTCTCCTTCCTGCGCCAAATGGAAGGAGCTCGAAATGTTGGCCTTTCACATCAATTTTGCAGTCCAAGAATCTCTCAGGAACAAATGAATCAGGATTCGACCATGCAGTCGAATCCCTGTGAATGGCATAGACGTTAAGAAGTATCAGAGCATTTTTTGGCACGATGTATTGGTCAATTTCGATATCGTCCATAGGTATGCGACCTGTTATGCTTGTAAAAGGGTGAAGTCTAAAGGTCTCCTTAACAACTGCCTGTAGGTATGGGAGCGATGATATATCTGATTCTTGAATCATTTTATGTTGTCCAATGACTTTCCGAATCTCTGCCGCAAGTTTTTTCATTTTATCAGGGTTCCTTAGTAGCTCTGCCATTACCCATTCTATTGTGGCTGAAGTCGTATCTGTTCCTGCAATAAATAAATCCTGGAATAGAAGTGTGTTAAAATCTACTGAGATTTCTTTCTTTCTTCCAATTTTAAATAATGTTTTCTTTCCCGTTTTGCGATTCTGAATGACATTTTGCATCATGAACTTCATTTCAGACTATTCGCATAGTAAGATTTACAAAAATGTTGAATGCAAAATGCTGATATCATGTTCCATGCTCGCCACTTGTGCAAATTGCCTAAACATGGGGGAATATTTTGATGAAAATTGCAGATGCCATCTTCCTTGTTGAGTAGGAATTTTGCACAAGAAAAAAATATTTAAAACTTCAAAGATTTTTTTTTTCTAAGTATCTAAAATTGAAAGTGATTGTAAAACGGAAACAATTTGGAAAACATCCAAACCATGAAGGCGCAAAATATCTTAAATGGAAGCTCGTGGTGCAACACTCATTAGACTCAAGGTGGAATGTCCACAAACCGAATTGCTGCTTCTAAAATCCAAAACAAGAAGGCAGATACTCACCAGAATCAAATGCTTTATGTCATTGTAGCTCCATTCAGCTTCATGCTGTTGACAAAGATCCAGGAGGACTTCAATTAAGTCATTTTTCCTGGAAGAGGCGAGCGATGTGTCTCTTTCCCTTAACCTCTGACTAATAATATCATCAAAGGTTTCGAAGAGTTTTCCTAAATAAAACTTGTTTTGGCGCTTTATGCCCTGCGGATCAATCCCTTGAAGTACTGGAAAGAAATCTGCAAGATTAGGTTTGTTTAAATTTTCCAGCACACCCCGCACAATTGCTTTGAGTTCTTGAGATGCATTGGAATCATAATGAGCAAAGTCAACTGAGAATATAGTGTTTGATAGGAAATTCAGAATCGTTGTGAAGGCAATTGCACCAATATCCACTGCTCGACCATTAATGCAACATTCATGGATATAATCACACAGTTGTTGCACCTTTGCTTGACGGAGTCCTTCACTAGCATTGAGTCTTTCCGAGGAAAAGATTTGTTCCTTGCACAGTTTGCGAAGATTACGCCATTGCCTTTCTGCTGGTAAGAAGGCAACAGAGAACTTACTGTGATCTAATGCTCGAAATGCATCAAGGACTATTCTTTTGGTGAAGGTATGGTCATATTTTTGAAATAACTCTTTGGCAAGTTTTGGTGAAGATATAACAATGATGGTTTGGTTCAATAATTTGATTGACATCAAAGGTCCATATGTTTGAGAGAGCTTTGCTAGTGTTCTATGGAATATTCCAGTGAGCTGGAACATGTTTCCAACAATTGGAAACTGAAAAGGCCCTGGTGGAATTTTGCTGCTGCCATGGCGGCGCTGGCGACTGTAAACAAAACATGAAATCACAAAAAGTATCAGTGCTAAAAGGGATGGCTTCTCCATGTTTACTAAACTTGCTTCTTTTATTATCTTCCCTTACTATTGGTTACTCTATACATTTTGCATCTTCAATGTAGGTATATATATATTGGAGGAGCTGAGTTTGACAATTAGCATAATGCAAAATTTTGTCTTTATATCCCTTTAGATTTAGAAAATGTCATAATTAATTAAGCAAGCCTATAGTTTTGCTAAATTCTTTATCTGAGACAAAAGGTCTTCTGAATTATTATTAGATTAGCTAGTATAATTTTTACATATATGACAAATAGTTATTTATCTTTTTTCCAAAATCCTATTCGTTTACAAATCACCTATGCTATTATAATGATCTTATTTATTCTGCAATCTATTGCAAATCGCCTATACGATTTTTTGCTGCAATCTGTACACCTAAACTATTACAATGGTCATATTTCTCATTAGGATGATTCAACTATTCATCATTAGGGAAAAAAAATACTATTGAAAATTCGAACCCTAACCTCTAATTCTAAAGGTCTTCAAGTAGCCTCCGTGTTAACTCTATGTACAATGAATCTTTCTAGGAAAAACTATCAAAATAGTCACTCACATTGTACAAAAAAACTTATTTTGTCACTCACATTAAAAATGATGCATTTTAGTCACTGACATTTAAAAAATGCATCAAATTAGTCACTCAACGAAACTCTGTTAACTTTTTTAACAGAGAAAACAAACGTTTATATCACGGACCACTTAATAAAAGGGTAAAAATAGAAAATCGTTTTATTCTTCACACAAAACACTTTATTACAATCGATTTATTGATCATCCACTGCTTTTTACCAGTAGACTCTTACTCCATTAACATTGGACTATAAATAAATTATGAAGGGTTTTGTTTGAAAAATAAATCGATTTTCCACTTTTATCTATTTATTAAGTGATACATGATGTGAACTTGCATTTTTTATGTTAACAAAGTGTGTTTTTCTCGTTAAAAAAGTTAATAAATTTTGGTCAGTGACTAATTTGGTGCATATTTTAAATATGAATGACTAAAATGCATCATTTTTAATGTGGATGACAAAATAAATATTTTTATACAATGTGAGTGACTATTTTGGCAATTCTCACATCTTTCTAAAATCAGTCTCCTACTTAAATATTTTGGAATTTGGACCACAATTTTTTGCGACCCCTCGAAACTCGTTTAGAATTTGTTTAAACATTAATCGATTTATTTTGTTATCGAAGTTTGCAAAGTTTTGAATTTGTTTGTAACATTAATCAATTTATTATTTGTTGAAGTTTGCATTTTCCAATGAATAGAAAATTAAGTCAACACCATCATGGGCGACAGAACTCATAAATGCATTGGTTATTGTCAGTAAGATATTAAAACTTTCTTCAACACAGGAGGCAAAACTAGAGTTAAAAACTCTCTGAGAATCTTTTCTTCATAATTCACCACTGTAATCAAGATATCGATAAGTCAATTCAATACGGTCGTACGTAAAAAATGTGACGATATTTTGCAAAGGAAATTTTTATTGGATAAAATACATTGAATCCCTTTAAAGTATTAATCTGTGTTGTATTGATCCTTAGTAATATTGATTACAATACTTAATTACTTTAGGTTTTTTAAATTTAAGACAAACTAGTTCATTCTATTAGTTCTTGTTCAATAATTGAATGAAATAGTATATCCAAATTTTATTCAAAACTACTGTTTTTACATTCTCTTAATACTGCATTCTAATTAAATTTGTTGACCCATTAAATTATTTGAAAATAACCAATAAAATTGATTAATTTATCTTAAAATAAAACGTTAAAGATATTAAATATTAAAATTGAACCAAGAATTGATGAATACCCACATTTGACAATAATTCAAGGAGATTTTTTTTAGTCAGCAAACTCCTATCACATAAAAGAGAATGTCATTATCAATTTTATAAATATAAAGCAAAATAAGATTACATCTCAATTTAACAATGAATTGTTCAACCCACAGGATGGAGCTACTAGGTAGTGAATTCCAAACAAAATATGCAATAATTCACCAGTATCCAAAAATTAGAATATGGCAGGCAAAATAAACTTTTGGCTTTTACATGAAGAATAAAAAGTTTGGATCTTTGATCTTGTTATTAAATATTTTGTGAATGTCCGATTATATATCTTATTTTCATGATCTCTCATTATTTTGTATGACTTTTACAATCACATAATTTCTTACAATATTTTCTTAAAAGGGTGTAGTTTAAACCTATAAATAGAGATGTTGTGAATGAAAAACAAAGTGAATTCTTACCATATTTTTCTCTACATTTCTTGCATTGTTTTGTCTTTGTTACCCATATTTTCTCCCCTACTACAATGATATTTTTATTTCTATTTACAGTCTTATAATAAATATTTTGAAAATTGGACCCAATCGACCGATCTGACAGAACATCGGGTCTTGATTTGATCTGATTTTCATTAAAAAATTGGTCAAAACTTAAGTTCACTCCTAACTACAATTAACAAAATCAACCTATTAGTCGAAAGACTCGAAACGGAACAAAAAACTATTACAAGTATACTATTACAGATTTTACACTCAAAATGGATTAAAAATTTAGTATACAATTTTTATGTTTTGAAGATATAGTAAATGTTAAAGTACAAATGATTTATTTTGATTACCATTTATTATGAGCATAAACTCATATGCAGCGAATGTACTTATTAAAAACAGATTCAATTCCTGTACATTAACATTTCTTTCAACAAACCAACAGGTGCAAATACTAAGAAAAACAAAATGATTAAATTGTGGTCCTGATAGTGGCGGTGCTTTCATGCAATGTAAATCAAATATTTCACTCATGTTCATCTTTTTCTAGGAATTTTTGTTCTTCATGCTTCCAAAAAAAATTCTGAAATAAAAAATCCAAATATGTGATGCCCCATTCTGGCATAAATTACGTCCATTGTTTATCTATTTTGGCATCTCCTTTTTATTCTCATTTGATAAAACGTTTTATTTTTATCTCTCATGTTACTATTTGATTTTCAAGTCAATTTTTCATACAAAAAAATAAATAAATTCATTTTTCATTTTTCATTTTTCATATATGTATTTTTATAGTTACTCAATTTAGATTTTAAGGAAAAAAAAAAAGAAATGGACGAAAGATAATTTAAAACTCAAATTATAAAATGAGGATGAAATTGAAACTTTTTTAAAAAATATATATGGATAAAAGTGAAGTAAATACTAAATTAAAGGACAACTGAAATAATTTAGTCTTAATTTTATGACGGGGTAACACATTCTCTTTGTGCACCAAATGGAAAGAGTTCGAAATGTTGGCTTTCCGCATCAAATTTTCATACACTTTGATTTAATTGTTTTCTTAAGAAAAACAAAACTAGTTAATGAATGAAATTAGTTAAGAAGGTTAGAACAAATGGAAAAGCGTGTTCAATGGTCATCTATACTTCGTAAAGTATTATTGAAATTAAAAGAATTTTTTTTAATAAAACAATTATAAAACTAACAGTACTTTATCGATCACAATGTTGGACGACTAAATATGAATATAAACAAAAAATGAGGTTAACAAAAATGAGAATATTAAAATAGATATGTGGACACACTAGATTCGATAGAATAAACATTAGAAAGAAAGTGTGTGTAACTCCAAAATGAAAAAAATGAGATAAACATGCTTTATAAGATGGTTTGGACATGTGAATACAAAACCTCTAAATGCACTAGTGTAGTATGTAAAAATTATGCAAATATTAAATCGATTTAAAAGGGGAAGGGGGCAGATTTAAAAGAATTGAAAAGAAAAAAGAAAAAATATATAATATATTTAAATATAAATAAAAGAAAGTGTATAGATAAAATAAGATCGCGAAATATTATTCATAAAGTAGTCAGACTCCACACATTGGAATAAATAATTAGTTTGTTGTTGTAAAAATGAAAGAGTATTACAAGTAATATTCTAATTTTCTATGTCAAAATGGATTAATATCATCCAATAAAACTAGGTAAAAGTTTTTTAAACTTAGAAATAAAATAAATGTTATGAATTTTTATATGTTTGAGAGCTTTGCTAGGAATCTTGGGTATATTTGCTGATGTTGCTGTTTATCACTCTCTCTCTTTGCTGTTTACTTGGTCTGCCTTGCTTTTTCATTGTAGTGGGAGGACTCTTCATTCCACTCTGAATCTGAGTTGTATCTAAGTTTGCTTCATAGGGAGGCTGTACTGTAATTAAATCTCCTGATCCATCTAAGTCTTCTCCAGGGGACTCCATGCCTTCATTAAAGTTTTTTTCACTAGATTTGCTTCTTCCAATTTGGAGCTTTTGTTTTCCTTTTGGGCATTCCTGGGCAGGCTCTACAGCTCCTGCTTCCTCTAAGTCCACCTGTACATTAATTTGTTCTATTGGGATATCTGATAAAGTTGGTGCAGTACTGAAAGGCTTGGAAATGTTCACCTGGTCAGTATCAGTTGAGTTGGGTTCTTCTGCAGGCTTGATTTCATCTGACTCCTGGCTTGGGGCTGTTAGCTCAGTGGCTTGAGGCTCAATATGCATTCCAGGGTGAGAGTCCTCCTGATCCGTTACAGCTATTGTGAGTTCTGTAGGGGGGCTTGGGGCCTCTTCTAGGTCTGTTGGCAAGCTCTGAGCAGAATGTATCTGTACGTTTGTATTTGTCTCCTGTAGAGGTTGGGTCTCAGTAGTCTTGATTTGGTGTTCAGACTGTGAATCCTTTTCCCTTGAGGACTCTGGGATTTCCATCTGAATGTGGACACTCTGGGCTATTTCTTTGCCTTTTTCATGAGCAGCTCCCTCAATGTTTGCTTTTTTCTTACCTCGATTCACTAAAGTCCATTCCTGGTTGGTTTTTGGTTGTGAGTTAGGGTGTGGTTTGGGAAGGTGTGACTGCCTTTGAGCTATTGGCTGTGTCTTGCCTGGGTTACATTGGCTCTGAAGGTGTCCCATTTTGTGACATGCCATACAATAATCAGGCTTGTTTTCGATTTCAATTTCCTGCCAACATCCTTGGTCTTTGGATCCCAGCCAAATTTTACTTGGATGGACCTTTACCACGTCTATTTCTACACAAATACGGGCTTCACTTGGACGATGTAGCTCCTCAGCTCCTGCAGTGGCTAGGTCCTTTTTAAGGGGTTTACCAACGACAGATGCAATAGAGAACAGCTTACTTTTCTCAAACATGTGGAGGGCGAGTAAGGGTAGTCTGATCCACACTGGAGCCACCGTGAGTTCTCTAGCCGGGTTGAACTCTTTCGTCCACCGGAAGATTCTGGCTTGGAAGCCAGTGAAACTCCAGGTTTTCCTTAGCCACATTCGTTGGAAATCCTCCTCCAAATCGAACTTGATTAGTATATGGCAATGATCCAGAAGACCTGTATAAACTTGCCCATGGAATGTAGCCATCAGAATCTCCTTCCTTATCAGAGGCATTTGTGGTCTTCCCCATGAAAACTTGGCAACAAGTGTGAATTTAAATCTGTCTGCTAGGAGTTGTTCCTCATTGCTCAGGAACAATGCTGGTTCCCCTTTGTAGCTCGCGATTGGGGGAAGGGCTTGGTCAGAGATGTCTGCAAATGACATCTGGGTTCCAGGTTTAGTTCTAGACGAGGCTCCTAAAGCCTCTTTGAATAGTTTCGCTGGTGTTTCAGGGGGCCTTGGCGGCTCTCCCATGATGGACTATGGTGGATGGGGAGAATCAACAGTGCAGTATTTCAGAATTTTTGGTTGAATCAGAATGTTTATTAAGGTCTATTAGGATTCATCCTAATTACTCCCTAGCCAGAGTGGGGAGATCTGCTTCAACAGTAATAATTATACATTAAGTAATTAAGAAAAGATTCCTAGGAATCTCAGTAACAATAACAAATGCAAATTATGAAGGAAGTCTTTAGTACATGATGGCATTGACTTATTTTGTCCAATGATACAAAGTACAACAAGGAATTAAATTAATAACTAATGGATGAAAAAAATAATGATATGAAATTCTCTATTTTAAATTATTCTATCTAATCTTGTCAAATATTTAAAACCGTGTCATTACACTAAAATTATGGATTAAAATCACAAATAGGATTCACATATTTGCGGCATAATAATTTTAAATTTAATTTTAGTCATATTTATACTTTCAATCCTTAATTTCAGTGAAACAAAGTTGTTTTAAATATTGAACAAAGAATTCGATCTAACAAATAATAAAAATATTAGTAACGATAATAAATGCAAAGCATATGATGGCATTAACTTATTTTGTCAATGGATAGATAAACAAATCCAGAACTGACGTTCGATGGCCTGGAGAAATACATATAGGTTAAAATTTTAAATTATGCTCAATGTCAAACTCGGCGGCTGTTCCCATATATGCACATACATGTCTATATATACAACGCAAAATGTATAGACTTGTTGAAAATATAAACTTTGATTTGACCAACTACATTATCATCTAATTAGGTCCAATTTAAGTAGTTGGAATTTGGTAGACGAGTGACCAGCGTGTAATCAGAACCAAAATTGAGGGGTGATATATATAAAGGTGGGTGAAATACGTGTGTGTAAATTTCACCCACCTTAATTATGCCATTTTCGAAATGTTTTTATTTTTCATGGCAAAATCTAAAAATGCGTTTTTTACACCCACCTTAATTGTGAACATGCACTCTAGTGAATTTTGCCCAAAAAAAATGAAATTTAAAATTTTCAACAAAGCACTATTTTTCACGGATTATAAAACATGTATTTGGGCAAAAAATGGCAAATAAAAATCGTGTTGATTTTTACTTTTTTCCAACTGTTTTTTCTCCCACCTCAACGTGAAAATGTATCATCTTGAATGATGTAAAAAAAATTGAAGTTTAGATTTTTTTTCATCAAATTTCTGTTTTTCATGAGATATAACACACGTATTTTCGCCGAAAAAGCCAAAATCCAAAAACGTATTAACTTTTACTTATTTTTTGTACAGTTTCATGCACCACACCGATTTTGGACATGCATTCTAGTGAATATTGTTAAAAAAGTTGAATATTAAAATTTTCACCAAATCTTCATTTTTCATGGGTTATAACACACGAGATTTGGTCAAAAAATAGCAAAGTTAAAAAACGTGTTGGTTTTGGCTTTTTTCCTACTATTTTTTACACAATTCATTTGTGAATATACATTCTAGCGAATGGTGCAAGAAAAGTTAAATTTAGAATTTTCATAAAATTTCTATTTTTCATGAGTTATAATACTCGCATTTTGGTAAAAAATGGCAAAGTAAAAAAATAGGTTAATTTTGTCTTTTTTCATCTGGTTTTTCACCCATCTAAATTTTGAACATGCATAATTGTGAATGTTGTAAAAACAAGTGAAATTTATATATTTTTTTTACCAAATTTCTATTTTTCATGGGGTATAACACACGTATTTTAGCCAAAAATGGCAAAATTCGAAAGCACATTGATTTTAACTTTTTTTTTGTACCGTTTCTTTCATCCACCCATATTGTGAACATGAATTCTAGTAAATATTTTCAAAAAAAAAAATTCAAATTTTCACCAAACCTCCATTTTTCATGTGTTATAACACATGTATTTTTTTAAAAAATGGCAAATTAAAAAAAGTGTTGATTTTGACTTTTTTTTTCTACTATTTTTTACACACGTTTCAATTGTGAATATCCATTCTAATGAATGGTGTCAAAAAAGAGAGTTAAATTTAGACTTTTCACAAAGTTTCCATTTTTCATGGGTTATAACATAAGTATTTCAGCTAAAAATTACAAAATCCAAAAACGGGTTTGTTTTGACTTTTTTTTACACCCGCCATGATTGTGAGCATGCTTTCTAGTTGATTTTTACCAAAAAAATGAAATTTAAAATTTTTAGCAACCCTCTATTTTTCACGGATTATAACACACGTATTTTGGTTAAAAATGACAAAATAAATAAAAAAGTGTTGATTTTTGCTTTTTCCCAACTTTTTTTTCACCCACCTCAATTGTGAATATGCATCCTCTTGAATGATGTCAAAAAAAGTGAAATTTGGATTTTGTTACCAAATTTCTGTTTTTTATGGGCTAAAACACACTTATTTTAGCCAAGAAAGTCAAAATCTAAAAACGCATTGAATTTTTTTGGTACCGATTCATACACCCACCCCGATCGTGAACATGCATTTTAGTGAATATTATCAAAAAAATTGAATATTAAAATTTTCACCAAACCTCCATTTTTCAGGGGTTATAACACACGTATTTTTGTCAAAAATAGCAAAGTAAAAAAAACTGTTGATTTTGGCTTTTTTCCTTCTATTTTTTTACACACATTTCAATTGTGAATATGCATTCTAATGAATGATGCCAAAAAAAGTGAAATTTAGATTTTTCAAAAAGTTTCAAGTTTTCATGGGTTATAATACACGTTTTTGTTTTGGGTAATAATACACGTATTTTAGCCAAAAATGGTAAAATTTAAAATGCGTTGATTTTGATTTTTTTGGTGATGTTTTTTACACTCACCTTGGCTATGAACATGCATTCTAGTGAATGTTGCCAAAAAAGTGAAATTTAATATTTTCACGAAACCTCTATTTTTTCACGGATTATAACAGACATATTTTGGTTTAAAATGGCAAAATCAAAAAACGTGTTGATTTTATCTTTTTCCTAACTATATTTTTTACCCACCTGAATTGCGAATATGCATCCTTGCGAATGTTGTAAAAAAAGTGAAATTTAGATTTTGTCTTACCAATTTTTCATTTTTTATGGTCTATAACACACGTATTTTAACTAAAATTGACAAAATCCAAAAACGCATTGATTTTGACATGTTTTTGTATTGTTTTTTACACCTACCTCGATTATGAGCTTGCATTCTAACTGAATATGTTTTTAAAAGTTAAAATTAAAATTTTCAACAAACCTCATTTATTGGTGGGTTATAACACACATATATTGTTAAAAATGGGTAAAGTAAAAAAACGTGTTGATTTTTGACTTTTTCCCTACTGGTTTTCTTTACACACATCAATTTGTAAACATGCATACATGTGAACAGTATAAAAAAAGTGAAATGTATATTTTTCACAAAATTTCATTTTTAATGAGGACACCTATTTAGTAAAAAATGGCAAAATTCAAAAACGCATTAGTTTTGACTTTTTGTACCGTTTCTTGCACCCACACCCCGTTGTGAACATGCTTTTTAGTTTGAATTCTTTTTTTTCTTGTTACAATTTTGTTCTTTTACCCGTGTTAGATTGAGTTAGAGTTCTAATATTAATATGATCAATAATTGTTTGCATTTTTTCTGATTCTTTCATTTTTTTTATTATCATAATTTCGTTTGTTTATAGTTGTGAAATTGAAGTAGAACGTTATACATTTTTTACTTTTCTGCTTTGGACAATTTACTTATATAAAAACTTTTGAAAGAAAAAATATTAATGCTCTTAACAATAAATAGGCTAAAGTTACGCAGTTTTTAATAATAAAATTTTGGAGTCGCACCTTAATGTAATTTTTCCGAATATAGTATTATATTCTCTTTGACTTTAAACCTTATTAGCACAAATACAAAAATGACGGTTGGCCAATAACAAAGTGTTGACATTCTTGACACCCAGACAGCTCACCTGATTCATCATATTCTACTCTTAAAAAAAAAACAAAATCACGCAAATCAAGAGAAAACAATGTGTTTTGCATTAACATTTCAACTCATCAGGGTTAATTAATTAAATTAAGGAGACATACACAAAGTTTGATCTATAAAATGGAGAACAATCGCGTAATGGATGTTGTGTTACACAATTAATGTAACACTTTCTTATCACACTATTCTGATTAGGGCGTGATGAGTCTCAAAATTTGTTGAGTGCTTCTAGATCTGTTTAACCAATGAATAACATACAACATGCACTACAACAGTTAAACAAGCACTTCGGGAGTCACAGGGAGTTAGACAAGCACCCCGAGAGTCACAGAGGCATGTTCCGATGCCTAAGTTAGTAAAGGTTTAAGTAAATAATATGAAATAATTGTAAGTAACAAATAATGAGAACGTACAAAACATCCCCGTTATATGATAAATAAGTGTTTATTTATAATATATCCATACTCAAAGTAGAATTGGAATATGATTGTCATATAATAGCCAATAAGATGGTGTTTTAGTCCAAGTATACTAGAATACCTGAAGTAGTAGAACTTATGTAGTAATCTCCATACAAGTTTTTGATAACGATAAGATTTGAGATCTTAGTTTCGGTGTAGAATTTATCCTCATCACGGCCCACATCATCAAATAAAATAAATTAATTTAAATAATTTTTTATTCATACTAAATAATTCAATGATGTGATCCAATCATGAAAGTGTAAGAAAGAGTGATACATTAGTTGTTTTACAGAAGATCTATTATCGAAGAAAGGAAAATTGTGAAAATATTTCTCACATTTGCTTGAAAAACGTTTTTCATCCATGACATTTCAAAAGATGTAAATTTGTCCCTCACTCTAAAATATGGTACTAAATTGGTTCTTCTATCTATTTCCATCTCTTTTTTAACAGAAATAACTCACATGCGTGTCGTATGATAATTCTTTTAGAGGCAAAATTGGAATCAAAATTCAATTTTCAATTTTTCATTAATAACAAAGCTATTACATAACCTAATTTTATTTTAATTCTATATTTGCCCCTAAAAATTATCATACGAAGCGCACGTGACGGGTGTATGTGAAAAAAATAGACAGATTTTAATGTAATGACTAATTTAGTACACTATTTTAATGTGAGTGATGAATTTGCATTATTTGAAATGTTAGAGACGAAAAAAGTTTTTGAAGCAAAAATATTTTACTCAATTTCCCAAGGAAGAATCAGCACTCATAATAACATAGATGGCAAGAAAACTATGGGTTAGGGTATGGTAGAATTGCACAATAAACCTTGAACCATGAAGAAAAGATTCTTAAAGAGTTGAACTCTTTTTATTATTATTATTATTGGCAAAGTTTGCAAAATTACACTTCATCCAAGTATGAATTGGTCAAGCCATCGTGCATGATAGCCGCCATGATGAAATCTAAACAAAATATACAGGGCCTGAAAAATATAATAACTAAATGTAGCTATTAGAAACAAGATTGAAACCTCCTGCACAAAATATTAAACTATAGTTTATATATACTTCTTGGTATATATATTTCTTAAAACTTGGTATACCAAGTCTATTCATCCTAATTACTCCCTAGCCAGAGTGGGGAGATCTGCTTCAACAGTAATAATTATACATTAAGTAATTAAGAAAAGATTCCTAGGAATCTCAGTAACAATAACAAATGCAAATTATGAAGGAAGTCTTTAGTACATGATGGCATTGACTTATTTTGTCGAATGATACAAAGTACAACAAGGAATTAAATTAATAACTAATGGATGAACAAATAATGAGATGAAATTCTCTATTTTAAATTATTCTATCTAATCTTGTCAAATATTTAAAACCATGTCATTACACTAAAATTATGGATTAAAATCACAAATAGGGTTCACATATTTGCGACATAATAATTTTAAATTTAATTTTAGTCATATTTATACTTTCAATCCTTAATTTCAGTGAAACGAAGTTGTTTTAAATATTGAACAAAGAATTCGATCTAACAAATAATAGAAATATTAGTAACGATAATAAATGCAAAGCATATGATGGCATTAACTTATTTTGTCAATGGATAGATAAACAAATCCAGAACTGACGTTCGATGGCCTGGAGAAATACATATAGGTTAAAATTTTAAATTATGCTCAATGTCAAACTCGGCGGCTATTCCCATATACGCACATACATGTCTATATATACAACGCAAAATGTATAGACTTGTTAAAAATATAAACTTTGATTTGACCAACTACATTATCATCTAATTAGGTCCAATTTAAGTAGTTGGAATTTGGTAGAGGAGTGACCAGCGTGTAATGAGAACCAAAATTGAGGGGTGGTATATATAAAGTTGGGTGAAATACGTGTGTGTAAATTTCACCCACTTTAATTATGCCATTTTCGAAATGTTTTTATTTTTTATGGCAAAATCTAAAAATGCGTTTTTTACACCCACCTTAATTGTGAACATGCACTCTAGTGAATTTTGCCCAAAAAAATGAAATTTAAAATTTTCAACAAAGCACTATTTTTTACAGATTATAACACATGTATTTGGGCGAAAAATGGCAAATAAAAATCGTGTTGATTTTTACTTTTTTCCAACTGTTTTTTCTCCCACCTCAACGTGAAAATGTATCATCTTGAATGATGTAAAAAAATTGAAGTTTAGATTTTTTTTATCAAATTTCTGTTTTTCATAAGATATAACACACGTATTTTCGCTGAAAAAGCCAAAATCCAAAAACGTATTAACTTTTACTTATTTTTTGTACAGTTTCATGCACCACACCGATTTTGGACATGCATTCTAGTGAATATTGTTAAAAAAGTTGAATATTAAAATTTTCACCAAATCTTCATTTTTCATGAGTTATAACACACGGGATTTGGTCAAAAAATAGCAAAGTTAAAAAACGTGTTGGTTTTGGCTTTTTTCCTACTATTTTTTACACAATTCATTTGTGAATATACATTCTAGCGAATGGTGCAAGAAAAGTTAAATTTAGAATTTTCATAAAATTTCTATTTTTCATGAGTTATAATACTCGCATTTTGGTAAAAAATGGCAAAGTAAAAAAATAGGTTAATTTTATCTTTTTTCATCTGGTTTTTCACCCATCTAAATTTTGAACATGCATAATTGTGAATGTTGTAAAAACAAGTGAAATTTATATATTTTTTTTACCAAATTTCTATTTTTCATGGGGTATAACACACGTATTTTAGCCAAAAATGGCAAAATTCGAAAGCACATTGATTTTAACTTTTTTTTTGTACCGTTTCTTTCATCCACCCATATTGTGAACATGAATTCTAGTAAATATTTTCAAAAAAAAAAATTCAAATTTTCACCAAACCTCCATTTTCATGTGTTATAACACACGTATTTTTTTAAAAAATGGCAAATTAAAAAAAGTGTTGATTTTGACTTTTTTTTTCTACTATTTTTTACACACGTTTCAATTGTGAATATGCATTCTAATGAATGGTGTCAAAAAAGAGAGTTAAATTTAGACTTTTCACAAAGTTTCCATTTTTCATGGGTTATAACATAAGTATTTCAGCTAAAAATTACAAAATCCAAAAACGGGTTTGTTTTGACTTTTTTTTACACCCGCCAAGATTGTGAGCATGCTTTCTAGTTGATTTTTACCAAAAAAATGAAATTTAAAATTTTTAGCAACCCTCTATTTTTCACGGATTATAACACACGTATTTTGGTTAAAAATGACAAAATAAATAAAAAAGTGTTGATTTTTGCTTTTTCCCAACTTTTTTTTCACCCACCTCAATTGTGAATATGCATCCTCTTGAATGATGTCAAAAAAAGTGAAATTTGGATTTTGTTACCAAATTTCTGTTTTTTATGGGCTAAAACACACTTATTTTAGCCAAAAAAGTCAAAATCTAAAAACGCATTGAATTTTTTTGGTACCGATTCATACACCCACCCCGATCGTGAACATGCATTTTAGTGAATATTATCAAAAAAATTGAATATTAAAATTTTCACCAAACCTCCATTTTTCAGGGGTTATAACACACGTATTTTTGTCAAAAATAGCAAAGTAAAAAAAACTGTTGATTTTGGCTTTTTTCCTTCTATTTTTTTACACACATTTCAATTGTGAATATGCATTCTAATGAATGATGCCAAAAAAGTGAAATTTAGATTTTTCAAAAAGTTTCAAGTTTTCATGGGTTATAATACACGTTTTTGTTTTGGGTAATAATACACGTATTTTAGCCAAAAATGGTAAAATTTAAAATGCGTTGATTTTGATTTTTTTGGTGATGTTTTTTACACTCACCTTGGCTATGAACATGCATTCTAGTGAATGTTGCCAAAAAAGTGAAATTTAATATTTTCACGAAACCTCTATTTTTTCACGGATTATAACAGACATATTTTGGTTTAAAATGGCAAAATCAAAAAACGTGTTGATTTTATCTTTTTCCTAACTATATTTTTTACTCACCTGAATTGCGAATATGCATCCTTGCGAATGTTGTAAAAAAAGTGAAATTTAGATTTTGTCTTACCAATTTTTCATTTTTTATGGTCTATAACACACGTATTTTAACTAAAATTGACAAAATCCAAAAACGCATTGATTTTGACATGTTTTTGTATTGTTTTTTACACCTACCTCGATTATGAGCTTGCATTCTACTGAATATGTTTTTAAAAAGTTAAAATTAAAATTTTCAACAAACCTCCATTTATTGTGGGTTATAACACACATATATTGTTAAAAAATGGTAAAGTAAAAAAACGTGTTGATTTTGACTTTTTCCCTACTGTTTTTTTACACACCTCAATTGTAAACATGCATACATGTGAATAGAATAAAAAAAGTGAAATGTATATTTTTCACAAAATTTCATTTTTAATGGACACCTATTTTAGTAAAAAATGGCAAAATTCAAAAACGCATTAGTTTTGACTTTTTTGTACCGTTTCTTGCACCCACACCCGTTGGGAACAAGCTTTTAGTTTGAATTCTTTTTTTTTTCTTGTTACAATTTTGTTCTTTTTACCCGTTTAGATTTGAGTTAGAGTTCTAATATTAATATGATCAATAATTTGTTTGCATTTTTTCTGATTCTTTCATTTTTTTTAATATCATAATTTCGTTTGTTTATAGTTGTGAAATTGAAGTAGAACGTTATACATTTTTTACTTTTCTGCTTTGGACAATTTACTTATATAAAAACTTTTGAAAGAAAAAATATTAATGCTCTTAACAATAAATAGGGTAAAGTTACGCAGTCTTTAATAATAAAATTTTGGAGTCGCACCTTAATGTAATTTTTCCGAATATAGTATTATATTCTCTTTGACTCTAAACCTTATTAGCACAAATACAAAAATGACGGTTGGCCAATAACAAAGTGTTGACATTCTTGACACCCAGACAATTCATCATATTCTACTCTTAAAAAAAAACCAAAATCACGCAAATCAAGAGAAATATTAGTAACGATAATAAATGCAAAGCATATGATGACATTAACTTATTTTGTCAATGGATAGATAAACAAATCCAGAACTGACGTTCGATGGCCTGGAGAAATACATATAGGTTAAAATTTTAAATTATGCTCAATGTCAAACTCGGCGGCTATTCCCATATGCACATACATGTCTATATATACAACGCAAAATGTTAGACTTGTTGAAAATATAAACTTTGATTTGACCAACTACATTATCATCTAATTAGGTCCAATTTAAGTAGTTGGAATTTGGTAGACGAGTGGCAGTGTCGAATCATAACCAAAATTGAAGTGTGATAATTAGTATAAAATAATTTTTTTAATTAAATAAATATATATGATTAGTAAAGTATGATTTAATTGACAATTATTATTATATATATATATATATATATCACCTACTAATACAATACTTATTTTTTAACATTTAAATATAAAACAAATGTGTCATAGAAGTCTACAATTGTTATAAATATTAAAAAATTTATTTATTTTATTCTTATCCTCCATGTATACTAAAATTGTCATAAAAAAATTCATAGAATACCTTTAATTTAGGGTTATCTTCAATTTACCCCAATGAAAGATGGCCTTTAATCACTTTGCCCCCATAAAAGATTTTTATTAACACTTTGCACCGTTGACTATCAATTAAAGATGCTAATTGATAACATCATTAATTATTAATTTTAAATGACAATTTTATCCATCAATAAGAAATAAATTAAATTCTATTTGTCGCTCTTATATTTAAACATTAATTTTAATTTATCTACTCCATAATTTTGTATTAATACTTAAATATTATTAGTTTGAGGTATAAAATATTTGATCAATTTTTTTAACAAAATAAGATACTTGTTTATTTTTTTCATATATATTTTTTTATTTTTCTTTTATTTCATCTTCTTTTATATAAATAAATCTATCAAGTTTCTTGTAATTTATGATTTTTTTTTACTCATTTTAGATTGTTGTGTCTTTATAATGTGATTGTTTTTCTTATTTGTATTATTGACAATTTAAAGTATTGATTTAATATCTTAAATTTTTTTGTTATATTATTATATATATTAAAGTAATCTAATCAACATAATAAAATTATATAATGAAAAAAATAAATAAATAAAATAATTATTTGCTTATTAGTTGTAAGGTGTATATTTATTATAAATATATATTTTCCTAATAGAGATATCTTTTATATTTAATAAATTTAATAAAAAATTCATTCTCTCTAAATTAAAAATCCATAGGTATCAAAGTGGTAAAATAAAATGTTTCATTAATTTTTTATTAAAGAATTAAAAAATTGGACATAGTATGTATTATTTTATTACATTCAAAAAAATTAAATAATTCATATGAGGTTTTTATTGATCAAGTAAATTAAAAATAGTTAACAAATTATAAAAAATAGTAAACCATATCCAAAATCTATTTTTTTTAGTAAAATTATTTATATTATTCTATTATTTAAAATAATAATAAGCAATTTAATTTGTTAAAGTATATATAAAGCAAAAAGAAAAGAAAATGATGATAAAGTAGGATAAGATTTTCATAATTAAAATAAGGGTAAAATGGTCTAAAATAAAAAAATATTTAAGGCAAAATTTTAGCTTTTCATTTAAATATAGTTACAAAATATCCTTATCGGTGCAAAGTAGTAATAAAAATCTTTGATGGGGGCAAAGTGATTAAATATTATCTTTCATTGGGTAAATTTTAGATAACCCTTTAATTTATTATTTCAATATGTTCAAAATTTTCAATTTTAACTAAATAGACAATAACAATTCAAATTTAGCTCATGGCTTATAGATTTCTCAATTTGAACATTTTATTTGATTGTCTATTTTTTCTAAATTTAGTGGACAATTTTAACTTTTTTTTTTATGATAAGTCAAACTATCAAAATCAAATTAAATTTTAACTTCCTTATTTTATGATAAACCTAGTCATCAAAATCAAATTTCACTTAAACATTTAGTTACTACGTATTAAAAGAAAAAAAATGAAGGGGACTACATTCTCTTTCCAAAATCTCATCCTTTCAATCAATTATAAACTAATCTCTAAAACTCAATTCCCCTTTTATCTCTACCACCTCTAGTTACCTACCACCATAAAATACTATAATTCAAATGTATAAATATCTTATATTTTTATCGTATTTTTCACCATATTGAATGGTCAAACGACAAGATTACCGATGCTAAAACAATAGAGATAAAAGCATTAACCATTATTTTTAGGAGCAATGGGGGCGGCCGCACATGCTGCCCCTTAAGATCCGTCAATGAATGCCCCCTTAGATCCCCAATGTGAGTGAATGCCCCCCTTAGATCCGCCAATGTGAGTGAATGCAAGTAGTTGGAATATGTAATAAATATAATGTGTACTCTCCTATGAATATGAATAGTATATATAGGGATGAGTTCTTGTCATTTGCATGAACCAAGTTGAAGCAATAACAATCAACTTCCAAAACCTTCTTCTCTATCTTGAGCTTGAAATCCTAATTCCCTTTCCAACAAGACTAACCAAAATAGTTCATAGAACGGAAGATAGAAAAATGAAGGGCGGACTCATGGATCAGCCATCTCTTTTTGGTTTGGCAGTAGCACTGATTCTTTTTGTGATTTCAAGTTTCACTTACAGTCGCCACCGACAACAAGGCCGCAAAATTCCACCAGGGCCTTTTCAGTTCCCAATTGTTGGGAACATGTTCCAGCTCAATGGAGTACTTGCCATAACACTGGCAAATCTCTCTAAAAAATATGGCCCTTTGATGTCAATTAAATTACTGAATAGAACAATCATTATTGTATCGTCACCCAAACTTGCCAAAGAGTTGTTTCAAAAATATGACCATACCTTCACCAAAAGACTAGTCTTTGATGCATTTCGGGCGTTAGATCACCATAAGTTCTCTCCTTTCTTCTTACCTGCAGATAGGCAATGGCGGAATATTCACAAACTGTGCAAAGAAGAAATTTTTTCCACAGCACGACTCAATGCCAGTGAAGGGCTCCGTCAAGAAGAGATGCAACAACTTTTTGATTATCTCAATGAATGTTGCATTGACGGGAAAACAGTGAATTTCGGAGCAGTTGTCTTCACAACGGTTCTGAATTTTCTATCAAACACATTATTCTCAGTTCACTTTGTTCATTATGATTCTAATGAATCTCAAGAACTCAAAAAAACTGTACGAGGTGTGCTGGAAATGTTCGGCCTACCTAATCTTGCAGACTTCTATCCAGTGCTTCAAGCGATCGATCCACAGGGCTTAAGGAGCCGAAACGAGTTATATTTTGGAAAACTTTTTGAAACCTTTGATGATATTTTTAGTCAGAGGTTGAAGGAAAGAAGCCAATCTCTTACTTCCAGAAAAAATGACTTACTAGAAGTCCTCCTGGATCGATGTGGGCAGAATGAAGATGAATTCAGCTACAATGGCATAAAGCATTTGATTCTTGTGAGTATATATCTGCTGCTCATAATTTTTTCGACAGCTATTGTTTGTAAAAATAAATTATATTAATCTTTTTTGTTTTGCGCAAAAACTCTTGTGACATTGTGACAACGTTTCATATATGAGACGTAATACGTAAATTTTACTTTATACGCTAATTTTTAGACGTTATATACTAATATTTGATATTTTTATACGCTAACGTGCTAATTTTGTATATGTTATATGCTAATATTTGATACTTTATACGTTAATATACTAATATTTGATACTTCATACGTTAATACACTAATATTTGATACTTTATAAGTTAATACACTAATTTTTTATACTTTATACGTTAATTTTAGATACTTTATATGGTAAAGTAAAATTCATATACAAGTCTCATGAGACAGTCTCACAAGAGAATGATAATTTTTTTTTAATATTTTTTTAGAAGTAATTAGATTAGTGCATGTCTGATCTCTTGTATTATTTTTGCACCTTGATCTTACATTTTGGATACTTACAATTTGTAGCCTCATTCTTAGGATGTTTTCCAAATTGGAAGGAAGAAAGAAATTTTAGTAGATTTTAACACTGTTCTATATATGAATATCAGGATTTATTTCTTGGAGGAACTGATACAACTGTACGCACAGTAGAATGGGCAATGGCAGAGTTACTGAAGAACCCTGAAAAATTGAAAAAAGCGGCAGCAGAGATTCGGGAAGTTATTGGAGAACGTAAAATGATTCAAGAATCAGAAATATCAACACTTCCATATTTACAGGCAGTTGTTAAAGAGACATATCGTCTTCATCCTGCTGTAAACATAACAGGTCGCACACCTAAGGATGATATTGAAATCGGCCAATACATCATACCAAAAGATGCAGAAATATTTCTTAACATCTGGGCTATCAACAGGGATTCGAGTGCGTGGTCGAACCCTGATTCATTTATTCCTGAGAGATTCTTGGACAGCAAAATTGATGTGAAAGGCCAACATTTCGAGCTTCTTACATTTGGCGCAGGAAGGAGAATGTGTCTTGGAATATCACTGGGTCATAGAATGGTGCATGTCATGGTTGCATCTTTACTTCACAACTTTGATTGGAAGCTTGAGGATGGAATAAAGCCAGAACATCTGGACATGAATGAAACATGTCTGGGGTTTGCAACGCAGAAAACATTGCAACTTAAAGCCATTCCAATCAGGGCCACAATTTAATCATTTTACTTTTCATCGTATTTGCAGCCGGACGTTGGTCTGTCGAAAATAATATGGTTTACAAGCTGTGAATTTGTGTACACTTTGCATTGTTGGAAAATTAATTGGACCTTTTTTTTCTTCATATTTTATGTACTTAACCATGTTCAATTATTGCTTAGAAAAACAAGAACAATAAGTAGATGGAGAGTGAAAGAAAACAAATTCCCAAGAGCTGGTCAAGATGAACTGGTTTTGTTGGATCAGGATTTGCAATGCTATCCTTTTAAACCTTCACTATTGTGTGATGTTCACAATATATAAATTTGTCTCTGATTGTTTTGTTAGAGCTATAACTTCAAAATCTAAAAGAAAACTTTTAATGGCTTTCAAAATCTAAAATATTTTACTGGTGTAAATTCAAAACAAAAAGATAATTCTTTTACAATCTAATTCCAAAACGTAAAATTCTCAACTTCAGTAAATTTTTCGTCAATGAATTGAATAATATTAATGTCGAATCATAAAAAATTAATAAAATTGTACAAAAGTTTATAAAGTTTTAACAAATTCGAAACTAAATTATTAAAGAAGTTAAAATTTATTAGAAAAAGAAAATGGACCCCAAAGTTAAAATAACAAAGAAATTTGGGTCTAAAATGGTACGTGGGATTACACAGGATGCATTTCGTAATTTTGTCATTTTTTCTTCAAAACATTTGTCATAATAGCAATTCAGACTTCAAAATAGAAAGTTATACCTATTTGAAATAACGATCCGATTTTACCTCATTCAATTTTTTCTCTTTTTTGTATTGATTCTACACAGGCAAATACTCAGCCGCAAATCATTGTACATAATTTACCAACTAAAGTTTCATAGTCCTAGTTAACGTATGATTAATGCCATTATTCATATCAGGCAAATTGAAGATGTGATGGCCGGCATTGACTTAGATAAAATTTTGCTTGCAAACTTCAACAAACAAAAAGTAATAAATTAACTCTGACATGATTGTTGGTATTAGATTTTTAAATCGAGATCAAATTTTTAACTATATTTTTAGAATTGCAAATTGCCTTTCTAGACTGAGCAAGTCAGCAGAACCACCCGCATGGGACAATACATAAACAGCCAAAATCTAACACATTTTTCGACATTTTCATTTTCGGCCAAAATAAGTGTATTATAACTCACAAAAAATACAGGTTTAATGAAAAATATAAATTTTACTTTTTTTTGGCACAATTTACTCTAATGCACCTTAAAAATTGATATGAGTGTAAAAAACAATACAGAAACGACTAAAATCGGTAAGTTTTGGATATTGTCGTTTTCAGCCAAAATACGTATGTTATAACTCAAAAAAATGGAGATTTTGTGATAAATATAAGTTTTACTTTTTTTGGACACCGTTCATAATTGAGGTTGGTGCAAAAAATAACATGAAAATTACCAAAATTGGCACATTTTTTTATATTGTCATTTTCGGCCAAAATACGTGAGCTATAACTCACAAAAAAATGGAGGATTGGTGATAAATATTAATTTAACTTTTTTGACACTGTTTACTAAAATGCATGTTTACAATTGAGACGGTGAAAAAAATAGCACGAAAATGGTCAGAATCGACACATTTTTTTAAATTGCTATTTTCGGCAAAAAAAAAACGTGTGCTATAGGCCACAAAAAATGAAGGCTTGATGATAAATATGAGTTTCACTTTTTTTTACATAATTCACTAGAATGAATGTTCAAAATTTTGATAGGTGTTAAAAACAATACAGAAATAGCCAAAATCAACACATTTTTTAATATTGTCATTTGTTACCAAAATATGTGTGCTATAACCCACCTAAAAATGAAGGTTTTTTAAGATAAATATAGTTTTCACTTTTTTTTATACCGTTCATAGTTGAGGTGAGTGCAAAAAATAGTACAAAATAGCCAAAATCAGCACGTTTTTTGACATTGTAATTTTTGTCAAAAATACGTGTGCAATAGCTAATAAAAAATGGAGGTTTGGTGATAAATATGTATTTCATTTTTTTGACACTATTTAGTAAAATGTACATTCACAATTGAGACGGATGCAAAAAATAGTACAAAATTGCCATATTTTTTTTTACATTGTCATTTTCGAGCAAAGTACGTGTGTAGTAGCCCACTAAAAATGGAGGTTTGGTGATAAATATGTGTTTTGCTTTTTAACACAATTCACTAAAATGCACGTTCACAATTGAGATGGGTGAAAAGAATAGCACATTTTTGACATAATTCACTTGAATGTACGTTCAAAATTGAGATAGTTGTTAAAAAAATACACAAATAGCCAAAATCGGCATTTTTTTAACATTGTCATTTTTGGTCAAAATACATGTGCTATTGCCTGCACGTTTTTGGCCGTCTCTGTATTGTTTTTTACCATATTTCAAGATTTTGAAATTTGAATACATTCCAATTGTATTAAATTGTTCAGTTTACCATATTTCATGATTTTGAATACATTTCAATTTACCATATTTCAAGATTTTGAATACATTCTAATTGCTATAAATGATTTTAATTTACCATATTACAAAATTGTAAATGAATATGAAAATTACGTTTCTCATCAATGTTTTTATAAATGTTTTCAATTAATAACATTCATACCATCTGAATTAATATGAATTTTAAATTTTGTCATATACTATTATTGTTTTTTATTTAATTATTGTCTTATACTATACCAAATTAAATTCAAACTATGATATGTGATTAATTTTTTCTAATTCACAAGTTTCAAGTTTTGGAATGTGTATATATAGTATTGATAACTACATTTTTCAACTTATTTTAATGAAATTTAATATTAAATTAATTAATACTTTATTATATCTCACATGTTTTGATGAAATTTTATTAAGCTATAAACAAAGTAGTTCTTAGCATTCTTAAACATTTAAAAGCACTAACTATAAAAATCTTGTTTAAAATATAAAAACTAATATTTTTATTTTATTATATTTCTATGTTCCAAAAGATAAAGAGATAGAACATGCTTTATCACTTTCTATCATAGTCAAAATAAAAAAATTAAAATATTAAAAAAGTCACTATACTTTTTTTTATTATACTTTTTTTTGTGCATCAATTTTTAATTAACAATTTACACATGACCAAATATACAATTAAATATTTAGATTTAACTTGTCAATGCTTCCATCTCCTTTTATAATTTTTTTTTTCAGGTAAATATGGAGGACTCCTCCAAATACAGAATAAATAACATTAAAACTAAATAATGTATTTATGGTGTCTAACTAGTTAGATTAGGATTTTCTTTTGGTTGATAAAAACTAACAATTTACTTGGTTTTATTTTGCAGTTTGATTGAATGTTATATTTTTATATACTTTAATTGGTTATTTTGTATTGACATAATAGGTAAGATAGGTTAATATTTAATTAATATATTTATATTAAATATATTTGTTACGTTATCCAATACTTAATGCCGATTCGACCGATCTGACCAATTAACCCTAACCCAATCAGTCTACCAGTTCGCACTTTTGTCCGAGTTTTAAAATACTGTTGTCAGGTTCTTCTAGTTTTCTAGGGTAAGTGAAATTGAAATACAATGACCTCTTAACTAAATAGGTGATACATTAGTATTTCTATTAATTTAGGTAATAGATGATAGTTTAGAATTTCAAAATTCATTTAATTTGGACATTTAATTATTAATAGTTATTAATTAGTTTAAAAGTTTGAGAATTATTGAATTTGAACATTAACAAGAGTAATAAATTTAAAAAGAATATACATAAACCAATTGAATGAATTAATAATGAAGATTCACATTTAATACATTTAATATATTTAATACTTTGATGACAAGATCTTGTCACTACATTTTTAGTATTGCAAATTTCCTTTAAAAGGTGAGCAGAACCTCTGGCACGAACATACATTTTTAGCATTGCAAATCCACTTTATAGAGTGAGCAAAAGCACTAGCAAGGAACATACACACATGGAGACTCCATTCCTTGTGGTTTTCCTTTCAGTAGCAACAGTCCTAGTTTTCTTGGTTTACAGCCGCCGGCAGCGGAAGTCCAATAAGCTTCCTCCAGGGCCATACCCACTGCCCATCGTTGGTAATATTTTCCAGCTCAGTAGTGGAATGTTCCATGAAACACTAGCAAAACTCTCTCAAAATTATGGACCATTGATGACAATCAGGCAAGGAAACAGAAAAACAATTGTTGTATCCTCCCCGAAATTTGCCAAAGAACTGCTTCAAAATTATGACCATACTTTCATCAAAAGAACAGTGACTGATGCAGCCCGAGCACGGGATCACTATAAGTTTTCCTTAGCCTGGTTACCCGCTGAAAATCAATGGCGTAATCTTCGAAAACTTTTCAAAGAACAAATTTTCTCATCAGAAAGACTAAATGCTAGTGCAGAACTCCGTCAAGAGAAGGTGCAGCAACTTTGTAATTATGTGAACCAATGTTACGTCAATGGGCTAGCGGTTGATATTGGCGCAGCTGCCTTCACAACATCTCTAAACTTCATCTCAAACATTTTGTTTTCAATTGATTTTGGTGATTATGACTCTAATTCATCTCGTCATACTAAGGAAATTGTATCAGGTGCGCTGAAAACTTTGGGCACTCCTAATCTTTCAGATTTTTTTCATTTTCTCAAAGTTATAGATCCACAAGGCATTCGGCGCGGGACCGAGTTTTATCTTGGGAAACTGATCGACATTTTTGATGATATCATTAGTCAAAGGTTGCAAGAAAGAGCCACATCCCTCATCTATTCAAGGAAAAATGACTTGTTAGAAGTCCTCATCGATGTTTGTCAACGGAATGAATCTGAATGGAGCTATAAGGACATAAAGCATTTGCTTGTGGTAAGTATCTTGTTATTATTTTAATTGATATAATTGAGGCACAAACTTATGAAAAATATACAATTCTTGTCAGAGAAATAAAATTTCACCAAAATTTTAAAAGGCAAGGAGCCTAAAATGCTCTTCCATTCATAGTTTGTTATTGACGTGAAGTAATTTAAATAATTGTCATGTAAACTAAATTAAATTGATGCTCCAACTAAATTACGCTAAATATATTACTTCGGATCTTTTGTTTTATTATCTGTTCATTCTCTCTTTCTTTGTATGGATACAAACTAGTATTTTTATTATCTGTTCATTCTTTTTTTTCATTCTATGGATACAAACTAGTATTTTTAACTAAAGCTTTACAAATAAATGTTAAAAACATGTAGTATATTTTCATATGATAAAATAGAGAAAGAAACAATATGGAACATTGTTAAATGACCATTCAACCCAAAACCAATTGGCAATGGGTGAAGTAGCACAAGGATCTAATTAATTAGTTCAAGAGCTCTTACCTATACCATGTTAAATGAGCATCCAACCCAAAACTAATTGGCAATGGGTGGAGTAGCTCAAGTATCTTATTAATTAGTTCAAGAGGTCTTACCTAACCGATGTGGGATATTTTTCCCTTAACAAACATGATAGAAGATCCGTTGGACAAATATACCTTGAGATGAATGAACTAAAGAAACCTTGACATGCAGTAAACAATTTCTAATTTCTTTATCTAATAGGATATATTTAATGGAGGGACGGATACAAATTCATCTACGGTAGAATGGGCAATGGCGGAGTTACTTAAAAACCCTGAAAAAATGGCAAAAACTAGAGCTGAGATCAGGGAAGTCATTGGACAGAGTGTTGTAATTCAAGAATCAGACATTGCCAGACTCCCTTACTTGCAAGCAGTTGTTAAAGAGACCTTTCGACTTCATCCTGCTGCCCCCTTAATCGGCCGCCAACCTAATACTGATATCAAAATCGACCAATACGTCATGCCAAAAGATTCTCGAATCATTGTCAACATCTGGTCTATTGGAAGGGATTCAAGAACATGGTCAAATCCTAATTCATTTGTTCCAGAACGATTCTTGGACAGTGAAATTGATGCAAAAGGTCAGCATTTTGAGCTTCTTCCATTTGGCACAGGAAGAAGAATTTGTATAGGAATGCCACTGGCACATCGAGTGGTGCATTACATGTTGACTTCATTTCTTCAAAAGTATGATTGGAAGCTTGAAGAAGGGATGCAACCAGAAACTATGGACATGAGTGAAAAGTTTGGACTTACGATTCACAAGGCAATCCCTCTTAAGGCCATACCGATTAGAACCATATTGTAATCATGCGATTCCTGAAGGTGTTATTTTAGCTTTTCAATATATTTTTTCATTTTCTTGAAATTAGTTTTGAACACCTTGGTTTGTATTGAATTATTATTGTTATGAAACATAAATATTGCTTAAACTACAATTTTTCTGTTTATTTTTTTTTTCTTTCATCAGAATTAGTTCTGACTTTACTTTTTTAAGACCTGCAATATTAATTTATTTTAAATAACGACCTATCTTGAATCTGGTTTAAGGAAGACTATAAGTCTTACAATATTGACTAACCAAGGAGTGGATCTCAAAATTTTCCAATAGCTTCCTTCCTTATTTATCATTCCTAGATGGTGTGTAAATTTTAAATTTATAGATTATCTTTTCATAACTCCTTGTGTATTTTCAATTACTAACTATTGTAATTGAAGGTCTTTTATATGTCTTTTTTGTTGATTATATAAATTAATAAAATTTAAGATGACATTCCTCTTAGTGTACAGGATTTTGTCAAAAAAAGGAAAAAAAAACACGACCTAAAGGGTTTACGAGTCACACTTAGAATATAGCATGTCCCCAAATAGATAAAAGTAGTTTACATCTCTCATAAGTAATAGTTTAGCAATTAATCGCAACCGTTTAATAAATGATTCAGTTAGACCATTTTGTGTATGAATATAAGTTATAGGATGTTCAATACTTAATCCAATCAACATTGCAATAATCATCAAAAGCATCTGTGAATATTCACCAACATTATCTAGACGAATTTTCTTTATTGGATAATCTGAAAATTCTTAATTTTAGTTTAATTATCTAAGTAATTTCGCAAATATCAGGTTATGAGTAGATACTAAGATTACATGTGACAATCTTGTTGATGTGTCAATAAACACTATAAAATATTTAAATAGTCCACATGGTGGATCTACATATATACCCCCATATATCACTATGAATTCCTTTTTGAAAATGTAGGGGAATCAATTCTCACTTTCTTAGGTAATTATCTTATTATTAATTTCCCTTTGGAGCAAGCAACATAGGAGAATTCATTAGAATTCAACACTCTTTGATTTTTCAATGAATGACTATATGAATTTTCAATTATCTGTCTCATTATTATAGAATCAATATGTCCTAAACAATCATGCCATATTATAAAATTATTAGAATTTGTAAACTTCTGGTATACTAGGTGATTACTTTCAATTGCATTTATTTTTTGTATAATATAAACCAATAAATAAAATGGGGATTTTTCTAGTACACATTTTCTGCCATAAATGGTATTTGTAATCAAGAAAAATTCAAAATTTGTCTCACTCATAGTCTAGATATGATATCCATTTCGATAAATATTTTTAAAGCTCAATAAATTCCGTCGTGACTTTGTAGACACTAGTGAATTGCTTATAACAATTTTAGTTCCTTCATAAAAAAATATATTGGCTCTTCCGGAGCCTACAATTAGTTTAGCACTACTATTGTATTAACATTAGATTTTTCCATCTTTATGTAGAAAAAATACTTTTTATTTTTAAATATTGTGTGCGTAGTATCACAATCAATGAGAAAATATCATCACTATTATGATCCTATGTAAATTAGGCATTCATTTATTTTTCGAAAAGACATATATTCATTTATTCTTTAGGAAGACATACATTAATTTCTTCTTCACGAATACCTATATTTATTTCTTCTTGAAAAAATACATATCAATTTCTTTTTCAGGAATAATTAATATAACATATTATAAATAAATAATAAATACTAATAAGAAAACATAAATAAAGTGCATAAATTTCATATCTGAAAAGGAACATTACATAAAAGATAATAAATTCTAAATATTAAATATTTATCATATTATACTTTTAAGGTGTTCAAAGAAATATGATCACATTGCACATTTAGGGTGTTAGAAGAAATATGATCAAATTGCAGGATATTCAAAGAAATCTAATCGAATTGCAACTTCAGTGTGTTTAAAGAAATCTGCTATATCCAAATTTGTCATATTAGCATCATCATTATCATTTTTTATCAATAAAATTTGTCTCGACATTTTGATATTTTTATTCAATGATGTTTGATAAAGTTTAACAATATGATTTGTCGTACGACAGGTACGAGATCAATGACCTTCTATGCTACATCAGGGGCATTTATTTTTGCCATTTTTCTTTCTTTCAATTTTCTTATTGTCAACCCACTTTTTGGGGTTATTTTGTTTCTTACCACCGTAATAATAATTATCATTATAAGGCATATCTTTGCCAATTAATATACTAGACTTTTAGAAATTAAGACAATCAAATTCAGGTGATTGAACATTTCTTTCTACTCATTTTATATATAATATCCATGGTAAATAGTTCAAATAAAAAATATCAAAGAGTGCAAATTTATAAGGAAAATAAATTATTTAAAAAAGAAGAATATTACCTCAAGAACTTACTAAAAGTGCAAACTTTAAGAGCTTACCAAAAATATGTATTCAACAATTAATTAATTCAAAGTTTGAATTTGAATTTGATTTACTTTAATAGTAGAGTTTCAAGCTGATAACGTGTTATAAAACTAATACTTTGATACAGTATTATGAAGTAACAATACAAACGAATTATAATAAAGAGAATTATATAAGAAGAAATATGTGACATTATTCTTTTATTCACTAATTTTAATTCACAACAGGTCTCAATATAAGAGATGTTCTAAAGATTTTATATTCTTTTTTCAAAGTATTGCAACCTTTCTCAAAATTTTATTCACTCGCAATATTTTTAGAAGTGTTGCCTCCAAAGTGTTGCTGGAGGTTCAATTTGTAGTTGTGTCTTCAGGTTTTGTAGGTTTCTTCAACTTTTTTAAGGTAATTGAAACTGAACTACAATAACCTTTTTTTTTTTTGGCTAATCAAGTCGGGCCTCACTCCCAATATTATTAATAGAACATAAGTTTACCCATCATGGGAATAATACAAAAACCAAAAAACAATCCATATTAAAGCAAATGGTGTCTTTTTGCCCGAAAGTTAGGAACTCTTAAGCAATCCATATTAAAGCATCCTCGAACCAGCCGAGGAAGCTCACCAAAATCTGTGAACACCACATCCTGTTGTCGTAGGCATCCCTCTTTCGCAAGACCATCCGCTGGTTGATTCGCCTCCCTATATATATGTCTAAAAGAAAGTACAGTCAAAATTGATGTATCCTCTCAAGAATTTTGCGGAGCTTCCACGGAACTCGTCCACTACAATTCAGGAGGTCCACCAATAGCTGAGAATCCGATTCCACCAATATCCCTGAAAGGCCAAACATGCCACACAACTCAAGACCAGCTAGCAAAGCCAAAGTTTCAGCTTCCAGACTCGTAACAAACTCAAAACCCAGCATCCGCGCAGCAACCAATCTTCCTCTCCAATCTCTGATCAAAGCACCACAACCCCCCTTGCCAGGGTTCCCAATCGAACAGCCATCCACATTTAGTTTAAAAAGACCAGAAGAGGGCCGAGTCCAGACCACCCGAAAGAAAGAAACCGGCACCTGCATACCTTCCCCAATAACCTCTATTTATAAGTGAACCAAATATGTTCAATTGGTTCATGTATACTTTAATATTTATCTATTAATTTAGTATTTCAAGTTAGTTTAATAGTTTGAAATGATAACTAATACATATCCATTAGTTTAGAACTTTAATATTCATTGATTTTGGACGTTTAGTTATTAATAGTTATTCATCAGTTTAAAAAGTTCAAAATTCATTGAATTAGAACGATAACAAGAGGTGATGAATTTATAAATAATATACATGAACCAATTGAATGAATAATGAACATTTACCTATAATAACAAGAGGTGATGAATTTAGAAATGATATAGATGAACCAATTGAATGAATAATATAAATAATGAATATTCACATATAATATATTTAATATTTTGATAACAAGATCTTGTCTTTATAGAGTGAGCAGAAGCACTAGTAGGAAGCATACACACATGGACTCACCAACACTTTTCGTTTTCGTTTTCCTTTCAGTAGCAGCAGTCCTAGTTTTCTTGGTTTACAGCCGCAGCCCGCAGAAGTCCAATAAGCTTCCTCCGGGGCCATACCCACTGCCCATCGTTGGCAATATTTTCCAGCTCAGTGGTGGAATCTTCCATGAAACACTTGCAAAACTCTCTCGAAATTATGGACTGATATAACATAATTCAAACACTTCCTAATAAAAAGGGATAAGATAAACAAGATCATAGCAGACCGATAATTCAGGAGAAAATCCCGGATATAGTTCAACAATAACAATAGGTAATATGTTTCATATATAGAGGAATCTGATTGATTGATTGATTGATACAATTACTGACTTAATCATCGGAGTGGAATCCCCGGGGATCACCTCGGGATTTCTCTCTAACATTGTTTACTTTACAGATAATTAAAGATTATTACGTGGAGCTCGGTGCCTTCAGCTCGGTCAATCTCAATTTGCTCGAGGTACATTTTTGAGCTTCATCAATTGGCGCCGTCTGTGGGAAGCTGACAAAAGATTCTCACCAGAAAGTGGTGTTTTGATGGCAAACACAAGATCGATGGGAGGAGCGGGGCAAACTAGTCGACAGGAAGGACGGAAACCTCCCTCACCACCTCATGATCAAGGTGGTGAGAAATCTCAACAAGGTGGTGAAGGATCTCAACAGGGGAACAATCGTATCACCCCCGAATTAATGAAGATATTCGCAGAACATTATGATGAGATGGAAGCTGTCTTAAAGGAGGCTCGGAAGAAGAAAGATGATCAACGGAAAGATCGGGGAAAAGGACCCTTTGTGATTAGTGAAGAGTCTAATGGCGAGAATGATGGGAGATCTGAGACTCTGCCTATCCCTCGGACTGGAGGAGCAGAAAACGCTAACCGGGAAGCAGGCAACAATCCCGGAAAAGGAAGGCCACGAAGGGAAAGTCCCTTGTCTAAAGAGATCGCAGATTTTCCCTTACTCCATCGTTTTAAATTGCCGCAGTTGCAGGCCTACTCTGGAGACTCAGACCCCAATGATCATATCCATAGGTTTGAGTCCACGATGGATTTCTTGAAGGCACCAGAGGAAACCAAGTGTCAAGTATTCCCTACTACCCTAGAGAGGAAAGCCCGCCTCTGGTATGAAGGATTAAGGCTAAGGAGTGTGGATTCGTTTTCTCAACTGTGTGACCTTTTCTTCAATCGATTTTTGCAGCGAAAGAAATTTGACAAGTCCACGGCAGAATTGTTGAACCTTCGCCAGGGAGACAGCGAATCCCTTCGGAGTTATATGTGCAGGTTTAATGATGAAAGCCTGCAGGTTAAAAATTGTTCTGAGGACGTTTTGGTTGGAGCATTCTTAAATGGTTTACGACCTGGGCATTTTTACACTAAAATGGCTACTGAACCACCGGCCGATATGGAGGAGTTGATGGACCGGGCTGAGAAGTATGCCAAGGGAGAAGAAGCTGATCAGAGGAAGAAAGACAATGACAAGCGAGGGGTAAGAGCCCGGGACGAAGGGAAAAAGAATGTAGCCCCAGAGAGGCGGTCTAGAGTTTTTGATCGGCTCAATCCTTCACGTCGCATTATGGAATCATCCGTAAGAGACAGAATAACAACCCCCCTCAACAGAACTCGGACGGAGATTTTAGCCATCGCTGGTAGACAGGGTATCTTGAAAGTCCCAGCTAAGATGAATGCGCCCAACCATAAAAGGAAAAGGGACCTCTTTTGTAATTTTCATCAGCAGCACGGACATGATACTGAAGATTGTACCAACTTAAAGAAAGAAATTGAGGATTGCGTGCGTGAGGGGTATCTACAGGAGTTTGTCAAGACAACCTATAAGGTGTCTGATGAGCATAAAATACGTTATAATTTTATGTGCACTTTAATGTGCTTTGCGGGAAGAAATATGTGTTTATTGGGTATTATTTGTGCAGAAATTGGAAATTTCATCTTGGAGGATGACTTGGAAATAAAGATGGTTTTAAGAGATTTTTGGGGAGATATGAAGGAGCAAATTCAGCATTAAAGAGTTGGACAACAAGAGGATTTTGTTGAAAGGCTAAAGAGGAAAAAGTTTGGCAGCTGAAGGATGTTTTAACTGATACCATGAAGGAAGGATTTTTGAATTTGAATTGGGTTGTTACAACTTAAAGTGGTTGAGAGATTTATTGAGTAAAATTAGGAAAATGAGTTTGTTCTCTTCTATTTAAGAGAACACAATAATTAGGCAGAGATGTCTTTGGATCTTTGATCCTTAGAACATATTCTTTTTATGCAGTTTTCCTTTTTAGAATTTCGTTTTTTAGTTGCTGCCCAGTTGTAGCTGAAGGAGCTTTTTTGCAGTTTCATTGTGTAGCAAGAACAACAGTACCGTCGTTTGCCCAAACGACGGACTGGTTTGATTTTCTATTTTTAGTTTAATTTAATTTCCTTCTTAATTATTATTCCTGTCTTGTTTTAATTATGAGTAGTGAGTAATTTCTTATCTGGTAAGTAAGTAAGAAACACTAATTATGATTAAGTTGTGAGACCAGATTGTGTTATTCAATGATTTCATATTCAGTTCCAAGAGTTTTCTGAGTAGAACGTAAATTACCCAATTGGATTAAAGTCTGATCAACTTTAATAAAATTAGGTAGAGTCAATTAATCTCTAATTAAATCACTGGATTGAATTAGTAAGATTAATTAGTGACAAAGCTGCTGTCTCGGTAGACGGAGACAATTGGTTAACAAATTATTATATGCAGATCATAATTTAGTTTGTTAAAGTTGGGTCCTTCTAAGAATTAATGCTTTTCTAATGTTGAATTGGGTGATCGGCTGATTCCGGCCTGGTTATGTTAGAAATAGGGAAATAGTGAATTAAGCTGATACTTGTTCACTATCGAATAAGTAAGGAAGGATTTAGACACGTCGGAGCCGATTCTCGGTGTCTTATAACTGACTGATTGAATTGGAATTATTACTCTTGCGTCAATGATCAATTTATAAGAATTAGTGTGGATTGCTTATTTGCCAGAATTTTATCTCAAGTAATTTAATTCAGTATTTTTATGTTATTAATTGCTTTGGTTATCAATTCACATAATTTCCTTCGTATTATTTTTCATTGTTGTGACGATTGCAAATTAACTATTTTGGAAAATTTGTTGTTCCTCGTGGGATCGACCTTATTCCCATTAGACTATTTTTAATCTTTAGAGTAAGTATTAATTTTGGTGCAAAAACGACACACCAAATTTTGGCGCCGTTGCCGGGGAACGGCAATTATTTTCTATTTAGCTAATTTGTATCTGTTCTTTGGCAGATTGACAAAAGAGACGAAAGAACATCGCCAAAGAACCAATTCTGGTTCAGAGGTTGACGCGTCGTTTGCCCAAACGACGACTAGCAGAATTGAAAACCCAACTGAACCAGAATTTCCAACAGAGGAAACTTTCATGGAAAATTTTCCACCTCTGAACCAGCCTCTTGGCAGTAATTTGTCATCGCTCGTGCATAGAAATCTATACCATCCTACAGTTATGTGTCAATTCGGTCAAGAGTATCCAGGGGCACAATTCAATACAATTGGAAGTTTTCATCCACAAAATCATTACAGCCCATATTCCAATACATATAATTCAGAGTGGTGGAACTACCCAAACTTCATTGATGGGAATATGGTGCAGCAACAGCCATCACCATGGACATGGCAACAACAACAATCAATGGTTTCTTTTGGCCAAAACATTGCAGTACCCACTACTAGTTCAGGTATATCTCTTGAAGATTTAGTTGCTAATTTAGCTAATTCAGTTCAAATTATGCAGAAAAACAATGTGCCAACACAAGATCATATATGGCAACAAGAGATAGTTCCATTATTTCCACACTTGAATGAGATACAACAAGAAACAGAAGCCACAATGGCAAGTTTTAAAGAATTGAGTAACCAAATTACTCAATTAAATGATTTGCTTAGTAATCAAGGAAAAATCACATCCCAAGTGTTGGTTAATCCAATGGAAGACACTACTCAGATGATGTTAAGTAGTGAACAAAAAGTTGAAGAACCTGAGGCGGAGTTCGAAATTGAACAACCCAACAGCCTAGAAATTGAGACTTCGTTTGCCCAAACGGCAGAATCTCAGAAATCAGAGGTAAGATTTAATTTAAATTCACCAATCTCTGAGATTAAAATACCTCCTCCTTTTCCTGGCAGGTTAACAAGGGATGTGAATGATGATGACATGAGTGACACCTTGACCATCTTCGACAAGGTGGAGATTACAGACGCTTTCCTTGAAGCAATTCGAAAAATGCCAAAGTGTGCAAAATTTGAAAAAGATTTTCTTGCCAAGAGAACCCAACATCTAAAAGAGGAGATGGTGGTGGAATGTGATGACATGCCGGTTGTTCTTGAGGATAGATTGTCATATGAATGCATAAAACTAGATTCTGACATTAAAAAATTGAAGGATGAAGAGATTGGAGATGAAACAATGTCATTGAATTCGTTGGAAGTATTTCCAAGTAACCCAGAAAGTTCTCGTTTGCCCAAACGAGATCCGTCTGATACAAGTTTTTCTTATATTTTGCAAGTTCCAGTTCTGCAATTTATATCATTGATTAAACCTCTGAAAGTTTTGTTTTTGAGTGAGGAAAAGATGCAGCCCACTGTCAACAACAAGAATCTTACTCAAAGCTCATGGATCAAATTGATTTGGAACCAAAAAAGCTACAAGGAAACTGTAGGAGAAACTTTGATTTGCATTCAAGATGTACCTTCTTCAAGACCACCTCCAGAGCCTCCTCCAATGGTTTACTAAGTTTGACACATAATTGGTCTAGCCAAGGACATTAAACAAAGGCGCTTGTTGGGAGGCAACCCAATTTTTTTTTTTTTAATTTTTTTTAATTATTTATTTACTTTTCTTGTCAATTAATAAAGTTTCTTCTTGTTCCAGATTTATGTTCCAATCGTTGGCAAAGTTGTGAAATTAATTCAGTTTCAGACATGGAGTGGGTGAGCTACAAAAATGGGAAATGGAGACAAGGCTTTTACAATAGGGAATTTGGCCTATTTGTTATAATGGCTGTCTGCCCAAACGGCAGTGTGGAAATAAAAGGGAATTGCTACTGGAAAAGTTTTAAGATTTTGTGCCCAGTCATAGTTTATATGTGGAGATGGGTTTGTTGCAGTAATGGAGTGGTGAGCTATAAAAATGGGAAAAAGGAAACAGCCATTTAAACATGTGTTGGGCCCAAAAAACACACATTATTATATTAAGTGACCCACCACTATTATTCACAAAAGTTCAAGTGGTCCCAAATCCACAATTCCCTAATTTTGTCCTCCTCTAAACTTTATCAGCCATCATCATCTTCTTCCTTCCTTCAACAGCCATGGCCATTATCTTCTTCATTTCAATTGGCTGCCATAAAAGCTTCCAACTTCATCGGAGGAATCTTCACCAACTACAGTCCACAACTGCGGATGAGACTCCACACCAACAACCAACTATCCCCTTTTCTTTTTAATTTTCTTCTTTCGAGTTTTGCTTTTAATTTTCTTTTAGTATTTTTAATAATTTTTTTTTTCAGGTTATTACGCACTTGTGGCTGAATAAGGTTCCATTACAAGCTCTCCCGTAGTGATTCTAACGATTGTTTTCAGTAATGGGCCGATTGTAGATGATCTCACCAAGTGGGTTGTTTAAAAATTCTTTCATTTTACCATAATCACTTGGGGTGTCCTATTTTCTATGTCACTTGATCTTTGTTTGACAATCTAAAACTTCTCTGAGATTAGTTTGGCATAATATTTGTAAAGTTAGCCCAATTATTTTGTTGTGCTTGCAAATTTCTGGTTTGAATTTTACTGATTTACTTGGAGTTTTTAAGTTTTGTGAGCCGAGAGATTCTCTTTCGAGCTAAATCTCTTATACAGATGTTGTTGATCTTCAAGAGGAGGTGATTAATAGTGTTTCTTGTTGTCTGCAATGGTCTCTGAATTTTCTCTAAAGTCACAGTAATCAAGTTTCAAATTCTGATATTCTCCAACTCTGCAGTCCTCGTTTGCCCACGCAGCAACTCCCACAATTCAGGCTGTCCCTTTTCTCTTGATTTTCTGTATTTTTATTTTTATTCTGTTTTATTTGTTTTCCTTCTTCACATGAGGACATGTTATTGTTTAAGTGTGGGGAGGTGTTCTATGTTATGTGTAATTTTGTTGTTTCAAAAATTTAAAAAATATATATATATTTAAAAAAAAATCATAAAATTGAAAATTTTTCACAAAAACAGTTTTGTTTTCAGTTTGTTCTTTGTTTTGAGCTATTTTACTTTATAAACACTGTCTGGCCGAACCAAATGTTATTAAAACTTGCTTAGTTTAATGTTATGATTTTTGCATAATCTTGAATGACTCCAAGGATGATGAATGCATAATCTGAGTTTATTTTTGCCCATTTTAAAGTGAGGATTTGAACCAAGCACACAATAACCACTTTGTTGGTGCTTAATTGAATTAATTCTTTGAAAGAGTGTGAATTGTGCATGGGAACTTATTGGATTTGCTTTGTTGTACATGGATGCTATAGTGTTAAAATTGAACTTGAATGTGATAAAGGCATTTAGGATTTATCCAATTTTTTACTTTAATTTTCATTCCTACCTTTACTTGACCCTTAGTTAGCCCTTTGAGCCTTAACCTTTTCTTTGAGTTTAAACCCACTAAAAATTTCACCTTAAACCTTTTTAACTTTCTTTGGCCTACTAAGGTGTAAGTAGCTTTATATTGTTTTCCCTTGCTTGAGTAACAGAGAAAAATGCATCTTTTAAGTCTTTGTGCATTAAAAAGTTACAGTTTATGCTACTGAAATATGTCGTTCGACCAAATAGCACTGGGCAGAAGAGAAAAAGAAAAAATCTGCAGAATTTTGTCTGTGCTGTCTGCCTAAACTGCAGCAGTAAAAAAAAAGTGAGGAATGAAAGAAAAGAAAGAAAAATATGTGAAAAAGCACGTAAAAAAAGATTGTTGTGCTGGAACTACTTTGAATTGTTTTGGAAATCAAAAGTTGAGACTTGGTACAGGATAAGTGTGGGGATGTTTCTAGTTGAGTTGCTTACACCTTGGTTTTATTTTATTAGCCTTTAATCCATCTTAAATCTCACATTATAAACCATAGCCCCATTACAACTATTGAAAGACCTTTTGATTCTTGTTTAGTTTAATATTATGGTTATCTTGTGACATATTTGCAAATCTTTTGTGAGTTTTTCATGTGCAATTTGAATGAGTGGTTGAACCCAAAATTGTTTACATTAATGAGTGCTTGGAGTGAACTTGGAGAGTTACTCAGAATTTTGTATTTTGACTTGGAGGACTTGACTATGTTTGGACTTGTTACTAGGACTAAGCATGAATTTTGTTTTGAAAAGAATTTCTTGGTTTGGTTAGATTGGTGTTTGTTTAGTGAAGTGGTTTAGTTAGTTTGATTGTTTGTTTGTTATTTATTTTCTGTTTAAATGCTGAGGGACCAGCATATTATAAGTGTGGGGATATTTGATGAGCATAAAATACGTTATAATTTTTGTGCACTTTAATGTGCTTTGCGGGAAGAAATATGTGTTTATTGGGTATTATTTGTGCAGAAATTGGAAATTCCATCTTGGAGGATGACTTGGAAATAAAGATGGTTTTAAGAGATTTTTGGGGAGATATGAAGGAGCAAATTCAGCATTAAAGAGTTGGACAACAAGAGGATTTTGTGGAAAGGCTAAAGAGGAAAAAGTTTGGCAGCTGAAGGATGTTTTAACTGATACCATGAAGGAAGGATTTTTGAATTTGAATTGGGTTGTTACAACTTAAAGTGGTTGAGAGATTTATGGGAACCAGAAGATTTATTGAGTAAAATTAGGAAAATGAGTTTGTTCTCTTCTATTTAAGAGAACACAATAATTAGGCAGAGATGTCTTTGGATCTTTGATCCTTAGAACATATTCTTTTTATGCAGTTTTCCTTTTTAGAATTTCGTTTTTAGTTGCTGCCCAGTTGTAGCTGAAGGAGCTTTTCTGCAGTTTCATTGTGTAGCAAGAACAACAGTACCGTCGTTTGCCCAAACGACGGACTGGTTTGATTTTCTATTTTTAGTTTAATTTAATTTCCTTCTTAATTATTATTCCTGTCTTGTTTTAATTATGAGTAGTGAGTAATTTCTTATCTGGTAAGTAAGTAAGAAACACTAATTATGATTAAGTTGTGAGACCAGATTGTGTTATTCAATGATTTCATATTCAGTTCCAAGAGTTTTCTGAGTAGAACGTAAATTACTCAATTGGATTAAAGTCTGATCAACTTTAATAAAATTAGGTAGAGTCAATTAATCTCTAATTAAATCACTGGATTGAATTAGTAAGATTAATTAGTGACAAAGCTGCTGTCTCGGTAGACGGAGACAATTGGTTAACAAATTATTATATGCAGATCATAATTTAGTTTGTTAAAGTTGGGTCCTTCTAAGAATTAATGCTTTTCTAATGTTGAATTGGGTGATCGGCTGATTCCGGCCTGGTTATGTTAGAAATAGGGAAATAGTGAATTAAGCTGATACTTGTTCACTATCGAATAAGTAAGGAAGGATTTAGACACGTCGGAGCCGATTCTCGGTGTCTTATAACTGACTGATTGAATTGGAATTATTACTCTTGCGTCAATGATCAATTTATAAGAATTAGTGTGGATTGCTTATTTGCCAGAATTTTATCTCAAGTAATTTAATTCAGTATTTTTATGTTATTAATTGCTTTGGTTATCAATTCACATAATTTCCTTCGTATTATTTTTCATTGTTGTGACGATTGCAAATTAACTATTTTGGAAAATTTGTTGTTCCTCGTGGGATCGACCTTACTCCCATTAGACTATTTTTAATCTTTAGAGTAAGTATTAATTTTGGTGCAAAAACGCCACACCAGTGTCGCGAAGACCTCTGTATTCAGAAAGGCGCTCTCCTTACCGACCTTAACCTGGAAGAGGTGGCCAAAATGAAGATAAGCGTCATCGACCTAATAATTATCCACCTGCTCGGGATGTCACAGGTGAAGTTCATGCCATCCTTGGAGGTTTAGAGGGAGGAGAAAGCAATTTGGTTAGGAAAAATCGATGTAGGCGAATACCCGAGCAGGAGCCCATAGGGAAAAGGTTCAAACCATCAGAGACGATCACTTTCTCTGAGGAAGACGCTGTACCGACGAAGTTACCTCACTCAGATGCCCTTATAATTAAAGCCAATATTGCGAATAAGCTGGTGCATCGGGTGTATGTGGATGATGGCAGCTCGGTAGATATCCTATACATCTCTGCATTTGAACAGTTGGAAGTAGACCCAAAATATCTCCAGCGAAGCCCAACTCCGTTGGTTGGTTTTTCGGGGGAGGCAGTTCAGCCAATGGGAATTGTCACGTTACCTGTTACAATAGGCGAGTACCCGAAGAGCAGAACAGTATACACAGATTTTGCTGTGCTGAATTCACCATCTCCTTACAACGTGATCATAGGCCGACCTACAATGGTGAAGCTTAAGGCCATATGGTCGCCCTATCATTTAGTAATGAAATTCCCCACCGATTCAGGAGTAGCTACAGTAAGGGGGGATCAAGAAGCAGCCAGGAGGTGTTACATGGTAGCTATGAGAGGAAAATACCAGCTTGGTCGAGATGTCCGAGTAAATTGCGTACAGGGAGAAGTGGGAATAAAGGGCCCAGCGAAAATACGGGAACAACATCCCGTTAAAAGTGTGGATTTTGAATTCAATGATGAGGAGATATTAAAAATATCAATAGATTGCACAAGCCCAGATAAGACAATCCAGGTCGGTAGAAATATGTCAGATCGAGCTCAGAAAGGTTTGTTGAAACTCCTTAAGGAATATAAGGATATATTCGCTTGGAGTTCAAAAGAGATGGGGGGTGTATCTCCTGAGTTGATAACTCACTCTTTAAATATTCATGAAGATGTGAAACCTGTGCAGCAGAAGAAGAGGAGTTTTGCGCCTGAGAGGAAGCAAGTTATCCAACAAGAGGTGAAAAAGCTGCTGGAGGTCGGCATTCTAGGAGAAGTTAAATACCCGACCTGGATCGCAAATCCAGTGATGGTTAGAAAGGCTGATGACGGATGGAGAATGTGCATCGATTTTACAGATTTAAATAGAGCTTGCCCGAAGGACTGCTATCCTTTACCTTCCATTGATCAGATCATAAATGCTATAATTGGTTTCGAAGTTTTAAGTTTTTTGGATGCCTATAAGGGATATCATCAGATCTTGATGAACCCGGCGGATGCTGAAAAGACTGCGTTTGTAACTGACCAGGGTACTTTCTATTACAGGAAAATGCCATTTGGGTTAAAGAACACCGACGCTACCTATCAACGCCTGGTGAACCAGATTTTTCATAAGCAGATAGGTCGAAATATGGAAGCTTACATTGATGATATGGTAGTTAAGAGTAAGGTAGAAGAGGATATGCTGACTGATTTGAAGGAAACTTTTGACACAATACGCCAGGTCGGTTTGAAATTAAATCCTGAGAAATGTGTATTTGGGGTCAGCTCGGGAAAATTCTTGGGATTCATTGTGTCAAAGAGAGGAATTGAGGCTAATCCTAAGAAGCTGGAAGCAATAATTGCTATGGAGGCCCCCAAGAATATAAAAGAAGTACAAAGGCTAACTGGCTGTATGGCAGCGCTGAATAGATTCTTATCACGAGCAGCTGAGAGGGGATTACCCTTCTTTAAGCTTTTGAAGTCTGCCAAAATTTTTGAATGGAATGAGGAATGTCAAAAGTACTTTCAGAAATTGAAAGAGCATTTGAAGCAGTTGCCCACTTTGTCTGTTCCAACATCAGGTGAACTCCTATTTCTGTATCTGGCAGTATCTGAGTTAACGATTAGCGCAGTTCTTGTTCGGGAAGAGGAAAGAGTGCAGAAACCGGTGTATTTTGTGAGTAAAGCTTTGCAAGGAGCTGAGCAGAGATATCCAGAGATTGAGAAGTTGGTAATGTCGTTAGTCTTCGCAGCTCGTAGATTGAGGCCGTATTTTCAAGGTCACCCGATCTGCGTTTTGACAGACCAGCCCATTAGACAAATATTGTATCGACCAGAAGCTTCCGGGAGGCTGACTAAATGGGCCATTGAGCTCGGAGAGTATGACATCACTTTTAAGCCCAGAACGACGATAAAGGGTCAGGCTTTAGCTGACTTTATTGCCGAGATGCCGAGAAAGAAGGAGGAGGAACAATCACCGGAGGTCGGTCTAATATCGCCAGAAGCCAAGGAGGAGTGGCAGTTGTTTGTTGATGGGGCATCAGCCGGAGAAGGAGCAGGTGCTGGTTTAGTGTTGGTAAGCCCAGAAGGTAATGAATTAGTGTATGCTCTGAAGTTTGAATTTGTTGCTTCTAACAATGAATCAGAGTACGAGGCACTCATTACTGGGCTGAAGCTAGCATTATCAGTGGGAGCTCGGTATGTAAGAGCTCATAGTGATTCTCAGTTGGTTGTTGAACAACTAACTGGAAGGTATGCAACCAAAGATATGATGATGAAGAAGTACTTGAACGTGGTACAAAGTCTGACCAAAAGATTCGAGGGCTTCAATATGGAGAAAATTTCCCGAGCTCAGAATCGTAGAGCTGATGCACTAAGTAAGCTGGCTTCTTCTACTTCATCTCATTTGAATAAACAGGTATGGGTTGAAACACTTCCTGAACGCAGTATTGTCGTTAAAGAAGTCATGGACATTGAAAGTTCTGAGAATTGGATGACCCCGATTTATAACTTTGAGGTCGGGGAGTCTACCAGATGATAAAGCTGCAGCTCGGCGCATTCGCATAAGGGCAGCTCGGCATGTTATAGAAGATGATATTCTGTATAAGAAGGGGTATTTGAAGCCGTTATTGAGATGTGTAACTTCTGATCAAGCTCGATATATACTTTATGAAATCCATGGAGGAATATGTGGATCACATGTTGGTTCTCGAATGTTAGCGAAAAAAGCTCTTCTGCTCGGTTATTTTTGGCCAACAATGTTTGAAGATGCTGCTCAATTGGTAAAGGCTTGTGAGAAGTGTCAAAAATACGCATTAAAAACACATCATCCTCAGGTTCCTCTGCAATCATCAGACTCCATTTGGCCATTTTATCAATGGGGCGTAGATCTGCTCTGGCCTTTTCCTGAAGCTCGAGGCCGGTGTAAACACCTTATCGTGGCTGTTGATTATTTTACAAAATGGGTAGAGGCAGAGCCTTTGGCTCATATTTCTGGAAGAAATGTTATAAATTTTTTCTGGAAAAATATTCTTTGTCGCTATGGAATTCCTGGAGTAATTGTTTCAGATAATGGTCGTCAGTTTCCTGAGGAACCTTTCAAATCTTGGTGCCAGTCACTTGGAATTCGTCAGAAATTCACATCTGTAGCGCATCCCCAGACTAATGGTCAAGCTGAGGTATCTAATCGAATAATTTTGCAAGGATTGAAGACACGTTTGGGACGCTCCAGTGGTGATTGGGTTGAACATTTACCAATGGTATTATGGTCATACCGCACCACACCAAGAACAGCGACTGGGGAAACACCTTACAGTCTGGCATATGGTACTGAAGCAGTTCTTCCACCTGAAATAGGGCTACCCAGCCCTAGGATTCTACTCTTCCGAGAAGAAAGTAACCAGGATGAACTTCAGGTAAACCTTGATCTGCTTGAAGAAAAGAGGATACGAGCTCAGCTAAGGGATGCTAAATACAAAGAAGGCATAGCTCGATTTTATAACAAAAGGGTGAAGAATAAAAATTTCAGGATTGGGGATTTAGTGTTAAGGAAGATGGAAGCAAGCCGAGTTGGAAAAACTGGTAAACTTGATCCTACATGGGAAGGACCTTATCAAGTGGTAGAAACATACCCAACTGGGTACTGTAGATTATCTCGGTTGAATGGGGCCATTATTCCTAGAACATGGAACTTTCAGAATTTGAGAAAATATCACTGATGTCGGGTTGGTGGTTACTAGTTTTCAGCTCTGATTTTCTCTTGAGAGACAGTTTTAGCTCGTTACATCTGTTTCTTGTTTTGCTGAATGATCTTTTGATAATGTAATAAAAGCGAATTTGTTTTCATTAAATATTCGTTTGAATACGATTCCGGAGATATACTTTGGGAAGTATTCGTTTGTTTCCTTCCTTAAAGTTATTAAAGAATGGCTAAGAAAAACCCGAGCTGAAGCTCTGGGGTAACTCAATTCATGAATGAATAAATTTCTGGAAGCAAGTTATCTGGAATTTCAATTATTTTCATAAGACTTTGTGAATAAAAAGTAATCACAAGGAAAAACCCGAGCTGAAGCTCTGGGTAAAAATAAATCTCGAGAAAGTTATCTAATTCATAAAAACTCTGGAAGATTATTAATATTCCGGAAAAAGATAATAGAAATTCTTGTTAAATAACAGGGATAAAAACCCAAAATATAAGTAAAAAAAAAAAGATTAAATTGTCTCCAGTACATCAAAAGCCTTCAAGGCTGTTCATTTCTCTCTTGGTTCTCCAACTCAGGCAGATTCACTTCTGGGTTTTCATGGATAGGAGTGGAAGGAACAAACTGCCTTACAGAGAAATTAAGCTCAGCTATAGTTATCTCTTTAAAAGCGGCGTTGACTTTATCTTCGGCATCATCTTCAAAGCCCAGTTCCTTCAAATTCATATCGGGCAGATGATCTCGTTGAATTGCTTCAACCGCCTCATTGTATCCAATTTGTACAACTGGTAGGTTGATCTTGGAGACGAGTTCAGCAAAGTGTTTGGATTTCAAAAAATTCTCTATTATTTGCTTGGAGCCAGTCTCTTTGAGATGATCGTATTGCTCTTTGAGACGATTATATTGAACCTGCTTAGCTTTCAAATTCCTTTCGTACATTAGAACGGTAGAGCAGAGCCTTCCATTCTCGGAGCGGATGTCATCGTACTTTCTCTGTTCATTTTCCGCATGAGAAATAAGCCTTTGGATTGTAAACTGGAGGTCTTTAGTTTTTTCCTTCTCGACCTCAAAGTTAGAGGTGACTTGACCGACCTGGGAGCGAAGGACCTCGGAATTTTTCTGCTCGGTTTCTAAAGATGAGCGCAGGACGGCAGTTGTTTTCTTTTCCGTCTCCAATTCTGTTTCAAAGTTAGATTGGAGATCGGAAAGTCTCTTGTTCTCTTGCTCCAGCTCGGACAGTTTCTTCTTTCCTGTTTCCAACTCTGTCTCAGATTTAGAGTGGAGGTCGGTAAGTCTTTTATTCTCTTCCTCCAGTTCGGCCACTTTCTTTTGTTCATGGTCAAACATGGAGCGGAGGTCGGATGCACCATGAATGATTTCTGCAGCTCGATTGGATAACGCCGCACCCTGCATAAATAAAAGAGAAATTATAAGATGAAGGTGAATTCAGGTAACTAATAGAAGGAAGCACAGAGTAAATTCTCAAAGGCGAAATACCTGAGCAGAGTGTAAATAGAAAATATTAAGCAATTCTTCATTGCTTAATTGTTTTAGAGAATCCTGGTCCCGAGGCAGGATGCTCTCACTTAACCATTGTTGAGCCAAGGCTGGGGTTAAAATTCTGGAATTGCGGTTGAAACCCCAGCCCGGGCAAAAGAAGTCTCCGGGGTGCGTGATGTTAATGTATGAAATGGGAACTTGAGAAGGATTAGTTTGGGATAGGAAGCCGAAAGCAGAATCCTGAGAAAAATTGGAAGGAATGCTAGAAAAAGGAGGAGTTGGGATGGATGTTGTTGTGATAGGGGGTATGTCTTGACTAGTTTCCTCGGTAGGTGGAGCTGAAGGGATGGGTTCAGTTATTCCTCTGCTCGGTGAATAAATGTCAGCTACCGAGGTCGAAATTTCTTGAGCTGAAGGAGCAGCGTCAACATCTGAGGTCGGTATTCTCTCAGTTTTCTTGCTCGGAGGAGCAACTTCAGTTATTGAGCTCGGTGTTTTTCTTTTGTAACTCTTTCTTTTCTTCTCTTTTCCTTTGTCCTCGGGTAATGGAGGCAAACCCGAGCTGACAGCCTTTGGCTCGTCAGTGGAGATTAGATCCTTCAAAGGAGGTACGACTCCTTCAGCAGAAGCTGCAACGGTGGTAGAATCTCCTGGGCTGGTTTTACTCGAGGAGGAAGCATTCTTGGCAGCTCTGCCTGCTTTAAGTAGTTGTGCGATATTCATCACTGTAATAAAAAAAAACATCAGAAGAGGAGCATATTAGAATGGAATTTCCAAAGATAACCAGTGGAAAAGAAATACTTACATTCAACACCGAGTCTATCCTTGGAGCCTTTGTACTTAGAATCAAGAGTGGCAGAGCTCAATTTACCCTGAACCAAAATTCTCTCAGGAAGGCGGGATACATCAAGGGTAACTTTTAAAGACTCGAGTGTCTCTTTCCCACTTACATTATAAGATTTCTGGGGTTGTTTATCGGTTATACTATTAACGATTCTCCAAGGATGGTTTTTCTTGAGAAACTCTGAATTAAGGAAGAAGAATCTTTTCTTCCAGTTATGAATGGAAGTTGGAAATTTTTCCAGAAGTTGAATTGTGCTCGGGCGTCGGTTAAAATAAAACCACCCCAATTCATTGGGAACAGTTTTCAAGGAAAAAAAGCGTCTGAAGAGGGACAGATTATAAATTATTTTGTGATGTGCGCAGAGCAGTTCAAACCCTATAATTGTTCTAATGGAATTTGGGGTAAGCTGACTCAAGTTTATTTTGTAATGGTCTAAGACGCTAGACAGTAAGCTGCTAAGGGGAATTCTAAGACCGGCCTGCAGTTGATGTTCATAAAGGGTTATAAAACCCTGAGGAGGATTGTTAGCTCGGTCGACTTTTGAAGGAGCTTTAACTGGCAAATTATTTGGAATAAAATATTTTGACAAAATCTGATCAATATTTTTTCTGCTTAAGGTAGAAGAGATGGAGCTAGTAAAGATCCCTTCTGTAATATCTTCTACCTCAGTACCCTCAGCTTCAGGAACTCCTGTTTCGCTACTTTGTTCAGATATTTTAATATCACTAGCTGTTTTAGTAGTTTCCTTTTTAACAATCTCCATTTTAAGACTACTTGAAAGGTTAGCCTTAAGAGATTGTCTAAGTGATTTTCTAAGAGGAGTTGTCGTTTTGGAAGAAATTGGTGATTCACCACTCACTGGAGGTGGAATACTGTGGACAGAAGATGAAGGATTGAGAGTACCAACAGATTCTGTACTGATATCCTTAGAAGGGGAAGGTTCAACATAAGATGCAGATTTAACATGTTCTGATGAGTTAGAATGATCTTCGAAAGACATACCTGAAGTTAAGTAAAGGGAAATTCTGGAAATGATGGAGGAAAACCCAAGGGAATGTTTAGCTTTGCAGGAGGTGAATAATGAAGTTGCTGATGAAGGTTTGCCAGAAAGTTGCAGGTTGCGTGGGAAAATTATTCACAATTGAAAATTATAGTGAATTTGAATTAATTCGAACCGTTTTGGATAACGTATACGGTGAGAGGTAATGATTGCGTTTGAATAAAAACGCGTGCGAGAATTAATGGTTATCATTTATTCTTTGTTGGTACCGAGGCGTACGTTTATTCTTAGCAGCCAAGCGTTGTTTTTGATAATTTCGAAGCATCAGAATTACTTCACAAAGTAAGACGATGAGCTCGGAGGTATTGAAATGTTATCGTCACGTCGGGATATAAATATATATACCGACTTGAGGAGGTATTGATATAACATAATTCAAACACTTCCTAATAAAAAGGGATAAGATAAACAAGATCATAGCAGACCGATAATTCAGGAGAAAATCCCGGATATAGTTCAACAATAACAATAGGTAATATGTTTCATATATAGAGGAATCTGATTGATTGATTGATTGATACAATTACTGACTTAATCATCGGAGTGGAATCCCCGGGGATCACCTCGGGATTTCTCTCTAACATTGTTTACTTTACAGATAATTGAAGATTATTACGTGGAGCTCGGTGCCTTCAGCTCGGTCAATCTCAATTTGCTCGAGGTACATTTTTGAGCTTCATCATGGACCATTGATGACAATCAGGCAAGGAAACAGAACAGCAATTGTTGTATCCTCCCCGAAATTTGCCAAAGAACTGCTTCAAAATTATGACCATACTTTCATCAAAAGAATAGTGACTGATGCAGCCCGAGCACTCGATCACCATAAGTTTTCTGTAGGCTGGTTACCTGCTGAAAATCAATGGCGTAATCTTCGAAAACTTTTCAAAGAACAAATTTTCTCCTCAGAAAGACTCAATGCTAGTGCAGAACTCCGTCAAGAGAAGGTGCAACAACTTTGTAATTATGTGAACGAATGTTGCATCAATGGGCTAGCCGTTGATATTGGTGCAGCTGCCTTCACAACATCTCTTAACTTCATCTCAAACATTTTGTTTTCACTTGATTTTTGTGATTATGACTCTAATTCATCTCATCATACCAAGGAAATGGTATCAGGTGCGTTGAAAACTCTGGGCACTCCTAATCTTTCAGACTTTTTTCATTTTCTCAAAGTTATAGATCCGCAATGCATTCGGCACCAGACTGAGTTTTATCTTGGGAAACTGATAAACACTTTTGATGGTATCATTAATCAAAGGTTACAAGAAAGAGCCACATCCGCCATTTCTTCAAGGAAAAATGACTTCTTAGAAGCCCTCATGGATCTTTGTCAACCGAATGAATCTGAAAGGAGCTATAAGGACATAAAACATTTGCTTGTGGTGAGTATCTTGTTATTATTTTAATTGATATAATTGAGGTCCAAAATTATGAAAAATATACAATTCTTGTCGGTGAAATAAAACTTCTCCAAAATTTAATAAATTTGGAGTGATCTTGACTGATAAATTTAGCCTTTAATGCAACATTTGGATTTCAGTATTCTGCAAAAGTGCCTTTGTATTTGATTAATGACAGAAGGCAAGGCGAAAAAATTGATCTTCCATAGTTTGTCAATGACATGAAGTAATTAAAATAATTGCAATGTAAGCCAAATTAATTTGATGCGAAATATACATTGAGATGAAGGACCTAAAGAAACCTTGATAGTTAACAATTTCTAATTTATTTCTCGATCTTATAGAATTTATTTACTGGAGGAACGGAAACAAGTTCATCTACGGTGGAATGGGCAATGGCAGAGTTACTGAAAAATCCTGAAAAAATGGCAAAAACTAGAGCTGAGATCAGGGAAGTCATTGGACAGAATGAAGTAATTCAAGAATCTGACATTGCAAGACTCCCTTACTTGCAGGCTGTTGTTAAAGAAACCTTTCGGCTTCACCCTGCTGCCACTTTAATTAGTCGCCTGCCAAATACTGAGATCAAAATCGACCAATACGTCATGCCAAAAGATTCTCTAATAATTGTGAACCTCTGGGCTATTGGCAGGGATTCGAGAACATGGTCAAATCCTAATTCATTTGTTCCTGAACGATTCTTGGACAGTGAAATTGATATAAAAGGTCAGCATTTTGAGCTTCTTCCATTTGGTACAGGAAGAAGAATTTGTCTAGGAATGCCACTGGCACATCGAGTGGTGCATTACATGTTGGCTTCTTTTCTTCACAAGTATGATTGGAAGCTTGATGAAGGGATGCAGCCAGAAACTATGGACATGAGCGAAAGGTTTGGAATTACAGTGCAAAAGGCAATCCCTTAAGGCCATACCGATTAGAACCATATTGTAAACATGCGATTTCTGAAGATGTTATTTTAGCTTTTCAATATATCATTTCATGTTCTTTAAAATAGTTTTGAACACAGTTCGTTTCTATTGAATAACAAGAAAGGGGGGCATTTTAGTCTTTTTAACATCTTTTATTATTTTATTATTTTTTAATTTATTTGAGTTGACCGGTGGTGGTCAAAAGTTGGCGATCGCCATTGACAACAGTCGGCATCCACGACTAGATTCCTGCCATTTGGCCGGAATTCGACCTAAATTTGTCTGATCGGTGGTGGGTATACGGCAATCAATGGCGGTTGACCGACAACAATCAAACTTTGATTTAATAAAAAAATTTCCTATTTTAAACTTAATTTAATAAGATAATTTTCCTACACAAAAATCAATAGAAACAAAATTTATCAATCTAAACATTCAATTCTCAAAACCAAAATATTTCTTTTGTAAAAGGCAACCCGAAACCTTGTTTCTCCTAATTCTCAAAACAAACACATATTCAAACAGAGGCTTAAATTTCACTTTTTTTGGCAACATTCACAATCATGCATATTCACAAATCGAGGTAGGTGCAAAAAGTTCACAAAAAGGGTTAAATCAACTCGTTTTTTAATGTAATTATTTTCTATTGAATAACGTGTGTTATAACCCATGAAAAATCAAAATTTTGTGAAAAATTAAAAAAAAAAATTACACGGTTCATTAGAATACATGTTCACAATCAAAATGTGTATAAAAAATAGTAGAAAAAAAAATCAAAATCAACATGTTTTTTTTCTTCGTCATTTTTCACTAAAATATGTGTGTTATGACCTAAGAAAAATGAAGATTTAGTGAAAATTTTAATTTTTCCTTTTTTAGACAATATTTACTAGAATGTATATTTATAATCGGAGTAAGTATAAAAAAATAGTTTAAAAAAAGTCAAAATCAACGCGTTTTTAGTTTTTGTCATTTTTGGCTAAAATACGTGTTATACCCCATGAAAAATAGAAATTTGGTAAAACTTCTTCTTTTTTTTTGTTGGCTAATCATCCCATATATGGGGGGCTCCACTCCCTATTTTATTGATAGAATTAACGGTTACAAAAGTCAAAGACGGATATAACGACACCATTAGTACATTTGAAAGCTAGAAATTGGGAGAACTCCTCCCTTACATTGGAGCACTTGACTTATCATTAAGAAAACGAAATAAGAAGTACTTCCTCCTTTACAATTGCCATCTAAAGTTACAGTTAAAAAAGAGTGCATTCGCCTGTGCAGAGATCAGTGGCGGAACCAGAAAAAAATTTGAGCGGGTGCTTATGAAGAGTATAAAATAAAAATATAAAAATTCTTGTGAAATCGGTTTATATATAAGACGTGTTTTATATATGAAACGAACAATTAATGGCCGTTGAAATCATAATTCTAATTTTCTATCACTTTATTGTTTGTTAAAATCGTGATTAACTTCCATTTCATATATAATACGGCTTCACATGTAATAATGCGAAATAAAAAATTTTCATTAAATATATATATATATATATAACTAATAAAGTATCAACTTGATAAACATAATATGAAAATATAAATATATACACATAATAAACTTTGCAAAATTTATTCATTTTAATCATATCTTAAATATATGCTAAATTCATGGTATAATAAATTTTTCTTATTACAAGAAATGCCTTAATAATTACCCCTAATAAGGAAAAAAAAAGCTCATAAAATAAATTTAATTTAGTGTTTCAACACTTTCAAAATTTTGAGTATCTCCTCAATTTAGTGTTTCAACATATTCAAAGTTTTGAATTTTGAAAAGATAGACAACAATAATTCGAATTTAACTTATGGGCATATAGATTTATTATAAGTTTGAACACTTTGATTAGGTTGTTTATTTTTCTAAATTTGGTAAAGAAAATTAACTTCTTTATTTTATGATAAGTCAAGTAGTTAAAATCAAATTTGACTTGCACTTTTCATTATCGTAAATTAAAAGATAACCGAGAAGATGATACCACATCTTATATCTCAAATTCTAATCATTCAACTAATTATAAATCAATTACAGAGATGTTTCTATTGCATTTTTTACTATATTAACGCGCTGAGAGGAGAGAGTCACCGGTTCTAAACCTATAAAAATAAGAACATTAACCCTAAATTTCGGGAACAACGGGGGGCGGCCACACCGGCTCTCCGCCCCTTTAGTTCCGCCCATGGCAGAGATGAATCCTAGAATTTGGGGATTATATAAAAGCCGTCGAGGGACTAAAAACCTTTATATAATTCCAAAATCCAGCATCTAAATTTCACATTTTTTGACACCGTTGATAATGATGCAAGTTCACAAATGAAGTGACTGAAAAAATAGTAGGAAAAAAAAATCAAAATCAATATATTTTTTTTTATTTTGCCATTTTTTAACCAAAATACGAGTGTTATACCTATAAAAATGAAGGTTTTTTAAAAATTTTACTTTGGTCCAAATGTACGTGAGTCGAAAGACTTGTAGACTTGTATGGCAAGAATTACAAAGACGAGGTTCTCGCGAGTATACTTGGATGATAAATAATTAAATCAGAGGAAGAGATCTAATGAGAGCAAAATCCCCGAAAATGTGAAGATTCCCCTATTAATTACGTGTAGCGTATTGTTATTTGTGTACAATGGACTAACATACTCTCTGTTGACTGTTGATGAGGAAGTTCTACAGATTTTTAGCTTAAACCATAAACTAAAATAGACACAAAAGACTAAGAACTAATAAGAAGTTGTATTGGTATTCAGATGGGCTAAATTAGCTGCAATTACATGTAACTATCAACAATTTACTATTCTATATTGGATAAACTAGTTTGGCCATCACTAAAACATTCATATGTTATATTTTTGGCAACTCTGTTTTTCCAATTTTAATTTTGCCACTTAACATCGGACAGATAAAAAGAGAATATAACAGTTTTTCAAAAAAAATGCAAATTTAGGGAATTTGAGATCTCAATACAGCTCTAGAGCTGTATTGAATAATATTAGCTAATAATGAAAGTAAAGGCACACAAGCATTAGTGATATGAAACTCTAAATCAAAATAGAAAATAATTAAAAAATAATTAGAAAAATTTAAATGGGATCAAATTAAAGTGGCTAAAACAATTGATTTTTTACAGAAAACGCACACATGATAGGGCTAAACCCAATAAGTATTGTAAAATTGGTCAAAAGTTTCGAAATAAGATACTATAAAGACAGATTCCAAATCGAAATAAAAAAAAAAATTTATGCCCATTTGAAGTTATCTGTGCCAAATTCCTCATCTTTCCCTTTCGACCAATTTTAAAGCTTAAAAGTCATCTTCAACCCCTTCCACATCACCACTAATCTATCAAAACTGATATATCATTAGTCATTCCATCCAAGCAGTGTATTCATAACTGCCATGTGATTTTAGAAGCTAGGTTTTCAGTTTCAACCGTTGGGGTGAAGGGTAGATATATAAACGATAAATTTTGAAAATAATAGATTTGTACCCTATCAATAGGCCCAAGTGAGCAATATATATCATCACCAAGAGGAATGCAAGAAGTGAATTAATTCAGCAAGAAATTGTTACTTTTATATCTTGTATGATTGATTTTAGATATATATATATATATTGAGCATTGATTTAATTTTGACAAGCACTTGTAGGTTAACAATTTTTATTTTGCAAAACATCATCATATATTGTGATAATTTTATTAGCTTTTAATTAAGAAGATACAAAGAAAGATTGTAAAACTACAGATACAAGATGTCACAACAATAAGGATAATTATATATATCCAAACAAGTACTACTTAGCTCTTCAAATGCTATACTGATGTAGCAACAGCAGGCCTTCTAAAATAATGGTTTCATTAATTATGATACAACATAAAAATTTTCAAGTGAATTAACATGTAAAGAATTACAAGAAAAATCAAACTCTACAATTGGCAAAGTTCAAATTATAAAACTAAGTCATTCTCAAGCTAGTTAATTTGGATGTTTTCATCAGGAAAAACACGTTATATATGCAATCAATTCTATAAATCGATTCCCTTGTCATAAGTTGTGAAACTGTACGACACCATAATCTTGGCAGCATACCTAAAACCGGCCAATGCAATAAAGATTCAGGTAGAGGAGTCAGTTTATGAGATGTCCGCTATCAGGATTGAGCATCTCAGACTGCTCAGCGTAATTAAATTTTTAAAGACAATTATGTGTTTAAACTTTTAATAAGAGTAAAACATTTATCGGTATATGCATCGTTGTCTGACACTAATTATTTTTTGTTATGTCATAATTTTTTAAAATTTCACCCTAATAAAAATACACCCAACATACACCATATAGTTAACTATAAAACCCTTTAAAAAATAAATTAAGCCTGAAAAAAAATTTAAAGTTATACGTTTCAACATCTTTGATCTTTTTCCAAACATGTTTGATCATATATATTCTGTGTTTAAAATCATGTAGGTTCACTCACATTTGAGTTAGGGCTTAATAATTGTAGATTTAATTTTTGTAATATTTATTCCTGATTTTTGTGAAATGATATCCTAGGATTAATTCCCTCACATTTGGATTAGGACGTAGATTTAATTTTAGTAATATTTTATTATTTTAACCCAAAACAATGTCGGATAGTTCACTTGCATATATTTAGGGCTTAATTTTATAGTGATTTGAACATTGGATCTAATAAATATATGATAATTTTAAACAAATGATACGGACGAGTTATGGAAATATTTATCATTTTGATGCATTTAATTTTTTTCCTAAATTTAAGTATTTTAGTTAATTATATGGTATGAGTGGAGTGTATTGTTATTGTGGTGTAACACTAAAAAAAGCTTACTTGATGATTGGTGCCTGACAAATAGTTTATCAGGATAAATGTTACACCCTTTTAATAAATCCCAACTTTGTGATTTTCAGTTTTGATATTTATACAACACCAGACATATTAATGGAAGATACACGATTCTCCAGAAAAAAAAAAAACACAAAGTTTAGACAATTTGAAAACTATATTGAATAATATCCAAGTCATAATATGTCATAATTTTAAAAATAAAGGTATACAAACCCTTACGTAGTTGTAGGAAATCCTAAATCAAAACATAAAAGAAATAAAAAAAATCTGAAAAACTTAATTAAATGAACCAGAAAGTAGTTTAACCAAACGAATTTTGACAAAAAACGACACACATCATGGAGCAAAATCCGATGAGTCTTATAAATCTTATTGTGAATTTCGAAATACTATAATATACAGTTTTTTTTTTTGCAATTAATTCTAAATTTGTATGAGCATATGGATGAAATTGTTAGTTTGCTGTTTGACTTCTGTAACTTAGCATTTTTCGTGTTTGCGGATTCATTTTGGATTATTCAAAATGTATGTTTGCATTTTTATGGTTTGTATCCTTTCAAATGTGCATACTCTCTGCCAGTAGCAAGATGATACCTGTGCTGGCAAAAGAAGAGATTTTCGTATTTTTTTTTACATAATTCTCAATACAATTTCTTATTTTTTGATCTTCTTGTAGACTATCTGAATAATTTTTTGGTAAGTATATTAACTTGTGCGATATATATATGTGGCCACTTAAATCAAGTTTTCCCAAGTTTCTTTTTAGCCCAATCCACTAGAAGGAAGTGTAAGCTTCTCAAGATTTGATAAGAAATACACCAAAGATCTCTTTTCTTGCTGAGTGTTAGGGAATAAACGAATCTCACGTTGTATCTAATAGCCCAAAAAAATAGATGATAGTAACGAGAAAAATAAATAAGACAATGGACACAAAGATTTACGTGGTTCGGTCAAGTGACCTACGTCCATGGCCGGAGGCGGTGCCAAAATTCACTATTATGTGGAGACAAATTTACAAATGTGGAACACTAATTTCCACAAGGCTTTAAAGCAAAAGAATTGAAAGAACAAAGAAAGGCAGAGGAAATAGAAAAGAAAGCAAGAGAAGCTTTCTTGTTTTTGGGGTGATCTTAAAGCTTCAGAACTGCCTCATATTTATAGGCCAAAAAATCCAATGTGAATTCTCCATTTCAGCCGAAATATTGTACGCGGCCGAATACTAATTCTTCACGCCAAATGCAGCCGCAATGATTGAAAATCTTTGCTCCATTCAGTAATCCGCAATGTTGGACTTTCCAGAGCATTTATTACAAATCTCCACCTTGATCTGGAATCCAAAAATAGCGACTTAATCAAACATACCTCCGGCAAAGCCCCAATGGGCTGAATCACAAACTATGAACACCAATCAAGTCCAAGCACTGCTTGAACTTATATACTGGAAGAGCTTTTGTAAACATATCTGCAGGATTGTACTTGGTATTGATCTTCTAAACAAGGACCTTCTTCTCAGCAATGGTATCTCGAATGAAATGATATTTAATATCAATATGCTTTGTCCGCTCATGATACATCTGGTCTTTAGTCAAATGAATTGCACTTTGACTATCACAGTAAATGGTAGTAACCTCTTCTCGTAGAGTTAATTCACCGAATAATCCTTTCAACCACAAAGCTTCTTTAATAGCCTCAGTGACTGCCATATATTCTGCTTTAGTAGTGGATAAAGCCACTACATGTTGTAGAGTAGCTTTCCAACTAATTGCACAATCTCCAATGCAAAATACATAACCTATAAGAGACCTGCGCTTATCAAGGTCACCGGCGTAGTCTGAATCTACAAAACCAACCAAAGTATTGTTGGTTCTACCGAACTCCAAACAAGAGTTTGAAGTACCCTTCAAGTATCTGAGTATCCATTTCATAGCCTGCCAATGTTCTTTGCCTAGATTTGCCATATACCTGCTAACAACACTAACTGCTTGTGAAATATCTGGACGAGTACAAACCATCGCATACATGATACTGCCAACGGCACTAGAATAAGGAACACGTGCCATATAACTTTCCTCTTCCTCTGATTTTGGTGATTGAGCAGCAGATAGCCTAAAATGGCTAGTGAGAGGAGTACTGACTGGTTTGGCATCCAACGTGCCAAATCTCTCCAAAACTTTCTTAAGGTAACCTTCTTGGGTCAGATATAATTTTCCAACTCCTCTATCTCGTCTTATCTCCATACCAAGAATCTTCTTAGCTGCTCCCAAGTTTTTCATTTCAAATTCACCATTCAATAAGGCCTTCAACTGGTGAATTTCTGCAAGATTCTTAGCCGCAATGAGCATGTCATCAACATATAACAAAAGATAAATGAATGAATTATCTTTTAACTTCCGGAAGTAAACACAACTATCATACATGCTCCTGGAGAAATCATGACCCAACATAAATGAATAAAACTTCTTATACCACTGTCTTGGAGATTGCTTCAATACATACAAGGATTTCTTCAACAAACAAACATGGTCTTCCTTACCTTCAAATTCGAAGCCTTCAGGTTGTTTCATATAGATCTGTTCATCTAATTCACCATGTAAGAACGTTGTCTTAATATCAAGCTGTTCCAATTCCAAGTCAAACATGGCTACTAATGCAAGCAATACACGAATAGAGCTATGTTTCACAACAGGTGAGAAAACATCATTAAAATCAACACCTTGTACCTGACTATAGCCCTTTGCAACTAATCGTGCCTTATACCTTGCATCGACAACACCTGAATTACCTTTTTTTCCTTTGAAGACCCATTTGCAGCCAACAATTTTCTTTCCTTTCGACGGAGACACAAGATACCAAGTACCATTCTTGTGTGGAGATTCCATTTCTTCATTCATGGCCACCACCCACTTATCTGAATCAGTACCTGAAATCGGCTCTGTATATGTGGAAGGTTCTCCGTCTCCACCTGTTTCCTATGCTGCTGATAAAGCATATGCAACTAAATTTGCCAAATTTGCATACATCTGTGGTGGTCGAATCTCTCGTCTTGTTCTATCTCTGGCTATGGAATATTCTTCTTCTATTGGTTCATCTTCAACAAGGTCTGGTGCTGGTTCATCACCTTAGTCCATAGAAGATCTTTAAGAAGGATTGAAATTTATGATCTCGAACTCCACCAGTTTCTGTGTGCTATCTTCCTTTTCTAAATTACAAGGATTACAAGACTCTTTTCTAGGATTTAACATAAATGACTCATCAAAAGTAACATCTCTACTAATTACAAATTTAGGTGATTTGGGATCAGGACAAAATAATCTGTATCCTTTCACCCCTGAAGCATAACCGAGGAAAATACATTTTCTAGCCCTAGGCTCTAACTTTTCCTCACTTACATGCATATATGTTGGACACCAAAATATTCTTAAATTGGAGTAATTAGCAGGATTACCTGACCACACTTCCTCTGGAGTCTTGAAATCAAGAGGAGCACACAGAACACGGTTGACAATATAACAAGCTGTAGAGATGGCTTCCGCCCAAAAGTCTGAAATCAACCCAGCATCTCTTTCCAAAAGAGTCCGGTTCATATGCTCGGACACACCGTTCTGTTGAGGCGTCATTCTAACGGTACGATGTCGAGCAATTCCTTCATTTTTACAGAATTCATTAAATTCTGTTCCACAAAATTCCAAGCCATTATCAGTTCGCAGCCGCTTAATATGTTTTCCTGTATACTTTTCAATTAAAGCCTTCCATTGTTTAAATGTTAGGAAAACATCATTTTTATTTTTCAAGAAATACACCCAAACTTTTCTTGAAAAATCATCAATAAAGCTTAACATATACCTTGCACCATCCTTAGAAGGAACACGAGAAGGCCCCCAACGATCAGAATGGATATAATCCAAAGTACTTTTTGTTTTATGGACTACAGGTGAACTGAAACTGACTCTTTTCTATTTCCCAAAAATACAATGTTCACAAAAGTTCATCATACCAGTACGTTGTCCACAAAGTAGGCCCTTGTTACTTAACAACGTTAAGCCCTTCTCACTCAAGTGTCCCAATCGCATATGCCACAATTTGGTGATGTCGGTATTTGATGATACGGAGACTGCTGCAGCACCTGAAACTGTAGATCCCTACAAGATATACAAACTACCAGACTTGCAAGCTTTCATCAATACAAGAGCACCTCGTGAAATTTTTAAAACTCCACCTTCAGCCGAATACCTGTACCCGAGAGAATCAAGAGTACCTAACGAGATGAGATTTTTCTTCAAATCTGGAACATGTCTAACATTTGTGAGTGTTCTAATAATTCCATCATACATCTTTATCTGGATTGTTCCCCTACCAACAACTTTACATGGAGCATTATTGCCTATCAAAACAACCCCTCAATCATATTTTTTATACGTGGAGAAATATTCCTTTTCAGGACTCATGTGGTAAGAACAACCAGAATTTAGAATCCACTCATCTTTAGACCTAACTTTATTTGTTGTTGCTACAAACAAAGTTCTATCATTCTCATCTGCAACTACACTGGCTTCGGCAGTGCTGCTGTTATTCTGCTTATTTTTATATTTTTCTTTATTTTTCAATTTGTAACAGTCAGCCTTAATGTGCCCCTTTTTCTTGCAATAATTACAAACTTTATTTTTATGTTTGGATTTAGACCTGCCGTTGGATCTACTACTATCAAAATTTCTATTTTCAGGTTTCCCCCGTATCACTAATCCCTCTACATGACTTTCACTAGTCTCCCCTGTGATATCCCTATCAATCTGCTCTTTGGACTTTAATGCAGATTTTACATGACTATATGAGACAAAATCTTTCCCATAAATCATGGTATCACGAAAATGTTTAAATGACTGGAGAAGAGAGCATAACAACAAAATGGTTTGATCCTCATCTTCCATCTTAACATCTACATTCTCTAAATCCAAAATAATGGAATCAAATATATCAAGATGTGAGATAATAGATGTACCTTCAGTCATTTTTAACATGTACAACTTTTTCTTCAAAAAAAAAAAAAATAAATAAATAAAGCCGATTCTCCACCGTCTTTTTTATATAAATGGACTTTAACATGTCCCACATTCCTTTGGCTGTCTTTTCACCGGCAACTTCCTGCAAAACCTCGTTAGAGAGATTTAATATAATACCTGATCTAGCCTTTTTATCTAGATCCAAGAAACTTTGTGTCGACATTTCTGGTGGCTTTTTCTCTACTCATTCAAGAGCTAACTCACACCCATCCTGAATTAGAATTGCTTCCATTCTGAGTTGCCATGTACCGAAGTTGACACTCCGATCAAACTTTTCAATAGAGTCTTAGTTACTGTCATCGTGGCTAAAAGATCTAAAATGAGATATGGCTCTGATACCAATTTGTTAGGGAATAAACGAATCTCACGTTGTATCTAATAGCCCAAAAAAATAGATGATAGTAAGGAGAAAAATAAATAAGACAATGGACACAAAGATTTACGTGGTTCGGTCAATGTGACCTACATCCACGGCCGGAGGCGGTGCCAAAATTCACTATTATATGGAGACAAATTTACAAATGTGGAACACTAATTTCCACAAGGCTTTAAAGCAAAAGAATTGAGAGAACAAAGAAATGCAGAGGAAATAGAAAAGAAAGTAAGAGAAGCTTTCTTGTTTTTGGGGTGATCTTAAAGCTTCAGAACTGCCTCATATTTATAGGCCAAAAAATCCAATGTGAATTCTCCATTTCAGCCGAAATATTGTACACGGCCGAATACTAATTCTTCACTCCAAATGCAGCCGCAATGATTGAAAATCTTTGCTCCATTCAGTATGCCGCAATGTTGGACTTTCCAGAGCATTTATTACACTGAGCAAAAGATGGAAATTCCAACATTTCCTTCAACATCATTAGAACTTCTCAATCAGCATTGTACGAGAGTGAAGCGTTTGAGGAAGGAAACTCTCAATGAGCTACTGATTGATGATAAACTAATCAATATTAGTTCGGATAATCAACAAACTCTGTGCACTACAAGCATCATGAAGTTAGGAAAATCACAACTTCTTAAGTTCAAGTCCCGAAAGATTGAAGTACTTTCGTATGTTTCCAGTCTATTTGGACCTCAATCTGGTTTTTCTTCTGAAGTTCCTGAAGGCCTAGAACTTGCAATGCTACTTCAAGCTGCAGCTGAAAAGGTCGCCAATCGAAAATTTGCTTATGCAAGAAAATTACTCAGGAGGTGATTTCAATTCGCTTCAAAAAATGGTAATCCACTTCAAGGAGTGGTTTACTATTTCTCTGAAGCTCTTCAAGAGAAGATTGATCGTGAGTGGGGAATATGTTCATCAGATGAACTTGAGGGAAGAGCAAGGGAGCCAATGGATGTATAACAGGCTAAAATGTTCATGCAACCTGCAATGGTGGGAAGTCAACAAGAGCAACCTTTCCGCCTGGAAGCTCAAATTGCAACATGCCAGCCCATTCTTGATTCTGCAGCATCAGCAAAAAAAGTCCATTTGATTGATTTGGGAATTGAGAATGGATCGCATTCGACACCGCTTATACAATCTTTTTCCAGCCGATATGAATACCCACTAGAACTTCTCAAGATAACCGCTGTTGGAACCTCTAGAGAATTGTTGGAAGTGACAGCAAAATGGTTGTCATCTTTCGCCGAGACAATTGATTTACCCTTTTCATTTAAGATCGTTCTTTCAGATTTGAAGGACCTCAAGGAGGATTTATTTGAGTTAGAGGCTGATGAAGTGGTAGTCTTTTACTCTAGTTTGCGTCTATGGAGTCTTCTGCCATTGCCTAATGACATAGAAGTGGTGCTTGGCGTTATTAAAAACCTCAATCCACATTTACTAATTGTAAAAGAAATGGAAGCAAGCACGATGATAACGATCTCACCACGCTCCTCACATAGATTGATAGTTATTGTGGAATAACGTGTTGATCTTTTCGTAAATCAAATTGAACAAGTCGAATCAACCTATCTCTGTAGGCTGACAGTATGCACAATTAATTGAATGCTCCTCACATACAATTAACACGACAGTCACGTAAAGAAAACTCCCTCCTCAGGAAAATTCTTCACAAAGTAAATTAAAATCCCTCCTCAGGAAATTAACTCACGTAAAAGAAACAACTCTGTGTTCTTATTTCAAAATTCAACTCTCCCTATTACAACTGAATAATATGCCTATTTATAGGCTTACAAAAATAAAACCCTAACTTTCTAAACAAGTAAACTAAACTATCTCTAACAAACTAGACTTGGATTACATTAAATATGGACCTTAATAATTAAATAACACATTAATTATAAAGCCCAATACAATTAAACCCAAAACAACTAAAAAAACGAAAATACTAAAATTCCCGAAATTGTCCGCGTCATTACATGACGTGAAACTTCACGGCGTGTTTTCACCTTGATCCCGTCAGAATTAAAACGTGGCAGAATCTCTCAGCAAACAATATTTGACGCCTCTTGTCATGAGTTCCTTTGTTATCCCATTTTTAGTCTCGGACCTCCTTGGGACTAACATGAGGCTTATTCTCCATCTTATTCCAGGCCTCCATACATGAGATTCATCTTTAACAATTGGAATGAGCACTTTGAATTCATCGAACTTGACGTATGACCTTGATCTCGTATCACACGAATTCATCAATATTCTTGGAACGTTTTCACGATACACTTCTGCTTTTAAGTGGGATGTTCGATAATATCAAGGAGTGCATGGATCATCAAATTTTGTATAGAAAGATGAATGAAGAAGTCATCCTTCGGTCGATGATTCAAAACATTGTCACTGCTGAGGGTGCACAGAGGATTCATCGATACGAAAGACTTGATTATTAGAGGGCTCTCTTCACAAGATTTGGAATGGTGGAAACAGAATTGAGTCATTCATCATTATCTCAAGCAAAATGGTTACTCAAAAGGTCACCCCGGTTCAAGCATTGTACATTGTGTATGGATGGGAAATGCCTAATCATGGGGTGGAAGGGAACTCCATTCATGTCTCTTTCTGCTTGGAAGTTCCAGTCTCAATGAAAATTCTCCTGCTTATTCCACAGGCATGGGATTTCAAAGATTATTTCTGAAGGTTACAATGAAGACAAATAACATGGCAAATTTTAAAATCAAAGTGTTAAATAATAATATCCCACATCGATTAAGTAAGAGGTCTTGAACTAATATATAAGGTATATGGGCCACTCCACTCCTTGCCAATTGGTTTTGAGTTGGATGCACATATATTCTTTAACATGGTATCAGAGCGCCAGGTTTGAATTTGTGGGCCTTTCAAACATGACTAGGGTTTCTCTCACCTCTCTTCTTTCAGTATTAGTATTCAATTCTAGGCTTAGAATTGTTCGTCCTAGTCATGTTTGAGAGGGAGTATTCTAGTCTAGAATTGTTCGTCCTAGTGGTCGAGTCGTTATGCAACCAAAATTAAAACCTACTCTTCACTAGTATAGCAACGGAGTAAGGTCGTCTCCCAAGGGAACGGATGCAACTTTTTCCTTCAACTTGTCACAACAAAATTATTAGAATCAAATAAATAAAATACTAAAGAATTTAATCAATAAGAAAGAAAGTCCAGTTAAATCATTGAATCCACACTAATTAGTAACTTGATCATTGATGCAAATATTAAACATGTAATATAAATAAACCAGTTATAGTTACCGGGAACGCCACTGACATAACCTCATTTCTCCTTACTTGTCGGTAATTAAAAGGAATGCCTTATTAATTACTTTCTAATTAATAAATAACCCAAGAGGAATGCCTCATTAGATTTAACTTATTAACAGCATTAAGATGAGAGAAACCCAATTATGATATGCCCATAATGGAATGCCATATGCCCATACCATCCCCTTATGTCCACTATCCATGAATGATAGTTTTACCACGTATTAAAACTAAATAGACAATTACACGGATCTATCGTTTTAATTGGCATTAGAATTTCCCACAAATAATTAAATATTGTACACTATTCAACATTCATAGAAATTTCATAAACCCTCTATCACAGGACATAAAAAGGTACTTAATTACATGTTTATTTAATCCAATTAGATCTCACAAGAATTAATTAGTGCTTAATCAATTCATTAACTGGAAAACTAAATTAGAATGAAAACATAATCAAACAAGACATAAAAGAATTAAAAAACATATTCATAATAAAAGAAAAACCTGAACTTGACAATCACTTGGTAGAGGTTATTGTTGAAGATGATCCAATCCAATCCAAAATGCAAAGGAATTAGAATATGCTTTGTCCAAAAACTTATCCAATAAATTGTCTTAACTAAATGACTGAAATTTTAAATGCTAGAATTAAATAATGGAAATCTTATTAAATTCAAAACAAGTAAATAAAAATATTACGTGAAAACTACTAAACTAATCTACTTATTAAGAAAACTAGGATGCTAACTCCTCTAAAACTAAACTAGGATAGCATACTAACTACTCTAAAAACCCAATTATTTATAGACTTCTCCCAACAAACAATGCTAAAAAATCTCTAACAGAAAATAACTCTCAACAACTCCAAAATCTCAATCTCCACAATATTAGGAGATTCAATTAACAAGAATATTCCTTCCAACTATCATAACCACATCATCAAAAATCTCTCTTCTCCCTTAGTAAAAATCCTTGGTAAAATCTTCACTTCATGGTAAAGTTCCTTCCTGCAAATCTTTTCAACTTCCTCTCAACTTCTTCCTACTTTTTGCACCATCTTGCACCAATTAAGCTATTTTGTCACCATTTCATTCATTTGTCCACAATCCTGAAAATATACCCAAAACCATAAATTCCAACATATGAAAGTTAATAAAAATGCATAAAATTACTATAAAATAAATGTTAAAAATTGACTCTATCACCTAGTCATGTTTGAGAGGGAGTGTTAAATAATAATATCAGTAGTAGTATTCAATTCTAGGCTTAGAATTGTTCGTCCTAGTCATGTTTGAGAGGGAGTGTTAAATATAATATCCCACATCGGTTAAGTAAGAACTCTTGAACTAATATATAAGGTATATGGGCCACTCCACCCCTTGCCAATTAGTTTTGAATTGGATGCACATATATTCTTTAACAATCATGAAGTTTAAATAAGTCGATTTCTACTATATGTCAGAGTCCGGTTTCCATTATTGTGCACACCTACAATTATGCATTCAATTTATAAACCAATTCAGTTGTTTTAAGGCTCTATATATATGTCTTGGCTGATGAACAACTAGCCAAAACTATTGCCAAAACTGACCAAAACAATTGAAAAATGGAGGTGAAGTAGAGAGTGGATAGAAAAATATCTAACAACATTGATTATATATCAAGTTGCTTGAGTTTTGAATGCCTAAAGCAAAATGATGTAATAAACCATTGGTTAGGGTGGGAATTGCTAAGCTCTAGAAAGCGATATATCAAACGATTTCCCTGCCTTTGTGTTAAATAGTTTGATAGTTTTTATTTGTTAAATGATTTTACAAAATTTCCTAATTATTTACTAACGATTCTAATTCCGCATAGTTATAATTTGTTTGTCTGTGTGTAAATAGTCGATTTTAAAATCGAAAAAATGAGAAAAATTGCACCATGCATGCTTGCATTTGGCGTAAAAATTTTGTCAGCACTATAATATAGATCACATTAAATGTGAAATGTGATCCATATAACTTATTCTATTTATTGAGATTAAAATTTAGTTATTGTTGTTGTATATAGTAACCATTCTAGTTACTAAATCTTGTATGCACCAAGGTAAATTGAGATTTAGTTATGGAATGGAGCATTGATCATCTATTTTTTTAGATAACTAGAGGAATGGCAGTATAACTATGATCAAGATTTAAAAACATTTGCACCACTAATAGATTAAATAATTAGATTTGGGACTTCTTTTGGATCTACAATCTCTCAATAAAATCCATATACATTTGCCTAAAAAAATCCTGTTCAAACTAATTTGGCGTAATTTCTTTTTCTAATCCTGCTTTTTGCATTCAATTTATTATGACCAATACACATGACTGATGGACAACTACATCAAACTATATGTTGCCAAAACCGGCCAAATTAATAAAATGTTGGAATAGACAGCAAATTGGACCAACTCAAGAAGAAAGGATCAAGTCGAAGTCAAATTTCTAGAATGAATGGATTTTTCACAAAACATTTCTTAAGTCCCACCTTTGTGTGTATTTAATCAATTTTGATGAAAAAAAAAAATCAATTTTGATGTTTACTAAATAAAGATATGTGAATTATGCAAGTACTTCCCATATCCGTCCAAATTAATGAAAACAACAACTATTATTAGTTTAATAACTTTGTCGAGCATTAAAACAATTATTTATTTGAAAATGATGATCATGGTTATTCCTAACTTAAAGTCATATCCATTTCTTAATTTGATCAATTTTTTTCCCAGGTTAGTTTTTGTTAATATGCATAAGGTACTAATATTATCCATACACTATTTTTGAATCTTTTTATCCAACTTAAAACCAATAGCTAGTCTCCTGTGAAGCAGTTTTATATAGGCAACGACGACTTAATTGTGATTTCAACGCGCGATAAAAATGACAGAAAATTAGAATCATGATTTCAACTATGATTAATTGTCTGTTTTATATATGAATCAATATTTAAACCAGTTTATATGAGTTTTTGTGTAAAACCCTAATTATTTGTGAGTAGATCAACCAAAGTGTTTTATTAACATTTTCATGATCCCTTCAAAACCAAGATGGGATGAAATTGTGCAATTTTACATTACTTGGCTCATTCTTGATTCTTGGAAATCTAGCTTTATGTCTTTTTTTCTTATTCATTTCTTTAACCATTTGTCTATAAGGAAAAATAAAATGCTACAAAATCAATTCTTACATACCTGCTGGCGGCCTGCAGCAAGATGATTCCTTCGTTGGCCTTAAAATCATTCATGGTTCCTTAATCAATTTCCCTCAAGCCTCAAGCTGATCACAACCAAAATGGAACCAAAGAAAGAAAGCCCATTACTTCCTCAAACTTCATTAGAACTTTTGAATAATAAGCATATCAAATTGAAGCGTTTGAGGGAGATAAATATCAATGAACTGAGCAATGATGAATCAGAAAATATTACTTCTGACAATCAGGCTGTGTCAACTGCAACCATCATGAAGTTAGCAAAAGCTCAACTTCTTCAATTCAAGCCCAAGAATGTTGATGATATCTCCACTGCTGCGAGTCGGCTTGGATTACAATCTGGTTTATCTTCAGAAGTTAATCAAGATTTGGAACTTGCAATGCTTCTTCAAGCAGCTGCTGAAAAGGTGGCCAAAAGGAAATTTACTGGTGCAAGAAAATTACTCAACAGGTGTGATCGTTTTGCTTCTAAAAATGGCAGTCCACTTCAAAGAATAGCTTACTACTTTTCTGAAGCTTTGATGGAGAAGATCGATCGAGACACGGGTACATTTCTATCAGATGATTTGGGAGAAAAATCAAGGAAAGCATGGGACTTAGATCAGGCTAAGATTCATTTGGAGCCTAACATCATTGAATGTCAACAAGAGCAGCCTTTTCGCCTGGAATCCCAATTTGCCATATGCCAACCCATCCTGGATTCTGTAGCATCAGAAAAAAAGGTTCATTTGATAGATTTTGGAATTGATAATGGCTCACAATGGACCCTGGTTATGCAATCTCTTGCTACACGGTATGACTATCCTCTTGAACATCTCAAGATAACTGCAGTTGGAACATGTAAAGAGATGTTGGAAGTAACAGGCAAATGGTTGTCGAATTTCGCTAAGACAATTGATTTACAATTTTCGTTTGAGATTGTTATATCAGACCTGAAGGATATCAAGGTGGATTTTTTTGAATTGGATGCTGATGAAGTTGTGGCAGTTTACTCAGGATTGCGACTCTGGTCTCTCTTAGCTTGGCCTAATTACTTAGAATCTGTGATACGGGTGATTAAAGGACTCAAGCCATGTATAGTAACGATTAGAGAAATTGAAGCAAGCACTAATTCACCAATATTCTTAGATCGTATTCATCAGTCTCTTATCCTTTTCAGTGGGATGTTTGATGCCATAAATGATTGTATGGAACATCAAATTTTATTCAGAAAGATGTATGAAGAAGTCACATTTCGACAGAAAATTAGAAACATTGTCACAGCTGAGGGTACAGAGAGGATTCATCGATATGAAAGAATTGCATTCTGGAGAGCCCTTTTTGCAAGATTTGGAATGGTGGAAATTGATTTGAGTCGTTCATCATTTTCGCAAGTAACCTGGCTACTTGGAAGGTCCTGGCGCTTTAGATATTGCACTCTGGATAGTGATGGGAAATGCCTGATCATGGGTTGGAAGGGAACTCCATTAATGTCTCTTTCTGCTTGGAAGTTCCTCAATTGATTCTGTTCAAACTTTTACAATAGGAATACTGTTTCTGCTGGCTGTAATTCGTTGAAACGGTAAGAAGGACAATATTTTTTTCACAAAAATTTTGCAACAACAACGACAACTGTTTATCCTACTAAATGAAGTTAATTATATAGATTAAATTTTGTCGTTATGCTCTGTCTTAACTTATTTTCTCATTTATATTCTTTACTCTCTATATGTTTCATTCAGACATCTAAAATGTCTTCTTATTACGTCTAAACCATTTTTAAACAGTCTGTCTCATTTTACGAGTCTTCTATTTTTATTTTTTTTTTGTTAATGTTCATATTTAGTCATCTAATACTCTCTAGAAAATTACAAAGTAAAATTAGGAAGTAATTTTCTGGCCTTTAATATTTTTTTCTAGAAAGCTAGCTTCACCTTCTGTTCAGCAACAACAAAACTTTCCTAATATTTAGGAGTGTGGTAAAACTTCTTTACTATTAAGGGAATTGGCGATTAAAGGCTTCCACGAGTTCTACTAAACCTTCCATGAGAGTGTGAATCCAATAGGGAAAAATCCAGTTGATGCTCTCTAGAAGAAAATCAATGATTGCCGCAAGTAATCCGACAATGTGATGTACCATTCATCATCTATTTCTTTCTCGAAAGATTTGATGTTCTTGAAAATCAACAATCACGTATATCTATACTAAGACAAAAATAGGAAATATACTGCATTTCTACCAATCACATCTTCAACTGGAGAAATTGCACACTTTCATCCTTAATTATAAACCTCAAATGTGTATTGTTTCCCAATTTTCTTGCATAAAGAAGAAATCTTCGAGATTCGTTAACTGTTCATTAGGAACTTAAAGCAATTCTTCTAATATAATTCATGTCATTTGAATGACAAAGTTTTATGCCCACTGTCAATTTAACACAACTATTTTCTTTGAGATTGGATCAGCTACTCAGACAAGTTACTTTTGAGCAACAGAGTTAAAAGAAGAAATCTTGAGTTAAAAAGCATAGAAGAGAAAAGGAAAATTTTTTAGTAAAACCAAAGAAGATTACTACAGGGATGTTAAAAGAAGAAGCAAATCAAAACTTATGAAATCAAATAAAAACTATTCCAAACTTGTCTAGCTAAGCTGCATATTATTTATTTTGACAATGATTCCTATAATGATTCCTATAAAATCAATTCAACCAATTAATAGTTGTTAAAATTGTGATTCTAATTTCATATTAATTTTATTATACATTAAAATCGTAATTAATTTCCCTTTCATATGACTTTACGTAAGACCACTCATTTATGTTTTAACTTCCTTTTTTTTTTGTCATAGATGGACAACTCAGACACGAGGAGCATCCAAGAATCTCATCGTGTTAGGTAAGCATGGCACCAATTGCAAGTGCTACCTGTGCAGATTTCTTGGAAGCGGTAAAAGGAAATATAAAATAAAATAATTTCACATACTGTTGTCTTTGATTATGCTCATTCACTTTTTGACCCTTTTTCTTGTTATTGGTCCAATGGATATATTTTTTTTCCTTTCTTTTTGTACCACTTGTAATAATATAATACAATGTTTATAATTATGTATCATACTTTGAGCAGATTGTCTACCCTAGTGCTCATTAGTGCACCAAAAAAAGCCTAACAAAGCCATATCTTTAACTGAATTTGCTCATCAAAGGCAGTGTTGCAATTATTGATTGAGAATAAACGAAGGATCATATCTAAACTCCCATAATCTATGCCCACAGTTCTCAAAGTATTGTTTGCCGGCAAATTGAAGTTCCAGATTGATGACAAGAATCTGAAAGCTCTCTTGTGTCCTATACAACTAATGGGTTGGGATGCATTTTCAAGAACTTTCAGTTACTTTCCTTTGACATGATTTTATTTCATCAAAACAAGATTGTAGAGAATACCAGAAAACTATGGATTTTTCAAGTTTAACTTCAGATGAAGAGCTTGATCTATTTAATACACACACCCAACGAGTTCAATATGCACTCTTGAATTCAGCTAGATCCATGAGCTCGAAAACTGATTCTGTGGTAAAATTCATCGAGACACTAGTAGAGAATATGAAGGAAGTACTAAGCTGTAAGGCTCGATCAATTGTTCCTGTGGAGAAAGAAATCAAAGCCCTTACACAGGAACTGTTGTTTTTGAGGAATTTTGTTGTGTTAACCAAAAATTGGTGCAGTGCTGAGCATGAGATATTGAAGGAACTCCTCATCCATGCAGAATCTGTGGCGCACAGCACTGCTTGTTTCTTCTACCTGTGTTCTGAAGACAGCAACACGATGGATGAAGATATGCTAAACGAGGTAAAGCTTCAATTATCTTGTCAACTACAAAGGATTAAGCCCATTGTGCCAAAAATCAGAGGGATTTATATTGAAATCATGGAAGCATTAAACTCATTACAAGTAATCAAGTCCTTTGTGGATAGATATTTTTTGGGCTTTGTTGATTCTCTCCTTAGAAACATGATTGAGCTTTCAAACCTTAAGAAAAGTCCCATGATTTCAATAATTCATCATATAGAAGCTTTGCATGATGAGCTGAAAATTCTGAGATATTTTCTAGTGGATTCACCGGCTGAGCTGCATACCGATCCTTATGACTTGAATCGTCTATTGTTGCATATCAAAAATGTTGTCTGCAATGTAGCATGTTTTATTTATACTTGTTATGACAATGACATTACTGAAGACATGGTTGTGCAATTGAGACCTGCACTTAGTTTTCTGCTTCAAGAGTTCAAGGTTACTGAGGAAAAAGCTGGAGTGATCTATGACAAAATGATTCCGAAATCGTTGAGGTCCCAATTCCCCAAAACTAACGAACTGGTGTTAGAAGTTGAAATCTTTTACTGCCCAGATTTATGACGTTAAGATTTTATTGTTAGATATTTGTTAAGATTTATGACGTTGATTGACTCAATATTTTATCTTTATCTTCTGTTAAGATAATTATGGAAGATTTTAAGGAAGATTTTTAGAGTTAGTTTTATTGTATTACTCTATAAAAGAGTATTGCTATGGTATAATAAATCTGAATTTGCTTAGCACACTTTGATAAGTGTTTTAGTGTGTTAAAAATTCCAACAACTGGGCGTCATGGATATTATGATCCAGAATCTGAAGGAACTATTGAACTCTAAGGTTGATTCAATTGTCCAGTTGAGGTATCAAATAGAAGCAATTCATGGAAACACAGTGTCTCTTAGAGAAGAATTCCTTGGAATAGCAGAACAGCCAAGTGAACATGTAGGGCTGAAAGATCTTTGGGCACGTTTTAGAGATATTGTTTACTGATGAAGCTCAAAAATGTACCTCGGGCAAATTGAGATTGACCGAGCTGAGGACACCGAGCTCCACACAATAATCTTCAATTATCTGTAAAATAAACAATGTTAGAGAGAAATCCCGAGGTGGTCCCCGGGGATTCCACTCCGATGATTAAGTCAGTAATTGTATGAATGAATCAATGAATTCCCCCCATTCTCCCTCTAATCCGATTCCTATATATATGAAACATATTACCTATTGTTATCGTTGAACTATATCCGGGATTTTCTCCTGGATTATCGGTCTGCTATGATCTTGTTTATCTTATCCCTTTTTATTAGGAAGTATTTGAATTATGTTATATCAATACCTCCTCAAGTCGGTATATATATTCATATCCCGACTTGACGATAACATTTCAATACTTCCGAGCTCATCGTCTTACTTTATGAAGTAAATTCTGATGCTTCGAAATTATCAAAAACAACGCTTGGCTGCTAAGAATAACCGTACGCCTCGGTACCAACAAAAGATAAATGATAACAATTAATTCTCGCACGCGTTTTTATTCAAATGCAATCATTACCTCTCACCGTATACGTTATCCGAAACGGTTCGAATTAATTCAAATTCACTATAATCTTCAATTGTGAATAATTTCCCACGCAACCTGCAACTTTCTGGCGAACCGTCATCAACAACTTCATCATTTATCTCTCACAAAGCTAAGCACTCACTTAGGCTCGCTTCCATCATTTCCAGAATTTCCTTTTGTTCAACTTCAGGTATGTCTTCTGAAGAACATTCTAATTCCTCAGAGCGTATTAAATCTGCTTCCTATGTTGAACCTTCTGTTTCTCCTTCTCCATCAAAGGATATCAGTATAGAATCTGTTGGTAATTCGAATCCTTTACCCTCTGTTCACAGTACTGCACCTCCAGTTAGCGATAAGTCTCCAATTTCTTCTAAAACATCTACTCCCCTCAGAAGATCAGTTAGACAAACTCTCAAGGCTAAACCTCTTAGTAGCCTTAAAATAGAAATCAACCAGATGGACACTGCTGAACAAGCTAGTAATATTAAACTGCCCGAACAGAGTAACGAAGTAGGAACTTCTGAACCAGAAAATGTTGAAGTAGAGGACATTACGGGAGGAATTCTTGCTAACTCTATCCCTTCTTCTTTGAATAGAAAAAATATCGATCAAATACTGTCAAAATATTTTATTCCAAATAATTTGCCAGTTAAAGCTCCTTCAGAAGATGACCGAGCTAACAATCCTCCTCAGGGTTTTATAACCCTTTATGAACATCAGTTCCAGGCCGGTCTTAGAATTCCCATTAGCAACTTGTTGTCTAGTGTCTTATACTATTATAGAATAAACCTGAGTCAGCTTACCCCAAATTCTATTAGAACAATTGTAGGGTTTGAGCTGCTTTGCGTACATCACAGAGTAGTGTATAATCTTTCTTTATTCAGACGCTTTTTCTCTTTAAAGACTGTCCCCAACGAACTGGGGTGGTTTTACTTTAACCGACGTCCAAGCACAACTCAACTCCTGGAAAAATTTCCAACTTCTATTCATAATTGGAAGAAAAGATTCTTCTTCCTCCACTCAGAATTTCTCAAGAAAAACCATCCTTGGAGAATCATTAATAGTATAACTGATAAACAACCCCATAAATCTTATAATGTAAGTGGGGAAGAGACACTCGAGTCTTTAAAAGTTACCCTTGACGTATCCCGCCTTCCTGAGAGAATTTTGGTTCAGGGTAAATTGAGCTCTGCCATTCTTGATTCTAAGTACAAAGGTTCCAAGGATAGACTCGGTGTTGAATGTAAGTATTTCTTTTCCACTGGTTATCTTTGGGAATTCCATTCTAATATGCTCCTCTTCTGATGTTTTTTGTTATTACAGTAATGAATATCGCACAACTACTTAAAGCAGGCAGAGCTGCCAAGAACGCTTCCTCCTCGGGTAAAACCAGCCCAGGAGATTCTACCACTGTTGCAGCTTCTGCTGAAGGAGTCGTACCTCCTTTGAAGGATCTAATCTCCACTGACGAGCCAAAGGCTGTCAGCTCGGGTTTGCCTCCATTACCCGAGGACAAAGAAAAAGAGAAGAAAAGAAGGAGCTACAAAAGAAAGACACCTACCTCAGTAACTGAAGTTGCTCCTCCAAGCAAGAAGACTGAGAGAATACCGGCCTCAGTTTCTGACGAGGCTCCTCAAAGCGAGAAAGCTGAGAAAATACCGACCTCAGTCTTTGACGAGGCTCCTCAAAGTGAGAAGATAACTGATCCCATTCCTCCAACTTCCTTTTCTGAGGGGACCAACCAGAATATACCTCTCACCACGACAACATTCATTCCAACTCCCCCTTTTTCCAACATTCCTCTCAATTTCTCCCAGGATTCTCCTTTTGGCTTTCTATCACAAATTAATTCATCCCAAGTTCCCATCTCATACGCTCCAGTTTCTTATCCTGGGGATTTCTTTTGTCCGAGCTGGGGGTTTAACCGCAACTCCCGAATTCTAACCCCAACTTTAGCCAAGCAGTGGCTAAATGAAAGTATCCTTCCCCGGGATCAGAACTCGTTAAGGCAACTGAACAATGATGAGTTGCTTAACATCTTCTACTTGCATTCTGCTCAGGTATTTGACCCTTATAAATTTACTCTTTATTATTAATATTATTGTTATTTTTTTTTATCTGAGTTTGTCTTTATCTTCTAATCCCCCTTTTACTTTATGCAGGGTGCAGCGTTATCTAACCGAGCAGCGGAAATTATTCATGGTGCATCTGACCTCCACTCTTTGTTAAATAATGAGCAAAAGAAAGTGGCCGAACTGGAGGAAAAGAATAAAAGACTTACTGACCTACATTCTAGATTTGTGGGTGATCTGGAGATGGAAAAGAAAACAGTTGCCGCTCTTCGTTCTTCCTCGGAGACCGAGCAGAAAAAATCTGAAGACCTGCGCTCTAAACTTGAAGCTGAGCTGGAAACAGAGAAAAAATCATCTGCTGATCTTCGTTCTTCTTTAGAGACCGAGCAGAAAAATTCTGAGGTCCTCCGCTCCCAGGTCGGTCAAGTCACCTCCAGCTTTGAGGTCGAGAAGGAAAAAACTAAAGACCTCCAGTTTACAATCCAAAGGCTTATTTCTCATGCGGAAAAGGAACAGAGGAAGTACGATGACATCCGCTCCGAGAATGAAAGTCTCTGCTCTACCGTTCTAATGTACGAAAGACATTTGAAGGCCAAGCAGGTTCAATATAATCGTCTCAAAGAGCAATACGATCATCTCAAAGAGACTGGCTCCAAGCAAATAATAGAAAAATTTTTGAAATCTAAAGACTTTGCTGAACTCGTCTCCAAGATCAACCTACCAGTTGTACAAATTGGATACAACGAAGCGGTAGAAGCAATTCAACGAGATCATCTGCCCGATAAGAATTTGAAGGAACTGGGCTTTGAAGATGATGCTGAAGATAAAGTCAACGCCGCTTTTAAGGAGATAACTGGAGCTGAGCTTAATTTCTCTGTAAGGCAGTTTGTTCCTTCCACTCCTATCCATGAAACACCAGAAGTGAATTTGCCTGAGTTGGAGAACCAAGAGAGAAATGAACAGCCTTGAAGGCTTTTGATGTACTGGATACAATTTAATTCTTTAATCTTATATTTTAGGTTTTTATCCCTGTTATTTAAGAAGAATTTCTATTATCTTTTTCCGGAATATCAATAATCTTCCAGAGTTTTTATGAATTAGATAACTTTCTCGAGATTTATTTTTACCCAGAGCTTCAGCTCGGGTTTTTCCTTGTGATTACTTTTTATTCACAAAGTCTTAGGAAAATAATTGAAATTCCAGATAACTTGCTTCCAGAAATTTATTCATTCAGGAATTAAGTTACCCCAGAGCTTCAGCTTGGGTTTTTCTTAGCCATTCTTTAATACTTTAAAGAAGGAAACAAACGAATACTTCCCAGAGTATATCTCCGGAATCGTATTCAAACGAATGTTTATTAAAAACAAATTCGCTTTTATTACATTATCAAAAAATCACTCAGCAAAACAAGAAACAGACGTAACGAGCTAAAACTGTCTCTCAAGAGAAAGTCAGAGCTGAAAACTCGTAACAAACAACCCGACATCAGTGATATTTTCGCAAATTCTGAAAGTTCCATGTTCTAGGAATAATGGCCCCATTCAACCGAGATAATCTGCAGTACCCAGTTGGGTATGCTTCTACCACTTGATAAGGTCCTTCCCATGTAGGATCAAGTTTACCAGTTTTTCCAACTCGACTTGCTTCCACCTTCCTTAACACTAAATCTCCAATCCTAAAATTTTTATTCTTCACCCTTTTGTTATAAAATCGAGCTATGCCTTCTTTGTATTTAGCATCTCTTAGCTGAGCTCGTATCCTCTTTTCTTCAAGCAGATCAAGGTTCACCTGAAGTTCATCCTGGTTACTCTCTTCTCGGAAGAGTAGAATCCTAGGACTTGGTAGCCCTATTTCAGGTGGAAGAACTGCTTCAGTACCATATGCCAGACTGTAAGGTGTTTCCCCAGTCGCTGTTCTTGGTGTAGTGCGGTATGACCATAACACCATTGGTAAATGTTCAACCCAATCACCACTGGAGCGTCCCAAACGTGTCTTCAATCCTTGCAAAATTATTCGATTAGATACCTCAGCTTGACCATTAGTCTGGGGATGCGCTACAGATGTGAATTTCTGACGAATTCCAAGTGACTGGCACCAAGATTTGAAGGGTTCCTCAGCAAACTGACGACCATTATCTGAAACAATTACTCCAGGAATTCCATAGTGACAAAGAATATTTTTCCAGAAAAAATTTATAACACTTCTTCCAGAAATATGAGCCAAAGGTTCTGCCTCTACCCATTTCGTAAAATAATCAACAGCCACAATAAGGTGTTTACATCGACCTCGAGCTTCAGGAAAAGGCCCGAGAAGGTCTACGCCCCATTGATAAAATGGCAAAATGGAGTCTGATGATTGCAGAGGAACCTGAGGATGATGTGTTTTTAATGCGTATTTTTGACACTTCTCACAAGCCTTTACCAATTGAGCAGCATCTTCAAACATTGTTGGCCAAAAATAACCGAGCAAAAGAGCTTTTTTTGCTAACATTCGAGAACCAACATGTGCTCCACATATTCCTTCATGGATTTCATAAAGTATATATCGAGCTTGATCAGAAGTTACACATCTCAATAACGGCTTCAAATACCCCTTCTTATACAAAATATCATCTTCTATAACATACCGAGCTGCCCTTATGCGAATTCGCCGAGCTGCAGCTTTATCATCTGGTAGACTCCCCGACCTCAGAAAGTTATAAATCGGGGTCATCCAATTCTCAGAACTTTCAATGTCCATGACTTCTTTAACGACAATACTGCGTTCAGGAAGTGTTTCAACCCATACCTGTTTATTCAAATGAGATGAAGTAGAAGAAGCCAGCTTACTTAGTGCATCAGTTCTACGATTCTGAGCTCGGGAAATTTTCTCCATGTTGAAGCCCTCGAATCTTTTGGTCAAACTCTGTACTACGTTCAAGTACTTCTTCATCATTATATCTTTGGTTGCATACCTTCCAGTTAGTTGTTCGACAACCAACTGAGAATCACTATGAGCTCTTACATACCGAGCTCCTACTGATAATGCTAGCTTCAACCCAGTAATGAGTGCCTCGTACTCTGATTCATTGTTAGATGCAACAAATTCAAATTTCAAAGCATACGCTAATTCATTACCTTCTGGGCTTACCAACACTAAACCAGCACCTGCTCCTTCTCCGGCTGACGCCCCATCAACAAACAACTGCCACTCCTCCTTGGCTTCTGGCGATATTAGACCGACCTCCTGTGATTCTTCCTCCTCCTTCTTTCTCGGCATCTCGGCAATAAAGTCAGCTAAAGCCTGACCCTTTATCGCCGTTCTGGGCTTAAAAGTGATGTCATACTCTCCGAGCTCAATGGCCCATTTAGTCAGCCTCCCGGAAGCTTCTGGTCGATACAATATTTGTCTAATGGGCTGGTCTGTCAAAACGCAGATCGGGTGACCTTGAAAATACGGCCTCAATCTACGAGCTGCGAAGACTAACGACATTACCAACTTCTCAATCTCTGAATACCTCTGCTCCGCTCCGTGCAAAGCTTTACTCACAAAATACACCGGTTTTTGCACTCCTTCCTCTTCCCGCACAAGAACTGCGCTGATAGTTAACTCAGATACTGCCAGATACAGAAATAGGAGTTCACCTGATGTTGGAACAGACAAAGTGGGCAACTGCTTCAAATGTTCTTTCAATTCCTGAAAGTACTTTTGACATTCCTCATTCCATTCAAAATTTTTGGCAGACTTCAAAAGCTTAAAGAAGGGTAATCCCCTCTCAGCTGCTCGTGATAAGAACCTATTCAGCGCCGCCATACAGCCAGTTAGCTTTTGTACTTCCTTTATATTCTTGGGGGCCTCCATAGCAATTATTTCTTCCAGCTTCTTAGGATTAGCCTCAATTCCTCTCTTTGACACAATGAATCCCAAAAATTTTCCCGAGCTGACCCCAAATACACATTTCTTAGGATTTAATTTCAAATCGACCTGGCGTAGGGTGTCAAAAGTTTCCTTCAAGTCAGTCAGCATATCCTTTTCTACCTTACTCTTAACTACCATATCATCGATGTAAGCTTCCAGATTTCGACCTATCTGCTTATGAAAAATCTGGTTCACCAGGCGTTGATAGGTAGCGCCGGCGTTCTTTAACCCAAATGGCATTTTCCTGTAATAGAAAGTGCCCTGGTCAGTTACAAATGCAGTCTTTTCAGCATTTGCCGGGTTCATCAAGATCTGATGATATCCCTTATAGGCATCCAGAAAACTTAAAACTTCGAAACCAATTATAGCATTTATGATCTGATCAATGGAAGGTAAAGGATAGCAGTCCTTCGGGCAAGCTCTATTTAAATCTGTAAAATCGATGCACATTCTCCATCCGCCATCAGCCTTTCTAACCATGATTGGATTTGCGATCCAGGTCGGGTATTTAACTTCTCCTAAAATGCCGACCTCCAGCAGCTTTTTCACCTCCTGTTGGATAACTTGCTTCCGCTCAGGCGCAAAACTCCTCTTCTTCTGCTGCACAGGTTTCACATCTTCATGAATATTTAAAGAGTGAGTTATCAGCTCAGGAGATACACCCCCCATCTCTCTTGAACTCCAAGCGAATATATCCTTATATTCCTTAAGGAGTTTAAGCAAACCTTTCTGAGCTCGGTCTGACATATTTCTACCGATCTGGACTGTCTTATCCGGGCTTGCGCAATCTATTGATATTTTTAATATCTCCTCATCATTGAATTCAAAATCCACACTTTTAACGGGATGTTGTTCCCGTACTTTCGCTGGGCCCTTTATTCCCACTTCTCCCTTGGCATACTTCTCAGCCCGGTCCATCAACTCCTCCATGTCGGCCGGTGGTTCAGTGGCCATTTTAGTGTAAAAATGCCCAGGTCGTAAACCATTTAAGAATGCTCCAACCAAAACGTCCTCAGAACAATTTTTAACCTGCAGGCTTTCATCATTAAACCTGCCCATATAACTCCGAAGGGATTCGGTATCTCCCTGGCGGAGGTTCAACAATTCTGCCGTGGACTTGTCAAATTTCTTTCGTTGCAAAAATCGATTGAAGAAAAGGTCACACAGTTGAGAAAACGAATCCACACTCCTTGGCCTTAATCCTTCATACCAGAGGCGGGCTTTCCCCTCTAGGGTAGTAGGGAATGCTTGGCACTTTGTTTCCTCTGGTGCCTTCAAGAAATCCATCGTGGACTCAAACCTATAGATATGATCATTGGGGTCTGAGTCTCCAGAGTAGGCCTGCAACTGCGGCAATTTAAAACGATGGGGTAAGGGAAAATCTGCGATCTCTTTAGACAAGGGACTTTCCCTTCGTGGCCTTCCTTTTCCTGGATTGTTGCCTGCTTCCCGGTTAGCGTTTTCCGCTCCTCCAGTCCGAGGGAAAGGCAGAGTCTCAGATCTCCCATCATTCTCGCCATTAGACTCTTCACTAATCACAAAGGGTCCTTTTCCTCGATCTTTCCGTTGATCATCTTTTTTCTTCCGAGCTTCCTTTAAGACAGCTTCCATCTCATCATAATGTTCTGCGAATATCTTCATTAATTCAGGGGTGATACGATTGTTCCCCTGTTGAGATCCTTCACCACCTTGTTGAGATTTCTCCCCACCTTGATCATGAGGTGGTGAGGGAGGTTTCCGTCCTTCCTGTCGACTAGTTTGGCCCGCTCCTCCCATCGATCTTGTGTTTGCCATCAAAACACCACTTTCTGGTGAGAACCTTTTGTCAGTTCTCACAGACGGCGCCAATTGATGAAGCTCAAAAATGTACCTCGGGCAAATTGAGATTGACCGAGCTGAGGACACCGAGCTCCACACAATAATCTTGAATTATCTGTAAAATAAACAATGTTAGAGAGAAATCCCGAGGTGGTCCCCGGGGATTCCACTCCGATGATTAAGTCAGTGATTGTATGAATGAATCAATGAATTCCCCCCATTCTCCCTCTAATCCGATTCCTATATATATGAAACATATTACCTATTGTTATCGTTGAACTATATCCGGGATTTTCTCCTGGATTATCGGTCTGCTATGATCTTGTTTATCTTATCCCTTTTTATTAAGAAGTATTTGAATTATGTTATATCATTTACCATACTGAATATGTCACTGATTCAGTCATTTCCAATGATGATCATTTATGGTGTCGAAAATTGGGGCTTTTTGATGTAATCGTACAAATGAGGTATATCAAGAAAGCAATTGAGGATATGAAAGACAGAAGCGAGAATAACATCATTAGTAGTACTTCATCGCAATCTAATTCTAATCTTCAGGTTGCTAATGTACCAGAGAATATGCCCATTAATCATGTTGAGCTTTTTGAGGATGAAGCTAGAACGATAACTGAGCAACTCACTAATGGTTGGCCAAAGTTGCACATTTTCTCCATTGTGCATGGGAATGCCTGGAATTGGTAAGACAACACTAGCCAATTCATTATACGAAAATCCTGCCATTCATAAAAACTTCTACGTTCGTGCAAGATGTTGTGTCACTCAAACATATGAAAAGAGAAGATTGCTCCTTGAAATTCTTCAACAAGTTGGTGAGGAATCTGACCCTGGAGATGTAATGCATGTTGATGATTTAGCTGCGAGGCTATATCGAAGTCTAAAAGGCCAAAAGTATCTCATCCTCTTTGATGATATATGGGATATTTTTTCATGGATAGATATAAGGACTTCTTTCCCAGATGATAACAAGGGAAGTCGAATTATTTTCACTAGCCGATTCCATGACATTGCTTCTCAAATTGACTCCAAGAACACGACGTTTCCACTTCATCAATTATCAGATGCTAAGAGTTGGGAGTTATTGCAAGTCAAGCTTTTCAAAAATGAAAGCTGCCCTCAAGAACTTTTAGAAGTTGGTAAGCAACTTTTAATCGAATGCAAAGGTCTTCCACTTGCCCTCGATTTGATAGCCGGTCTTTTGAAAACTACGGATTGGAGAGAAGATAGCTGGCTGCAATTCACCACTACTTTAAACACACACATTAATTCTTGAAGGTCAGCAAGGGTGCAAAGGTGTACTAGAACTTAGTTACAACAATTTGTCAAGCCACTTGAAGCCATGCTTCCTCTATTTCGCAGCATTTCCCGAGGACAAAGAAATGTCCACAAGGAAACTTATGCAGTTATGGATTGCAGAAGGATTTATTCAACTGAAAAAAGATGACTAAGGAAGCTGCTTAGAGGATGTAGCCGAGAAGTATTTGAATGATTTAATTGCTAGAAGCCTGGTAACAGTTTCCCAAAGACGATCTGATGGTGGAGTCACAGCAAGCCGAGTTCATGATCTATTACTGGAATTTGCCTTGGCAAAAGCTAAAGAAGAGTTCTTTTGCAAGCTGAACCTTTATATTCTGATCTAGATGCAGTGGAGGACTCTACAGATCATCCATATCGTCTTTGTGCCTATACTCAATGGAATATTCTTCCTTTACTGCCAAATCGTTATACACAACGTACTCACTCTCTATTGTGTTCTAACTCTGTCAGTCAAATTTTATCATTGGATGCTTCAATTCTTCCCAAAAACTTTAAACTTGTCAGGGTATTACATCTTCCTGGAGTTGCAACTAAATATTTTCGTAATACATCCTGGATGGTTCATTTGGGGTTCTTATTTCTTCTCTATATATCAATCATCATCCCATCAGAAGTAAGCATTCTTCAGAACCTGGAAACATTTGTGCTAAGAAACTTTCCACCGCCTAAAGTTGAATTACCAAAGACTATTTGGAACTTAAAGAGACTTGAGGCATTTCAATGTAAATCGTCCTTATTCACTGCCAGGGTACAGTCTTGATCATAATTCCTTGAAGTTTGATGATCTACAAACCCTGTCTACGCCATTGTTAATTCATGGAGAAGATTGTGAGAAGATCTTAAGAGTTTTACCCAACCTTCGAAGGTTAAGTTGCATATTTACAGATTCATGGAATGATTCTTCCAATTGCAATCAGCTTCCAGTTTTGAACTTCCTCACCCGACTTGAATCCCTCAAGGTGGCTTACGATGGTAAGATTCTTCATCCTTGTGAGTTCAAGTTTCCCTCAAATCTCAAGAAGTTAACATTGTCCAAATTTGGCCTACGATGGAGTGAAATTTCAACATTCGGGAAACTACTAAATCTTCAAGTTCTCAAATTATTAACTGGTTCTTTTGTGGGAAAAATATGGGACTTGACCGAGGGAGAATTTCTCAAACTCAAATTCTTGAAACTGGAATCATTGGACATTGCAGAATGGAATGCCACAGAAGATAGCCTTCCTTCCCTTGAGAAACTTGTGTTGTCAAATTGCAATCAACTTGAGGAAATCCCTACTTGTTTAGGGGATGTACCGACATTGCAAAGGCTTGATTTGAGATTTTGCAGTCACTCCATGTGGATTTCAGCAAGAATAATTGAGGAAAAACAGAAGGAAATGGGAAATGAAAAATTTGTGATCACCAAGGTCCAAAAACTATCATTGCAGGAAAGGATTTGGAACCCGTTTCTTGCAAGAAATTCACAGGCAAGTTAATATTAGAGTATGTGTCCAGAATCTGTGCTTGGTTCTAATAGTTTTTTTAAGTCGGCAAACCCTATTTGCGGCAGTTTTTTAAAACTCCGACCGAAGTATGAACCGGTAGAGCTACTGGGTTAGGGATCAATTGGTCGGACCGGTTGAACCCAAGAACCGGAACACGTTATAAATATATTTAATATAAATATATTAATTAAATATTAACATATATCATATTTTATGTCAAAATAAAATGACCAAATTATAAAAAAAATAATATTCAATTAAATTCTTAGTTTTTCATCAATAAAAAAAAATCATAGATCGTATTATTTTTTTTATAATCAAGTATTTATTAATTTAATATCAAATCGATCATATTAAAATAAGTTAGAAAATGTAGTTCTCAATACACAATTTATTTATTTCAAAACTTAAACTTTTGAATTAAAAAAATTAATGATATATCATACTTTGAATTTAATTTTGTGTGCTATAAAATAATAATTAAATAAAAACAATAAATATTATATGATAAAATTTAAAATTCATATTTATTTAAATTATATGAATGTGATTGATTGAAAATATTGATGAAAAACATAATTTCCATATTCATTCAAAATCTTGTAATATGGTAAATTAGAAATATTTATGACAATTAGAATTTATTAAAAATATTAAAATATGGCAAATTGAAAGCATTTATGATAGTCGAAAAATATTAAAAATCTTGAATATGGTAAATTAAAGTATTTATGACAATTGAATGTATTCAAATTTTAATATATTAAAATATGATAAATTGGAATCATTAATGACAATTAGGGTGTATTTATAGAAAAGCATTAACTACAAGATTTAAATGTAAAAAATAAATAAATAAATAAATAACTGAAAACCGGGTTCTAACTGGTTTCCGGTTTTCCCAGTTGAACTCGGTTTTTGACCGGATTTGACCAGTTTTTTAGCCACCGGGTTTTTAGCCTAACTCGAACCGGACACCTTGCCGGTTCCCGGTCAAACCGGCCGGTCCGGTCCGAGTTTAACAACACTGATTTGCGAGAGGATGCCAACGTCAATTTCATAAATTTAAATATTCAAAATACATTGCAATCCAAAAATAATTCATCATGCCTTGTTAGAGTAATAAAACGTGTAAAATAGAAACAACCTTAAAATTCTCACGTAGCAAATGAGGTTGATAATGCATTTTCATATTTGAGAATTCTCAAGTGATCACCAGTTTTAAAGGCTTTTAAGGCTAGTTCGAACTTCCAACAATATTTCCTCATCTCTTTGTTCGAAAGTTCTATCTTTAGTATACATACAGCTCACCTGCAGCGGTTCTAGTCATCGAGACGACAATAGAGGATCCGAACATAACAAAACAAGTGCATAATTGGGGAGAGAAGAAAAAATAGAAAGAAATTAAAGTGGAAAGAGAGGGGGAAAAAACAAAAATATAAAAAAGGAAAAGACACCCTAGAAAGTAAGAGACAAATATTCCTTACCAGCACAACCACAATCTGCATAAAGAGAAAGGAATAAAAAAAAGGAAGAGATTGGACAGCAAAGGGGAACAATAATGGAGAGCTAGAGATCTTTGTTTAATGGAACTAGATTTTTTTTTTTTTTTTGTGGTAACTAAATTCATCAAATTCAATTAAGAAATTTCATTTTATTTTTTATTCCAATCAAAATTATGTCTACATACTTTTTGCACAATCAATATAATGTTTAAATTTGGAATCCATATTGAGAATATCTAGTCAAGTAGGGTAAGCATGGCACCACATTTAGATGAAAAAAGATAAAATAAAATGCCTTGATTGCACTTTGCAAAAGATGTTATCTTTAATTAGTGAATCCATTAAGCTCATCCAGCTATATATCGTACACTCTTTTTCTTGTTATTGGTATTAGGATGTCCTTTTAACATTCTTTTTATCCAACTTGTAATACAATATAATTATGCATCATACTTTCTTGGATTAGAGAGAATTATAAGCCACTAGTGTCCACTGCAAAAGAAAAAGTTTGACAATAAAGTATAAAGTAACATTTATTCTAAGTAATATTTTAATCTATAAATATTTATTTATATTAACATTTATACCATTACTTATTCTAACTTATTTAAATATAAAAATTATTTTGCTTAAATTTCATTTTACATTTTTTAACTATTGTTGACGATTTCTTACTTTTTTTTCACTCCAAAACAAAAGTGAAAAATAAAAATAATTTTAAAATATAAAACAAAATAAAATATAATTTTTATATTATAGTAAACTAGAAAGAAATTGAATTTTTATGGTATTAGTATTGACATATATATATATATATATTAGTAGGTATTAGTAGGTGATACACGAAGTGAAACTTGAACCATAAAATAGATAATCCATTATCTCAATCTGGTTATGTCTGTCCTTTATATTGTTTGTTACTATTGCATCCTTAATTTCACTTTGGAGAAAGAATAACATCTTTTACTTGTTAGCAACTTTTTGTTTAAAGTTTTGAAGTGAAATTCAATTTCAACATTTAATAAAAATTATACTTAGTATTATTTTCTAAGGACTTCAAAACAGCATTACTTTAAAAGGTACTAACTATATTCCTTATGCATTGCAATTTACAGTGAAAGAAAAAGTGTGAGAAACATTGAAGATATGGCTATGATTTCCAGTTTTGTGCCAGACATCTCAAGCTATCTAAACTGGCTTGAGGCCAACATGGATTTGGATGCATCAACAAAGCTTGGTATTCAAACTCTCAAGATCAAAGCAAGATTTCTTGGCATCATATTTGCTGGAAAAGGGAAGTTTCAAATTGATGACATGAATCTCAAAGCTCTCTTAAATTATGAATTTTCAGCTCTGAATGCACTTCAAGTATGGTTTGGCTGGAATCAGAATTCATCGAAACGAGAATTGAGAGAAAACTTGGATTTTTTAATTTCAAGTGCATTGGAAAAGCTTAAACAAATCAATCCATACATCCAACAAACTTATGCTGCACTTTCCAATTCAACAAGAACCAAGAGCTCCAAAACTGGTGCTGTGGTACAACTCATTGATGCACTTGTGAGGAATATGAAGGAACTATTGAGTTGTAAGGCTCAAACAATTGTTCCTGTGGAGATGGAAATCAAAGCCCTGATGCAGGATCTGTTGTTTCTGAGGAATTTCATTGTGTTAACAAAAAATTGGCGAGGAATTGCAATTGAGAGACCGAAGGGACTCCTCATGCATGCTGAATCTGTGGCCGACAACACGGCTTGCCTCATGTACCTGTGTTCTGATCATGACAGCACTAACATGGCCGACGACATGGCAAACTTCATGAAGTTACAATTATCCTCGCAACTTCAGAGGATTAAACCCATTGATCCAAATGTCAGAGAGAGTTATATTAGAGCCTTGAAAGCCTCAAGATCATCAGAAGTAAGTAATTTCTTTGTAGATGAAAATTTTCTGGGCTTTCTTGATTCCCTCCTTGGAAACATGATTGAGCTCTCAAAAGTAAGACCCATGATTTCAGTAATTGATCGCATAGCATCTCTGCATGATGAACTGAAAATCCTGAGATATTTTCTCGTGGATTCGTCAGCTCAACTGTACATTCAGTCGGATCTAAAAATGAATGATCTGTTCTTGCATATCAAAACTGTTATCTGCGATTTAGCATGCGTTATATACTCTTGTTATGACAATGGCATTAGTGAAGACATGACTAAGCAATTGAATCCAGCAATTAGTTTTCTGCTTCAAGAGTTCAAGGTTATCAAGCAAAAGGCCAGAGTTATCTATGGCGAAATGATTCCCAAATCATTGAGGTCAAGCTTCCCCAAAACTGACGAAATGGGCTTCATGGATTTTATGATCCAGAATCTGGAGAAACTGTTAAACTCTAAGGCAGATTCAATTGTTCAGTTGAAGTATCATATTGAAGAAATTCATCGAAACATATTGTCCCTTAGAGGAGACTTCATTACAATAACAGAACAGCCAAGTGAACATGCTGAGGTGAAAGATCTTTGGGCGCATTTCAAAGATATTGTGTACCATACTGAATATGTCATTGATTCTGTCACCCTCAGAGATAAACATCTTTGGTGTCATAAGTTGGGACTTGTTGATATAATTGAAGAGATGAAGCATATCAGGAAAGCAGTTGATGATATGAAAGACAGGAGCACAACTGACAACATAAGTGCAACTTCATCAGAGCCTGATTCAAGTTTACAGTTTGTAACTGTAGCTGAGATGCCCATTAATGATGTTGAGCTTTTTGAGGATGAAACTAAAAAGATAACTGAGCAACTTACTAATAGTTTGACTCAGTTGCAGATTCTCTCCATTGTGGGAATGCCTGGAATTGGTAAGACAACACTTGCCAATTCAATATATGAAAATCCGGCGGTTCACAAAAACTTCTATGTTCGTGCAAGGTGTTGTGTCTCTCAAACGTATGAAAAAAGAAGATTGTTGCTAGAAATTCTTCAACAAGTTTGTAGAGAAAATGAGCCAGAAGAAGGAACGAATGATGCTAATGATGATGATGATTCAACTGCAAAGCAATATAAAACTCTAAAGGGCCAAATGTATCTCATTCATTCAGGAGATGGCAAAAGTGATGATGAGCTATCTGAAAAGCTGTATAAAAGTCTAAAGGGCCAAAAGTATCTCATCTTCTTTGATGATCTGTGGGATATTCGTCCATGGAATGATATGAAGACCTCTTTCGCAGATGATGACAAGGGAAGTCGAATTATCTTCACCAGCCGATTCCACGACATTGCTTCTCAAGTTGACATCAAGAACAGCACTTTTCCTCTTCCTCAATTATCAGATGATAAGAGTTGGGAGTTATTGCAAGTGAAACTTTTCAGAAATGAAAGTTGCCCTCAAGAACTTCTAAACGTTGGTAAGAAACTCGCCAAAGAATGCAAAGGCCTTCCACTTGCCCTCGATTTGGTAGCCGGTCTTCTGAAAAATGTGAAGTGGAGAAAAGATAGGTGGAAGAAAATTGTAGGTACTTTAAGCACACACCTTCTTGAAGGACAAGGAGGAATCATGGGAGTACTAGAACTTAGTTACAACAATTTGCCAAGTCACTTGAAGCCGTGCTTTCTCTATTTTGGTGCATTTCCAGAGGATGAAGAAGTACCGACAAGGAAACTGATGTGGTTATGGATTGCAGAAGGATTTATTCAACTGAAAAATGATGAGAAAGGAAGCTTAGAGGATGTAGCTGAGAAGTATTTGAACGATCTCATTGCAAGAAGCCTTGTAACAGTTTCCCAAAGAAGATCTGATGGTGGAGTTAAAGCAAGCCGAGTTCATGATCTCTTACATGAATTTGCTTTGGCAAAAGCTAAAGAAGAATTCTTCTTGCAAGCGCTAAGTTTTTCATCTCCTGATCAAGATGCATTGAAGGATCCATATCATCTATCTGTTCACACGGCATGGAACATTCTTGATTCACTAAATCCTTATACAATAGAGCGTTATACACAACGTGCCCGCTCTCTTCTACTCTTTCATACTGCAACATTGACTGGACCATGGGATCTTCCAACTATTTTAAAGAAATTCAAACTTCTCAGGGTGTTACATTTTCCTCAACCAATGGATGGATATTGTCCAAGAATATTCTCTATGGTACATTTAAGAATCTTATATCTTCCTAATTACATAATCCAGGGCATCCCATCTGAAGTTTGCAACCTCCAGAACCTGGAAACCTTTGTGCTAGGAAGAACAACAGTCAACTTTCCAAATACTATTTGGAGCTTAAAAAGGCTGAGGCATTTCAAAGTAGACTGGCCTAATTTCTTGCCAGCATACAGTCTTGAGAATCCCTTGAAGTTTGATCATCTACAAACCCTATCGACGCCATTGTTAAGTCACGGAGAACAATGTGAGAAGATCATGAGAGGCTTACACAACCTTCGAAGGTTGAGTTGCATATTTTTAGATTCATGGGATCATTCTTCAAAATGCAATCACTTCCCAGTTCTGGACTTCCTCACACAACTTGAATCACTCAAGGTGACTCATCATTCAGGGAAGGCACTACTTCCTTGTCAGTTCAACTTTCCTCCCAATCTCAAGAAGTTAACTCTGTCCAACTTTGGCCTACCATGGACTGAAATTTCAACATTTGGGAAACTCCCTAATCTTCAAGTTCTCAAATTGTTAGCTGGTTCTTTTGTGGGAAAAACATGGGACATGTCAGAAGAAGAATTCTGTGAACTCAAATTCCTCAAGTTAGAATCATTGAACATCAAACAATGGAATACTTCAGAAGATTATCTTCCTTGTCTTGAGACACTAGTGGTCACTAGTTGCATCCGTCTTGAGGAGATCCCATCTTGTTTAGGCAATGTGCCCACACTGGAAAGGCTTGAGTTGCATGATTGCAGTGACTCAGCTGGAGTTTCAGCAGGCAAGATAAAGGAAACACAAGTAGAAATGGGGAATGAACAATTTGTCCTCAAGTTGTCACGATCTGGAGTGAATCGCCGCATCTTCGACTCCATGATGGCCTCATTGATGCAGCAACTCCAGTATGAAGACATGCTAATCCATGGCCAAACATATTTTTAATGTGTAATAATTCAAACTAAATATAGTTCACTTGAGATCATATTCATTCTTCTCTCTTTTCTTTTTATTTTTTAGCAAATATTTATAATTTATATTGAAGTAGATAGTTGTTATTATTATTATTCTTCCCTTTTTCTCTAAGTATGACTGCAGCATCATGCTAATTTTTATAACTTGCATTTTTGCTTTTATAGTTTTATAGTTAGTCGAGTATTTGTCACTATATCATATAAGGCATAAATTATTAAAAGAGAAATACAAAAGATAAGTGTCTCTTTGTATTTGTGTTTTGTTTTGAGAATTGGAAAAAATGTAGTATCGATTTGCGTTTTACAAACGGAATATTTTGATTTTAAGAATTGAATATTTGGATTGATAAGTTTTGTTTCTATTAATTTTTTTGTGTAGAAAAATTAGTTTATTAAATAAATTTTAAAATATGCATTTTTTATTAAATTATTTGGGTTGACATTGGGTGTCAAATGTTGATTGCAGCCTGTCAACCGCAGTTGTCCGCAGAGCCGTCACTGGTCGGTCAAATTCCTACCAAATGAGAGGAATCCGGCCGGCCGGCTGGTGGCAGTTAACAGTGGTTAAGAAACGGCAATCAACCTTTGACCGCCACCTATCAACTCAAACAAATAAAAAAAATTTAAAAAATTAAAAGATATTGAAAAGACTAAATGTCCTCATTTTGTAGTTAGAGAAATTAGAAATTTTGTTTTGAAAATTGAATATAAACAAACATGTTTTTTATGAAATGAAATGAGAATGAGCTAAAAAGATTTATCCAAACATAAATTTTTTTCCAAACTTATATTTTTCATGGGTTATATAACACATGTATTTTGGTAAAAAATGGCAAAGTAAAAAAATTGTTGATTTTGACTTTTCCTCTACTATTTTTTTACCCTCCTCAATTGTGAACATACATCTTTATGAATGGTATGAAAAAAGTAAAATTTAGATTTTTTACCAAATTTTCATTTTTTTTTTCATTAGCTATATAACACATGTATTTTAGCCAAATTTAGCAAAATTTAAAAATGCTTTCATTCTGACTATTTTGTACTATTTTTTGCACCCAACCCGACTGTAAATATGCATTCTAGTGAATATTATCAAAAAAGTGAAAATTAAAATTTTCACCAAATCTCTATTTTTCACGGATTATAAAACGTATTTTGGTAAGAAATGACAAAGTCAAAAAACACGTAGATTTGGCTTTTTTCCTACTGTTTTCACCCCGACTATGAACATGCATTCTAGTGAAATTATCAAAAAAGTGAAAATTAAAATTTTCATCAAATCTCCATTTGTCACGGGTTATAACACGTATTTTGGTAAAAAAAAATGGCAAAGTAAAAAAACACGTAGATTTGGCTTTTTTTCCTACTGTTTTTTACACATATGATTCTGAACATGCATTCTAATGAACGGTGCTAAAAAAAGTGAAATTTAAATTTTTCACATAATTTCTATTTGTCATGGGTTGTAATACACATATTTTAGGCAAAAGTGGCAAAATCCAAAAAAGTGTTGGGTTTGACTTTTTTGTGATATTTTTTACATTCACCTTGATTGTAAACATGCATTTCAGGGAATATTGCCAAAAAATGTGAAATTTAAGACTCTCTTTGGATATATGGATTGACAGTAGCGGTCAAAGTTAACTACTACCCGTTAACCGGCACAGCCACCACGGGTCGGTCTGATTCTGGTCGAATTCTGGCCCAATGAAAAGAATTCGGCTGCGGGTCGATGACAATAAACTGCGATTAAACGACAACAGTCAATGAAAAGAATTCGGCTGCCGGTCGATGATAATAAACTGCGATTAAACGACAACAGTCAACCTTTGACTGCCATAATTCTTATTTCATTATTTCTGCCGAAAAAAAATTTACACTATAGCCATAATTAACACAACGTCAAATTTAACTACTTAATAAATAATGAAAGTTATTGGTATAGCTTGAAATAGCCTTTTATGTTTAGTCAAACGGATACTAGTTGGATATAGAGAATAAGTCCAGCTTTTGTCAATGCTGATCCACAAACTTCTGTAGCTGATATACTGGAATTCTGAATTGAATGTATGACTTTTACTTACGGAAGAATGAAATTTATTACAGTATTTTAATGCTAGCACTAATTAGACCAATTTTAATTAAGAAATTGAATTTCTAAAAGAAAGAAAAGTTAAAGTAACCATCACTATTTAATAACTAAATAAGAAAACGCCAAACTGATTGACAACAATAATTGCTGATGTAACATATTTATGATATTTCCTAAGATAAAGGGGAATAAGTCAAAATCAGTTCCAACAGACTTGGCAATAACAACTTAGCAGTATTCAAGGAGTAAAAGGTGGAAGCAGTTTAACGGTAATGTGATTTATATTCTATATATGTGAATTTCATTAGAGGGGATGATGGATACAACTTTTACTGACTTTAGCATCGGAGTGGAACTCCCGGGGATCACCTCGGGCTTTTACTCTAACGCTATTCTGTTTTACAGATAAAGTTCGTGATTATTGCTTGGAGCTCGGTTATTTCAGGTCGGTCAAATACGAATATCCAGAATATATTGCTTGGAGCTCGGACTTTTTCAGCTCGGCCATTTATTTCCAGAAGTACAGATTTTGAGCTTCATCAATTGGCGCCGTCTGTGGGAACCAAACAAAAGGTTCACACAATAAATTTATCATTGTGATGGCAAACACGAGATCCATGAGAGGAAATGTTCAGACTAGCAGGCAAGAAGGAGAAGGACAATCGTCACCCTCTCACCCGAAGGATCCTGAAAAGTCGCAGCAAGGAGGTAACCACATCACTCCTGAGATGATGAAAAATTTTTGCTGAACATTACGATCAAATGGAGGCCATGGTTAAGGTGGCCCGGAAGAAAAAAGATGATCAGCAGAAAATCCGGGGGAAAACACCCCTGGTGATCCATGGCGAATCCGATGGAGAAAACAAAAGGAAGTCTGTGACACAGCCTTTGCTCCGAACTGGAGGTGGAGAAAATACAAACAATAATGAGGTGGTGGTCGTTTTTCTACCAAATTAATTCTTACTCTAAAGATTAAAAATAGTCTAATGGGAGTAAGGTCGATCCCACGAGGAACAACAAATTCTCTTAATTAATCAATTTGCAATTGTCACCGTAATTAAAATTAACAAGAAATTAATACGAAGGAAGATAGACAAATTCTCAAATTAATAAAAAGAAGAAATTAATATCAAACAAATACTGAATTAAATTACTTAAGCTAAAAGTATGGCAAGTAAGCAATCCACACTAATTTCTACAAGTTGATCATTGATGCAATAATAATAATTCTAATTCAACCAGCTAGTTATAAAACACCGAGAATCAGCTCTGACGTGTTCAAATCCCTCCTTACTTATTTGACAATAGACAAGAATCAGCTTAATCTATTGTTTCCCTATTTTTAATGTAATTAAGCCGGAATCAGCCGATCACCCAATTCAACATTAGAAAAGCATTAATTCTTAAAAGGACCCAACTTTAACAAATTAAATTATGATCAGCATATATTAATTTGTTAACCAATTGTCTTCATCTACCGAGACAGCAGCTTTGTCACTAATTAATCCTACTAATTCAATCCAGTGATTTAATTAGAGATTAATTGACTCTACCTAATTTTATTAAAGTTGATCAGGCTTTAATCCAATTAAGTAATGAACGCTATTCACAAAAAACTCTTGGAACTGAATATAAATCATTGATATAAACAATTCGGTTTCACAACTTGTTATTGATTAGAGCTTCTTACTTACATGCCAGATAAAGAACTACTCACTAAACATAATTAAAACAGCAAAACAGTAATCAATTAATGAAATAAAACTGAATTAAATAAAAGAAATCAAACCACCCAGACTGTCGTTTGGGCAAACGGACGAACTTCAGAATTGCTGCTTCAGCTTTGAACTTCTGCAGCGACTGTTGTTTGGGCAAACGGCGTTACTGCTACTCAGTTAAAACTGGGCAGCAGCAACTGCAGAAAAACTACGAGGAAGAAAAAACTGCCTAAAAATATATGTTCCAAAAGATAAAGATAAAAAAGAAGACTCTTCTCTCTACTTATTCTCTTCTCTTATATAGAAGAGAACAAACAACTTTTCCTAACTTTACTTAAACAAGAAATCTTCTTGTTTTCCAAATCCAATTCTGAAATCAGCCATAACGGCTCAATAATCCAAATAAAGATACATGTCCTAATTTGCTTCTTCCACGATTTTGGCAACTTCCCAGAGTCTTTTCCTCTTCCAACTCTTTATTCCTATCTTCAGCCCATTTGATCCTCCACAATTTTCTCCAATTAGTTTCTATCTCTTTCGCACGCACCACAAAGCTCTCTTGCTGTCCCAAATCTTTCCATGCTATATTTAATCCGTTGAATCTCTCCATGAATTTCCTGTAAATTATCCTTCTCTCATCATCAACCTTAAAGCTAGAAATCTCCAATTATGCAACAAACATATCAATTTCGTAAAGATTTCAACCCACCAACCATATTAAAATATGCATAAAAAATATGACGTATTTTATGCTCATCAAATATCCCCACACTTAGAATATGCTGGTCCCTCAGCATTTAAAAATTCAAAGACAAGAACGACCAAACCGTTTCATTAAATAAACATCAATCCCAACCAACCAAAATTAAATTCTTCCAAAATTTCATGCTTAGTCCAAGTAACAAGCTAATGCACAAACAAGTCTTCCAAGTCAAATTACAAAATTCTGAGCAACTCTCCAAGATCACTCTAAGCATTCAAAAGATTTATGAAATAAGGTTCAACCACTGAATTATATCGCACATGAAAAACTTACAACAAACTTGCAAATATGTCACAAGATAACCAAACTATTAAAACTAAACAAGAATCAAAAGGTCTTTCAATTGGGTTGTAATGGGTCTAGGGCTTACAAGGTAGGATATAAGAAGAAATAAAGGCTAAAATTAAAACCAAGGTGTAAACAACACAGTTTAAAACATCCCCACACTTATCTTGCATCAAGTCTCAACTTTTCATTTTCAAAACTCATCAAGTAATTTCAGCACAACATGTACTTTTTTTCGTGCTTTCTCACATATTTTTCTTTCTTTTTTTTTACTGCTGCAGTTTAGGCAGACTGCACATACAAAATTTTGCAGATTTTTCTTTTTCTCTTCCCAGTGCTGTATGGTCAAACAACAGATTTCAATATTTCATTTCAGCAGCACAAATAGGAACTACTTAATGCATAGAGACTTAAATATGCAACTCTCTCTTTTGCTCAAGCAAGGGAAAACAATTTAAAACTACTTACACCTTAGTGGGCCAAAGAAAGCTAAAAAGGTTTAAGGTTCAAATTTTTAGTGGGTTTAAATTCAAAGAAAAGGTTAAGGCTCAAAGGGGCTAACTAAATGTAAAATCAAGGTAGGAATGAAATTAAAGTCAAAATGGTTAAGTTCCAAATGCCTTTATCACATTCAAGTTCAATTTTAACACTATAGCATCCATGTACAACAAAGCAAATCCAATAAGTTAACTATGCGCAATTTACACTCATTCAAAGAAATTATTCAATTAAGCACCAACAAAGTGGTCATTGTGTGCTTGGCTCAAATCCTCACTTTAAAGTAGGCAAAATAAACTCAGAATATATATTTGTCATCCTTGGAGTCTTTCAAGATTATGCAAAAATAGTCACATTAAACTAAGCAAGTTTTAATATTATTTGGTTTGGCTTGACAATGTTTATAAAGTAAAACAGTTCAAAAACAACAAACAAACTAAAACAAAACTATTTTTTGTGAAAATTTTCATGATTTTCTGATTTTTCCTTTTTTCTTTTTAATAAACTATATATGAAAAGACGGAACAAATAACACAACACATAAACAGTCTCCCCACACTTAAACACTTACATGTCTTCATGTGAGTAAGGAAAGAATTTTAAACAAAAAATTCAATATACGAAAAAAAAAAACAAAACAGAAAATAAAAGAAGGAACAGAACAGCCTTATCAAAGTGGTGGTGGGGGTGGTGGAAATCTGTCATGCAGAAACTGTAGAATTAAAGCTTGACTTGCTTGAATTGCTTCGAGTGCGACAGTCAAAGAGTGTACGTGGGCATTTGTATCGGCATATCGGGATGCAAGAGATGAAATCAACAAACTCAAATCCTGAACGTCTTGTCTTAAAACTGCTACACCTGCAGATTGTAAATTGCTCGAGGGTGGATCCCTCGGCTCACAAAACTTGAGAACTTTAAGTACATCAGTCAAATTCAAACAAAATATTTGCAAGTACATCAAGACAATTGGGTTAGATTTACAAATATTATACCAAAATGATCTCAAAGAAGTTTTAGAATGTCAAACGAAGATCAAGTGACATAGAAAATAGGATACCACCAAGTGATTATGAAAAGGGAAAGAAATTTTAAACAACCCACTTGGTCAAATCGTGTAAAATCAGTCCATTGCTGAAAACAATCGTTAAAATCACTACGGAGGAGCTTGTAATGGAACTTTATTCAGCCACAAGTGCATAATTAACCTGGAAAAAAAAACAAATTTATTAAAATAGTAAAAGAAAATTAAAAGTAAAACTGGAAAGGAGAAAATTAAAAAGAAAAAGGGTAATTGGTTGTTAGTGTGGAGTCTTCTCCGCCAGCGTAGACTGTGGTTGGTGAAGATTTCTCCTGTTAAGTTGGAAGCACGTATGGTAGCCAGTAGGAATGAAGAAGATGATGGCCATGGCTGTTGAAGTAAGGAAGAGAAGAATATGGTGATGGCAAGGGTTTGAGATAAGGATAAGTGAGGGAATTGGGACAACGTGGGCTCTTTTGTGTAGAAAATTAGTGGGCCTATTAATAAAATAATGTAAGTCTAATGGGCCCAAATTCTTATTTTAAAAGTTTTGTCTCCATTTCCCATTTTTGTAGCTCACCCACTCCATTACTGCAACAAACTCATCTTCACCTTCACATAAAAATCATAACTGGGCACAAAATCTTTAAAAACTTTTCCAGTAGCAATTCCCTTTTATTTCCATAGTGCCGTTTGGGCAGACAGCCACAATCACAAATGTGCCAAATTCCCAATTTGCACAGGCTATGACTCCACTTCCCATTTGTGTAATCCATCCACTCTATGTCTACAACTGAATTAACTTCACAACCTTACCCACGATTGCACACAAATCTGAAACAGGAAGAAACTTTATTAATTGATAAGAAAATTAAATAAATAACTAAAAATTAAAAATCTTAAAATTGGGTTGCCTCCCAACTAGCGCCTTATTTAATGTCTTGGCTAGACCAAGTATGTGTCAAACTCATTAACCATTGGAGGAGGCTCCGGAGGTGGTCTTGGAGAAGGTACATCTTGAATGCAAATCAAAATTTTTCCTACAGTTCCCTTGTATCTTCTTTGGCTCCATGTCAATTTGATCAATAAGCTTTGAGTGAGATTCTTGTTGTTGACAGTGGGCAGCGCCTTTTCCTTACTCAAAAACACAACATTCAGATGTTTAATCAATGATCTAAATTGTAAAATCGGAACTTGCAAAATATAAGGAAAAAATGTTTCAGCAGTATCTTGTTTGGGCAAACGGAAACTTTCTGGGTTGCTTGAAAACACTTGTATCAGATTCAATGACATTGTTTCATCTCCAATCTCTTCATCCTTCAATTCTTTAATGTCAGAATCTGGTTCTATACATTCATGTGACAGTGTATCCTCAAGAACAACCGGCATGTCATCACATTCCACTACCATCTCCTCTTTTAGATGTTGGTTTCTCTTGGCAAGAAACTCTTTTTCAAACTTTGCAACCTTTGGCATCTTTCTAATTGCTTCAAAGAATGCGTCTGTAATCTCCACCTTGTCGAAGATGGTCAAGATGTCATCCAAATCCTCATCCTTGGTGTTCTTTTTCAACCTGTTAGGAAAAGGTGGAAGTATTTTAATTTCAGAAGTTGAAAAACTCAATTTAGGACTTACCTCTGATTTTTGTGATTCTGCCGTTTGGGCAAACGAAGTTTCCATTTCTGGGCTGTTGGGTTGTTCAATTTCGAACTCTGCCTCTGGTTCTTCAACTTTTTGTCCACTACTTAACATCATCTGAGTAGTGTCTTCCATTGGATTAACCAACACTTGGGATGTGATTTTTCCTTGATTACTAAGCAAATCATTGAATTGAGTAATTTGGTTACTCAATTCTTTAAAACTTGCCATTGTGGCTTCTGTTTCTTGTTGTATCACATTCAAGTGTGGAAATAATGGAACCATCTCTTGTTGCCATATATCATCTTGTGTTGGCACATTGTTTTTCTGCATAATTTGAACTGAGTTAGCTAAATTTGCAAGTAAATCTTCAAGAGATGTACCTGAACTAGTAGTGGGTATTGCAATGTTTTGGCCAAAAGAAACCATTGATTGTTGGTGTTGCCATGTCCATGGTGATGGTTGTTGCTGCACCTGATTCCCATCAAAGAAGTTTGGGTAGTTCCACCACTCTGAATTGTATTCATTAGAATGACTGTAATAATCTTGTGGATGAAAACTCTCAATTGAATTAAACTGTGCCTTTGGATACTCTTGAGCGAATTGACACATAACTGTATGATGACTTCGATTTCTACGCACGAGCGGTGACAAATTACCACCAAGAGGCTGGTTCGGAGGTGGAAAACCGGCCATGGAAGTTTTCTCTGTTGAGAAGAGTCTGATTCAACTGTGTCTTTGATTCTGCTAGTCACCGTTCGGGCAAACGACGCACCAGTTGGTCTTCAGAATTTATTCTCTGGCAATATTCCTTCGTCTCCCTCTTTAATCTTCTTGCTGTTTTTTTCAATTTGTGGATCGAAAAGCAATTATGGGTTAGAAGATCTGGACATTAACCAAAGAATCAAAACAAATTAACTAAAAATAAAATAATGCCGTTCCCCGGCAACGGCGCCAAAATTTGGTGGTCGTTTTTCTACCAAATTAATTCTTACTCTAAAGATTAAAAATAGTCTAATGGGAGTAAGGTCGATCCCACGAGGAACAACAAATTCTCTTAATTAATCAATTTGCAATTGTCACCGTAATTAAAATTAACAAGAAATTAATACGAAGGAAGATAGACAAATTCTCAAATTAATAAAAAGAAGAAATTAATATCAAACAAATACTGAATTAAATTACTTAAGCTAAAAGTCTGGCAAGTAAGCAATCCACACTAATTTCTACAAGTTGATCATTGATGCAATAATAATAATTCTAATTCAACCAGATAGTTATAAAACACCGAGAATCAGCTCTGACGTGTTCAAATCCCTCCTTACTTATTTGACAATAGACAAGAATCAGCTTAATCTATTGTTTCCCTATTTTTAATGTAATTAAGCCGGAATCAGCCGATCACCCAATTCAACATTAGAAAAGCATTAATTCTTAGAAGGACCCAACTTTAACAAATTAAATTATGATCAGCATATATTAATTTGTTAACCAATTGTCTTCATCTACCGAGACAGCAGCTTTGTCACTAATTAATCCTACTAATTCAATCCAGTGATTTAATTAGAGATTAATTGACTCTACCTAATTTTATTAAAGTTGATCAGGCTTTAATCCAATTAAGTAATGAACGCTATTCACAAAAAACTCTTGGAACTGAATATAAATCATTGATATAAACAATTCGGTCTCACAACTTGTTATTGATTAGAGCTTCTTACTTACATGCCAGATAAAGAACTACTCACTAAACATAATTAAAACAGCAAAACAGTAATCAATTAATGAAATAAAACTGAATTAAATAAAAGAAATCAAACCACCCAGACTGTCGTCTGGGCAAACGGCCGAACTTCAGAATTGCTGCTTCAGCTTTGAACTTCTGCAGCGACTGTTGTTTGGGCAAACGGCGTTACTGCTACTCAGTTAAAACTGGGCAGCAGCAACTGCAGAAAAACTACAAGGAAGAAAAAACTGCCTAAAAATATATGTTCCAAAAGATAAAGATAAAAAAGAAGACTCTTCTCTCTACTTATTCTCTTCTCTTATATAGAAGAGAACAAACAACTTTTCCTAACTTTACTTAAACAAGAAATCTTCTTGTTTTCCAAATCCAATTCTGAAATCAGCCATAACGGCTCAATAATCCAAATAAAGATACATGTCCTAATTTGCTTCTTCCACGATTTTGGCAACTTCCCAGAGTCTTCTCCTCTTCCAACTCTTTATTCCTATCTTCAGCCCATTTGATCCTCCACAATTTTCTCCAATTAGTTTCTATCTCTTTCGCACGCACCACAAAGCTCTCTTGCTGTCCCAAATCTTTCCATGCTATATTTAATCCGTTGAATCTCTCCATGAATTTCCTGTAAATTATCCTTCTCTCATCATCAACCTTAAAGCTAGAAATCTCCAATTCTGCAACAAACATATCAATTTCGTAAAGATTTCAACCCACCAACCATATTAAAATATGCATAAAAAATATGACGTATTTTATGCTCATCATGAGGGTAGAAATCCCGGGAAGAGAAGACCCAGGAGAGATAGCCCTCTATCTCAGGAAATAGCTGATTTTCCTCTACCACCACGTTTCAAGTTACCACAGCTGCATGCTTACACGGGAGACACGGATCCTAACGATCATATCCATAGATTTGAATCCACAATGGATTTCTTGAAGGCACCAGAGGAAACAAAGTGCCAGGCATTTCCTACCACATTGGAAGGAAAAGCTCGCCTCTGGTATGAAGGCTTAAGGCCAAGGAGTGTGAATTCCTTTTCTCAATTATGTAATATCTTCTTTAACCGATTTTTGCAGCGTAAGAAGTTTGATAAGTCTACAACAGAGTTATTGAATCTTCGTCAGGGAGAAAGCGAGTCCCTTCGAAGTTATATGGGTAGATTCAATGACGAGAGTTTGCAGGTAAAAAATTGCTCGGAAGATGTTCTGGTCGGGGCATTTCTCAACGGATTACAACCCGGACGTTTTTACACAAAAATGGCCACTGATCCGCCATGTGATATGGAACAGTTGATGGACCGAGCAGAAAAAATATGCTAAAGGAGCAGAGGCAGACCAAAGGAAAAAGGATAACGAAAAAAGAGGAATAAGAATCCGAGATGATGGGAAAAGGAACCGAAAATTAGATGACCCCGATTTATATTTTAAGGTCGGGAAATTTACCAGAGGATAAAGTTGCAGCTCGGCGAAAATGTATGCGATCAGCTCGGATTATTTCCTGAGGTGCGAACGAAGGGATATGTCAAAATACTCATCAGGTCGAGATATGACAAAATACTCATCAGGTCGGGATATGTCAAAATACTCATCAGGTCGGGATATGACAAAATACTCATCAGGTCGGGATATGTCAAAATACTCATCAGGTCGGGATATGACAAAATACTCATCAGGTCGGGATATGTCAAAATACTCATCAGGTCGGGATATGACAAAATACTCATCAGGTCGGGATATGTCAAAATACTCATCAGGTCGGGATATGACAAAATACTCATCAGGTCGGGATTTTTTGAAGTGTTCTTAGCTCTGGATTTTTTGAAGTATTATTAGTTCGGGATTTTTTGATGTATTATGAGCTCGGTATTTTTTAAAGTATTATGAGCTCAGGATTGTTTGAAGTATTATTAGCTTGGGATTTTTTGAAGTATTATGAGCTCGATATTTTTTAAAGTATTATGAGCTCGGGATTTTTTGAAGTATTATGAGCTCGGTATTTTTTAAAGTATTATGAGCTCGGGATTGTTTTGAAGTATTATTAGCTCGGGATTTTTGAGCTCGGGATTTTTTGAAGTATTATTAGCTCGGAAGTTTTATTCAATAATGTAATAAGAACAAGTCAGTTCTTTTTGAATAAAATATTTTGGGTGATGAATTCCAGGGAAAAAAAATCTCTGGGAAAAATCCCAACATATGTGGCAAGCTCAAAATTTTAGGGAACAGAATCTCTAGAAAAATTAAATGACAAAAAACCCCGAGAATAAATTCTGGGGAAAATATTCAACTACTCCAGAGAAAAAATCTCTAGAGAAACAAAGGTGATAAAATCCCAAGAACAAAATTCTAGGGAAACAAAACATCCATATCCAGGGACAAAATCTCTAAGGATAAACTGTCAATAAAATTTTGGGAAATAGGAACCCAAAATACAGTAAAACTAGAACAACGAAAAACTAAAGCCACTGGAGGTACATAAAAATTTCAAGATCGGCTTCCATCTTCATCTTTTTCTAGCTCGGCAATATTCACCTCGGATTATTTCAGCTCGGTCAAAAAACTCTTTAGCACTGGAGGTCGGATTATTTCAGCTCGGTCATAAAACTTCTTAGCTCGGAGGTCGACAAACTCCTTAGCTCGGTCATAAAATTCCCGAGTCGAATTCCTTGTAAAGAATTATAAGGAAATAAAGAAACTTCAGGAAAGGAAATTTTATCTCTGAGAAGAATATCCGAGAAGAAACTAAAGGGAATTTCTACTGCAGGAGAAACTAAACAATTACTATTAGCAGGAGGTGAAACGCTATGAGCTGATGGTGAAGGATCCTTATGACCTATTGATTCCAGATCAAATCTGGTATCGAAGCATCATTTTTCATATTGAAGACCAAGTAGATTAGCTCGAAAATATCCAGGAGTTATTATCAAGTCGGGATAAAAGATTTTTGTACCGACTTGAGGAGGTATTGATGTAACATATTTATGATATTTCCTAAGATAAAGGGGAATAAGTCAAAATCAGTTCCAACAGACTTGGCAATAACAACTTAGCAGTATTCAAGGAGTAAAAGGTGGAAGCAGTTTAACGGTAATGTGATTTATATTCTATATATGTGAATTTCATTAGAGGGGATGATGGATATAACTTTTACTGACTTTAGCATCGGAGTGGAACTCCCGGGGATCACCTCGGGCTTTTACTCTAACGCTATTCTGTTTTACAGATAAAGTTCGTGATTATTGCTTGGAGCTCGGTTATTTCAGGTCGGTCAAATACGAATATCCAGAATATATTGCTTGGAGCTCGGACTTTTTCAGCTCGGCCATTTATTTCCAGAAGTACAGATTTGAGCTTCATCAATTACTTAATTCATAATTAAAAGAGATTTTAAAACACTTAAACTCTAATTTAGCAAACTTAGTTTCAATGGAAAGACTTTTATCTTCACTAGAGATTAGGTAAGAAAACGGATAAGATCGAGGAACCAATTAAAAGGATTAAATCAATGAAAAACCTTTGTCCAGCGTTAGAATTATGCAAGCAAGCATGTTTGTCCCTTTAATGGACAAGACTTCAAGACCTGTGACCAAAATAAAACTCAACAATTATATTTAAACTATTAATGAAAATTCGTTAACTCTGGAACTCAAATTAAAGAAACTTAATGATGAAATTAAACTTAAGATTAAATACTTTCTTCAATTGATAAAAACTACAAAGCTTCAACTTAATGGAAAAGAATTCTCTGAACATCAAAATACTTCATAAACAGACTTTCGAAACTAAAACATTCAGACTCAATTTACGACTCAATTAAAGACTATTAAAATCCAAACTAAAACAAGACTTCTCAAGTAAAAGACGGTCTCCTCAAGTTATTTTTCTCCTCTCTATTTATAGGCACAGAGCCAAAACTATACTCCTTAAAATCTGCACAGCCTTTGCAAGTTAGTAGTATCAGTCAGTCATGAAATCGGTAACTTCTTGATCTTTCAACAAAAACTCCAAAACCTCTCAGATTACAATTCCTTCTGTTATAACCAAAATCCTCCAATCTTTGATTGCTTCATTACTTTGTGCACAATTCCATAAGAGCAATGATAGGGGGAATGAAATTCTGGAGTGAAATCCCATAGTGAATGACGTGGCAGTGATAAAAAGACAAACTAATACCCTAACCAAATGATAAGTGAACCATAATGGGTAAGGGATAGGTTTGTCTTCTTATCACTGCCCCGTCATTCACTATGGGATTTCACTCTCCCTATCATTTCTCATTCCATAATTTACCACAACTTTAACACAGTAAAATTTTTCTTCACAAATTCATTAAAATATGCACAAAACAAAACACCTTAATATAAATTAAACACAATAAAACAGTACATAAAATAACCTAAAAAACATACTTATCACAACCGCCGCAACCACCACCGATTGGTCTGATTCTGGTCGAATTCTGGCCAAATGGTAGAAATTCGGCTTACCGGCCGACGATAGTCAATCTTTGATCGCCACTGATCAACTCAAATAAATAAAAAAATTTAAAAAATTAAAAGATGTTGAAAATATTAAATGCCCTTATTTTTTTGTTAGAGAAGTTGAAAATTTTTGTTTTAAAAATTGAATGTAAACAAACATGTTGTTTTAAAATAAAATGGGAAATGGGTTAAAAAGCCCTATCCAAATAGACAATAAAATTTTCACTAAACCTGCATTTTTCACAGGTTACAACACACGATTTTGGTTTAAAAAAACAAAGTAAAAAAAAGTGTTTATTTTGGATTTTTTCTTACTGTTTTCTCACCCACCTCAACTGAGAACATGCAACCTTATAAACAGTGTAAAAAAAGTGAAATTTAGGTTATTTTACCAAATTTCTATTTTTTTCATGGGGGTAAAACACAAGTATTTTAGGAAAAAATGGCAAAATCCAAAACGCGTTAAATTTGGCTTTTAGTACTTTTTTTGCACTCACCCTGATTGTGAACATGCATTCTAGTGAATATTGTCCAAAAAGTAAACATTAAAATTTTTACCAAACCTCCATTTTTCATAGGTTATAACACACGTATTTTGGTCAAAAATGGCAAAGTAAAAAAAATATGTTGATTTTGCCTTTTTTTCCTACTGTTTGTTACACGCATCCCAATTGTAAACATGCATTCTAATGAATGGTATAAAAAAAGTGAAATTTAAAATTTTCATGTACTTTCCATTTTTCATGGGTTGTAACACACGTATTTTAGGCAAAAATGGCAAAATTTAAAAACGCTTTGATTTTGACTTTTTTTGTGATATTCTTTACACCCATCTCAATTGTAAATATGTATTCTAGTGAATATTGCCAAAAAAAGTAAAATTTAAGACTCTATTTGGATATGTGTTTTGTTTTGAGAATTGAGAAAAACGATGTATCAATTTACATTTTACAAAAGGAATATTTTGATTTTGATAATTAATGTTTGGATTAATTGATAAGTTTTGTTTATATTATTTTTGTGTAAAAGAATTATTTTATTAAATAAAATTTAAAATAATAATTTTTTAATAAATTATTTGGGGTGATTGTTGCCTATCAACCGTGATTGACCACCGTAGCCACCACCGGTCGGTCTAATTCTGGCCAAAAGGCAGGAATCTGGCCGATCGTTCCGCAACAGTCAACTGTGGTTAAACGATGGCAATCAAACTTTGACTACCACCGGTCAACTCAGACAAATAAAAAAAATTAAAAATTAAAAGATATTGAAAAGACTAAATGACTTCATTTTGTAGTTAGAGAGGTTTGACATTTTTATTTTGAAAATTGAATATAAACAAACATATTTTTTTGAATGAAATGATAAATGGGCTAAAAAGCCCTATCCAAACAGACCTTAAATTTTTATCAAACCTGTATTTTTCATTGGTTATAATACACGTATTTTAGTAAAAAATGGCAAAGTAAAAAAACGAGTTGATTTTAACTTTTTACCCATTGTTTTTTCACCTACCTTAATTGTGAATATTCATCCTTGTGAATAGCATACAAAAAGTAAAATTTCTATTTTTTACCAAATTTCTATATTACATGGGTTATAACACACACATATTTTAATTAAAAATAGCAAAATTTAAAAACGCATTAATTTTGACTTTTTTTACCCTTTTTTGCATCCACCACAATTGTGAACATGAATTCTAGCGAATATTGTCAAAAAAAGTGAAAATTAAAATTTTCACCAAATCTCTAATTTTCATTGGTTATAACACACGTATTTTGGTAAATAAATGACAAAATTAAAAAAATGTGTTGATTTTGGCTTTTTATCTACTATTTTTTCACCCACTTCAATTGTAAAGATACATGCTTATGAACGTTGTCAAAAAATGTGAAATTTAGATTTTTTTTTTTACCAAATTTTTATTTTTCATGGGTAATAACACATGTATTTTAGCTAAAAATGGCAAAATCTAAAAACGCGTTAGTTTTGACTTTTTTGTACTATTTTTTGCACCTATTTTGAATATGCATTCTACTTAATATTGTCAAAAAAAGTGAAAATTAAAATTTTCATCAAACCTCCATTTTTCATAGATTACAACACACGTATTTTGGTGACAAATGGCAAAGTCAAAAAAAGTGTTGATTTTGACTTTTTTCCTACTATTTTTTACACACATCTCAATTGTGAACATGCATTCTAATGAACGGTGTCAAAAAAATGAAATTAAATTTTTTTATATAATTTTCATTTTTCGTTAGTTATAACACACGTATTTTAGGCAAAAATGGTAAAATCCAAAAATGCGTTGATTTTGACTTTTTTGGGATATATTTTACACACACCTCTATTGCGAACATGCATTCCAGTGAATATTGCTAAAAAAATGTGAAATTTAAGGCTCTATTTAGATATGTGTTTTGTTTTGAGAATTGGAAAAAACGAGGTATCAATTTCTATTTTACAAAAGAAATATTTTGATTTTGAGAATTGAATGTTTGGATTGATAAGTTTTGTTTATATTGGTTTTTGTATAGAGAATTGTTTTATTAAGTAATTTTTTTATTAAATTGATTAAATAAATGGTGGTGGTGGCAGTCAAAGGTTGACTGCTGACTATTAATCACCGTTAACCACCGCAGCCACCACCTGTCGGCCGGATGGTCGAAATCTGATCGACCGGTAGTAATGTGTAGCATTAGTCAACTTTTACTGCCACAGTGTACTTAAATAAATAAAAAATTAAAAAATATAGAAAAGATTAAAATGCCCTCAATCAAGAACAAAGCAAATATGTGAAAATCAAATTGATGTGCTTAATCACATTATAAGCAATAATGAACTTTCTTTTATCATTCTCCCTTCCTGCTTCTTCCTTCGTCCTCTTCCTTTCACAAATTGAGAAGACAAAAAAACATGCAAACACACAAAAAACTAGATACTCTTATCAAGTAAATTACTTCATTTAACCATTTATAATGTGAGGATGGCAATACATTTATGCTAGTTTATTATAGGCATTGTTATCAGACTCGGATCGAATTGGTTGGTTCGACTAGTTGAATCGGGAACTGACAGATTGTTCAATCTGATCTTGTATAAAAAACTGAAAATAAAAACATTAGTCAAACTGACGCGAGCTGTCGTGGGCTCGTCAATTTAACCCAAACTCAATAACTTGTAGAAGCAGTGAGTGGGATCGTATCCTCAGGGAGTGGTGTGTGTCTAAATTTTGAAACGTGATAGTAAACACCCAGGGGAATAGAATGACAAAGACAAGAATTGGACGTAAGGAATTGAAAGGTCAAATACACAAAATGTAATCAAAGACAAGGAAGTTAAAGACAGCAACTAAATTCAAATATAATCAAGATAGACTAAGCGTATTGCCTTGAGGGAGATTCATTCAATATGGATCTGTACTTGTCATCATCGATGTGTGTGGTTATGTGGTGACACTTAACTGCTAGTGATCTAGAATCGATCTACCGGGTGGTTCTCACGATTTCTATTTCACAAAACCCTTGAGCTTCCCTTGATAGGGCAAGCCTTCGGTATAGATTTAAATTCCCAGATCTCTAATATGTGAATTAACCCTAGTCCTATCCTCAAACCCCTCCCTTGGTAGGGCAGTTGTTTAATTCAAGCATTCAGATCTCATCACAATAATCATCTCAAGTCTTTCCTTTAAATTGATTTCATTTGCCATTGGTTAATGCACAAAGAAAATCTCACAATAAACAGATCTTGAAACTCACATAAATTCAATTCCCGATTCAAATCATGTATACCCAATTTATCGTTGGTAAACCCACACCGGTCTCAGTGGGTACCGCAGATCATGAATGGATTTTGGTGATTTTTGCAAAAGCCCATCGAATTAAACATGAAGAAATAAAGATTGAATAAATTCACAGATAAAACAATACAAATATCTCAGACAAGTTAAGACCCATATCTATGAAGTCCTCAAGACAATACTGTGAAATTAGCCGATCATGTTGATCGGCTTAAACCCACAAATTACAAAAAGTAGAATAAGTAATGAATCTATGGTGTTCTCTCTCTTCTTTGCAATTGTGGATTCTTCTCCCTCGTTCTTTGCAAAAATACTCCTGATTCAATATCCTCACGGCCGAATCGATCCCCTTTTAGGGTTGCTTCCTCTTTCTTTTTATACTTTCTCCTTCTCCTGTAGCTTGATCGTGACCACTCAACTCTTTCTCTCGTTCTTCGATCCTTCCACGTGTCCCTGAAAATGATACCCAGATAATAAGTGAGGCACGTGGTCTACCCATGACTTAAGCATTAAGACTTAGCAATGCAAAACCACGAACACATTGTGATCATATGAATTACCGTCACCATGCCTTGTGTGTGTGCAAAAGTTTATGAAGTGTTGATGCATTTGTGCATGAGTGTGTGTTTTGTGGTGTGTGAGTGTGTGTGGTGGCGGTCGCCACCTTGATTTTGTGATTTTGTGTGGCAGCCGCCACTATGATTTAGTGTGTAGTGTGTGTGTGTTGTGTTGTGTATGCTTAGTGTATCATGTGTTGTGAGTTGTGAGGTGAAAGTGTATGTTAAGGATGCCTAAGTGATGAGTGCAAGTGTGCAAATGAGATGACCGAATGCATGAGTGCAAGTGTATGATGTTAGTGTAGTGTGTGAAATGTGAGGTGAGTTAGTGTATGTAGGGGCGGGCGCCAAGCTTGTTTTGGCTGTTTGGGTATGGCGCCCGCCATGGTGTTTTATGTGTGGAGTGAATTTGGTGCATTTGTGATCATGAAGTGAGGTGTGAAGTGCTAGTGTAGTTGAGTGTGAATGTATGTAGTGGGTGATTAGTTGAAATGGAGTGCATTATGTTTAGTGCATGTGTGTGTTTTAGTGTGTGCTAGTGTGTGACATGGCGGGCGCCAAGGTGATTTTGTGTTTGGGCTTGGAGCCCGCCAAGCCCTTTTTGTGTTTGTGTGTGTGGTGTAGTGTTTTCAAGTGTGCAAGTGTAGTGATATGAGTGTAATGCGTGAGTGATGAATATAGTGCAAGTGTGATAACAGAATGCATGAGTGAGTGAGTGATGTGTAGTGTATTGTGTGCATTGTAGTGAATTTGTGTGTATGCATGAAGTGAGTGTAAGTGTAATGCGTTGATGCAAGTATGTGTTAATGGTGGGTAAGTGAAATGAGTGTAAGTATATGCAAGAATGTATGAATGAAGTGGGTGAAGTTGTAGTGCGTGTTTTTGAGTGTGTGAGGAGGCGGGCGCCACCTTGATTTTGTGATTTAGGCTTGGCGCCCGCCAAGCCTTTTGTGCTTGTGCTTGTGCTTGTGCTTGTGTGTGTGTTTGTGTGATGCGTTTGTGTTGATGTGTATGCTGGTGCAAGTGTAATGTGTTGATGCATGAGTGAAGTGTGTGTGAGTGTATCCATGAATGTATGAGTGAGTGGAGTGTAAATGGGGTGGCGGTCGCCATGCCCTTTTGTGTTTGTGCTTGGCGACCGCCAAACCCTTTTTTGTGTAGTGTGTGCTTGTGAAGGCCGTCCAAGGTGTTGTGCATGTGTGTGTTTGTGTGATGTGTTTGTGATGAGTTTACGTGTTGTGTATGAGTGTTGTGGGGAAATGTAGTGAATTTGTCAAACAATTTATGCAATTGTAAGTGCTTTGTGTGATGAGTGTAGAGTGTTTGTATGGAATGCATGTAACTTGTAAAGCACAAAGTTTTGTCATGGCTACATTTTTCATCACACAATACACCAATTCATGACACATTTTCTCAACACTCTACCAATTCTCTCATTTGCAAGCTTAAATACATTTTCACACAAAAGATGTCCATCATATGCTCTTTTCATTGTGAATGCATGCAAAGTTCAAGTAAGAAGAACAAATAAGAACAAATAAGTTGGTGCAACACACAACTTATCACAAACCCAATCAAAAATAAAGTTCACCCGAGAAAATCAAGAATCACTTAAAATCGAGTTTTCCATTTTCAATTTTTTTTTTACCTATTTACACCAAATTAATTATCATAAATGTTTTCCAAATCACATCCCAATTGTTATAAATGTTTTCCAATCACAACATATCAATTGTCATAAATGCTTCCAATTTAACATATTTGAAGATTTTGAAATTTGAATGAATATATGGCGAAATGTTTTCAATTAACCACATTCCAACAAATTGAATATATATGGATTCTAAGTTTTGTCATTTATTATTATTATTATTTTAGTTAATCATTGTTTTGTGGATCATTCTCTTGTGAGATTGTCTTATATATGAGACTTGCGTATGAATATCACTTTAGTAAATAAAGTACAAAAAAATTAGTGTATTAGAGTATAAAGTATTAAATATTAGCGTATAACATATAAAAAATTAGCGTATTAGCGTATAAAGTATCAAATATTAGTATATAAAGTATCAAATATTAGCGTATAATATATAAAAAATTAGCATAGTAGCGTATAAAAAATAATTTACGTATCATGTTTCATCATATATGAAGCTGTTTCACAAGAGTTTTTTGCGTTGTTTTATAGCTCACAAAATTAAATTAAAATATCAATATTTCATTAATTTTTCTAATTCACGAGTTTCAAATTTTGGATTGGGTAGATTGCATTGAGAACTATATTTTTAATTTATTTTAATGAGATTGGTATTATATTAATTAATAATTTATTATATCTTAAGTGCTTTAATGAAATTTATTATGTTGCAAACAAAGTAGTTATTAGGAATACTAAAAATTTAAAAACAATAACTATAGAAACCTTGTTTCAAATTATAAAAACTAATATTTTTATTCAATTGCATTTGTAAATTCCAATAGAAAAGATATAGAAAATGTTTTATTAGCTTCTAATCATAGTCAGAATATAAAAAAAAAATATTAAAAGAGTCACTATGTTTGCTTTTGTTTGGTATTTTTTTTTTTTCGGTGCATCAATTATACCTAACCAAATATATAATTGAATATTTACAGTTGACCTACCAATGCTCTCACAGTCTTTTATAATTATTATGAATAAACAACATAAAAACTAAAGAATTTTTTTATGGTATTATGATTTTCTTTTGCTTGTTTGATGAACAACTAAGAATTTAATCGGTTTTAATTTATAATTTAATTGAATATTATATTTTTATTTCATTTGGTTATTTGTTTTGAGATAAGAGGTGAAATATGTTAATATCTAATTAATATATTTATAACGTCATCTAATTTTTAACAACAATCAATTTAACTTCTATCCAGTAACTCTATCGGTTCACACCCCAATTCAAATTTTAAAACATTGAGTATTGATATGGGCATGGGCATATGCTATATCTCTGGCATGCACGTTCTTGCCCTCAACTTGCCCCCCAACTTGCTCTTTTCTCTAATAAAAAATTACTGTATAAGCATTAGTATTATATTTATATTTGATGCAACAACTTCCCTCAGCTGGGCTCATTTCTCAGCAGTGAAGTGAAACACTTCCATTCTTAACTCCAAAGTAGAATTGATCATTTTCTCTTTGTAAAGCTTGAAGAAAGTGCCTTCAATACTAAATAATTACATGGAAAAACATGGAAAAACATGAGAAGAACATAACCATTGACTCTGATACCAATGAAGGTTTTCCAAGAAACTAACCTGGAAGAGCGGAAGCTTAGATCTTGTTCTACTCCACGTTTTTAATACTGCTCTGATAGAAAAAAGAACTCCCGGTAATAGAAACTACACGAGTATCTATTGTTGTCCACCAATTAGATACAAAGTACGAAATCAAATATAATGTTGAGGAAGAAGAATACGTATAACGATATTTTCTATCGTTGTTTTTTTCTAGTCTGATATTTCATCTATATAAAGATTAGAAGACTCTTATCCTTGAGCTACAAGAAAGCTGATAAGGATAGTCTTCTTATCTTTATCAGTATCTGATATACGTACCAAAGGTATATGACTTTATCTCATACTTTGAGATAATATCAGACTAATATCATGGGCGTAATTATCCCATATGCCAACAGTACCCACACTGCAAAGGGTTGAGTTGCATGATTGCAGTGAATCCACTCGACTTTCAGCAGCCATGATTAAGGAAACTTTAGAGGAAATTGGATATGAATATGATGAAGTATACATATCTTGTAAGTTGTAAATATTCAATAGTCACATCCTTTGATAAAACTTTAGAGTTTTTTTGGCAATAAATGCAGTGTTATTTGAAATTTCCATCTTCAAGTTATGCATTAGATTTGCGCTGTCTTGATGTTTTTGTTGTACATGTACATATTAGGAAGGAATGATTTCATTTTAATAACTCTCTTTAGTAGAAATTTCTATTTCCCTTGTTCATTCTTCGTTGAAATAATGAATGCTCATCATTTGCTAAAAATAGCATAAGAACTGCATATAGAATAGACAATTTAAATCATTTCAAATGAAATCGTACTTAAGGCCATCTCTCTCGGAGACAATCAGTTTATTGACGATGGAGAAAATGGCAATGGACATATGTGAATTTTACTAAGACTTTTTTCAGGATCAGTGGCAAAGGTATTGCATAGAAAAGGAAAAAATTTGTAGTACGACCATTGATGAAGGAATTTCCAATTTTGTGATCCTTTAAAAAAAAAAAAAATCAATTTCTGTGTTGTCCTTTAATTATGTTTCTCAAAAATGTAGAAATCGCAAATCCGATCTCTCAAACATCGCAAATGCGATCTCTAATTTTTTTTAAAAAAAATTAAAATTCATGTATCTTAAAAGAGACATTGCATTTGCCAAATGCGATCTCTTAAACGTCGCATTTGTGAGATGCGATCTCTAATTTTAAAAAAAATGGAATGTGATATCTAAAAACAATTACTTTTGAAACGATTTTATGCAATGATGATACTAAATCCCTAAATGTTAAACAAAAATTTAACAAGAAAGAAATAAAATTAAAAATATGAAATAACTTTCCGTATCACAATGCAATATTATAAAAAATATGAATAGTTTTTCATTGATGTGCAAACATCAATCAAAAATTAAAAAAATTAGATTTTATTAATTTCACATTTTGCTATAATTTTATTGAAATATATATATATATATTATATTTGTTATTCATAAACTTCAATTTATTACTATTTGAAAAATATATATATATTATCTTCAATAAGAGATATTTAGAAATTTTCAATTACCTCAATTATCACTTAAAAAAATTATTCTAGAATTCATATATATAAGTTTCAAATTTGAGTTAGAGCTGGTATTTTCCAAAAACAAAATCACTCTAATTTTTTTTTTAAAAATTTTAAGGTTTAGAGTTTGCATTTGATACATACAAAAAAATATGAAAAAATTAACAAGAAAGAAATTAGTTTAAATTGTAATAAAATAGCTTTGGTTATCACAATGCAATATTGGCAAGAACATGAGTAGGTTTTTATTAAAATACAAATATCGGGCAAAAAATACAAAATGATATTTTATATATAAATTTTATTAAAAATATATATTAAAATATTTTTTTATTAAAAAAATTCATGTATTATTCGAAAGAAAATAAACTATAATCAATAAATACATTTAAAAATTTTAAATTAACACTTAACACAAATTTATTAGAGCAACAACTTTAACAATGCAAAATCTGTATCAATTTTTTATTTTAATATTTAAAAATATAGAATTTTAATTATTTTTTATTTAACCAAATTATACGTTTAGAGGTCGCATTTGCCAAATAAGATATCTCTTTATATGGCTTTTTACATATGCAACATATATAGAATTTTTATTTTTTTTAGAAGTCGGTATTTGGCATATGGGATCTCCACATTTTGAGAATCACTTTCAAAGCAGCATAGTAATGGAATTTTTTAAAAAAAATCAACTCCTCGCATTGATGATAATAAGGAATGTTAAGAAAAGAAGCATACGATGATGGAGAAAAGGATTACTAGTCCATATTTGTTTAAGGCTGGGTATGATGTTTTGTCAACTCGGCCACGTGAAGCATCCATGTTAGGTAAGCATGGCCACCATATTGTTGCCGGTAGAGTCTTTTTGGAAGATGAAGAAAAGATATATTACATGTAAAATGCCTCAAATTGCATATATTATACTGTTGCTATCTCCAGACACTCTGTTCAATGCATATATTTTTAACCTTTCTTTTTTATCAACTTGTAATAGAATATAATTGAGCAAATTGTGGAATTGACTTTGGGTAACAAAGTCAGTGCTGTGTTGATTTACTATGATGCATTGCAAGAAACAGCAGAAAAGAGTGAAAGAAACAATGGAGATGGCTATGATTTCCAGTTCTGTGGAAGAAACCTCAAGCTTTCTCAACTGTCTTGAGGCCAACATGGATTTGGATGATCCAATTTCATATCCAAACTCTCAGAATCAAAGCCAGTGTTTTTAACATCTTCTTTGCCTGCAAAGGGAAGTTCCAAATTGATGATGACAATAATCTCAAAGCTCTCTTCAGTCAGATACAAGGTTTGTGTCAGGATGCATTTGGAGACATTCTAACTACTTTGCGTTTTAGCATATAAAGTATAATTTACGTATTATGTCTCATCATATATGAAACTGTTTCACAAAAGTTTTTGTGTTGTATTATAGCTCACAAAATGAAATTTAAAATATCAACATGTCATTAATTTTCTAATTCACAAGTTTCAAATTTTGGATTAGGTAGATTGCATGCATTGAGAACTATATTTTTAATTTATTTTAATGAGATTTGATATTAAATTAATTAATAATTTATTATATCTTAAGTGTTTTAATGAAATTTACTATGTTGCAAACAAAGTAGTTGATGAAGCTCAAATTCGCACGTCGGGTAAATTGAGATTGTACCGAGCAGAAAGAACCGAGCTCCAGCAATAATCACCAACTTGATCTGTAAAACAGAATAGCGTTAGAAAGTCCCGAGGTGGTCCCCGGGGATTCTACTCCGATGCCTAAGGTAGTAATTCAGTTGACAATAATAATCTCCCTTTTTATTATATCTTAATCAAATGTATTAAATACCATTACTTTACCGTTCAAATGGTTCCAGCTCTTTCTCCTTAAATCTCAGAAATTGGTTTGGATTGTGTTTGACTTATTCCATACTGATCAGGGGATATTTGAATAATGCCACATCAATACCTCCTCAAGTCGGTACAAATATTTTTGTCCCGACTTGACGATTGCATACAAATGTTCCCGAGCTGCTCTCCTTAGATTTTAAAATGAGTGCTGATGCTTCGATACCATCAAAAATGATTTCTAGCCACAACACATAAACCAACGCCTCGATACTGAAGAAGAAGAATCTCTAATCATTATTCTGCACACGCTTCAAAAAACGGTCATCATCCTGCCAACATATGCGTTACATGAGATAACTGCCCAACTATTCAAAACTCCCCTTCTTCAATTTGAGCTTAACCTAATCCCCCTTTTTACGTTATCATTTTTCGAACGAAATTCAACTTCAGGCAATCAAGAACGACGATTTCCTCATTCGCTCCCCATAAGTTAGACCGAGTGCTTGGATTTTTCTTCACCATCGTCAGAATTTTCTACAAGTCTACACTCGTCATCAGGTATGTCTTCCAAAGAACACTCTAATTCATCTGAGCCAATTAATTCTGCATCCTATGTTGAACCATCCGCTTCTCATACTCCATCGATGAATGTTAACCTAGAATCCATAGGTGACAAAAATCCTTCACCATCTATTCATAGTGCTTCACCTCCAGTCAACAGTGAATCTCCAGTCTCCTTTAAGTTGACAACTCCTCTTAGAAGGTCGCTTAGGCAATCCCTCAAAACGGCAGAGCTTGCCAAGACAGAGACCTCTGAACAAGTTAATGTCGCGAAAACGTTTGAACAGAGTAGCGAGGTAGAAACTTCCGAACCAAACAATGAAGATGTAGAAGACATTACTGAGGGGATTCTTGCTAACTCCATCTCGTCTACTTTGAATAGAAAAAATATTGACCAAATATTGACACGATATTTCATTCTAGAAAATTTGCCTGTTCGAGCTCCATCGAGGGATGACCGAGCCACCCACCTCCCTCAGGGTTTTATAGCCATTATGAATATCAATTCCAAGCCGGTCTTAGAATTCCCATTACTAGCTTACTTTCAAGTATCTTGAATCACTACAAAGTGAATTTGAGCCAGCTTACTCCGAACTCCATTAGGACGATTGTATGCTTTGAGTTACTCTGTGTACACTATAAAGTAGCTTACAGTCTTTCTCTATTTAGACGTTTTTTCTCTCTAAAAACAGTTCTTAATGAGCTAGGATGGTTCTATTTTAACCGACGTCCCAGCATAGCTCCCTTTCTGCAAAATTTCCCTAGCTCTATACACAACTGGAAGAAAAGATTCTTTTTCATCAGCTCAGAATTCCTCAACCAAAATCACCCATGGAAAATCATCAATAGCATAACTGACAGACAACCTAATAAATTCTATAATATTAATAGAGAACAAACACTCGAATCTTTGGGAGTTATCTTCGATGTGTCTCGGTTGTCTGAGAAAATTCTGATTCAGGGCGGGTTAAGTTTCGCCGTTCTTACCTCTAAGTATAAGGGCTCCAAGAATAAATACGGAGTTGAATGTAAGTATTTTTTTTCCTTCCACAATTTTCGAGAATTTATTCTGATAGTTTCGATTTCTGATGTCTTCTCTTGTTACAGTGGTGGATATCGCACAATTAATCAAGTCAGGCATAGCCAAAGCTGCGGTGACTGCTTCCTCCACGGGTAACTCCAGCCCGGGGGCTTCCACACTGCCAGTAACCCCTGCTGCAGATACTACATCTTTGTTAGCTACCCCGACACCACCTATCGCCGCCAAAGTTGTTAGCTCGGGTTTGCCTCCTTTACCCGAGGAGAAAAAGAAAAGAAGAAGAGGTTCCAAGAGGCACTTACCGACCTCACTTAACCAGGATATTCCTCCTGGCAAGAAAACCACTACTCCAACTACACCGACCCATCCACTCAAGAAGCTAACCAGGACATACACATTGGCACAACAACATCCATCCCAACTCCTACTTTTTCTACTGTTCCTTTTGAATTTTCTCAGGAATCTGAATTTGGATTTTTATCTCGAATAAATCCTGTTAGGGTTACCATCTCTTACGTCCCAGTTACTCATCCCGGAGACCAATTTTGCCCGAGATAGGGTTTTAATCGTAATTCCCGAGTGCTCACCCCAGCTCTGGCTCACCAGTGGTTGGGTGAAGGAGTTCTACCTCGGGATCTGGACTCGCTGAGACAGCTGGACCATGACAACTTGATTAACGTCATGGCTTTATCTGCTGCACAGGTACGTAACTAAGTGCTCACCTCTTTAACTTATTCTTTTTCCTCCAATTCATGATCACTCTGTCCTTATCTTGCTTTATAGATTGCGGTTTTATCCACCAAAGCCATTGAAGTCATTCGCTCTATAGAGCATTCATCTACTCTTCGGGCAAAGCTGAAGGATGAGAAGAAGAAGGTGATTGAGCTGGAGAGCAGGATCCAAATCTTGGAAGAAGATGTTCAGAAGTATCGAGATCTTGAATCTCAAACTCAACAAAAACTGGACACGACTAAGGCTGAGCTGGACTCAGAGAAGAAGGATAATGCCGACCTCAATTCCAAACTTGACACTGAGTAGAAAAAATCTAACCACCTTAACTCCAAATTGGAAGCTGAGCAGAAAAAGACTGGCGACCTCCAGTCGAGAGTGGAGAAACTCAGTTCTTCTATCTTGGTTTGGAAGAGGAATTGTTAGAGTTGGGAGCGTAAGTATACTTTTCACAAGGAAAAGGGCAAGCCAGGCAGTGGAGAATTTTTTAAAATCAGATGATTTTGCTCAAATGGCTGCCAAAATGAATGTTCCAGTGGCTCAGTTCGGGTATAACGAAGCCATCAGGACTCTCCAACAATTACACCTCCCAGACAAAAGCTTAGAGGAGTTGGGTTTTGATGCCGAGAACGGAGAAAAAGTCAATGCTATCTTCAAAGAATTGACTGGAGGAGAGCTCGGTATTTCTATGAACCAATTCATCCCTTCTACCCCTGTCTTTGAAGCACCCGAGGTGGACATCCCCGAGCTGGATAAAGAAGGAAAAAGTGTGCAGCCTTGAAGGCTTCTATGTGCTTTAAACAATCTTTCACTTTGATGTTATTGTTTTAAATTGTGCTGGATTTGATTTCTTAGTGGGATTTTATTCTTATATTTTCCAAGACTATGCATAATTTATTTCCGGAGATTTTTCTTCTCAGGAATTATTTCCACCCAGAGCTTCAGCTCGGGGTTTTTATGATAACTTTCTCTTAGTAATTCTAATCTCCAAAAGCGTACCCTTTTTAGAATGTAATTCTTTCCTGAGATTTAGTTTCTCTGGAATTTCACCTTAATGAAAAATATTTCATAGAGTTCATTCACCGAAATTTCCACCAAACAAATAATTTTATTAAAACTGATCTACTTTTATTACATCGCTGACTAAAAGATCAAAACATAAGGACAAGAGAAAATCCCGAGCTGAAAACCATTTCAAACCGAAAGACCACCCGGGGCTAATAATACTTCCTCAAATTCTGAAAATTCCAAGTTCTTGGAATAATTGCTCCATTCAGCCGATATAACCTGCAATACCCAGTTGGGAATACTTATTTCACTTGATAAGGCCCTTCCCATGTAGGAGCAAGCTTCCCCATCTTCCCAACTCAGCTAGACTCCACTTTTCTTAACACCAAGTCACCAACTTTATAATACTTGCTTCTCACCCTTTTGTTATAAAACTGAGCTGCGCCTTCTTTATATTTAGCGTCCTTTAACTGGGCATGCATCCTCATTTCTTCTAAATAATCAAGGTTCACTTGAAGTTCTTCTTGATTTTCTTCTTCTCGAAACAACAGAACCCGAGGACTGGACAAACCAATTTCTGGAGGAAGTACAACTTCGGTACCATACGTGAGATTATAAGGTGTTTCTCCAGTAGCAGTTCTTGGTGTGGTTCGATATGACCATAACACCATGGACAAGTGCTCAACCCAATCTCCACTGGATCGTCCCAAACGCGTCTTTAGACATTGTAAAATAATCCGATTGGACACCTCCGCCTGACCATTAGTTTGAGGATGTGCAATAAAGGTGAACTTCTGTTGAATTCCAAGTGATCGATACCAAGACTTAAAAGGTTCTTCAGCAAACTGCCTATCATTGACTGAGACAATCACCCCGGGAATTCCGTATCGACAAAGAATATTTTTCCAGAAGAAACTTATAACATTCTTTCCCGAAATGTGAACTAATGGCTCTGCCTCCACCCATTTGGTGAAATAATCAACAGCTACGATGAGGTGCTTGTATCGACCTCGGGCTTCCGAAAAAGGCCCGAGGAGATCCACTCCCCATTGATAGAACGGCCAAACAGACATGGAAGATTGTAATGGAACCTAAGGGTTATGTGTTCTCGTCACATACTTTTGGCACTTCTCGCATGTTCTCACTACTTGAGCAGCGTCTTCAAACATTGTTGGCCAAAAATAACCGAGCAGAAGGGCCTTCTTCGCCAGCATTCTAGATCCGACATGTGATCCGCATATTCCCTCACGAATCTAGTAAAGTACGTACTGGGCTTGATCAGGATTTACATATCTCAATAACGGCTTTAAATATCATTTCTTATATAAAACCCCATCTTCTATTACATACCGAGCAGCTCGCATGCGAACTCGCCGGGCTGCAACTTTATCATCTGGTAGACTCCCCGACTTCAGAAAATTATAGATCGGGGTCATCCAATTCTCAGTATTTTCAACATTCATTACCTCATTTGTAACAATGCTACGTTCAGAAAGTGTTTCTACCCATACCTGTTTATTTAAATATGATGAGGTAGAGTAAGCAAGTTTACTTAACGCATCAGCTCTTCGGTTTTGAGATCGGGATATCTTTTCCATATGGAAACTTTCAAACTTCCTCATCAAATTCTACACTACACTCAAGTACTTCCTCATCATTGCATCTTTGGTAGCATATTTCTCAGCCAATTGTTCAACTAGTAGCTGAGAATCACTGTGAGCCCTAACGTGTCGAGCTCCTACTGAGAGTGCCAACTTCAGCCCGGTGATTAATGCCTCATACTCTGATTCATTGTTAGAAGCAACAAATTCAAACTTCAAAGCATACGCTAACTCGTTACCTTCAGGGCTTACCAATACCAATCCAGCTCCTGCTCTTTCTCCGGCGGAATCTCCATCGACAAACAACTGTCATTCCTTATCTGCCTTTGGCAAAACTACCCCTACCCCAGGTAATTCCTCGACTTCCTTTCTTCTCGGCATCTCTGCAATAAAGTCAGCTAGAGCTTGGCCCTTTATCGCTGTTCAAGGTTTGAAAGTGATATCATACTCCCCGAGCTCAATGGCCTATTTGGTCAACCGCCCAGAAGTTTCTGGTTGGTATAAAATCTGTCTGATAGGCTGATCAGTCAGAACGCAAATTGGATGACCTTGAAAATAAGGCCTCAACCTCCGTGCTGCAAAAACTAAGGACATTACCAGCTTTTCCACTTCTGGGTACCTTTGTTCTGCTCCGTGCAAAGCTTTACTCACGAAATAAACAGGCTTCTGTATCCCTTCATCTTCCCGTACAAGAACTGCGCTAATCGTGATTTCTGACACCGCTAAGTGCAGAAATAGCGGCTCCCCGGGTGTTGGGATAGATAAGGTGGGTAACTGCTTCAGATGCTCTTTCAATGCCTCAAAATGCTGCTGACACTCCTCATCCCATTTAAAATTCTTTGCAGATTTCAGCAGTTTAAAGAATGGTAGGCCCCTCTCCGCTGCTCGGGATAAAAACCTATCCAGAGCTGCCATGCACCCAGTCAACTTCTGCACCTCCTTTATGTTTTTGGGAGCTTCCATTGCTATTATGGCCTCCAACTTTTTGGGATTAGTCTCAATTTCCCTTCTCGATACCATGAACCCAAGGAACTTTCCAGAATTAACTCCAAAGACACATTTTTCTGGATTAAATTTTAAACCGACCTGCCGGAGTATTGTGAACGTCTCCTTTAAGTCATCCAGCATGTTTTCCTCTATTTTACTTTTGATCACCATATCGTCTATGTAAACCTCCAGGTTTCGACCTATCTGTTCGCGGAAAACCTGATTCACCAGGCACTGATATGTGGCCCCGGCGTTTTTCAACCCAAACTGCATCTTCTTATAGTAGAAAATCCCTTGGTCGGTCATAAATGCTGTCTTTTCAGCATCTTCTGGGTTCATTAAAATCTGGTGATACCCTTTGTAAGCATCTAAGAAACTTAACATCCCAAAACCAACTATAGCGTTGATAATCTGGTCAATAGAGGCAGAGGGTAACAATCCTTCGGGCAAGCCCGGTTCAAATCTGTGAAATCAATGCACATTCGCCATCCACCATCAACTTTTTTAACCATTACCGGATTGGCTATGACCTCTCCAAGAATCTCGATCTCTACTAGTTTATTAACCTCCTATTGAATAACTTGTTTGCGCTCAAGAGCAAAACTCCTCTTCTTCTGTTGCACTGGCTTTACATCCTCATGAATGTTTAGAGAATGAGTTATCAATTTGGGAGAAACTCTAACCATCTCCTTGGGATCCCAAGCGAATATGTCTCTGTATTCCTTGAGAAGCCTTAACAAGCTATGCTGAATTTGTTCAGAAATATTTTTACCGACCTGAATTGTCCTCTCAGGCCTGGTACAATCGATTGAAACCTTCAATATTTCTTCATCGTTGAAATCAAAGTCTGCACTTTTTACGGGATGGCGTTCTCGTACCTTCATCGGACCTTTGATCCCAGTTTTCTCCTGTACACAATTTACACGAACATCGCGGGAAAACTGATTCTTTCCTCTCATGGCCACCATATAACACCTCCTAGCTGCTTCTTGATCCCCCCGTATTGTTGCTACCCCTACCTCGGTCGGGAATTTCATCACCAAGTGGTAAGGTGACCATATTGCCTTCAACTTCACCATGGTAGGTCGGCCTATTATCACGTTATAAGAAGATGGTGAATTCAGCACTGCAAAATTTGTGTACACCGCTCTGCTCTTCGGGTATTCACCTATGGTCACCTGCAATGTTACAATCCCCATGGGCTGAACTGTTTTCCCAAAGAATCTAACCAACGGAGTTGGGCTCCGTCGGAGGTACTTGGGGTCTACCTCTAACTGTTCAAATGCATTGATGTATAAAATATCTACCGAGCTGCAGTCATCTACATAAACCCGATGTACAAGTTTGTTGGCGATGTTGGCTTTTATTATGAGAGCATCTGAATGGGGGAATTTGGTAGGGACAGCATCCTCTTCAGAAAATGTGATAGTCTCTGAAGGTTTGAACCTTTTTCCCATAGGCTCCTGCTCGGGTATTTGTCAGCACCTATTTTTACGCACAAAATTGCTTTCTCCTCCTTCTAATCCTCTGAGGATGGCGTGAACTTCACCGGTGACATCCTGAGCTGGGGAATAATTATTAGGCCGCTGACGCTTATCCTCATTTCAAGTAACATTCCTTCCAAACTGAGGCCGGTAAGGTGAACGTCTCTCGGCTGATCGGCCTCTCCGGGACACTTTGTATGTTGTCTTAACAAACTCCTGCAAATACCCTTCACGGACACAATCCTCAATTTCCTTTTTCAGGTCAGTACAATCTTCAGTATCATGTCCATGCTGCTGGTGAAAACTACATAAGAGGTCTCTATTTCTTTTATGATTTGGAGCATTCATCATTGCATGGGACTTCAAGATTCCCTGTCTGCCAACAATGGCTAAAATCTCTGTCCGGGTTCTGTTAAGAGGGGTTGTTATCCTATCCCTCACAGTTGGCTCTGTGATACGACGCGGAAGGTTAAGGCGATCAAATACCTTTGACCGCCTATCCGGCATTACATTCCTCTTTCCTTCGTCCCGGGTTTTCACCCCTCGCTTGTCATTGTCTTTTTTTTACTGATCCGCCTCTTCTCCTTTAGCATATTTCTCAGCTCGGTCCATCAATTCTTCCATATCACCTGGTGGCTCGGTAGCCATTTTAGTGTAGAAACGTCTGGGTCGTAAGCCATTAAGGAATGCTCCCACTAAAATATCCTCAGAACAATTTTTCACTTGCAAACTTTCATCATTAAACCTCCCCATATAACTCCGAAGGGATTCATTATCTCCCTGACGAAGATTCAACAACTCTGCTGTAGACTTATCAAACTTCTTTCGTTGCAAAAAGCGGTTGAAGAAGAGATCACACAGTTGAGAAAAAGAATCCACACTCCTAGGCCTCAAACCTTCATACCAGAGATGGGCTTTTCCTTCCAGGGTGGTAGGAAATGCCTGGCACTTCGTTTCTTCTGTGCCTTCAAGAAATCCATAGTGGACTCAAATCTGTGAATATGATCATTGGGATCCGAGTCTCCGGTATAAGCTTGTAACTGTGGCAATTTGAATCAGGGGGCAGAGGAAATTCTGTGATCTCCCTTGACAGTGGATTCTCCCTTCTAGGCCTTCTCTTTCCAAGATTATTGCCTTTCTCCCGGTTACCATTTTCCCCACCTCCAGTTCGAGAAAAAAGCTGAGTCTCAGATTTTCCATCATTCTCTCCGTCAGACTCACCGTTGATTACCAGGTGTGCTTTTTCACGCTCTTATTGTTGCTCCTCCTTCTTCTTCTGGGCTTCTTTCACCATAGCTTCCATTTCATCATAATGTTCAGCAAATATTTTCATCATCTCAGGGGTAATACGATTATCCCCTTGTTGCGACTTCTCAAGACCTTGTTGATGAGATGGTGAGGATGCTCTCCTTTCCTCTTGTCGACTAGTTTGACCCGTTCCCCTCATCGACCTTGTGTTCGCCATCACAATTCAAATTTTGTTGTGTGAACCTTTTGATCGTTCCCACAGACGGCGCCAATTGATGAAGCTCAAATTCGCACGTCGGGTAAATTAAGATTGTACCGAGCAGAAAGAACCGAGCTCCAGCAATAATCGCCAACTTGATCTGTAAAACAGAATAGCGTTAGAGCAAAGTCCCGAGGTGGTCCCCGGAAATTCTACTCCGATGCCTAAGTTAGTAATTCAGTTGATAATAATAATCTCCCTTTTTATTATATCTTAATCAAATGTATTAAATACCATTACTTTACCGTTCAAATGGTTCCAGCTCTTTCTCCTTAAATCTCGAAAATTGGTTTGGATTGTGTTTGACTTATTTCATACTGATCAGGGGATATTTGAATAATGCCACATCAGTAGTTATTAGGAATACTAAAAATTTAAAAACAATAACTATAGAAACCTTTTTTCAAATTATAAAAACTAATATTTTTATTTAATTGAATTTGTAAATTCCAATAGAAAAGATATAGAAAATGTTTTATTAGTTTCTATTCATAGTCAAAATAGAAAAAAAGAATAAAATATTAAAAGAGTCACTATGTTTTCTTTTGTTTGGTATTTTTTTTAGTGCATCAATTATACTTAACCAAATATATAATTAAATATTTACAGTTGACCTACCAATACTCTCTCAGTCTTTTATAATTATTATGAATAAACAACATAAAAACTAAGGTTCCATAAGCTATTTTTGAATTATATCATGAAATTTTTTTTATTGGGATTTGTTATAAGAAAAGAATATTTTGAGAGTGTTTGGAATGAATGATTTTATTTTGTTGGAATTTGTATTGAAGATTTTTTTATTAATAAAAGTTTGAAATTTAAATTTGAATTAGTATTTTATTATTTTATTTTGGTGGGAAATGTGTTAGGAAGAATTGTTTATTATTAAAATTTAAAATTCAAATTCAAATTCAATATTTTATTTATAAAAATTACTGTAGCAAAAATAATTACTGTAGCATTGTTTTGTGTTTTAAAAATTTTGATGAAAAAGTTGAACAAAACAGACACCTCATTTTGCAATTGTGAAATAAATCACTAAAATTGGTGAAACCAAACAAAGCCTTAAGAATTTTTTATGGTATTATGATTTTCTTTTACTTGCTTGATGAACAACTAAGAATTTAATTAGTTTTAATTTATAATTTAATTGAATATTATATTTTTATTTCATTTGATTATTTGTTTTGAGATAAGAGGTGAAATATGTTAATATCTAATTAATATATTTATAACATCATCTAATTTTTAACACCGATTAATCTGACTATATTCGGTACCTCTATCTGTTCACACTACCATCCTAATTTTAAAACATTGAGTATAGATATGGGCATATGCTATATCTCTGGCATGCATGTTCTTGATCTCAACTTGCCCCCAACTTGCACCTTTCTCTAATAAAAAAATACTGTATAGTCTGTATATACATCAGTATTATATTTGATGCAACAACTTCAATGAGGCAGAGTCAACCCTTTAAGGGCTACCTCAGCTGGGCTCATTTCTTAGCAGTGAACACTTCCATTCTTAACTCCAAAGTAGAATTTGATCATTTTCTCTTTGTAAAGCTTGAAGAAAGTGCCTTCAATACGTTCACTTTCTTTCTTTGATATTTAAGGAAAGAAAATGTCTAACACTACAAATGTTGCAGTGGGATGTATCCTTCAGAACCTGAAGGAATCAGTTCAACAGAACTCCGAATTATTAGGTGAAGTGATGAATAACGTTGACCAGCTCTCTGAAAATCTTGACATGCTCAAAGGTTTCATCGAGGAGCACACAGGAAAAAAGTACAGTAACAATGAAATCCTCGTATTGACTAATGAAATCCGGACCGTGGTTTGTGACGCTGAGGATGCAATTGAAAGGTACATCCTTAGTGTCTCAATGAAGAAACTAAGTAAAGCCGGCATAGATATCCATTTTGGTTCTTATATTTCAGATCTTAGAAGTGTTTGCATAGGGATTGACATGATCATCAAGGAACTCATTGGCGTTTACCAAACAAAGACTGACCTTGGATTTTCTGCTATTGAAATACATGGGAACTCCAATAGGGATCCAAACAAGAAAAAGGTAAAAATGATTTATTGCTTTTGTGGTTGATTTAGAGAGCTGTTTTTGCGGATTCTAATATGTGAGGATGATTTATCACTCATCATGTTTATACTTAGAATATTTTTGAAATCTGACCATCTTTTTTACCTTGATTATCAGTCCCTGGTCGTTGAAGAAGGCGATCTGGTTGGTTTTGAAGATGCAGCCAAAGAAGTAATTCAACTTCTCACGTTGCAAGACCAATCAGAAAACTTAGAAGTAATCTCAATCATTGGGATGCTTGGGCTCGGAAAGTCAACGCTTGCCAAAATGGTCTTAAATCACCCTGAGATTGTATATGAATTCCATGCTCGTGCATTTATCAATGTTTCTCAGCAATACAATAGGAAGGAAGTGTTCTTGAAAATTTTGGGTTGTCTTACTCAAATTACAGAGGAAATGAATAAAATGTCAGATGAAAGGTTAGCTGAAATGCTTCAAGAGAAATTGAAAACTAAAAAGTATCTTATTGTGATGGATGATATCTGGACCGCTGAAACATGGGATCATCTAAAAATTGCTTTTCCAAACAACAGCAACCATAGTCGAGTTTTAATAACAAGTCGGCACAGTTCTGTAGGTTTTTTTGCTAGTGACAAAATTAAGCCATACAATCTACGGTTTTTGCCGCTAAAAGAGAGTAGGGAGTTACTGAGAATGAAGATTTTTGGTGAGTATACTTTTCCTCCAGAGTTTGAGGAGTACGAAAATTGCATTCTTTCACGATGTGGTGGATTTCCATTATCAATAAGTTTAGTTGCTGGTATTCTTGCGAATCACCGGGATAGAATTGAGTGGTGGAAGAAAGTGGCTGAAGATATGAATGATCACCGTGAAGGAATCACAGATTTGATCAAACTGAGTTACAATCACATGCCATATCGGTTAAAACCATGTTTCCTCTATCTTGGGGTTTTCCGTGAGGACACGGAAATCCCAGTGTCGAAGTTGTTGCGATTGTGGATTGCGGAAGGATTCATTCCACCACAAGATGGAAACACCAACTTGGAGGACAGAGCAGAGGAGTGCTTGCAAGAATTGGTTGATCGAAATTTTGTGACTGTGGGACGTAGGAGATCAAATGGTCAGATCAAGACATGTAGAATCCATGACATCTTGCGTTCCTTCTGCTTGTCAGAGGCTTGGAAGGAAAATCTTTTCCGAGAAATGAAAAGGTTTGATGATGTTATCGGCTCATACTCAAATTCTTCCATGGCCAATTTCCGCTGTTTATGTGTGAATGACTTTCTTCTTGATTATCTTAAATCTAAACCCTCTGCTGACCATGTTCGTTCCTTTTTGAGCTTTGCTAAGGAACAAATCACTTTGCTCCCTCAACATGTCCCAACCATCCCTAAAGCATTCAAACTTCTTAGAGTTTTGGATGTTAATTCAATCATTTTCACTCGCTTCCCAACAGATTTGTTCTACATGGTTCTTTTGAAGTACATTGCCATCTCTACCAATTTGAATGTTCTTCCTGTGAGAATCTCAAACCTGCGGAATTTACAAACTCTTATAGTGGAAACATCATCTCCAACCCTTGAAATTAAAGCCGACCTATGGAAGCTGCGACAACTAAGGCATTTACAAACTAATGTTTCTACACATTTGCAAAATCATCCTGATGAAGAAGAGTCCTCGGTTAATACAAATCTACAAACACTTTCTACAATTTCACCAGAAAGTTGTAATAGTCACGTGTTTAAGAGGGCTCCAAAACTCAGGAAATTGGGTATACGCGGGACATTGGAGAAGATTTTAGACTCCAATAACCATTCCAATTTGTTCACCTACATCGTCCAATTGGAGAACCTGGAAAATTTGAAGTTGTTGAATGATGATATAACCTTCAAGTTAAACTCTCTTCCTCCGGACAACATGTTTCCGAGACAGCTAACAGTGCTAACTCTGAGGGCTACTATGCTTGATTGGATGCACATGTCCACACTGGGAAAGCTAAAGAATCTTGAGGTGCTAAAGCTAAAAGACAATGCATTCCAGGGAGAGTACTGGGAGACAGAGGATGGAGGTTTTTGTAGTCTCAAAGTTTTGCACATTGGGAGTACTAATTTGGTGAGATGGAACACTGCAGCCACTCATCATTTCCCCAAACTGACAAGGCTTTACCTCAGGCACTGCACAATGCTTGAGGCAATCCCATATGCAATTGGAGACATTTCAACCCTCCAAGAAATTGACCTATATTGTACAACTTTGAGGCTGGCTAACTCTGCACGACGAGTTCAGTGCATGAAACGGGAAGTTCAATACGATCAGGATAAGAACAGGAAAGGTGCTTCGTTCAAATTATCAGTTTATCCTCCAGATTATGAGTAAGCTCCACCACTACGTGCAATCAATCTTTCAAGGTTTGTAAAACAATTTATCCTCTATTCCTCTTCAACTTATAGATTTCTTTCTGTTATTCATTCTGTCCTATGATCTTAACCAATCTTTTATCTGTAATTCCCATGGCGGTTTGATGGTCATCGTCTTTACTTTTGCTCCATTTTCCAATGCCACCCTTCATTTTTTTTTTTTATCGTGGTTTGATTCTGCTATTTCAATAGCTAGCATAATGTTAATTAATGAGTTTCTTCTTTCCCTTTCCAGCAAGTTTCTCTACGAAAAGAATAAATCCGCATATGTGGTTGAAAAATGAAGAATTGAGAAGCAAGAAAGAAGGGATTTCTCCAACTTTTTCTTGCCCTGGATCTCAAATCTCAGCTTGAAATTCGAACTTGTATATCTTGAATTTCTTATTGGGAGTTTGGATTTGTATGTTTATGGCTCTATTTTATTTTGGTTTTTATTGCTCTATTTGATTATAGTTTTCCAAAGTTTAACTGAAGAATGTCTTTCTTTTTTTTTTTTTTCCCTGGTCATTAGAGATACAAGTCTAGTATAGTCCTAACTTATCTTGGTAATACAATATAGGAAGTTCTTACTGAAAGAATGTTTTAAGCTAAATTGTCAGGACAAAAGATCAGCAATGCAGCATCTCCTATTTCTTGCTATTCTAATGCTTCAAACCAAAGGTAAACCACAAATTTGTTAATAATAATTGTCTCAACAAGAAAATTTAATGTCAACGGGATGGAGATGAATATTGAGTTATGCATAAGCCATCCAAAAAACCGAGAAAAAAAAAAGCAAAAACAAAAAGGTCAAAATGTGGAACGGGATGGAGACGAATATTGGGTTATGCATGACCAATCCAAAATCGGTATAACTTTCTACTTCGATCTCAAAATGGCTATTGTAAGTTACAATAATGGGAGATTTATAAGATTCATGGGATATAACCTCATGATATATTGTTTTATAGCTAAATTTCTTTATTTTGACTACTTTGGAGTCTATTTTCTTTTCTTGGCCAATTTGAACTTACTTTCTAATTTAGTTTCAAATTGTTAAAAAAATTTATCATTTGACATTATTATTATTCACTAAAATCTTTCAAATTTCTCCAAATTTGCGTCTATGTTAAAAAGGTTTATTTGAACTCTAGACCTAGACCTGTAAGTCGGGAAGCTAACTCCCTAACCACTGACCTAACTCAATGGCTATGTATTGAAATTATGTTGATTAGCAACAAAGACAATGAAAATAAACGGAAACATTGTTGTAAAACCAAACAACATTACAAAATGGAGCTTCAAAGAAGAAGCAAATCAAGATTTATAACAGGATATAAGTTCAACTTGGCCATATTTGTTTAGGCTGCATATTATTCTTGTCAACTCCCTTTTGTTTATTTTCTCCATAGAAGGACAACTCACCTATTACAGTATTACTACGAGGAGCATAGAATCCTGGAAAATCATCGATGGCACTAAACCAATTGCAATTACTGAAGATATATTAACATATAGGGTAAATTATTTTGCGGATCACTAAACTATTTGGATAGTATACTTTTTGTTACTAATATTTTCTTTTTTGTTTCATTTTGGACACTCAACTATAAAAAGTGGTATACTAGTAGTCATTCTGTTAAATTCAATCATTATCTACAAATTTTTCGGTTAAATTCAATCATTTTTTTAAGATAATATTATTTTTAATTTAATATAGTGGTTATTCATCTAACAAAGTTATATTTAAATTTTATACTTAAAAAATATTGTTTAATAAAAAAATTATTTTAATTTAACAGCAAAATTTAAAAATAATGGCTAAAATTAATGAAATAATTACAAGTATACCACTTTTTATAATTGAGTAGGTAAACTAAAACAAAAAAAAAAAATTAGCAACTAAAAAGTATACTATCAAATAATTTTAATGGTTCCAAGTTAGTTTACCCTATATTCCTTTGGTTCAATGGATATGGTTTAAACTTTAAACATATCATTATTTTATCCCCACTTGTAATAGAATATAATTGTGTGTCATACTGTCAGCAAAATTGTTTAATTTGACTTTGGCTATCATTTAGTATTATGCATTTCAAGAAACAGCAGAAGAGAGTGAGAGAAACAATGGAGATGGCTATGATTTCCAGTTGTGTGGCAGAAACATCAAGCTTTCTCAACTGGCTTGAGGCCAACATGGATTTGGAGACTAATATCAAAACTCTACAAATCAAAGTCAGTGTTCTCGACATCTTCTTTGCCTGCAAAGGGAAGTTCCAAATCGATGACGATAATCTGAAAGCTCTCTTAAGTCAGATACAGGTTTTGTGTATGGATGCACTTGGAGACCTTCAACTACTGAATCAGAATTCATCAGAAGAAGAAGAAGATTGGAGCTTACCAGAAAACTTGGAGAGTTTAATTTCAACTGCAGTGGACAAGCTTGATCTCATTAATCCAATCATTCAACAAGTTTATGATGCACTTTCCAAGTCAACAAGATCCATGAGCTCCAAGACTGATGCTGTGGTTGAATTCATCGAGTCTTTTGTACGTAATATGAAGGAGCTACTAAGCTGTAAGGCTCAATCAATTCTTCCCCTGGAGAAGGAAATCAAAGCCCTCATACAAGATCTGTTGTTTCTCAGGAATTTCCTTGCGTTGACAGAAAATTGGTGCGGTACTGAGAATGAGAAATTGAAGCAACTCCTCCTGCATGCTGAATCTGTGGCAGACAGCACGGCTTGTCTCATATACCAGTGTTTTCAAGACAGCAAAAAGATGGATGAGGCCACGATAAACAAGATAAAGTTTCAATTCTCATGTCAACTGCAGAGGATTGAGTCTATCGGGCCAAATATCAGAGTGAGTTATATCGAAGCCTCGAAAGCATCAAAATTAACAGGAGTAAGTAATTTCATTGTGGATGAACTTTTTCTGGAATTCTTTGATTCTCTCCTTGAAAACATGATTGAGCAGTTAAACCTTAAGTCCAGTCCCATGGTTTCAGAAATTCGTCCTATTCAAGCCCTGCATGATGAGCTGAAAATCTTGAGATATTTTCTCTTGGATTCATCAGCTCAGTTGTACATTGAGCGGCTTCCAAAATTGAATGATTTATTGCTGCATATCAACATTGTTGTCCGCGAGATAGCATGTGTTATATATTCTTGTTTGGATCTCAATGATTTGGCAATTAGTAAACACCTTGATGGTTTCAAGCTTATCAAAGAAAAGGCTAGAGTCATCTATGATGAAATGATTCCCAAATCATTGAGATCCAGATTCCCAAGAACTGACGAACTCGGCTTCATGGATTTTATGATCCAGAATCTGAAGGAGAAGTTAAACTCTAAGGCAGATTCAATTGTTCAGTTGCAGTATCAAATTGAAGCAATTCATGGAAACATATTGTCCCTTAAAGGAGTCTTTATTGAAATAGCAGAACAGCCAGGTGAACACGTAGAGCTGAAAGATCTTTGGGAACGTTTCAAAGATATTGTGTACCATACTGAATATGTCATTGACTCAGCCATCCTTAGAGACGAACTTTTTTGGTGTCATAAGTTGGGGATTTTTGATGCAATCGAAGAGATGAAGCATATCAGGAATGTAGTTGATGATGTGAAATATAGGAGCAAGAATAACACCATTAATCATGTTGAGCTTTTTGAGGATGATGCTAGAAAGATAACTGAACAACTAACTAAAGGTTGGCCCCAGTTGCACATTCTCACCATTGTGGGAATGCCTGGAATTGGTAAGACAACACTAGCTAATTCAATATATGAAAGTCCTGCAGTTCAATTGAACTTCCATGTTCGTGCAAGGTGTTGTGTCACTCAAGCATATGAAATGAGAATATTATTACTTGAACTTTTTCGACAAATTAGTCCCGAAGATTTTGAAATCAAATATTTTGATAGTGATTATTTAGCTCACTGTCTGTATCAACATCTAAGGGGTCGAAAGTATCTCATCTTCTTTGATGATTTGTGGGATATTAGTGTATGGAATGATATGAAGATGTATTTCCCAAAGGATGACAATGGGAGTCGAATTATGTTCACAAGCCAATTCCATGACATTGCTTCCCAAATAGGCTTCAAGATACCTCTTCATCCATTATCAGATGCTAAGAGCTGGGAGCTATTGCAAGTCAAGCTTTTTCAAAAAGGAAGCTGCCCTCAAGAACTTTTAGAAGTTGGCGAGCAACTAGCAATACAATGCAAAGGTCATCCACGTACTATCAATTTCATGGCTGATCGTCTAAGGCATACGGAGAGGAGAGAATACAGTTGGAGGCAACTCAGCAGGACTTTAAAAACACAACTTCTTGAAGGCCAACAAGGACCCATGAGTGTACAAGAACTTAATTATTACAATTTGCCAAATCACTTGAAGCCTTGCTTTCTCTATTTTGGAGCATTTCCTGAGGACGAAGAAGTATCCGCAAGAAATTTGATGTGGTTATGGATTGCAGAAGGATTTATTCAATTGAAAAATAATGAGGAAAGATGCTTAGAGGATGTAGCTGAGGAGTATTTGAATGATCTAATTGCTAGAAGCCTTGTAACAGTTTCCCAACTACGATGTGATGGCAGAGTCAAAGCATGCCGAGCTCATCATCCCTTACATGAATTTGCCGTGGCAAAAGCTAAAGAAGAGTTCTTGTTGCAAGCTGCAACTTCATCATATTCTGATCTAGATGCACTGCCTCTTATGAAAGATCATCCATATCGTCTTGGTGTTTATACTGGAAAAGATGGTCATTGTTCCATACCAGACTCTTATCCACAGCGTGTCCGCTCTTTACTATGCTCTAGACAGATTTTTTCACTGGACTCTTCAGTTTTCTCCAAAATCTTCAAACTTCTCAAGGTGTTACATCTTCCTAAAGCTGAAATGAAATATTTTCGTGATATATCCTGCATGGTTCACTTGAGGTTTTTATATCTTTGGTATGCATCAAAGAGCATCCCATCAGAAATAGGAAACCTCCAGAACCTGGAAACCTCTATACTAAGAATGACAGTACCATGTGAAGTTGAATTACCAAATACTATTTGGAACTTGAAGAGGCTCAGGCATTTCAAAGTAGATCAGCCTTATCTGCTGCCGGAGTACGGTCTTGAGAATCCCTTGAAGTTCTATCATCTACAAACACTATCCACGCCATTGTTAAGTCACGGAGAACAATGTGACAAGATCATGAGTGTTTTACCCAACCTCAGAAGATTGAGTTGCATGTTTTTGGATTCTTGGGATGATACTTCCAAATGCAATCTCTTTCCAACTTTGGACTTCCTCACTCGACTTGAATCACTCAAGGTGACTCATCATTCAGGAAATGCATTGCTTCCTTGTCAGTTCAAGTTCCCTCACAATCTCAAGAAGTTAACTCTCTCCAACTTTGGCTTACCCTGGACTGAAATTTCATCCTTTGGGAGACTACCTAATCTTGAAGTTCTCAAATTGTTGGCTGGTGCTTTTATTGGAAAAATATGGGACATATCAGATGAAGAATTCTGTAAACTCAAATTCCTCAAGTTAGAATCATTGGACATTGAACAATGGTACATGACTTCCGATTGTCTTCCTTGGCTGGAGACAATAGTGTTGACTAGTTGCATCCAACTTGAGAAGATCCCTTATTGTTTAGCGGATGTTCCCACATTGCAAAGGCTCCAGTTGCATGATTGCAGTGACTCTGCTAGAGTTTCAGCAGAGGAGATTAAGGATCTACAAGGGGATATGGGGAATGACCAATTTATTCTCAAGTTGTCATGATCTTCCATTAAATGGTTATCTCAATGTTTCTGCAACTCCACTATCAATTTGTCTTCAAGTTAGATAAATAACTTACATTGAATGTAGATAGTGGATTCTATGTATGGTTCTAACCAAAAAAACCAAAGTGTATAACAAAGTTTCTTATTTTGGCCAAAAAGATCCTCTCAAACTATTTCTTCCCAAAGGAATTTTTATGCATGTCATCTATAATTAGTTGATTAGTTGTATTCATCAATTAATCCTATAAAACGGTTTTATATATTCGACATGTGTATCAATCTAAAAATTAGCGTAATAAGTATTAATTTTCAATATAAAGTATCAATTCAAATATTAGCATATCAAGTATAAAAGATTAGCGAAATTTTCACTTTAACGTAATAATTTTCAGTACAAACGAATCAATCCAATACAAAAAAAATTAAGGTATCAAATATAATATTAGCGTATTAGCATATACAAAAATTAGCAAATCAAATATAATATTAGCTTATTAGTCGTATCAAAAATAATATTATCATAACAAGTTTAGAAAAATTAACATATCAAATTAAACAAATTAAATTAGCGTATCAAATATAATATAATTAGCATATTATGGAAAAATTAGTGTATCAATCTCAATAAAATTAGCGTATCACGTTACATATATGAACTAGTTTCAAAGTAGTTATATATAAATCGGTCTCATAATAGTTTTTGCGCATCAAGTATCATCTTGTATCAAACAATCCATGTTTAAAAGTAGTTGATCTCAGGGAAAAAGATCAGCAATGCCTCAGTTGCACAACTATTCTCTTGGATTAGTTGCAATCGATGTCTCTAGTTTTAGCATTTCTTTTTTGTTCCACTTGTAATAGAATATAATTATGCATCATACGGTGAGCAAATTGTCGGATTGACTTTGGTTATCAAAGGCAGTTATGCATAGATTTACTATTATGCATTTCAAGTTAACTGCATAAGAGAGTGAAAGAAACAATGGAGATGGCTATTGTTGGAACTCAAATTCTCACATCGGGAAATCATCTGGCCGAGCTGAAATAACCGAACTCCAAACAATGAATTTTGTATGATCTGCAAAACAAGATGACGTTAGAGCAAAGTCTCGAGGTGATCCCAAGGAGTCTACTCTGATGCCAAAGTCAATATTTGTTGTATATCTTCATTTTGTAAAACTCTAAATATATAAAATTTAAGAATTACATTACCGTTGCTTGTTCCTTGTTGTTCGGTGGTTTGTTCCTTGTTCTTCGGTGGTTTGTTTTAACCATAATTCAAATTGATCTTATCCATTTGAATAATAGCTGAATATTGTTATATCAATAGCCCCTCAAATCGGTATGAATAGCATTTATTCCGTCTTGAAACAATCTTCAGAGAATTCTGAACTAGATTGCTTAAGGATTGGAGATAATAGTGAGCTAGCTTACTTGAGAACTAGAAACAGCACTAAACTTAATGACTTGAAATATTAACTAGTCTTTCTTGAAAACTGGAAAGCACTAAACTTAATGACTTGAAATATTAACTAGTCTTTCTTGAAAACCGGAAACAACATCAAGCTGGCTTCCTTCAAATATTAGCGAAAATGTCTCTTTGATATCTGCTGAAATGCACAATTAAAAGCTGGCACGTATTTTATTCAAAATAATCGTTATTTTTCTAACGGATATGTTGTTATCAATTGCTTTAATACATCACTGGTTCATCTTCCCAATTACGATCTTTTCTTCAAATTTCAAAATTCCCCTCATCTATATATCCAGTAGAATCCACTTATCTTATCTTATTCACTACTTTATCTGGGCTTATAAGTAGCAACATAAACCTCCTTCTTCAACAATTTTTCTAAGTCTTTATTCAAGATCTTTTTCTTCCTTTAGGTATGTCTTCCGTAGAGCACTCTAATTCCTCTGAACATGTTAACTCGGCTAGCTATAGGGAACCCACTGCTAGCAGCTCGCACACTCCCAGCATTAGTTTAGAATCAGTAGGAAATGGAAACGGAAATGAAGATGAAAACCCCTCTCACGATTCACAGCCCAATCAACCAAGTAGTTCGTCTCTTCAGACCCATAGTGCTTCAGTAGTGTCTTCTCCAACAAAGATGACCCTTAGACGATCTCTTAGGTGTCAACAGCAATCTTCCACAGTCCTTACTAATACCCCTGCTAAAATTACTGAGGCAACAGTAGCCGAGCAAAACAGCTAATTTTATCTCATCCCTTTTGACCCTAAATAATGTCAATCGTATAGTGAAAAAATACTTTATTCCCGATCACATCACAATTCAAACTCCGACCAAGACTGACCGAGCTACCTTTCCTCCTCAGGGTCATGTAGCTATTTATGAACACCAGCTTCAAGCAGGTTTACGGCTTCCCATTACTTGATTACTTTTAGGAGTATTAGACCACTATAAGGTCAGATTAAGTCAATTTACCCCAAACTCCATTAGGACTGTGGTATACTAGTAGTCATTCTGTTAAATTCAATTATTATCTATAAATTTTTCGGTTAAATTCAATCATTTTTTTTAAGATAATATTATTTCTAATTTAGGATAGTTGCTATTCATCTAACAAAGTTATATTTAAATTTTATACTTAAACAATATTGTTTAATAAAAAAATTATTTTAATTTAACAGCAAAATTTAAAAATAATGGCTAAAATTAATGAAATAACTACGAGTATACCAATTTTTATAATTTAGTGGATAAACAAAAACAAAAAAAAAATAACAACTAAAAAGTATACTATCAAATAATTTTAATGGTTCCAAGTTACTTTACCCTATATTGCTTTGGTTCGATGGATATGGTTTAAACATATCATTATTTTATCCCCACTTGTAATAGAATATAATTGTGTGTCATACTGTCAGCAAAATTGTTTAATCTGACTTTGGCTATCATTTAGTATTATGCATTTCAAGAAACAGAAGAAGAGAGTGAGAGAAACAATGGAGATGGCTATGATTTCCAGTTGTGTGGCAGAAACCTCAATCTTTCTCAACTGGCTTGAGGCCAACATGGATTTGGAGACTAATATCAAAACTCTACAAATCAAAGTCAGTGTTCTCGACATCTTCTTTGCCTGCAAAGGGAAGTTCCAAATCGATGACGATAATCTGAAAGCTCTCTTAAGTCAGATACAAGTTTTGTGTATGGATGCACTTGGAGACCTTCAACTACTGAATCAGAATTCATCAGAAGAAGAAGAAGATTGGAGCTTACCTGAAAACTTGGAGAGTTTAATTTCAACTGCAGTGGACAAGCTTGATCTCATTAATCCAATCATTCAACAAGTTTATGATGCACTTTCCAAGTCAACAAGATCCATGAGCTCCAAGACTGATGCTGTGGTTGAATTCATCGAGTCTTTTGTACGTAATATGAAGGAGCTACTAAGCTGTAAGGCTCAATCAATTCTTCCCCTGGAGAAGGAAATCAAAGCCCTTATACAGGATCTGTTGTTTCTCAGGAATTTCCTTGCGTTTACAGAAAATTGGTGCGGTACTGAGAATGAGAAATTGAAGCAACTCCTCCTGCATGCTGAGTCTGTGGCAGACAGCACGGCTTGTCTCTTATACCAGTGTTTTCAAGACATCAAAAAGATGGATGAGGCCACGATAAACCAGATAAAGTTTCAATTCTCATGTCTACTGCAGAGGATTGAGTCTATCGGGCCAAATATCAGAGTGAGTTATATCGAAGCCTTGAAAGCCTCAAAATTAACAGGAGTAAGTAATTTGCTTGTGGATGAACTTTTTCTGGAATTCTTTGATTCTCTCCTTGAAAACATGATTGAGCAGTTAAAACTTAAGTCCAGTCCCATGGTTTCAGAAATTCATCTTATTGAAGCCCTGCATGATGAGCTGAAAATCTTGAGATATTTTCTCTTGGATTCATCAGCTCATTCGTACATTGAGCGGCTTCCAAAATTGAATGATTTATTGCTGCATATTAACATTGTTGTCTGCGAGATAGCAAGTGTTATATATTCTTGTTATGACAATGGAATTACTGAAGACATGGCTAGACAATTGAAATATGCAATTAGTAAACACCTTGATGATTTCAAGCTTATCAAAGAAAAGGCTAGAGTCATCTATGATGAAATGATTCCGAAATCATTGAGATCCAAATTCCCAAGAACTGACGAACTCGGCTTCATGGATTTTATGATCCAGAATCTGAAGGAACTGTTAAACTCTAAGGCAGAATCAATCGTTCAGTTGCAGTATCAAATTGAAGCAATTCATGGAAGCATATTGTCACTTAAAGGAGTCTTTATTGAAATAGCAGAACAGCCAGGTGAACACGTAGAGTTGAAAGACCTTTGGGCACGTTTCAAAGATATTGTGTATCATACTGAATATGTCATTGACTCAGCCATCTTCACAGATGAACTTTTTTGGTGTCATAAGTTGGGGCTTTTTGACGCAATCGAAGAGATGAAGCATATCAGGAGAGTAGTTGATGATGTGAAAAATAGGAGCAAGAACACCACCATTAATCATTTTAGGCTTTTTGAGGATAAAGCTAGAAATATAGCTGAGCAACTCACCAGTGGATCAAGCCAGGTTCTCATTGTCTCCATTGTTGGAATGCCTGGAATTGGTAAGACAACACTAGCCAATTTAATATATGAATATCATGCATTTCGCCATTACTTTCATGTTCGTGCAAGGTGTTGTGTCTCTCAAACATATGAAAAGAGAAGATTGTTTCTTGAAATTCTTCAACAAATTAGTCCGGGAACTGATCGAGGAGATGGAATAAGTTATGATGTTAATTTAGCAGAAGAGCTGTGGAAACGTCTAAAGCACCGAAGGTATCTCATATACTTGGATGATTTGTGGGATATTCGTGCATTGGATGATATGACAAGGTATTTCCCAGATGATAGAAGAGGAAGTCGAATTATGGTCACTACCCGATTCCATGACATTGCTTCCAAAATTGGAAACCACGTCACAATTCCTCTTCGTCAACTATCAGATGAAGAGAGTTTGGAGCTATTGAAAGTCAAGCTTTTCAATAAAGAACTCTGCCCGCAAGAACTTTTTGAAGTTAGTAAGCAACTTGCAGTACAATGCAAAGGTCATCCACTTACTATCGACTTGGTAGTTGATCTTTTAAAACATACGGAGATGAGAGAATACAGCTGGAGGCAACTCAGCAAGACTTTAAACGAAAAACTTCTTGAAGATCAACAAGGATGGATGATTACACATGAACTGAGTTATAACAGTTTGCCAAGTCACTTGAAGCCGTGCTTTCTCTATTTTGGAGCATTTCCTGAGGATGAAGAAGTACCCGCAAGGACATTGATGTCGTTATGGATTGCAGAAGGATTTATTCAACTGGAAAATGATGAGGAAAGATGCTTAGAGGATGTAGCTGATGTGTATTTGAATGATCTAATTGCTAGAAGCCTTGTAACAGTTTCCCAAAGACGATATGATGGTAGAGTCAAAGCATGCCGAGTTCATCATCCCTTACATGAATTTGCCTTGGCGAAAGCTAAAGAAGAGTTCTTGTTGCAAGCTGCAAATTCATATTCTAATCAAGATGCAAAAGCTAAACAAGAGTTTTTGTTGCAACCTGGAACTTCATATCCTAATCAAGATGCAGTGCCCCTTCTGACCGATCATCCATATCGTCTTGGTGTCCATACTGGAAGGGATGGTCAATGTTCAATTCCAGACTCATATCCACAACGTGTCCGCTCTCTACTATGTTCTACACAGATTCTTTCACTGGACTCTTCAATTTTCCCCAAAATCTTCAAACTTCTCAGGGTGTTACATCTTCCTAAAGCTGAAACAAAATATTTTCGCAACATATCCTGCATGGTTCATTTGAGGTTCTTATATCTTTGGTACGTATCAAAGTGCATCCCATCAGAAATAGGAAATCTCCAGAACCTGGAAACCTGTGTCCTAAGAATGACTGTATCATCTGAAGTCGAATTACCAAAGACTATTTGGAACTTGAAGAGACTGAGGCATTTCAAAGTAGATCAGCCTTACCTGCTGCCAGAGCACTACAGTCTTGGGAATTCCTTAAAGTTTGATCATCTACAAACTCTGTCAACTCCATTGTTATGCCACGGAGAAGATAATGAGAAGATCATGAGAGGGCTACCCAACCTTAGAAGGTTGAGTTGCATGTTTTTGGATTCATGGGATGATTCTTCCAAATGCAATCACTTTCCAACTTTGGACTTCCTCTCTCGACTTGAATCACTCAAGGTGACTCATCATTCAGGAAATGCACTACTTCCTTGTCGATTCAACTTACCTCGCAATCTCAAGAAGTTAACTCTGTCCAACTTTGGCCTACCATGGACTGAAATTTCAACATTTGGTAATCTACCAAATCTTCAAGTTCTCAATTTGTTAGATGGTGCTTTTTTGGGAAAAAGATGGGACATGTTAGAAGAAGAATTTTTTGAACTCAAATTCCTCAAGCTAGAATCATTGGACATTCAACAATGGAATACTTCAGAAGAATATCTTCCTGGCCTTGAGACACTAACGGTTACTAGTTGTGTCCGACTTGAGGCTATTCCTTCTTGTTTAGGGGATTTATACACACTGCAACGGCTCGAGTTGCATGATTGCAGTGATTCTGCTAGAGTTTCAGCAGAGGAGATTAAGGAAATACAAGCGGAAATGGGGAATCCACAATTTATCCTCAAGTTGTCAAAATCTTCCACTAAATGAGGATCTCAATGTTGTTGCAACTCTACAATCTTCCACTAAATGATTCTAAGTATGGTTCTAACTAATAAGCCAAAGTGTATAACAAAATTTCTCATTTTGGCCAAAAGGATCATCTCAAAGTCTTGCTTATGTGTAAATCTCAAACTATTTCTTCCCAAAGGGATTTTTATGCATGTCATCTATAATTGGTTAATTATTTGTGTTCATGAATTATCATCTTGTATCAATTTATCCAACTTGAGGAGATCCCTTGTTGTTTAGCTAATGTACCCACACTGCAAAGGGTTGAGTTGCATGATTGCAGTGAATCCACTCGACTTTCAGCAGCCATGATTAAGGAAACTTTAGAGGAAATTGGATATGAATATGATGAAGTATACATATCTTGTAAGTTGTAAATATTCAATAGTCACATCCTTTGATAAAACTTTAGAGTTTTTTTCGCAATAAATGCAGTGTTATTTGAAATTTCCATCTTCAAGTAATGCATTAGATTTGCGCTGTCTTGATGTTTTTGTTGTACATGTACATATTAGGAAGGAATGATTTCATTTTAATTACTCTCTTGAGTAGAAATTTCTATTTCCCTTATTCATTCTTGGATAAAATAATGAATGCTCATCATTTGTTAAAACTTAAAAATAGCAAAAGAATTGCATATAGAATAAACAATTTAAATCATTTCAAATGAAATCGTACTTGAGGCCATCTCTCTCGGACACAATCAGTTTATTGAAGATGGAGAAAATGGCAATGGACAAATGTGAATTTTACTAAGACTTTTTTCAGGATCAGTGGCAAAGGCATTGCATAGAAAAGGAAAAAATTTGTAGTATAAGACCATTGATGGAGGAATTTCCAATTTTATGCTCTTTTTTTAAAAAAAATCAATTTCTATGTTGTCCTTTAATTGTGTTTCCCAAAATGTGAAAATCGTATTTGCCAAATGCGATCTCTCAGACATCGCAAATGCGATCTCTAATTTTTTTTAAAAAACCAAAATTCATGTATTTTAAAAGAGAGACATTGCATTTGCTAAATGCGATCTCATAGATGTCGCATTTGCCAAATGCGATCTCTAATTTTTTTTTAAAAAAAAAAGGAAATGTGATGTCTAAAAATAATCCCTTTTGAAACGATTTTACGCAATGATTATATTAAGAGTAATGATAGAGATTACGATAATTTTTATGGGAATTCAAATTATGTGTAATGCGTAAAATAGGAGAGAGAGTTAATTATTTACGATCCTAATATGATAGAACTTATCTTATCTATTGATAGATAAGTGATTAAAAAAATATATAAAAAATAATAAATAAACCTTCGAAATTTCTTTATACTAATAATATTTTCTTCTAACTAATTATAATTTAACTATAGTAACTTTAAAATCATATTAAGAACTATATTGTGTAACATCATATTTGCAGTTTCAACATTAAGAGAGCAAACATCATAAATTTTGGTGAGTGAACCCTACAATTATTAATCTACAATTATTAAAAGTATAAATATTACTAAAATAAAAATCTATAATTATTATTACTTAACCCAGATGTGAGTGAACCCTACAATAAGATTTTAATCTTAATTTTAGTGAAATTGTTAAAACCACATAAGGTTCACTCAAATTTTGGGTTAAAGTTTAATAATTGTATATTTGATTTTGATAATATTTATAGTTTGTGATTTTTATGATATTTTAATTTGTGATTTTGATGATATTTTAATTTTGTTTCACAATAAACAATTAAAGGTCTTAATTAACTATATTGTATAGGTGGAGTATATAATAATTATGGTGAAAAAAATAGTATTCAATTATTGGATTCCTAATTGAGGATTTACCAGAATAATCCCGATAAACTTTAAACTTTTTATTTATATCAAGACAAATTCTTTTTCTCTTTTCTATTTTATGCCAATTAGGACTCCACATCATTGGAGTTCCCAAATCGCGTAAAAATTATCGTATTCTCGATCATTACTCTAAAATGTTTTGTTTTTCTAGTCATGCATATTGAGGTTGAAAAAGTTTCCTAAATATGCTAATGAACTTTTTATACTTTGACTAATTCAATTGAAATTTGCTAATTAATTTTCAATAACAGTCAAAGCTTTGAAAAACGAACACACGCATCTGATATTTGGCTTTGTATAAAGTCCAAAAACCATGTTTTCAATCACATTTCAAAGTACCAAAATTATCCAAGTCATTGTTTTCTCATGGTCAACTATAGTTATTAAATATCCAATGGGCAATTTAAAAAAACTCTCATTGTCACCAAATCATTCATTTATTTTCATAATGAATGTTAGTATATTATATATAAGTGGTCGATCTTAGTTAGGTTAGCCAAGAAATAATCACTTATGTCCAACTCGACTTTCAAGTTTGGAATTTGAGACTTGAAATATGAATGTAGGGTATGCAAGCCATGTAAGTGTAGTGATGTAGTGTAAAAAAAGTAATTGATCTAAGTAAAGGTTTAATTATTAGTCCACCCAAGTAAATGTTTAATTATTATTGTTATTGTTGTTGTAAATATTAATACATTTAAATTATGGTAAAATTTTACATAATCAAAATTTTTCAAGTCATATAAAAAAATGTATTTTCTATCATTACTCTTTATACAAATAGCCACAAGTAAACATATGTTTAGAATTTGTAGTAAACAAAAATTATTTTGATTGATAATAAGGAGTACAAAATGTTTTACTTTAAATTGTAACTCCACTCATGTATAGACTTTTCTATTTTTTTATACTCACACACTCTCACATTCTCACATGCATCCTCAACGAATATAGACATAAATATCGGGATATTAACTCCCTAACTACTGAACTAGCACAATGACTATTTATAGACCTGTTATTACTCAAAAAATAAGCACTTATTGAGGATGAATAAATGAATGAGTAATAGTACTCCACATAATTAGAGTTACAATTTTTAGTAAAAAAATTTCTTACTCTTTATCATTATTCAATTATATTTGGAGATGAGATGACTTAGTGAAAACGTTGTCCAACATCAATTCATGATATAGAATTTGTCAATAATATTATACACACAAAGAGTACAACATTGTGCTCTTTCACTAAAATGATGTAGATTTTTTTTTTTTTGGCCATTTCCCCCCTTTTTTGTGTTGTTTTTCGACAAAAATAATCCTAAATTGCTGTTCATGCTCACCCTTTTTTCTTTTTGATTAATTCTTTTCAGCTCCATCAATTGTACCTGGGAAGTTTCAATGGATTGGTATCTTGCTGATATTTGGTGTTATACAAATCCTGAATAGAAAGGCACGCACAAATAATTAATGTTGATGGATATATATTTTCTAGACATTGGGTTTATGAATTCATTGTTTTTTTTTAACAGTTCTTCCATGTCTTGTAATTCTTAAATATTGTAGCTGTTCCAGATGATCATTCTTGTACATGTACAGTAAGAACATGATTTTGTATGAATAACCTAGAGTGACATAGCCATCTTTGTATTATTATCTTTGTAAAAATTAAAGATTGCTTTTCTCACTGTACATAGCCATCTTTTTCGAGACTACAACGAGCAGTGAAATTAACTATCCAACCAATTCAATTTACCGTTTGGTGATAGGATGATGATACCAACAACTAAACCTTTTTAGTTTTTTCACTATACACGAGATTGTTTACTGTGGGTTAGGGTAAAGGGCAATTCCAATATATGCGAATTTATTATATTTGATATGCATATTTTTTTATACTTAATTATTACGGTAATTTTATTTTTTGATATGCTAATGTTGGTATACTTGAAATAGTAATATTAATACTTTATATACTAATACGCTAATATTTTATACATTATACGTTATTTATTTGATACGTTATACATTAATATTTGATACTTCATATTCTAATATACTAATTTTTTATATTTTATACGCTAATTTTTAATACTTTATTAGCTAATTTTTGAAAAGAAAAGATTGTATCTTGATATTCTTCAACAAATTAGTCCGGGAACTCATCGAGGAGATGGAATAAGTGATGATGATGATTTAGCAGAATAGGTGTATCGACGTCTAAAGGGCCTAAGGTATCTCATCTACTTGAATGATTTGTGGGATATTCGTGCATTGGATGATATGAGAAGGTATATCCCAGATGATAAAATAGGAAGTCGAATTATGTTCACTACCCGATTCCATGACATTGCTTCCAAAATTGGAAACCACATCACAATTCCTCTTCGTCAACTATCAGATGAAGAGAGTTTGGAGCTATTGAACGTCAAGCTTTTCAATGAAGAACTCTGCCCGCAAGGACTTTTTGAAGTTAGTAAGCAACTTGCACTACAATGCAAAGGTCATCCACTTACCATCGACTTGGTAGTTGATCTTTTAAAACATACGGAGATGAGAGAATACAGCTGGAGGCAACTCAGCAAGACTTTAAACGAAAAACTTCTTGAAGATCAACAAGGATGGATGATTACACATGAACTGAGTTATAACAATTTGCCAAGTCACTTGAAGCCGTGCTTTCTCTATTTTGGAGCATTTCCTGAGGATGAAGAAGTACCCGCAAGGACATTGATGTTGTTATGGATTGCAGAAGGATTTATTCAACTGGAAAATGATGAGGAAAGATGCTTAGAGGATGTAGCTGAAGAGTATTTGAATGATCTAATTGCTAGAAGACTTGTAACAGTTTCTGTAATAAATGTCATGGACCCTCACATATATGTTTGTGAACTTTTCTGATGTTTTGAAAAAGATTTGAAGATTTGAAAGATTTGTTTGAATGCTTACAATTTCAAATATCACGGCCGCGTAGAAAAATTGCGGCTGACGTGCAACAATTTACCTTCATCATTTGCCTAAAAATACAAGGCAATGCTGAAGTTCAATATCATCCCAAACGAAAAGCTTTCAAAGTTTTTCTGTTTCTCTTATTTTCTTTCATTTCTTTTGCATTAGAGAAAAAGCCTTTTGCATTAGAAAGTGGCTTGTAATTAGTATCCCACTTCTGTAAATTGTCTCCACATATTAGTGAAGTTTGGCACCGCCTCCGGCCGTGGACATATGTCACATTTACCGAATCACGTAAATCTGTGTGTCCATTGTCTCATTTATTTTTCTCGTTATTGTCCTCTATTTTTATTTTGGGCTATTAGATACAACGTGAAATCTATTTTTTCTTAACAAATTGGTATCAGAGTCATTTCTCATTTTAGATCTTTTAGCCAGTTGACAGTAACTAAAACCTCTATTGAAAGGTTTGACCAGAGTATCAATTTCGGTACATGGCAACTCAGAATTTAAGCCATTCTAATTCAGGATGGGTGTGAGTTAGCTCTTGAAGGGGTAGAGAAAAAGCCAACAGGAATGTCGACACAAAGTTTCTTGGATCTAGATAAAAAAGTTAGATCAGGTATTGTATTAAATCTCTCTAATGAGATTTTGCAGGAAGTTGTCGGTGAAAAAATGCCCAAAGGCATGTGGGACAAATTAAAGTCCATGTATATGAAAAAGACGGTGGAAAATTGGCTTTATTTGAAGCAAAAGTTGTACATGTTAAAAATGACTGAAGGTACATCTATTATCTCACATCTTGATAAATTTGATTCTATTATTTTAGATTTGAAGAATGTAGATATTAAGATGGAAGATGAGGATCAAGCCATTTTGTTGTTATGCTCTCTTCCCCAGTCATTTAAACATTTTTGTGATACCATGATTTATGAGAAAAATTCTCTCTCATATAGTCATGTAAAATCTGCATTAAAATCCAAAGAGCAGATTGATAGGAATATCATAGGGGAAACTAGTGAAAGTCTAGCAGAGGGATTAGTGGTACGGGGGAGACCTAAAAATAGAAATTTTGAAAGTAGTAGATCCAAAGGCATGTCTAAATCCAGATATAAAAATAAAGTTTGTAATTATTGCAAGAAAAAAGGCACATTAAGGCTGACTGCTACAAATTGAAAAATAAAGAAAAATATAAAAATGAGCAGAATAACAGTAACACTGCCAAAACTAGTGTAGTAACAGATGAGAATAATGGAATTTTATTTGCAACAACAACAAATAAAGTTCGGTCTAAAGATAAGTGGATTCTAGATTCTGGTTGTTCTTACCACATGAGTCCTAAAAATGATTACTTCTCAACATATAAAAAATATGATGGTGGGGTTGTAAAGATGAGCGAATTCTAGATTCTGGTTGTTCTTACTGCATGAGTCCTAAAAATGATTACTTCTCAACATATAAAAAATATGATTGTGGGGTTGTTTTGATGGACAATAATGCTCCATGTAAGGTTGTTGGTAGGGAAACAATCTAGATAAAGATATATGATGGAATTGTTAGAACACTCATAAATGTTAGACATGTTCCAGATCTGAAGAAAAATCTCATCTCGTTAGGTACCCTTGATGCTCTCGGGTACAGGTATTTGGCTGAAGGTGGAGTTTTAAAAATTACACAATGTGCTCTAGTATTAATGAAAGCTTGCAAGTCTAGTAGTTTGTATATCTTGCAGGGATCTACAGTTTCAGGTGCTGCAGCAGTCTCTGTATCATCAGATACCGACATCACTAAATTGTGGCATATGCAATTGGGACACTTTAGTGAGAAAGGCTTAACGTTGTTAAGCAACATGGGCCTACTTTGTGGATAAAGTACTGGTAAGATAGACTTTTGTGAACATTGTATATTTGGGAAACAGAAAAGAGTCAGTTTCAGTTCACCTGCAGTCCATAAAACAAAAGGTACTTTGGATTATATCCATTCTGATCTTTGGGGGACTTCTCGTGTTTCTTCTAAGGTTGGTGTAAGGTATATGTTAATCTTTATTGATGATTATTCAAGAAAGGTTTAGGTGTATTTCTTGAAGAATAAAAATGATGTTTTCCTGACATTTAAACAATGGAAGACTTTGATTGAAAAGCAAACAGAAAAACATATTAAGCAGTTACGGACTGATAATGGCTTGGAATTTTGTGGAATGGAATTCAATGAATTTTGCAAAAATAAAGGAATTGCTCGACATCGTACCGTTAGAATAACGCCTCAACAGAACGGTGTGTCCGAGCGTATGAACCTGACTCTTTTGGAAAGAGTTAGGTGTATGATCTCAAATGCTGGGTTGACTTCAGATTTTTGGGCAGAAGCCATTGCTACAACTTGTTATATTGTCAATCGTGTTCCGTGTGCTCCTCTTGATTTCAAGACTCTAAAGGAAGTGTGGTCAGGAACTCCTGCTAATTGCTCCAATTTAAGAATATTTGGGTGTCCTACATATATGCACGTTAATGAGGAAAAGTTAGAGTCTAGAGCTAGAAAATGTATTTTCCTTGGTTATGCTTCAAAGGTGAAAGGATACAGATTATTTTGTCCTAATCCCAAATCACCTAAATTTGTAATTAGCAGAGATATTACATTTGATGAGTCATTAATGTTAAATCCTAGAAAAGTGTCTTGTAATCCTTGTAATTTAGAAAAAGAAGAAAGCACACAGAAACAGGTGGAGTTAGAGGTCATAAATTTCAGTCCTTCTCAAAGATCTTCTATAGACCAAGGTAATGAACCAGACCTTGTTGAAGATGAACCAGTAGAAGAAGAATATTCCATAGCCAAAGATATATCAAGACGAGAGATTCGACCACTACATAGGTATGCGAATTTGGTTACATATGCTTTATTAGTGGCATAGGAAAAAGGTAGAGATGGAGAACCTTCCACATATACCGAGGCGATTGTAGGTGCTGACTCAGATAAGTGGGTGGTGGCCATGAATGAAGAAATGGAATCTCTACACAAGAATGTTACTTGGGATCTTGTGGCGCCACCGAAATGAAAGAAAATTGTTGGTTGCAAATAGGTTTTCAAAAGAAAATAAGGTAATTTAAGTGTTGACGATGCAAGGTATAAGGCACGATTAGTTGCAAAGGGTTATAGTTAGGTACAAGGTGTTGATTTTAATGACGTTTTCTCACCTGTTGTGAAATATAGCTCTATTCTTGTATTGCTTGCATTAGTAGACATGTTTGATTTGTGGTGTGTCGTTTATGTACCAAATTAAATTACTTACTCTAAAAGATAAAATACAATATAGCGCGAGTATGGTCTATCTCACGAGGAACAACACTACTTTCTAAACTCGTTAATTTGTAAATGGTCACAATAAATTAATTAATAATTAAAACAAGTAAATCAAAAGGAATCAATCATGAAATTAATAAATAGTAAAATTCAGAAATTAATTAATTAAAAAGAAACATTCGGCAAATAAGCAAATCCACACTAATCAATTCTGAATTGTTCATCGACTCAAGGATAACAATTTCTCATTAACTAGTTAGTTATAGGCTACCGAGAATCAACTCTGACGTAGTCCAATTCTTCCTTAATTATTCGATAATTGACAAGTATCGATTTAATCAATTATTTCCCCATTCATAATACAACCAGGCCGGAATCAACCGAATACCCAATTTAATGTTATAAAAGAATTAAGAATTAGAAAAACCCAACTCTAGCAAATCATATCATGATCAGCATGCAACAATTTGTTAACCGACTATTCTCATCTACCAAGACAGTAGCTTCGCCACTAATTAATCTTACCTATTAAATCTAGTGACTTAACAAGGGATTAATTGGCTCTACCTAAATCGATTAAAGGTGATCAAGTTTTAATAAATTTAGATAATTAACATTAGGCTTAGAGAACTTTCAGAATTAAATATGAAAAAGTTTAATTAGAACAATTAGGTCTCACAATTTATGAATCAATTAGTGCTTTATTACTTATTGCCAGAAAAGAAACTACTCACTAATCATAATTAAAAGTAATCAAAAAATTAAAAGAAATAAAATTAAATTAAAAATATCAAACCAACCTGACCGTCGTTTGGGCAAACGACGATGCCACTGTTCTAGCTACGAAAAGCTAAAAAAAACTCTCAATCTACAGAAAAGTCTCCAGACTTTAGTTTAGCTTCGTATATCCAACCCTAATAAATCTATTCCCTTATATAAGAGGGAAAAATAGCAGTTTCCTAATTTAACTTAAATAATGAATATTTCTTGTTTCCAAATTCTAACTTTGTTAGCACATCAACATAAAAGTCAGTTTCCTAATCCAATTCATCCACTAATTTGGTATCTACTAAGAATCCTTCTGCTGTCATGTTTCTTCAACTTTATCTCGAGCCCTTAATCTTTTAGAAAGCTCTCCAAATTTGTTATCTCCTCCTCGGCATGCTTCAGTTTTACAAACTTCCAGATTCTGCCATAAGTATAGCTATTAACCACCAATTTCACCCCTTCAAACACATAATTAAAAGAATATATAATAAAATGAATATTATGTGCTTATCAATTTGGAATTGGAATGTTAAGACAGCGTTCCTACATGGTGAATTAGATGAACAAATCTATATAAAACGACCTGAAGGCTTCGAATCTGAAGGTAAGGAAGACCATGTTTGTTTGTAGAAAAAATCCTTGTATGGATTGAAGCAATCTCCAAGACAGTGGTATAAAAGGTTTGATTCATTTATGTTGAGTCATGAATTCTCCAGGAGCATGTATGATAGTTGTGTTTACTTGCGGAAGTTAAAAGATAATTAATTCATTTATCTTTTGTTATATAATGATAACATGTTCATTGTGGCTAAGAATCTTGCAGAAATTCACCAGTTGAAGGCCTTATTGAATGGTGAATTTGAAATGAAAGACTTGAGAGCAGCTAAGAAGATTCTTAGTATGGAGATAAAATGAGATAGAGGAGTTGATAAATTATATCTGACCCAAGAAGGTTACCTTAAGAAAGTTTTGGAGAGATTTGACATATTGGATACCAAACCAGTTAGTACTCCTCTCGCTAGCCATTTTAGGTTTTCTGCTACTCAATCACCAAAATTAGAGGAAAAGGAAAGTTATATGGCACGTGTTCATTATTCTAGTGCCATTGGCAGTATCATGTATGCAATGGTTTGCACTTGTCTATATTTTTCACAAGCAGTTAGTGTTGTTAGCAGGTATATAGCAAATCCAAGCAAAGAGCACTGGCAGGCTGTGAAATGGATACTCAAATACTTGAAGGGTACTTCAAACTCTTGTTTGGAATTCAATATTAGTTTTGTAGATTTAGATTACACCGGTGACCTTGATAAGCGCATGTCTCTTATAGATTATGTATTTTGCATTGAAGGTTGTGCAATTAACTAGAAAGCTACTCTACAACATGTAGTGGCTTTATCCACTATTGAAGCAGAATATATGGCAGTCACTAAGGTTATCAAAGAAGCTTTATAGTTGAAAGGTTTATTCGGCGAATTAACTCTATAACAAGAAAATAATTACCATTTACTGTGATAGTTAAAGTGCAATTCATTTGACTAAAGACCAAATGTATCATGATCGAATGAAACATATTGATATCAAATATCATTTCATTCGAAATACCATTGCTGAGAAGAAATTTCTTGTTCAGAAGATCAATATCAAAGACAATTCTGCCGATATATTTACGAAAGCTCTTCCAGTATACAAGTTCAAGCAGTGCTTGGACTTGATTGGTGTTCATAATTTGTGATTTAGCCCATTGGGGCTTTACCGGAGGTATGTTTGATTAATCACTATTTTTTGGATTCCTTACCAAGGTGGAGATTTGTAATAAATGTCATGGACTCTCACATATATGTTTGTAGACTTTTTCGATGTTTTGAAAGAGATTTGAAGATTTGAAAGATTTGTTTGAATGCTTATAATTTCAAACATTACGGCCGCATAGAAAAATTGCGGCTGACATGCAACAATTCACCTTCAGCATTTGCCTATAAATACGAGGCAATGCTGAAGTTCAATATCATCCCAAACGAAAAGCTTTCAAAGCTTTTCTATTTCTCTCCTTTTCTTTCATTTCTTTTGCATTAGAGAAAAAGCCTTTTGCGTTAGAAAATGACCTGTAATTAGTATTTCACTTTTTTAAATTGTCTCCACGTATTAGTGAATTTTGGCACCGCCTCTAGCCATAGACGTAGGTCACATTGACCGAACTACGTAAATCTCTGTGTTCATTGTCTCATTTATTTTTCTCGTTACTATTGGTGCGAGCTGTCGTTGGCTCCCAATTTTACCCAAATTCACCAAACAAATGTAGCAGTGGTGAGTGGGATCGTTCCCACAGAGAGAGGTCTTGGATCAAAAGTTGAATTAATGATAGAGTGGATGAATGTCAAAACAGTGCAATGTAAACAAGCAAAAAGGAATTGGAATACGGTAAATCAGTAGAGAGGAGTGTGTTGCCTTAAGGGTGACAATTCATATGGATTTTCTCTTGCTATCCCGGACTTGTGTAAACATATGTGAGGGACTATACTGCTAGTGAACTAAGGTTGATCAACTTGGTAGTTCTCACAATCCTAGCTCACAATACTCCCCGACCCTCCCTTGGTAGGGCAAGACCTTGGCACGATTCAGACTCTCCCAGATCTTAATTCTCCTAACGCAAATCTAATTCGGTCCCTGGCTATCTCCCTTGGTAGGGCAGCTATCCAGTTCACAACTTCGACTCACACTACGAGGACTCTCTTAGACCTTTCCTAAGGGTTGAACCTAACTGTCAGTGGGTACCGCACAATCAAGATCACAAATGTCACAGGAACTAAGATTCACAAATGCATGTTCAAAATCGGTTCATGTTATGATTGATTGCCTATGGAGTATTCACACCGACCTCAGTGGGTACCGCAGACCTAGTATGAAGTTAATCTAGAGTGCAAATTATCAAACATAACAAGAGCAGAATTATGAACAAGAAATAACACAGATAATTTCCATAACAAATGTCTCAAACAAGATCAAATCCATACTATTGACCCCTCAGGCAACACAATAAATCTAGCCGATCATGTTGATCGGCTCAGAATTCATGATTACAAGAGTGAAGTGAAATGGGCAGTATCTTAGGCTCTTCTCTCTCTCTGTATTTTCTCCCTTGCTCCTCGCTCTCCTAGCTATGTGCCTCCCCCTCCCAAGGGTTGCTTCCTTTTCCTCTTATAGTTCCCTCCGAATGTCTTGGCTCCAGCAAGTTCTTGGAAGTTTCCTTCTTTTTCTCTCCGTGGTCTGATCATAGCAGCTGAGTTCCTTTTCCATCTGTGATGCCTCCACGTGTCTTGAAATATGTCAACCAAATAATAAAGTGAGGTCACGTGGTCACCCCTATGACTTAAACATTACGAATCAGATATGCAAAGTTACAAACACCTAGTGAACATCTCAATTTCTATGCTCATGCCTTGTGTGCATGCATCGTGAGTGCATTTGTGTTGTGTTATAGGTGCACTTGGGTGTGCAAGTGTAGTGGTGATGAGCTGAGGGGCATGTGCATGTGAGAGTGTAGTAGTGTGCTAGTGCATGAGTGTGAGTGTGTGTGAGGGTGTGTTTGGTCGGCCGACCAACCAGTCGGTCGACCAGTGTGTGAGTGTGTTTGTGGATGTGTGAGGGTGTAGTGGATGAATTGAAGTGAGTGTGAGAATGAATTGTGTAGTGAAGTTGTGTCAATGACTTTGTGTTGTGTGAAATAATGAAATGCATGTGTCAAGTATTTGTGTGCAAGTGTAATGTAGGAGTGAAGTGAGGTGTGTGCTTTTGAGTGAATTAATGTGATGAATGAAGTGTAGTGAATGTGAGGTAGCGTGTGAGTGCAGGTGCAAAATGTGTGAGTTGGGGATGTGTTGGTCGTGATGTTGAATGAATGAATTGATGAGTGAATTGTTGAATTAAAGTGATTGATAAAATGATGGATGAAAATGATGAATAAAAAGTGACGTGAATTGATGAATGAATTGTTATGAATAAATGTGTGAATTGTGAATGAATTGTAGTGAGGTGTGTGCTTGTGAAGTGGAATGTGCAAGTGTGCAGAATTATCATTTGAGTGCATGTGCAAATGTGTGCTTGGTCGGCCGACTGGTTGGTCGGCCGACCTATGTGTGTGTGTGTTGTGTTGTGTTGTGTTGTGTATTAAAATGAGATGAATGCATGTGCAAGTGGATAAGTGAGTGTAAGAGTGCATGTGTATGCTGTGAAATGAATGTGCAAATGTGTGGAATAGTGCTGATGGCCTTCCAAGTGTGCAAATGAGTGTAGGTCCAGCCGTGTGTACTTAGTGTTGTGGGAATTTGAAGGCTTTCGGTTGAGAACTGGGTTTTGTGGTAAACATATGAATTGTAGATCTCTCTCTTAGCTTTTCATAGGTTCAAGAATTATCATCATTGAAGGTCTGTAGCTCGAGATATGGACAATCTACCAAACTGTGGCAATATGAAATCAAATGTGAAGACCTGAAGGAGCATTTGCAATGATGCCCCCGTTTCTCCTACTTGCACACAGAATTAGAAGAAAGTTAAAACATAATAAATGCAGTACACTCAAAGAGCTTTCCAGAAAATCCAATATCTCTTCATTTGGATTACTATTGAGAGAGATATACTCATTTGAAGTTCGTTTTCTATTCTGCCGAATAAGAATTTAGTGCTCCCCATGTATCAAATGTGTGTGCTAGTGTTGTAGTGTGCTTTTGATGTGCTTGTTGTGCTTAGGACTTTTCTTGTGTGCTTGTAAGTTGTGGGAATAGTTGTGTCAAGATGTGCATTCGATCAAATACATGTATGCTTTACCTACTTTATGCACAAATTCAACACTTCTTCACAAACTCCACAAATATCATTTCATGAACATTTAGCACATAACTCACACAAGCAAATATGATTTTCACCATAAAACCATGCAAAAGCTCAAAGAAACAAGACAAATAAGTCGGTACAATACCGACTTATCAACTGTCCTCCATTATTATTTTGGGCTATTAAATATAACGTGATATGAGTTTTTTCTTAACAGTTTCCAAAGACGATATGATGATAGAGTCAAAGCATGCCGAGTTCATCATCCCTTACATGAATTTGCCTTGGCGAAAGCTAAAGAAGAGTTCTTGATGCAAGGTGCAACTTCATATTCTAATCAAGATGCAAAAGCTAAACAAGAGTTTTTGTTGCAAGCTGGAACTTCATATTCTAATCAAGATGCAGTGCCCCTTCTGACCGATCATCCATACTGGAAGGGATGGTCAATGTTCAATTCCATACTCTTATCCATAACGTGTCCGCTCTCTACTATGTTTTAGACAGATTCTTTCACTGGACTCTTCAAATTTCCCCAAAATCTTCAAACTTCTCAGGGTGTTACATCTTCCTAAAGCTGAAACAAAATATTTTCGCAACATATCCTGCATGGTTCATTTGAGGTTCTTATATCGTTGGCATCAGAAATAGGAAATCTCCAGAACCTGGAAACCTGTGTCCTAAGAATGACTATATCATCTGAAGTCGAATTACCGAAAACTATTTGGAACTTGAAGAGACTGAGGCATTTCAAAGTAGATCAGCCTTACCTGCTGCCAGAGTACTACAGTCTTGGGAATTCCTTAAAGTTTGATCATCTACAAACTCTGTCAACTCCATTGTTATGCTACGGAGAAGATAATGAGAAGATCATGAGAGGGCTACCCAACCTTAGAAGGTTGAGTTGCATGTTTTTGGATTCATGGGATGATTCTTCCAAATGCAAGCACTTTCCAACTTTGGACTTCCTCTCTTGACTTGAATCACTCAAGGCGACTCATCATTCAGGAAATGCACTACTTCCCTGTCGATTCAAGATTCCTCCCAATCTAAAGAAGTTAACTCTGTCCAACTTTGGCCTACCCTGGACTGAAATTTCAATGATTGGGAAACTGCCTAAACTTGAATCTCTGAAATTGTTAGCTGGAGCTTTTGTGGGAAAAACATGGAACATTCCAGAAAGAGAATTCTATGAACTCAAATTCCTCAAGTTAGAATCATTGAACATTAAACAATGGAATATTTTGGAAGACTATCTTCCTTGCTTAGAGACACTAGTGGTGAATAGTTGCATCCAACTTGAGAAGATCCCTTCTTGTTTAGCAGAAGTACCCACACTAGAAAGGCTTTAGTTGCATCATTGCAGTGACTCCGCTAGAGTTTCAGCAGAGGAGATTATGAAAATGGGGTATGGGGAACTTGTCCTGATCACATCTTCGCCTAAATGATGACTTCAATTATGCACCAATTCCACTGTCAAAACATACATAATTTTTAGGGTGTAACATTTATCAGGCACCAATCCTTGAATGCCATGTAAGCTTGTTTTAGTATTTCACAATAATAATAATACACCTCACTTATACCACATAATTAACTAAAATCCTTAAATTTAGGAAAAATATTAAATGCACATAAATCCTTCCATAACTTATCCATATCATTTGTTTAAAAACATTAAATGCACATAAATCCTTCCATAATTTATCCATATCATTTGTTTAAAATTATCATGTATTTATTTTATCTAATTCAAGTCACTAAAAAAATTAAAAAATAAAATATCATTAAAATTAAACCTACAATTCAGTAAAAAAAATAAAAAATAAATAAATATCACTAAAATTAAATCTACAATTATTAAGCCCTAACCCTAATGTGAGTGAACTCTACGACATTGTTTCAATAAAATTAGGGATTAAAAAAATAAAATATCACTAAAATTAAATCTACAATTATTAAACCCTAATCAAAATATTGAGTGAACCCTACGATATTGTTTCACAAAAATTAGGAATTACAAAAATAAAATATCACAAAAATTAAAATTTATAATTATTAAACCCTAACTCAAATGTGAGTGAACCCTACGATTTGAGAATAAAATCAAAGAGTTTAATAATTAATTATATGGTGTAGGAAGGGTACATTTTTATTAGGGTGGGACTTTAAAAAATGCTGACATGGCACAAAATAATTGATGCCTGACAAGGAGTTTATCAGGATGATCTTAATAAATGTTTTACTCTAATTTTTAATGTGCAATAATATATATATATATATATATATATATATAAAAGATATACTTCAATTGAGTGTATATATATATATTTTTTTATTTTTTTATAATAAAGAATAGTTGAAATAAATATCTTACATTGAAGTAGATAATGCATGGTTATAATAACTTTTCCTTTTTTCTGAGGAAAAATTTTTACGTGTGGTTGATGACATAAACTAGTATTATAGAAGTATGTTGTGTTGGATATTCTCAACGTATATGAAAATTTATTAGTAACTCTCCTTCATTCATACAAAAAAAGTTGAAGAGTTGTAATTTTTTATTCATATGAAAAATTGTAACTCTCATTCACATTAAGAGGGTAACTTCCATTCTTGTAATTTATTAGTAACTATCCTTCATTCATACAAAAAGTTGAAGAGTTGTAATTTCTATTCAAATGAATAATGGTAACTCATTCACGTGAAGAGTAACTTATATTCCTGTAAAGATGTGAATGTGAATAATTATAACTTTCATTCTTGTAAGATACGGATGGTTATAACTCATAAAATTGCGTTGTAATTCTATTTTTTATGAATACTCTTTGTTTATTCTTATGTTTTGGAGTTTTAAAGTGCATTGAATCTTTAAATTCGTCGTCTTATTTTAAAAGATATTTGTTCCAAATTTCTTGCATACTAAAGAGAGCAATAAAGTTTAAAAAAAAAGTATAGTTTCTTACACGATTTAAATACATCAATTGTAATAGTTTATAACTTCCATTGTACTACGAAATGTATGGCACAAAAAAATATTTATTTAACACAAAAAAATATATGTTTGGAAAGGAAGAAATACAATTACAAGACCAAATGTATAGCACAACTACCTCAAAACAATATTACATATGTTAGTTTGCGAAATTTCTCTAAACTATATGACTTTTTTCTCACCTTTTTAAGGTAAGACACTCATCCAAATTATTTCAGTCTCCTCCAAATTACAAAAAATACCACCCCTCTATTATAGCGCAAGAAATTTCCTAATCCATATTAAAAACTAATCAAGAAACAAACCTATAAGGAAAGTAACTTATATTTTAAGAAATAAAACCTATTAGATAACTACGAATTAAGTTTAGCTTACTACAACACCAAAGTACAAAAGATAAATCTTTAACTATGCTGAGAAATATATGCATATTTTCTGCGTATAATTAAAAGTGATACGTGAATAGTGAAAATATTATGAAAATGAATAAAATATGCATATTTTTATACATAAATAGTAAAAATGTTACAAGAATGAATAAAGTATCCATACTTTTATACGCGAATAGTAAAAATGTTATGCGAATGAATAAAGTATGCGTACTTTTATACGCGAATAGTGAAAATTATTAATAGTTTATACGCAAGTAGTGCAAAGTATAGATACTTTATACACGAATAAATAAAACACGTGCGTGTGTTGTGTGTTCGTGTCATATATAAGACAGATTTACAGGAGTTTCCTTTTTTTTTTACTCTATTGACTAGAAATTTCTATTTCCCTATTCATTGTCAGATTGAAATAATGAATATATGAACCATCAATGTTCATTATTTGTTAAAAATAGCAAAAGAATTGTATATATATTATAGACAATTTTAAAAGATTTTAAAAAAATCGTATTGGAGGCCATCTCTCTTGTAGCCAATCAGTTTATTGAATGGCATGGACACGTGAAATTTTACCTAGGCTTTTTCTCAAGATTAGTGGCAAAGGAATTCTGAGAGGGGATCATCTATCTAAAATTATCCTATTTTATTTTGTGCAAAATTAAAATTACATAAAGTTCACTCATAACTTGGTTAATGTCTAATAAGTGTAAATTTGATTTTAGTGATATTTATGTTTTTAATCATTAATTTTAATGAAACGTTGTCGTTTTGAACATTGAATAAAATTGGACATGATAATATTAGATAGAATAGGATAGGATAATATAAAACATGAAAATTGTAATAAAACCATAGAGAATTACTAAGGAATGTTAAGAAAAGATGAAAGCATACAAAGTTTCTCATGATGGAGAAATGGATTACTACTCCATATTTTTTTAGAATAGATTTTCTATCCAAGATTATGTTGTCTTATCGTATCTAATGTTCAAAACGATGTCGTTTCACTAAAATTATGGATTAAAAATCAATGTTTTGAAAACTAGACCGAACTATGAACCGGCTAAGTTAAGGGGTCGAGGGGTCAATGGGTTAAATCGGATAAAAAACCGGATGACGTCATCATGACATTATAAATGAATTTAAATATTAAATATATTACTAATCTAAAAAATATACTTTTATGTAATTATAAATGTTTACTAAATCATAATATCTCAAAATTTGTGAAATTTTCTTTTATTCAAACATTTTATCCTATCAACAAATGACTCAAAATATATTAAACCACATATATATATATTATTTAGTTGTTGATTATCTTAGTGAATTAATAAAGAAATTAAAGAATATAATTTTATTCATAACAAATAGCAATAGGCTCATAAATATATGTTTTAATATTGAATCCAACATTAAAAGTTAAATTTTAAAACCCAAAATTGATAATAGCTTATAAGACATATTGGGCTGAAATCGATAAAACTAGCCCAAAGTTTTTTTTAAAAAAAATAAAAAAATAACCGGTTAAACCAGTTTTGACAGGTTTTATACCCAGACGATTTTTGAAGAAAAGTCGGTCAGACAGGTCGGTCCGGTCCGATTTTCAAAACACTGATAAAAATATAAATATTACTAAAATTAAATTTATAATTATCATGCCTGAGTGAACCCTATTTATACTTTTAATCCTTTATTTTTAATATAAAGAAGTCGTTTTTAAATATTGGACAAAATAAGACAAAATAATTTTGAACATATGATCTCCTCTCATCTCATATTTTTTTGGGCTACAGATCATTTTTGTTTGGAAAACTACCTTTCTACCATGGGCCCATTAAACTATCCGAACTGTATATTTGTCATCCCTATTTTTTTTTAGTTTCAATTTAGGCACTCATATATCAATAGTGGAATATTTGTAGTCATTTCGTAAAAGCGAGACGTTATTTTTTAAATTTTCCCTTTAAATTAAAAAACTCAAATATTAAATTTAATGGAATGGTCATTATTATACTACTTGTTAGAGATGAGTAGTCAAATTGAAATTTTAAAAAAAAATGAAAACTCCTAAAATAGTCACTCACATTACAAAAAAAAAAAAAATTTATTCGATCATTCACATTAAAAATGGTGCATTTTAATCGCTAACATTTAAACAACCTATCAATTAATCACTCAACCAAAATATTTTAGCTTTTTTAACGGAGAAAATGCACGTTGACATCACCATCCATTTTTTCACTTTTACCCTATTATTAAGTGATACATGATATGAAAGTTTATATTTTTTTTATAGCAAAGTTTGATTGATGTCTAATTTAATGTATTTTTAAAATATCAATGCATTTTAAAATAGTGATTAAAAATATAATTTAGTGATGGCCAAAATAATTCACCTTATTTTTTTTATCATCTCGGCCACGAGAAGCATCCGTGTAGGGTAAGCATGGCATTGCACCATATTAATCGCAATTGATGGCGGTACAGTGTGTTTGGAAGGGAAAAAAAATTGAAATACATATAAAATTGAATACACGAGAAGCATCATGTTGTTGTCTCCAGTTAGGAGAAAGTCTGTTCAATATATATATTTTTAGCATTTCTTGTTTTGGCTCCACTTGTAATAGAATATAATTATGCATCATACTATGATCAAATTGTCGAATTGACTTTTGGGTAGCAATGGCAGTGCTGTGTTGATTTACTATTACGCATTTCAAGAAACAGCAGAAGTGAGTGAAAGAAACAATGGAGATGGCTATGATTTCCAGTTGTGTGGAAGAAACCTCAAGCTTTCTCAACTGGCTTGATGCCGAGATGGATTTGGCCGAGATGGATTTGGATGATCCAATGAGAGTTACTGTCCGAACTCTCAGAATCAAAACCAGTGTTCTTAACAACTTCTTTGCTTGCAAAGGGAAGTTCCAAATTGATGACAAGAATCTGAAAACTCTCTTCAGTCAGCTACAAGCTTTGTGTAAGGATGCACTTGGAGAACTTCAACTACTTTGGTTTGACAAGAATCAGAATTCATCATCAGAAGAAGAAGATTGGAGCTTACCAGAAAACTTGGAGAGTTTAATTTCAACTGCACTGGACAAGCTTGATCTCATTAATCCACTCATTCAACAAGTTTATGATGCACTTTCCAAGTCAACAAGATCCATGAGCTCCAAGACTGATGCTGTGGTTGAATTCATCGAGTCTTTTGTGCGGAATATGAAGGAGCTGCTAAGCTGTAAGGCTCAATCAATTCTTCCCCTGGAGAAGGAAATCAAAGCCCTTATGCAGGATCTGTTGTTTCTCAGGAATTTCCTTGTGTTTACAGAAAATTGGTGCGGTACTGAGAATGAGAAATTGAAGGAACTCATCCTGCATGCCGAATCTGTGGCAGACAACACGGCTTGTCTCTTCTACCTGTGTTGTCAAGACAGCAAAAAGATGGATGAGGCCATGGTAAACCAGATAAAGCTTCAATTCTCTTGTCAACTGCAGAGGATCAAACCCATCGAGCCAAATTTCAGAATGATTTACATTGAAGCCTTGAAAGCCTCAAAATCATCAAAAGTAAGTCGCTATTTCTTTGTGGATGAACATTTTCTGGAATTTCTTGATTCTCTTCGAGAAAACGTGATCGAGCTCTCAAGCGTTAAGGCAAGTCCCATAGTTTCAATTCATCTTATTGAATCACTGCATGATGAGCTGAAAATTCTCAGATATTTTCTCTTGGATTCATCAGCTCAATTTCACATCAAGGAGCTCCCAAAATTGACTGATCTATTGTTGCATATAAAAATTGTTGTCTGCGAAGTTGCGTGTGTTTTATGTTCTTGTTATGACAATGGTATTACTCAAGACATGGCTAGGCAATTGACTGTTGCAATCAGAAATCTGCTTCAAGAGTTCAAGCTTATCAAAAAGAAGGCCAGAGTTATCTATGGTGAAATAATTCCAGAATCATTAAGGTCCAACTTCCCCAGGGCTAATGAGTTTGGTTCCATGGATTTTATGATCCGCAATCTGAAGGAGCTGTTAAATTCCAAGGCTGATTCAATTGTCCAGTTCCAGTATCATATTGAAGAAATTCATGGAAACATAGCGTCCCTTAAAAGAGATTTCATTGAAATAGCAGAACATCCCAGTGAACATGTTGAGCTGAAAGATCTTTGGACACGTTTCAAAGATATAGTGTACCATACTGAAGTTGTCATTGACTCAGTCATCCTCAAAGATGAACACCTTTGGTGTCATAAGTTGGGGCTGTTTCATGTAATCGAAGAGATGAAGCATATCAGGAAAGCATTTGATGATATGAAAGACAGGAGCAAGAATAACACCATTAATCACATTGAGCTTTTCGAGGATGAAGCTGAAAATATTACTGAGCAACTCACTAATAATTTGACTCAGTTGCGTATTCTCTCTATTGTTGGAATGCCTGGAATCGTAAGACAATACTAGCCAATTCATTGTACGACAAATCTGTAGTTCAGTCACAGTTTCATGTTCGCGCGAGGTGTGTTGTCAGTCAAACATATGAAAAGAGAAGATTGTTGCTTGAAATTCTTCAACAAATTAATCCAGAACCTGATCGAGGAGATGGAATAAGCGATAATGATTTAGCTGATAAGCTGTATAAAAGTCTTAAGGGCAGAAAGTATTTCATCTTCTTTGATGATATGTGGGATATTCGTCCATGGAATGATATGAGGAACATTTTCCAAGATGATGATAAGGGAAGTCGAATTATGTTCACTACCCGATTCCATGACATTGCTTCTCAAATTGGCTTCGAGAGCATAACATTTCCTCTTCCTCAATTATCAGATGCTAAGAGTTGGGAGCTATTGCAAGTCAAGCTTTTCCAGAAAGAAAGCTGCCCTCAAGAACTTTCAGAAGTTGGTGTGCAACTAGCAACAAAATGCAAAGGCCTTCCGCTTGCCATCGATTTGATAGTTGGTCTGCTGAAAAATATGGAAAGGAGCGAAGAAAGCTGGAAGCAATTTGCTAGTACATTAAACACACACCTTCTTGAAGGTCAACAGGGATGCAAGGGTGTACTAGAACTTAGTTACGACAGTTTGCTGAGTCACTTGAAGCCGTGCTTTCTCTATTTTGGAGCATTTCGTGAGGATGAAGAAGTGTCTGCAAGGAAATTGATGTGGTTATGGATCGCAGAAGGATTTATTCAACTGAAAAATGATGAGAAAGGAACCTTGGAAGATGTAGCTGAGAATTATTTGAATGATCTAATTGCTAGAAGCCTTGTAACAGTTTCCCAAAGACGAGCTGATGGTGGAGTCAAAGCATGTCGAGTTCATGATCTCTTACATGAATTGGCCTTGGCAAAATCTAAAGAAGATTTGTTTTTGCTAGCTGCAGCTTCACATTCTGATCTAGATACAGCAGCTCTTCTGATGGATCAACCATATCGTCTTTGTGTTTATACTGGAAGGGATGGTCATTGTTCAATTCCAGACTCTTATCCACAACGTGTCCGCTCTCTATTATGTTCCAGAGAGATTTCTTCGCTGGACTCTTCAATTTTCCCGAAAATCTTTAAACTTCTCAGGGTGTTACATCTCCCTGAAGCTGAAACAAAATATTTTCGGAACATATCATGCATGGTTCATTTGAGGTTCTTGTATCTTTTGTATGTATCAAAGATCATCCCACCAGAAGTAGGAAAGCTCCAGTACCTGGAAACATCTGTGGTAAAAATGACTGTTTCATCTGAAGTCAAATTACCAAAGACTATTTGGAAGTTGAAGAAACTGAGGCATTTCAAAGTAGATCAGCCATATCCACTGCCAGGTTACAGTCTTGGAAATTCCTTAAAGTTTGATAATCTACAAACTCTGTCAACTCCATTATTATGTCATGGGGAAGAAAATGAGAAGATCATGAGAGGCCTACCCAACCTTCGAAGGTTGAGTTGCGTATTTTCAGATTCATGGGATGATACTTCCAAATGCAATCACTTTCCAGTCTTGGACTTTCTCACTCGACTTGAATCACTCAAGCTGACTCATTCAGGAAAGGCACAACTTCCTTGTCAGTTCAAGTTTCCTCCCAATCTCAAGAAGCTAACTTTGTCCAACTTTGGCCTACCCTGGACTGAAATTTCAACCTTTGGGAAACTGCCTAAACTTCAAGCTCTCAAATTGTTAACTGGTGCTTTTGTTGGAAAAACTTGGGGCATGACAGAGGGAGAATTTCTCAAACTTGAATTCCTGAAGCTAGAATCACTGGACATTGTTCAATGGGATACTTCTGAAGACCATCTTCCTTACCTTAAAACACTAATCTTGACTAAGTGCTTCCAACTTGAGGAGATCCCTTCTTGTTTAGGATGTGTACCCACAATGCAACGGCTTGAGTTGCATGATTGCAGTGAATCTGCTAGACATTCAGCAGCCATAGTCAAAGAAGTACAAGAGGACATGGGAAATGAGCAATTTGTTCTTGATTTGTCATAATTAGATTATCATTTTCTTTTTCCTTTTTTTTTTGTACATTGGATGCAGTTTTTAATATCAATTGGGAAATTTCAGTGTCATAATGTCATACTAGTATCTGTTACTTTCATCATCAAATTGACTACTTGTAATTAGTGGCATAAATAACAAAGTTGAATGAATGACTAATGTTAATACAAAATATGGTATGTTTTGGTAATATCAAAAGAACTGTCCTAACAGTGGCAGTAGAAACACTTTTTGCAAATTCAATGTGAAATTTAGCAAATTCTGCTGCCATTTTGCTTCTTTTCCTTAGCTAATTCCAATTTCATCAGTTGATATCAGTTCATTTGGTGGACCAAGAATTCTTTTTATCTTGTCGTATGGTGGACCAAACAAATTGATGGCTTTATTTGAAACAATATAGGAACATCTGATATTTTGTAGAGATTGCTTATAATAATTGGAAAGATAAGGCTCTCAATAATGGATGTCTTCCTTTCTTTCCATGATTAATCTTTACTAGCAACAATTTCGTTTGCACCTCAATTTGAACATTTAAAAACTTCAATTCATTCACAAATTGTGCATTGCAATTAACAGTGCAAGATAGTGAAAGAAACAATGGAGATGGCACTGACTTCCAGTTCTGTGGCAGAAACCTCAAGCTTTCTCAACTGGCTTGAGGCCAACATGGATTTGGAGGCTCCAGTGAAGGTTCCTATCCAAACTCTCAGGATCAAAGCCACTATTCTCAACAGCTTCTTTGCCTGCAAAGGGAAGTTCCATATTGATGACAACAACCTCAAATCTCTCTTAGATCATATAAATATTTTGGGTTCGAATGCACTTGAAGATATTCAATTACTTTGGTTTGACATGAATCAGAATTCATCCGAGGAAGATTGGAGATTGCCAGAAAACTTGGATAGTTTAATTTCAAGAGCACTGGAGAAGCTTGATCTTATTAATCCACAGATTCAACAAGCTTATACTGCACTTTCCAATTCAACAAGATCCATGAGCTCCAAAACTGATGCTGTGGTGGAATTCATCAAGGCTCTTGTAGAGATTATGAAGGAACTATTAAGCTCTAAGGCTCAATCAATTGTTCCTGTGGAGAAGGAAATCAAATCCCTTATGCAGGAGCTTTTGTTTCTGATGAATTTGCTGGTGTTAACAGAGAATTGGTGCGGAAATGAGCATGAGAACCTGAAGGAACTCAACAAGCATGCTGAATCTGTGGCTGATAACACGGCATGTCTCTTGTATCTGTGCTCCAAAGACAGCATCAAGATGGATGAGGACATGATCAATGAGATCAAGCTTCAATTCTCTTGTCAACTGCAGAGGATGAAGCCAACTGAACCAAATTTCAGAGAGAGTTATATCGGAGCCTTGAAAGCCTTGAAAGCCTCAAAATCATCAGAAGAAAGTGATTTCGTTGTGGATGAACATTTTCTGGGCTTTCTTGATTCTCTCATTGGAAACATGATTGGGCTGTCAAACCTTGAGGCAAGTTCCATTTCAGTAATCCATCGTGTTGAAGCTCTCCATGATGAGCTGAAAATCCTGAGATATTTTCTCGTTGATTCATCTGCTCAGCAGTACAGTCAGTCGGATCCAAAATTGAATGATCTATTGCTGCATATCAAAACAGTTGTCTGCGAGGTAGGATGCATTATATATTCTTGCTATGACGTTGGTATTACTGAAGCCATGGCTAGTCCATTGTATCTTGCAATTAGTGATTTGCTTCAAGAGTTCAATGTTATCAAGGAAACAGCCAGACTAATCTATGATAATGTGATTCCAAAATCATTGAGGTCTAACTTCCCCAAAACTGATGAGCTGGGCTTCATGGACTTTATGATCCAGAAACTGAAAGAACTTTTAAACTCTAAGGCTGATTCAATTGTTCAGTTGCAGTATCAAATTGAAGCAATTCATGGAAGTATAGTGTCCCTTAGAGGAAACTTTGTTGATATAGCAGAACAGCCAAGTGAACATGTCGAGTTGAATGAACTTTGGGCACGTTTCAAAGATATAGTGTACCATACTGAATATGCTATTGACTCAGCCATCCTTAGAGATGAACTTCTTTGGTGTCATAAGTTCGGGCTTTTTTACGTAATCGAAGATATGATGCATATCCAAAAAGCAGTTGATCAAATGAAAGATAGGAGCACGAATAACACAGTCAGTGTTACTTCATCACAACCTGTTTCAAATCTCGAGGCTATAAATGTTGCAGAGATGCCCATTCATCACGTTGAGCTTTTCGCAGATGAAGCTAACAAGATAATTGAGCAACTCACAAATAGTTTGACTCAGTTGCACATTCTCTCCATCGTGGGAATGCCTGGAATTGGTAAAACAACACTAGCCAATTCATTGTATGAAAATCCTCAAGTTCACTTAAACTTCCATGTTCATGCTAGGTGTTGTGTCACTCAAACATATGACAAAAGAAGATTGTTTCTTGAAATTCTTCAACAAGTTAGACAGGAAACTGATCCAGGAGAAGGGATGAGTGACGATGATTTAGCTGAAAAGCTGTATCAAAGTCTAAAGGGACAAAAGTATCTCATCTTTTTTGATGATTTGTGGGATATTCGTCCATGGAATGAGATGAGGACCTCTTTCCCAGATGATAAGAAGGGAAGCCGAATCATGTTCACTAGCCGATTCCATGACATTGCTTCTAAAATTGACACCAAGAGCATAACTTTTCATCTTCATCAATTGTCAGATGCTGTGAGTTGGGAGTTATTGCAAGTCAAGCTTTTCAATAAAGATGACTGCCCTCAAGAACTTTTAAAAGTTGGTAAGAAACTCGCAACAGAATGCAAAGGGCTTCCACTTTCCATTGATTTGATAGCTGGCCTTCTAAGAAATATGGAGAGGAGAAAACGTAGCTGGAAGCAATTCGCTGGAACTTTAAATAAACACCTTCTTGAAGGTCAAGATGGATGCACTGGTGTACTAGAACTTAGTTACAATAATTTGCCAAGTCACTTGAGGCCATGCTTTCTCTATTTTGGAGCCTTTTCCGAAGATGAAGAAGTTCCCACAAGGAAATTGATGTGGTTATGGATTGCAGAAGGATTTGTTCAACTGGAAAATGATGATCAGAATGAAAGCATAGAGGATGCAGCTGAGAAGTATTTGAATGATCTAATAGCTCGAAGCCTTGTAACAGTTTCACAAACACGATCAGATGGTGGAGTTAAAGCAATTCGAGTTCATGATCTCTTATATCAATTTGCCTTTGCAAAAGCTAAACAAGATCATTTTTTGGAGAGTGTCAGTTTATTTTCTGATCTGCATCCATATCGTCATCGTGTCGAATCTACATGGGATTTTTTGGGTTTACTCTCATGGAATTCTAAACAATGTTATCCTCATCGTGCTCGCTCCTTATTATGTATTCTTCCTGCATCAGTTAAACTAAAACAGGACAGCAGAAAATCTTTTCAGAACTTCAAACTTCTGAGGTTGTTCCATATTCCTCAACTTACAACTCAAGATTTTAGTTCAGTATCCTGGATGGTTCATTTGAGGTTCTTATACATTAGTTCTGAGTCAGACAGGATCCCATCAGAAATAAGCAACCTCAAGAACCTGGAAACTTTTGTGCTAAGAATTTCATCACCTGAAGTTCAATCACCAAAGAGTATTTGGAGCTTAAAGAGACTGAGGCATTTCAAAGTAGATCGGCCTTATTTGCTGCCAGAGTACAGTCTTGAAAATCCCTTAAAGTTTGACAATCTACAAACCTTGTCAATGCCATTGTTACATCACGGTGAGGATTGTGAGAAGATCATGAGAGGCTTACCCAACCTTCGAAAGTTAAGCTGCATATTTGTGGATTCATGGGATGATTCTTCCAATTGCAATCATTTCCCAGTTTTAGACTTCCTCACCAGACTTGAATCACTCAAAGTGGCTTATGAAGGTAAGATGCTTCACCCTTGCCATGAGTTCCAGTTTCCTCCACATCTTAAGAAGTTAACCATGTCCAAATTTCACCTGCCGTGGAGTGACATTTCAACCATCAGAAAACTGTCTAATCTTCAAGTTCTCAAATTATTAGATGGTTCTTTTTCCGGAAAAACATGGGACATGACAGAGGGAGCATTTCTCAATCTCAAATTCTTGAAACTAGAGGCATTGGACATTGCACAATGGGATGCCACTGAAGATAGCCTTCCTTCCCTGGACACACTAGTGTTGTCAAAATGCAACCAACTTGAGGAAATCCCTTCTTGTTTGGGAGATATACCAACATTGAGAAAGCTCGATTTGATATTTTGCAGTCAGTCTGTGTGGATTTCAGCCAGGATGATAGAGGAAAATCAAAAGGATATGGGAAATGAGCAGTTTGTAGTCACAGGGGTCCAAAAACCATCAATGGAGGAAAATATAAAGACACTAGAGTAGGATTCCAGACCATAAACTACCATCATTGTGATTGAACTTCATCATTTTGTTAGATTTTTATCTTTGTAATATATGTTAATATAGGCCTAGATTCTTCCCTCTCTTCTTTTTCTCTTTTTCTTTTTCATTCTTTTGAAGAACCATTGTTAATATATTGAAGTTAAGTTCTCAAAACTCCATAGAATGTCATTGTGTGTAAGGATTCTAAAACAATTTTCTTTCCTAGATGTAATTCACATTCTCTCACCCTTTTTTTGTTTGATGATACACATACTTCACTCTTCTCTAACTTGCACATAGTACACCAGCCAAATAATTTTGAAGTCGAAATTTTGTCTCAAACTCAGTGCTGCATTAGCAAAGACAGTGCCAAGGGTGTGCTTACTGTTTGTAATTCTGCATTCTTGACATCTTAAAAAAAGTATCTTCAGTAGCTTTGGTGGAAATATAGTACAATTGATGATGATTTGGTGGGATGAAAATGTTGGTGAATATATTTTCCGAGATCGAATCCTCAGCTTTGAGAGGATCCTGTTTTATTGTGTCCAATGATCAAATCGAAGTCGTTTTACAATTATTTAACTCTAACATAAATATAAGTGAATTTTGCAACGTGATTTTAATTATAATTTTAACAAAACAACATCGCTTTGATTATTGAACAGAATAAAATATTTTGTGCAAAGAATCTCATCTCATATTTTCCAGGAATAAGACATTTTGTGCAAAGGATCCCATCTCATATTGGGATCCTCATATTTTCCAAGAAATAGTTGCTAACAAGAACTTCCAACATTTACAAGTAATCAGAAGTGCCTTATTCCTCAACCAGAAAAGAAAAACAGAAATGCATTACTATAGAGAAAGGAGTACCTAATAAATTATGAGCAGCCTTTTCTGTTTTGTTTTTTTCAAGTTATGATTAACATTGATTAGTTAGATGTAGTTGCTGAAACCCAAATATCAATAAATGAACCTTAATCTACAGGACACTTTTTCAACTCTCTCAATTCTAATGAATTACACAGTCCATAGCTAACAAATGAGTTTTAAGATTTAAGTAACATACATGGGTACAACATTAACTTAAATATGATACTAAATAAGCAAAATAAAATTGTTCAAAACAAAACCAGGAACTACAAATAACAGATCATAGAGAGAATATGTACAAGATTTTCTGCCAGTCCTACGTAAATAGATAATATAAGAATCATACGGCATGCCATGAGCTCCTTCATTCATCCAGAGCAATAGGTATGACACCAGGGCAGCAGAAAACCAGAAGTAGCATGGCTTGTAACTTGATATTATTGATCGGAGTCCTGTTGGCTGGCTAAGCATAGCTCATATAATTCATTAAGTATCCATTCTTCCCCAGTGTTCCCACCAAGGACTAATACTCTGGTTCCTCCAACCACGCACGTACTGTGGCCCCAAGCAAATTTTGGTGGTTGTCCAGGTACATTAAGAATTCTCCAGGACGGTTTTTCTTCTGCAGGATCTAACAAGAAAAGCTGTGAAGGAGAATGCAAACCGGCAATGGAACCACCAAAAATGATAATCCTGCCACAAGGCATGCTTACTGCCACATGATCAAGTCTAGGAGGAGGAATGATAGCATTCTGACTTCCTGCACCAGTAAATGCACCACACTCGAGTGGCCTCCATTGCGGCTTCTCATCCTCCAAATCTATTGCATATGCCTCACCTGACCGTAAGCGCAAGTGTCCACTCTTGGCAAGCCCCCCAAACATAAGAATTTTTGTCTTTCCATACACTGATAGTGAGTGCCCTAGTCTAGATGGAGGCGCCCATGAAGTTGGTATCTCTCTCCACTTGGGTTCGCCTGTAGTAAGATCCAGTAAGTATGTATCACTAAGTAACACTCCTGCATCTGTGCATCCACCTGAGACAACTAACTTTGAGCCTTCTAACGTGCAAGAGCTATGCCAAGATCTAGGGAGAGGTGGAGTTCCACCAGAGACTTCTTTCCATGTTGGGTGTTTGGCATCCAAGTCGAGGACAAATACATCATTGAGCAACCCTTGCCTCCCACAGCCACCAAATACCACCAACCAGGAACCATTCAGGCATGAAAGAGTATGGCCCCAGCGTCCTGGTGGGGAAGATTTCACACTCACTCGACGCCATTCTGGATTGGCAGCATCAAGATTGAGAACAAACGTGTCATCCATTGGCTGCATATTGACTCCTTCACCACCAAAAAGGAATAATCGATTTCCTGCAGCACAGGCACTGAAATTGCATCGTGATGGCTCGACTGCACCGCCAACTGTCACCTTCTTCCAGCAAACGGCTTCAAGAGTAGTCAGCTCCCTAGCAAGGCGGCCCCACCCTAACTTTTTAGTCATCAACTCCAATGCACCAGTGACATCTCTTCCCCATGCATTTTGACAAACCATCTTCCTTAAATGTTCATTTTTAGTTAATTGCCGAATTCTTCTACAAACAGATCCAATAGATGCAACATCCCTTGGTGTCAAGCGTGATAATATGTTCTGAGCCAATACTTCATCAGAGAGCTGAAGCATCATACATGCTTCCTGATGCTGAGTGTACTGAAGCTGCCCACTCTTCAAAGCTGAGTCACCTGACTGATCACATTGATGATGGCAAGTTTTTTTGTATACTGGGTACGATACACTGTTCAGATCTATTTTTGCTTCGGAAAAAATTTGAATTCCAATTACATGTGTAACAGTACCATCATCACTGTGTATAGGAGCAAGTCTTAACCTATTCACCACAGGAGTTCCATCCTTTCTGAAGTTGAGAAGCTCACCTTGGAACTCAATGCCTTCCTCGAGACATCTTCTGATCTCCGAAACTACAACAGGATCAACCGAAGGATGCCTTCTCTGGGCACGAGGGTCTCTAAACTGCAGGAACCGACTAAAGCCGAGGATTGAAAAGGAATGTGTCAAATAAGATATATCATAGTATTAGAGAATCAAAATCATCGACGTAACAACTGGATATCATCCATCACCATCACATCTAAAAAAGAAATAAAAAACTCTCTGTTGTTTCTTACTTACCACCCCTAACCTACTAAAGAACTTTGAAAAAATCTAATAAACAAATTGAAATGCACACAAGCATGGGCAAGTCTGAGAGCTAGAATCGATAACATTCGACTTAGTTGCAAATAATCATCTAAATTTTAATAAAAGGTATTCCAACATATTAAGGGAGTGAAGGGCACCTTTCTATTATGCTGCAGATTTCTACACACGTGGCATACAAAGAGATGAATAAGAGGCACTCCGTCAGTCAAAGAAACTTGAAAAGAGAATAAATAAGCTATATCAACTGTAAGAAGCTCTCCAACTAGCAATGAGATTTACAATGGTTCAATCTGTATTAAAAGCCTCAGTTGAACACCTGTCACACTGGAAGCAGCACCTCTGTCCTGCTCTAGGTGTTCACCTGCTCTAATGACACCTAAATTCATTCAGTGAAAAGTGGAAAAAAAAAATTCAATTTTTTCCCTTTAATCTAGTTCTGCTTCCGTCTTACTTTTGTATTGTTTTTTCCTTTTACCTTTTTTTATCTTTGATACTGCATATTTCGATTTTGATTCTTTATTTTTGTAGTTGATGGTATAATGCATTCCCCCTTTTGCTTTCCATCAAAGTAAATATCTTTTCATACCAACATTGATGCCATCAGAATATGCTCAGAGACAGTGCCCAGGCATATTATCTAGCGAATTAACCATTGGGCGAGCTCTTGTAGAGTTTCATTGCATCTTTTTTTTTTTTAATATCTTGCTCCTCTTTGCAAGTCAGATTCACCAGATTTAACAATTCAAAACTATATGATTTGAAAACATCCAACAAATCATATAACTCATATCGCAGTACTAAGAAGATATCTTTTCATACCAACATTGATGCCATCAGAATATGCTCAGAGACAGTGCCCACGCATATTATCTAGCGAATTAACCATTGGGCGAGTTCTTGTACAGTTTCATTGCATCTTTTTTTTTTTTAATATCTTGCTCCTCTTTGCAATTCAGATTCACCAGATTTAACAATTCAAGACTATATGATTTGAAAACATCCAACAAATCATATAACTCATATCGCAGTATTAAGAAGATATTTCACTTTTCACTGGATCAGTCATTAACTAACCGTTTCTTAAACAGGACAAGCCAGATAAACACAACACTGAGGTGGCATTTATGTAGAGCATTTTGTTGCACGGTTGAAATAAATCCATCATGGTGGGATATCCTATTCCCTAAACATATCCCCGGCCATTCCTTCCTTTCCATACTTTCCATCAGCTGATTAACACTTCAAACTCAAACTATCGTATTTCTTATTACAAGTTAGATAAATAAACCCTACAAAAACCCTTCAATTCTACATCATCATCATCCCAAACTTTCTCCAAGTAAAAACAAAAAAACTACACATCAACCAAATTCTCACTATAACTTATTAACCAAGATTCCCTCTTTCTAAAAGAACATTTCTCCCTCAACCAAAAAGCACCACAATCTCAACGAATTTTAATAAAATTAAAATCCCATGTTCATACACACATACACAAGAAATAGAAATGAAAATAAAAATAATAACCACAAATCATCCAAATCCTCAATCTTTTTCAAAACCCATTTATTCCTCAACCAAAAAAAAAAACCCACAATCCCAATTAATCTCAACAAAATAAAAATCCAATCTTTATCCAAAAAGACACACATACACACACTAACACAAAAACAAAAAAAAAAAGAACAGATTTTTATCCTTACCAGTTTCGACCAAGAACTTCATCAGCACGAAACCCAGTTGAAATTTCGAAGACAGTATTGACATAAATGATTGGGGAATCGGGTTCCAAGGCGTCGGACACAACGATCGAAGACGGTGTCATAATGGGATAAAATAATTTCTCACCGGCAGGTACATAAAGTTCACAATCACTGCCACTTTCCTCCTCTTCATCTTCTTCATCATATTCATCTTCATCTTCTTGAACATCTCGTCTTTTCCTCAGCTCATCCGCACTGCATTTCAGTCTCTTTTCACTTCCTCTTCTGAACAACTCCTCTTCTTCTCCGCACTCTTCCATGCCCCTCTTTCTTTCTTTCTTTCTTTCTTTCGCTCGCTTTGTGTGTGAACTGTGAAGAGAGATATTTGTGTGTGTTTGTCTGTGTCAGCTGCTTTTGATATGTTAAAGAGAATTGAGAATTGCAAATTGAAAAAGACCATCTAACAAGTCAAATTACTAAAAAGCCTACCCATATGTCATTTATTACTAAATTAACACTATAATTTTTATATTTTTTGGGGGCTCAAAATTGATGGGTTTAGTTAGGGTTAAAATGTAGTTGGAAATAATTATTTATAGAACATATGGGAAGTTTTTTATTTTTAGAAAAAAAAAAAAGAGCAGCATAGTATGATTTTGATTTGTGATGTGAGTTTTGGTTAACTTTAAATGGAAGTAAAGAAAAAGATTTGTGGGGTTAATTAATTGAAATGAAAATGACATGATTTATTTATACCATATTGAGAAAAAAATGTGGGATGACTTTGATCTTCTATTCTAATCAACCATAATTTAGTATTGAAAAAATAATTATATTTATATTGTTGAATGAAAATTTTATGCACATCAACCCTGAGAGAAAAAAATAGCTATTATATGAAATATTTGCAGGAAGAATCGACAATTAAAAGTGACAATTATATATCTAGTAGTTCTTTTGAGAACTTCATTGAGCAAATAGAGTTTGGAAAAAGCGTGAGTAGAGATAAAATAATTTCAATTTAGATACTGTATTGTACTATTAGTAAATCTATTATCAAAGAGAAATATAATGAAATATGATTATCTTGATAATTTTCTAGAATATAATGAACCAACAAGATTTCTAAATCAGAACATTTTTTTATGAGGCGCTCAATTTTACAATACTTTTTTTTTAATATATGTAACCAATAAAATATCGGATTGTATCCGTTTTACTACCATTAATAAACATTTAATCACAATAATCAATTACAGAAAATACAAAAAAAAATTAAACATTACTAATATTAGAAAAAAAAACTCACAACAAGATATGACACTGACAGCGACTAGTTATAATTTAGAAACAAGTTTGATAAATTATAAACAGTTTGTTTGCCTATAAGTAACCGATAGTAAATTCAAAAAATAGTTAGGATTACGATAAATTAATAGAGCGTAAAATTTTGTCGCATGATATGGATAAAAAAAATTTTAAAAATGTTATATTTAAATATAAATAGAAAAATGAGTATAGAAGGGCAAATAAGTTTGATTTATATAAATGGTGGATGTTTTAGTATTATAGTATTTTTAAAATAAGAAAAATAAATAAATAGGCAAGAATGGTGTCATAGTAGTAATAGAGAAGATTGAGGGGCAAAGAAGACCAAAAAAAATTGACAAATTAGAAGTGGGCAACACGTGTTGAAAGGATATTTTCTCGGAAAAAAATATCTGGACCTAATCTGCAACCAGAGATGCTCCACGTCATGAGTTTGGTTAAATTTTTAGATATTTTTTGGCGCTGAAAAAATATGGAGTGTGGCGTTCACTCTCTCTTTCTCTTGTTTTTGTTAGGATTTTTTTGTTTTTGATGTGCCTAAATTACCTTTGAATATGCCAACTATGGTCCTCCTTCGCTTTAAATATTAAAATATAGAGAAAATTTTTTTAAAAAGATGATTGAGAAAAAAAATTTCTGTCGCACACATTAAAAATTATGCAATTTTCGTCATTGGTATTAAAAAAATAAGTATTAAATTGATCATTTTATCTAGTTCAATTCACTTTTCTAATGAAAAATATGTACGCGTGTGACATGTCATTATCGAACGATGTATATGTACATATTTTCCGTTAAACAGTCAAATGAAATTGTTTAAAAAGATAAATTTGATATCATTTTTTAATGTGAGTGATAGAAAAAAATGTTTTTCTAGGAGACTTGAACCATGATTTTTGCAATTTCTCTAAAATATATACACAAGAGTTTGGATTCAATATTACACCTTGAGATTATTGGTCAAAATTCATTTGTCAAAAAAAAAATTCTTTGGAGATAAGAGAAAAGGATGAGGATATTAAGATTTCATAAGTTTTTTTTTCTTTATTAAAAAAGTTTAATTATGTTGGTGGAATCTAAATCTAGAGCTAGCAAAATTATTTATATGATTTTGAGAAATTTTATACTTGTCGCGCTTTGAGAATATCTCTTTTTAAAATACACTAATTCATGAAATATTTTTTATGATTTTAATTCTTTTGTTGGTTTTTTATTTTTTTTTTCTTAATTTATAGCTCTTCTCATACTTTAAGAGTTTAGAATGATTTCACTTGATAAACATTGAGGATGCAAATGATTGAATGAAAATTGGAGGATGAAAGATATTTTACTTAAAAAAAAGTTTCTCATTTGGTCTCCTAACTTTAATTTAGAGAATTAAGTGAAACAAATAGGAAAGTAAGGACTACACCAAATTTGATGATCAATGACCAATACGGCAATATGACTCATATGTTAGACATTGGAGAAGAGAAAAAACCATTACACAGAGTGTGACAAGTAAAGCAATTTCAGTAGCCCTTCAATATATTAATTTGTTTAGGTAATGCGATTCTTGAAGATTTCCCATGTCAAACCTTGCTCAATGTACTGAATATTGGAAGGGTCAAAAGGCCCTTTAACTCTATCTATGAACTTAATCACTGCTGTTGATGGAAGAACACTTCTTGAAGGGTCAGGTGAGGTTCCATAGCTTAAGCATGATGAGAATCCCTATCATGAAATAATGAGGCAATGAGAGAGACATTATTTTCATACCCTTTAATGTTGAAGGGTTGTCAATTTCACCATTGATATATTATTTCAAATTAATAATGGCAATCTTAAAAGGAAGAATCCCTTTTGTCTATATATAGCATCTGTAAACTTCTATGCTTAATTGTCACAATGTCAACAAACTTTAATATAAGTTATATAACTATATAAGTGTATATGATTCCAATAGAATTTTGAATCTTATGTAACATTTGATGTAACAATCTATCTAACGCTGTAAAATTAAACTAAAACTCGATTAGTAAACTCTAAACGATAGGTGCTAAAACTCGATTAGTAAACTCTAAATGATAAGTGATTGTATATGTGTCCAAATTTTATTCATTGTTATAGGAAGTGTTACAGAAGATCCATTGGCTTTCAATAGTCCTTCAATTTGGGGTAAGTATCGTTTTGGTCGCAAATCCTGAAAAAAATTATGTTTTAGTCCATTAACTTAAGTTTGTTGTATAAATGGTTCTCAATTCATTTTTCATTTATTTGATAAGTAACACCGTTAAGAAATGAGTGAACATTTGGACATGATAACACAGAGAAAATCTTGAATAGAAAATCCCAACTCGTTAACTTGAGGATAAGTATTATTTTTCTCTTCAATTTTGAAAAAGTTTTATGTTGTTGATGCATCAACTTAAATATTGTTGCACAAATGACTCTCAACTAATTTTCTATCAATTTGACAAGTAACACTCTTAATTACGTAACATTGTTCATCATTTAAAACGACATTATTTTGTACTGTACGTCTTGGTTAAAGTCTAATAATTCTAAAGTGATTTTAATGATATTTATGCTTTTAGTCCTTAGTTTTAGTTAAACTACGTCATTTTGCACATTAGAAAGGATATGACAAAAATAATTTTATATAGAGGATATGATCTCCAAGTTAACAAACTATTGAGATTATTTACCCAATTCTAATTTAGTTTCCAAATTTCAAAGATCTTGGATGAAATGGGATAAAAAAATACCCAATATTTTTCAAACATCATTGATTGGATATTTCAAAGTATAAAACTAAACAAGGGATTGAAGATTCTTGTTATGGAACGTACACATACAAGAAGATCACTACTTCTTGTCTTTCTTCATCATTCTAAACATTGATAGTATGATTCTTAATTTTAGTCACAGTCCATAATAGAATTGCACCTACCTATGCATAATAACATCAATTAGAACACATGAATTTTCAACCAACATTGGTTCTACTCATTGGAATTGATTCCATTTCATGTTAATTCTCACTTGCTAACTACACCATTTTTTTTGTTCATTATTATCCTTAATTTTCAATACTAATTGCCAAGCTCATCCATGCATATATGGAACACATCTCCTATTAGTCATACATATCCCACTACTCTTCTAGCAAACAAACAAGATAAAATTATTGAATTCCATATAAAATTGTACCTTGAAAATGAGAACTTCTACTTCCTCCTCATCTACCATTGCTGTCACAAGAAGGGCTTCATTTCTTGCAGATTGAGTATATGTTTCCAGCATTGCTACCTCTGCATTATATCCATATTCTTCTTCTTCTTCTTCTTCTTCATATATAACCCTCCTTCTAGCAAAACATTTTGAACCCAAATTTGAACCCGTCTTTAGCTTTGGATTCTTGATAAACAAAGGTATCTTCACAGTTTGAAAGGTTGAGTTATAATCATTAGAAAAATAAGGGAAGAAAAATGGTGATGAAGAAAACTGCTTCAGCATAATATAGATAAAAATCTGGGTAAGGATAATGTTATGGTGTGAATTTTGCTTAAGATAAAATAAAGGGTTTTTTTTCTCTTTTGATGTAGTTTTTCTTGTTCTAACATGATTTTGTTTTATTTTGGATTTGGTCGGGGCAAGATGGAGTTGATTTATCTTTCAAGTTCCATGTAGACCACTAAAGTCTATATGTGGGGTTTGTGTGCCTTTTTTTGGATTCTTCGACCGACGAGGGAGGGCTTCCAAAATTCTAACTATGATTTCATCTACTAGGGCCATGTTTATTTGGAAGGATAATAAAGAAATAGCACAATGGCACTGAAAATTTTAAGAAATCTCATTTCCTTACTAGACAAATTTTGTAATTTCAATTGTTAATTTCTTGACAACCTTAATCCTATGTTTTTTTTTTGAGAAAATAAAGTACTTTACTATTTAAAAAATGTTGTTTTCTTTTTTCTTTAATTATTAAGAAATGGGATTTGTATTCAACTTAGTAATTGCATGTCAAATTACTCTATAACTAATAACCAAGTTGAGAAATAATCTTCTCCAATAAGTGATTATTGTGCATTACATACATATTTTGTTAGTCTATACTAGCGCAATGGCATTAAAAATTTGAGAAATCTCATTTTATTACTAGACAAATTTTGTAATTTCAATTGTTAATTTCTTGACCATCTTAATACTATACTTTTTTTGAGAAAATAAGTACTTTACTTTAAAAAAAATGCTGTTTTTGCATTCTAAAGAAATGAGATTAGGAATCAACTTAGTAATTGCCAATCAAATTACTCTATAATTGACTATCAAGTTGAGAAATAGTCTTTCGAAATAAGTGATTATAGTGCATTACATGCATATTTTATTAGTGCTAACTAGTTTAGTTAAACTGTTTACATATAAAAGAAAATGTATATTTTCGCTCTCATGGGCAGCTCAACTGGTCGTAGAGGTGAAGTTTGTAACAAGATACCAAGGATTGAATCCCACCAGCGGCAATATGGGAGCAACCTCTCTAAATAAGGGGGCTCCTTGTGCGCAGTGGGTAAAGGTCTAGCCTCTGTTGATTGGTTGAGTCACCATGATTTACCACCTCCACAATTCTGTCGGGCCGGGGTATAAGGGCACCTAAGTGGGCGATTCCATCTTTTGGAACAAGAAAATGTATATTTTCAAAGAACATTTATTAAGGAATATGGTATTACAAGTTTCAATTCCATTTATTGTCAATTTTATCATTATTGATTTTGTACTTTCAACAAATTTAATACCATTAGCATTAATTAAAGATACTTCGAAAACATACTCTTGAAAACATTGTTATAATTTAATACCATGATTTACCACCTCTACAATACGGGGCGCCTAAGTGGGCGATTCTACCTTTTAGAACAAGAAAATGTATATTTTCAAAGAACATTTATTAAGGAATATGGTATTACAAGTTTCAATTCTATTTATTGTCAATTTTATCGTTATTGATTTTGTACTTTCAACAAATTTAATACCATTGGCATTAATTAAAGATACTTCAAAAACATACTCTTGAAAACATTGTTATAATTTAATTGGAAAAAATTTAAAAAACATCATCCATATTTCAAAAACTTTTCATTACTTACATTTAAAATGGTGTAAAATTTCGTTACTCACACTAAAAATAGGCACTAAATTAATCATTATATATAACTCGCTCTAAATTTTTAACGAAAAACATACACATCTAAGAGTCATAGCACGACACACATATGTTTTCGGTTAAATGTTCACACCTAACTATATGAAAGGATAATTGCATCATTTTAAATGTAAATAATGAAAAACATTTATCCATTAAATGTGGCGGATAATTTTTACAACTTTTCCAATTTAATTCGCATTAAAATTAACTGTAACAAACTTTAATAATTCTTAAACAAAATCAAAGTATTGCTCAAAAGTAAAAAAAGAAAGAAGAGAAGTATAGATACCAAAATTGAGTTTCCTAATTACTTGGAGGACTATTTGAAGAATTCATCACTCTTACTATAATTTTTTTCTTTTTGTGTCTCTCTCAATCCTTCAAATCAGCAAAAATGGACCAATGATAGTATAAAATGGCAAATACAAACAATTCCAACACACTTTCCTAAGTTTTTGCTGCCAATTCATTCTCTCTATTTTTATCCTTTCTTCTTCTTCTTCTTCTCTTCCCCTCCTTGACTTCTTTCCCTGTTTTTCCCTTTATTTCCTTCTTCATTTCTCAATCACTCCCCAAAACAAAACCCTAATTTCCCTCCCAAATTTCCTCTTTTTACTCCCTCCAAATTCCATCCAACACCCTCACTTCCCCTTTCACTTCCCTTGCTCCCTCTGAGGTCAAATCAGGTATTTCACACTCCCGATCACCCCCGGAAAATCCTCAACCCTTAGCAATGTCTTGCTGTTCTTTTCCCACTATTTATACTCATTTTCGCAATAGTAATTCGATGCCGTTGGAGGGTTTGTTCCACTTTCTGAGCCCAGTTCATTGATTTCTCAGAAGGGTTTTTCGTAAAGTTGTGATTTTTTTATTTTTGAAATTATATCTTGATTTGGTTGTGTAATGGCGAGTACTAGTAAGGAGGCGGCTCCGGTGATGGAGCAGTTCCCGGTGGGGTTGAAGGTGTTGGTTGTGGATGATGATATCCCTTGTTTGAGAATTCTTGAGCAAATGCTTCGGAAATGCATGTATACTGGTAAGTTTTTGTTTTTCTTTGTTTTTTAAAATATTTTCACAAATCCCGTTTTTTTTGGCTGTATTTAAAAGTTAATTTTATGAGTTGCATATATTGGTTAATTGGTAAAGTTATGTTTTTTTTTTAATGTTTATGGAGTAATTTATTGATTTTTAAGTTATATTTATTGCAAGAACTTTTTTTGTAGTGTGGGATGCAGTGCTTTAGTATTTCATTTAGTTGTTTTTGTAGAGTGGGATGCAGTGATCTAGTATTTCGTTTAGTTGTTTTTGTAGGGTGGGATGAATAAAAATTCGATTGACCATTTGATGCAGTGATTTAGTATTATTGGAGGTCGTAGTATCTCTACGGTTGAAGATCAAGAAATGTGAAAATTTGAGCTGTCTGCATTAAAAAGAATATTCCTTTTCCATATGAGAGTTCTATTTTAGTTATTTTTCGTTTATAGGCTGCTAGTTGGAAAATAAGAAAGTCGCTGACTTTTAGTTCAATTGGTTCTTTGTTTTTGGCTATCAATTAAATGGAAGCAATCTGGCATATAATTATTACTACGATAACTTCCTTGATCTTGCTTTGTTAAGTTGCTATTGGTATGTAGTGATGATGATGGCTCCCATCCATTTTGATTTTTAGCTTCTGGGCTCTGCTTGATTCTCACCTCGATGGCGTGACTTGTAACTGAGTTTTTTTTTTCTTTTGTGTGTGTCAATATATGTCATAGATGGGATTTTGTATGATCACTAAAGAGGTGTTTATGGAGGATAATCTTAAAAGGAAACGGTACAGAAGTTATACACAAGCTTGAAGAGAATTGTCATCTTCTTGTCATATAATGTTCTAGGTTAGTTTATACTGTTGAACAATATTTTCTTCTGGGTGTCTGTAAAGGCCAATTTTAATGTGTAAATGGTTAGCTGTGTCTATACAAAGCGAAAGTACATCTCTGAGTGTTTTTGAGATTGGATTCTTTTGGTTGTGAACAGGAAATAAAATATAAAATATAAATAATTATTCAGCTTCTGGGGTATTTTGGTCACTTTGATGGTGATGAATTTTGTTTTGGCTTATGCTTTATTCTTGAATATGTATGTTTCCCCTTTCAGCTATTTTTATGGTTGTTTAAACAGCTCCTTAAGCATCAAAGTAGCTACTTTTTCAGCCTATTATTCTTTCCTTAAGCAGCTTCTTAGGTGTCAAAGTTACTACCTTTTTAGCCATTACTCTTTCCTTAGTAATTTGAGCCATGAGATCACCTCATAAATCAATGACAAGGCAAAGTTTTCCTATTCCTGGTAAATTAGCTACACACGTTCAACTGCTATACCTTTTCATTTTGTTTTATGAAGTGGTTAAATTTTGTTACTTCATATAGCCTGATTCTGAACACTCCAGCATATAGCCGACTCCACTTAGTGGGATAAAAGCAAGGCGTAGTTGTTTTATAAATTGTTCCAAACCGCTGTTCTACAAAACTTTTAGGGGGAGAAAAAATTGCGCAGTTTTATTTTTTCTTTCTTCTGTTTTTCTGTCAAAACCTACACCCTTTTCTGATTTAATGATTAGTGGTTTTCGATGCCCTTTCATTTGGTTGACGATTTGGTGTTATTGCAGTTACCACCTGTTCCCAGGCTACTGTTGCTTTGAATCTCTTAAGGGAAAGGAAAGGCTTCTTTGATCTTGTTCTGAGTGATGTCCATATGCCTGATATGGATGGGTTTAAACTTCTTGAGCTTGTTGGGTTGGAGATGGACCTTCCTGTTATAAGTAAGTGATGTTTCTCTTGGCAGACATTTGTTTTATCAGATACTGTAAACTTCTGCTTAATGATTCATATTTCCCGTTTTATAGTGATGTCTGGAGATGACAGAACCAGCCTTGTCATGAGAGGAATTAGGCACGGGGCATGCGATTATCTAATCAAGCCCATACGCACTGAAGAGTTAAAGAATATTTGGCAGCATGTAGTGAGGAAAAGATGTAACGTGAGTAAAGAGCATGAGCTTTCAGGTAGTTTGGAAGATAATGATCAGCATAAACATGGAATTGATGAGTCTGAATACGCTTCTTCTGTTAATGACGGAGCCGATGGAGTATTAAAAACACTCAAAAAAAGGAAAGATACTAAAGAAGAAGATGATGCTGAGATAGAAAATGATGACCCCAGTGCCTCAAAGAAGCCCCGTGTAGTCTGGTCGGTGGAGCTTCATCAACAATTTGTTAGTGCCGTGAACCAACTCGGGATTGATAGTATGAAATCTGCTATTACACTTTTATATTGTGAATCATCAATAATTTTATATTTTTCATCTGATTATCATCTCTTATTTCTTTAAACAGAAATTTATATTAGGTATTTGAAGTTAGTCCCTTTTTGGATAGACTTGTTGGCTTTGCTGTTTATATGTTCATGTCTTCTTTTCACAGAGGCTGTACCAAAGAGGATTCTCGAACTGATGAATGTACCAGGTTTAACCAGAGAAAACGTGGCAAGTCATTTGCAGGTTGGAATCTACAACAAATAAGATTACTCTTTCATGACATACTTTTATTATTTTGCCTCATTGTATCCATGTTTTTCCTACATAGAGCAAATAAAATTGGGGGTTGCAAGGTTAGAATGCAGTTCTTGAGGACTTTTCCTTCTGATAGATGAATAACATGGTTAAATGGCTTGCATATCGTGGTTAGGAAATTTTTTTTAAAAAGCAGCTTCTGTTGGCTGTTTAATGATCAAAAACTATGAAGGGCTTATCATTAGATTTTTAACCTCATAGAAACAAGGAAATTGTAGAGGTATATACTAGATGAGTCATACCATGAAACTGTGGGTGAGAGTAATAGAAACAAGGTTGAGAAAAGAGACTAAAATGCTGGTGAATAGGTTTATGAATCTTCTAAGAAAGCACTTGGTAAGTGCTCCTTCATGGTAATAAGAGTCGATTCTTGTTGTGTGGTGGTTTACCTTTCCTAGAATTTGTCAAGATCCAACGGCATGTGAATAGTTTTATGAATTAACTAAGCAGCTAGAAATTTCACGTGGAATCTTCATCTTTTACCGTGTAGTCTGAATCTCAAATTTTGGACGTGTATACTTATTGTGTCATATTCAAAGAAGTGAGATTTCGTCCCTCCATGTCCTCACACAATTCTACTCCCTGTTATAAGACCTGATGTCATCCATTTATCCTGGAACTATTAAGTGCCAAGTATTTTCGTGTAGTTATGTTTTTTTCTTGTCTTCCTCAGTTTCCATGAGATGTAGTCCATCATAAACACTTACATCCTTTTCCCTAACAAACATAAGCATGTCTACTTATGGAATTTTCTTACCTGAGATGTGAATGCAAGTTTGTATTGCGTCATTTCAGTCATCCTGAGCAACTTGATTGCTAACACGATTGCAGATACTTGGATTGTCTGTCCTATTCTCTGATTATGGTCTATCATGTTATTTTCTGTGATTTGGAAGTTGAATTTATGAATGTTTTTTGGTGAGGTGTTACTTGTAACTGTTACCTTTTGACTTTCCACATCTGTGTCCTTTATAATTTGTCTTATCTATTTGCAGAAATTTAGGCTATATTTAAAAAGGTTAAGTGGAGTATCCCAACAGCATGGTGGCCTTCCTAGCTCGTATTGTGGTCCTCTTGAGCCAAATCCAAAAGCAGGTTCACTGGGAAGGTTTGATATCCAAGCATTGGCTGCATCTGGCCAAATTCCACCACAAACTTTGGCAGCACTGCATGCTGAGCTTTTAAATCAACCAACGGGTACTGTAGTATTGCCAGCAATGGACCAGCCAGCTCTACTACAAGCATCTCTGCCAGTATCCAAGTGTACAACTCTTGATCATAATGTTGCTTATGGCCAGCCATTGATGAAATGCCCATCCAACATACCAAAACATTTTTCTCAGACTTTTACTTCTGCTGATAATATTCATTCAGGGCTTGGAACCTGGTCATCAAAAAACCTTGTTAATGTGGTTGCCTGTGACAATCTTACTGGTTTAGGTGCTCAAAATGGTAATATGATGATGAGCATTATGCACCGTCCGCCACAACAGTTAAGACAGCCGCATGATCAGCAACAGAAACAATCCATCCTTCCAGAGCCTAGTCGTACAATAAATGTACAGCCGTCTTGCCTTGTGGTTCCCTCTCATTCATCTGCCAATTTCCAAGCAGGAAATAGCCTTGCTTCCACCAATCAAACTTGCAGCTTTAATGGAAGTTCCATCTTAGATTACAGCATTCTCTTACCTCAATCAAATAATTCTCCATTGGGTACTGGAAGAACGCAGGACATAGAACTTAAACCTGCATGTATGCTTGGTGGGTCATCAGGTGCAAGTTCACTATCTCCAACAACCTTATCCTCTGGTTGTTTAAATACAAATAATGGCATTGGCATGCAAATTCCGGCCTCAAGATTTGGTGCAGCCAGACAATTGTCAGCAGTTGTTCCTAGTGTCTCCATGCTGCAGGATTTGTATAATGCTCCTTCAGGGCAAATGCTTGACCATGGAATGCTAAAAAATACTGCATTTGTTGGTAGAGGGACATCAATTCCTAGCCGTTTTGCTGTGGATGAAACCGGGTTGCCAATCACAAATGGTAATCTAGAAAAGATGTATAGTGAGAATACCGGAAACAAAGTGAAGCAGGAGCCGAGGATGAACTTCCATGAAAATGCTAAAGGGGGAGTTCCAATGTTAAAAAGTCTCTCCCCTAATGATCTAATGAGTGTTTTCTCTGAGTAGGTATGCTTGAGATATCTAGTAATCTTGTTTATTCATCAATATGCTCCAGAGTTGCTGATTAATTTTGGCTAATAAATTCCTTGACCTCTTTTTTTATGTTTTGGCTTACTAAATGGTTAATAAGCTTTACAGCATGTTTTAAATATTGTTTCACGTAGTCTTGGCATTACTTTCTCTGAACAAGGAAAGTATTTTATTTCACACCGGAGTAGATATCCTGTCCTGTTTTTTTGTTCAGCCTATGTATAGAGTCATTACTGTGACAGTGGTGCTGCCACATGTTCTGGTAAAGAGTAAAGGGAAGTTGTGTGCGCTAAAGAGGGGAAATTAGATATAAGGGCATTGCACATACTTAGGGGTCTTTTGCTCCATTATTGAGAGATTTGCTTATTGTATCATGGCGCATTAGTGTACTACTGTTTTGCATTGAAAGTTAAAACTTACTGAAGCTAGTTTAATGTGCTCCAGATTGGATCTGTGCGGAAGGCAAAGCTCTTACTGTGTGTAGCAAATGATTACAACTATTCATTGCCACAGATGTTCAGGTAGTTTGCAACTTTGACTCTGACCATTCTGTGTGAGCAATGCTCAAGAAGTTACAGCTTCAGTTTCTTTATGAGTTCTGGTGGTGAGATCAATTGCATGTAAAAAAAATTCAATAGAAAGTGGTAATTCATTTAGTTCTGTGTATCTTATTGCAGAATTTGTCTTGCTAGTTCAGTATTTAGACAGTATCAACCCACGCATGGAATTGTAATCAGCTTTTATTTAGTTTTAGGGAATAAGTTCAGTCCAAGATTTGAACCATTTGTGGATTATTCACCTTCAAGGTACCTAGCCGACATAATTGTGTAGTTATTATTGTAGATTCAGCGCGTTACATTGCTTGTAAATATTTAGCGTAGGGAAACTGTACAATTTTCCGATGTGTTATTTTGTGAACATTGTCCAAAGTGGTACATTTCTTATGACATCTTCTCGTTTGTTTTCACTAGCCTCTATATGTTGATTACAATGGAACTCTGTGATATCATGCTTGCGCTGAATGGCTGGCTACAGCAACAATAACAAAGCCTTTTTCCAGTATGTGCGGTCGATTATATAGGTTATATTTTGCCAACTGTGTGAAAATCCGATTTTGATTGTGTTAGTCAAAATCACTACTCTCATTTCACTCAGTCAAGGTAAGATGTTAGTTTTGTTCAAATTGACATAAGCACTCCTTGTATATATATCATGAGGGGCTAATATGGATTTTTGAACTTACATTGCACTTTAGATTTTGAGATGTTTAGGATGAGTTATGGTTCGTTTTAGCTGTTAATGTGAAGGGATTGGTTTTCTCAATTTGCAGTGATATGAAAGGTTTAGTGAGGTGTAAACAACTAATAATTCCATTCTAACTTGAGGATCTTAGTGGGAATAACAAGAGCATTTCTATATCAAGAAACTAGCGGAGTTTTGCAAAAATGGTGCCGAAGAGTTCTAGCAAAACCTGCTCTTTGGAGCGTATTGATTGGTTAAAAGGTCAGCAAGAGAAGTTATTTGGAAGGAAAGGATGATATCCTTTGGAGATTGGATTCAAAGGATTACCGAATCCTTTAGAATAGCATGATATGATTCCTTTAGCAAACCCCAAAATTCACCAATTAGAGCTTATGAATTCAATACTTGAAACCTAAAGGCTAAAGGGGGAAGAAAATAAATTATCCAACACCTATCAAAATAAGCATTCATTGATAGACAAGAAAATGGAGGTATAATAAGATGCACAAAACCTTTGAATCCGTGGTTTACATTTGAAATGGACAATTAATCGCTGTTCAAATCTTGATTTTAATTTTCTACTTTCTACAACTTTTATCGCCTGTTAAAATCGCGATTAATTCGTTGTTGCATATATAAATCTGCTTCATAGAAAACTAGTAGATTACACCGCGACAAGCGAGGTGCAATTTTGCCCTAAAAAAAATAGTTGTATTAGTGATTATAAATATGTATTTAGTATAATATAAGAGAATAATATAGTTATAATTTGATTAAGTTTTAAGTAAATAGTATAAAAATTGATAATAAATTATGATTTAATAATGAGTTATTAAAATTCTGCACTAATGAATGTTAAACAACAAAAGTGTGTGACAATGTAGCGAATTGTGTACATAAAAATATATAATTTTTGAAAAAAAAAATTATTAGGTGTTAAAATACATTGTGTCATTGCGTGTATAGGAAAAAAAAATCGTATTAGTGATTATAAATATCTATTGAGCATAATATTATAGTGTGCGAATATGTGTAAGGTATGTGTACATATGAATAATGCACAACAATGTTTATAACATGTATAATAAAAATGTATAATATATGAAGTATAGGTAAATATCTGTAGTGTGTGAAAATTTGTGTAACATGTGTAACATGTATAGAATGTGAAAATATGGCTAGTATATATAATTAATTATATGGCGCAGGTAGGGTACATTTTTATTAGGGTGAAAATTTTAAAAATGCTGACATGACACAAAATAATTGGTGCCTGATAAGGGGTTTATCAGGATGATCCTGATAAATATTTTACTCATATATATATATATATATATATATATAACATGTACATAGTGTATGCGAATGCGTGTAATATGTATAAAACATGAAAAAATGTGTATTATGTTTAAATATGTATATATTTACACATACTATACAAAATTTTGCTCATACTATAGACATTTTTGCATACTACTTATATTTTATATATACTTCACATATTTTTGCACATTATATATATATGTATGTAAAGTACACACATTTTCATTCACTATATATATTTACACATACTACACACATTTTTCACACACTACATATATATATATATATATATATATATATTCACATACTATACATTTTTATACATACTACACATATTTTCACATTACATATATTTTTGCATACTATATATACACATTTTCATATATTATACATATTTCACACATTTCTACACATTATACATATTTATACATACTATACATATTTTCACAAACTATACATTTTTTAACATACTATACATATTTACACATATTGCACATATGTTCACACACAATACATATTTACGCATACTACACATTTTCACAATTTACACATATTTACACATACTACATGCATTTTTACATACTATATATATTTACACATACTATATCTATTTTGACAAATTATTTTTTTTTACAAATACTACATATATTTTTGCACATACATGCTATGCAATAAATATTTACATATATTACACACATTTTCACCCACGATAAAAATACAAATATATTTTCACACATCACAACACTATAAATATTTACATATATTACACACATTTTTGCACCTTACATATCTTTATACATACGAGTCTTATTTTGACATACTATACATATTTTTGCACACTGCATATATTTATACATATTACACACATTTTCAAACACTATATATATATATATATATATACGCATTATATATTTTTACACATATTTTCACATACTACATAGTTTATACACACTATGCATATTTTCACGTATATAAATATTTACACATAGAACACGGTTTCATTTACTATACACACACTACACAAATCTTTGCACACTACATATATTTACATATGCTATGCATATTTTCTCACACTATACTTATTTACACATACTTTACACATTTTAACATACTAAACATATTAACGCACACTACACACATTTTCACACACTATATATATTTACACATATTTCACACATTACACATATTAACACATACTACATACAGTTTTACACATTATACATATTTACACATACTACTTATTTTGATAAACTATACATTTTTACACATATTATACATATTTCACACAATAATTAAGCTTTGTACTACCGAATAAAATTGTGTAATATTAAGTAATCAGAAATGAAATAAACACTCATATTTAAGTGTAAATGAAAAATGGATAGTCAAAAATATTATATATATATATATATGTGTGTGTGTGTGTGTGAATTCATTGTCAACAGTTTATAAAGAATATTGGTGCGGAAGATTAGTTTTTAACTTGTAAACTTTAAAGGAATTTATACTCATATGCATATAGAGAATAAATAATTCATTAATTTTTTTTATTAAAAATATACATTACATACAGAAATAATTTTGAATTATTTTAACATTGTTGTATTAATTCTAATGGTTGAAATAACTAAATTCATAGCAAATTTTTTTTATGAGGGAAAAGTTCTAAAAAATTGAATTAAAATCTATTTTGTGTATTGTAAGATAAATATTGATTAACTTTCTTTTGCCACAATAATATATTTTAAATGTTAATTTTGGTAAAAAAGATGATATAATCATAAACAAACACAACTAATTTGTAAAAAATTATATACAATTTACATTGTAATAACATTAACATTTATAGTTTTAATCTTAAAGAGTTTATGAGTTGACATTAATGATTGTTGTCATGCACACCCATAGAAATTAATTGCATGACTCAAAAATTTTGCCAAGTATAACTTGAAGTTCGAAGATAAGGTAGAAAATAATCCCACCAAGTTTATTATTACTCTATTTTCTTCATCATACAATTAAAATACAAACTTGTATTGCCAAATAATTTGAATTTATTGATAATCATTTAACAAAAACACCAAAAATAGCTGTAAATTCATTTATTATTTCGAAAACCGATGTGATAAAACTTATGGAGTCCATCAACACCAAAATCCATTATTATTATATCCACATCACCAATATCTAATTTATTGAAACTTGAAACATAGAGTCATTCTTTCTTCTAGTGCAATAAGTTGTATGATTATCACTAAAGTAGCACAACTTTGAGTGCTTGTAACAGTTAAAGACTTCAACAATAAATTCAAATGAGTAAAATATTAGTATAATTTTTTTTAAAAAATGGTAACTTTCTTGATTTTGCCCTCATAATTATCTTAAACTATATCTCTTTGTAATTTTTTTTTAAAAAAATGATAAATTTCTTGATTTTGCCTTCATAATTATCTTAAACTAAATCTCTTATGTAAGGAAAATATTTATACAATTTTTTTCAAAATGGTAATTATTTTGGCTTTGCCAAACTAATTTTAAGCAATTAGTAATAAACTATGGAAACTTGAGGTGTCCCTGATTGATATTAACTCATACGGGTAAAAGAAGCTTCTTTTATAGTTTTACTTGTAAATAATGATTTGATATTCTCTACAAGTAAAAATAATTGTGATTGAAATCCATAAAAACAAAGGAAAAACCCACCATCACCATCATGGCATCATATACATGAAATAACACTAATGTTGATGCAAGTATGAAACGAAGTTAGTTAGAAAATGGTGTCGATTGTAAGCTTCTGTCTGGGAGGAGATTTTTCTACTATTTGTTTCTGCATGTCCATGAAAGAGAAACCTTTATGAGCAAACAATTTTCGAAGATTGATCACAGAGAGCTCGTTAAAGCTTGCAAGTTGCAACAGCGAGGTCAGCCTGCTCCAAAGCATACCTGCGCAAGTTTTTTAGTACGTCAATAATGTGTATAATGGAAGAAGAAATAGCAATGCCGTTCATATAAACAAGGGTGTGGAGGAACTACTTACACTGGGTGAGCTCTAATTAATGCTACGGCCATCGTTGTACAGTTGTGAGCAGCAGTTATTCCCCTCGGATCATCCTCGAAAACCACACACTTGGATGGCTTCCTGTCCTACTGCAAAATGTCCTTGAGCATATGAGCACACCAGCAAATTATCACCATTTTTAAATGAAACTTCTCATTTCTTCATTTTCCTAATATAAGTACAACATTCAACAGCCCCGTACCCTCCTACTTTCTCTAGGAAGAAAATCCAAAATGATTCTTATCACAGGCTGTTGTCCATTTTTACCAAAAGCATTGCTTTAGTTTGACCTTCACTGCAGCAGAAAGATATCTATGTGCCATGGACTCTATACCATCTTCCTCAGCCACAACTGCCTGCGACACAAAAGTGACAAAATAAACAAAGAACATAACAGGAGACCTTCTTAACCAACACAGGAAAATAACACATAAGAGAAGCGGAAACACCAAAACCCCAGTAGACTCAGCTTTCAGATTTCCAGGAGCATCAGAGTGTATGATACTCAATAAGCTTATAATTTTCTCTTTCAAGATTCCATAACTGGAAAATAAAATTGATTTGTCAATAGTAGGGTCGTTTAATGCAATTTTTGTGAACAAAGACCTGATTCTTTGCTACCTTTAGTATATACAAAAGTCCACTATCAACAAGTGTATAATCAAACACTCTAAAATGTGAGGACAAAGCAGAGCATGGCCTGAAAGATTATACTAACAAGTTTGCATGATGTGCACGTCAATAACAACAGTCTATCAAGAACTTTCCAGAGAAAATTTTAGTTAAAAACCCCCCACAACTTCCCATGTCAGAATAAAGTATGCTATGTAAGTATCCTAATGGAATAGAGTTTCAAGCAACCTGGAAATACTTCATAAGACCCATCCTTTCCAAAGCCTCCAACATAATTCTCCTGTCAAGACTTGAAACAACAGCACAAAGGATGCGTGCTGTGGATACTGCATCTAACCAATCTTTCAGACCTTCTATGGGTTTTGAAAGTTGAAAATGACAAGATGCAGAAGCATTAAGTCAAATGCTATTTTAAATTATTAAACAACAGAAAATGTTTTCTTGAGAAAATCTCACTCTGAGAAGATTGTCATAATACAACTGTGAAAGCCTCAAGTTCAATCAATCCAAATCATTTTCTGCCTTCTCCCACAACAAAACCTTCAAATTACAAAAGATATTAAGAATCAGGCACCAAGTAACGAAACACAACAGCAACAGCTTTTCATAGACACCAAAAAATAGCAAGCAAAAGAAAAAAAATTCCTTTTAAAGAAAACATATATCTGAGATACCCCGCACTCCCACACCACAAAAAAGAAAAAAAAATAGCAAGAACTCCAAACCTTATGTAGAACATGCTCAGCACCTGCATAAATCAGAAGTCTTTGTGTTTCATCATCTTCAGGAATCTCCTTTCCTGCAGAAAAGTCTCAACAAAAGAAAAAGGGTGCTTAGAGACTGAACAGAATATTGCTCGGTTTGTCTATATGTCACAGAAAATTTTGTTTTCCTAGGTAGGAAATTTATGATTAATCTTGAGGGAAAATGAATTCGCGTCAGTAATTTAAGAGGCTAAACGCACAAGAAAAAATTTTAAAATTATGTGCAACCAACTTAGAAGTTCTCAAATATAATCAACAGAGAGTCTATATCCACAACAGTTATTTGCAAGATTGACCTTTTAAGAATCTATCTACTCAAAAAAATTGCTAATTGGTCTGCTAAAAGAGAATCTAAACATAAACAGAATACCATAGTCTACTTCAAAAATCTAGGTCTAAACATCATGAGAACTTTCAGGATTTTGAAAATTTCAAGACAAGCTTGCTTCTAAGGCAAATCGCCATCTAATCATCTGATAAGCAACTTCCCAGACTACTTGTTTTATCATTAACAAATTTCAACTGTATATACACATTCGATCAATCTCTCATTCCTTCTTGGCTAGATAACAAGTGAAAATGCTGAGAGCTTGATCATAAAGTATGACAAACTTCAGCTAAGATAAGCATAATACCTATTTTAGCAATGGGAAAGAACAGGGGTCAGTAATAATACTGGCTACTACTATTGGCTACAAATCAGTCAACACCCAGACAAATAATTTCAAAAGATTCAGTAAATTCTGTAATATACATATATTCTTCCATTTCTTCACCACTTATTAGGACATTACAAGAAAAAAAGCCAATTACCTTCCTCTGAGGCAAGTTGTCTCCATGTGTTCAACTTTACTGATTGAGCCCTGCACTACATATGAAACCATTCTTAAGAAAACCACCAAGAGTACTTGAATAGAAATATATGGTCGTGAGTTGAAACTTTACCACCACATTGTCCCAAGAAAAGATAAAGCCATATGCTTCGTCAGGCTTCATGGCATAACGGATTCTGTTAAGAAAACTTCTTGTAGCCGATCATTTAGAAATTCCTGCACAAAATCACAAGTGTAACTTTTAAGCTCAGAGAGAGGACCAATGCCCTCATACAGCTGCAAATACAATCAAACTAAAGGGAAACCACTAAAATTTAAGCTGAAGAGTAGTTTTTGGAGCGTACCACATCAATTTTCAGGGGGCCATCAGGTTTAAAAGTCTCAAATCCTAAGCCGAAAGTAGTGGCCAACTAAGGAGCGAACGATGAAGGTGCTCCCCTTTAATAAGAATACTCCTTCAGGAGATACTCTTATTTCAGTCACATCCAAGCTCATGCCATCATAAACATAAACCATGCTGAATATGCAACTGATGCATGTGACTGCAGAATAGAAATCTAAGGAAATAGAATGTTAGTACTTACAACTCCAATGACAGAAGGAAGCCATCCTTTATATAAAGCACGAGGACCTTCTTCCACGAATACTGTTCTTAAAGCATGAAAAATGCCTCTGTATTGGGTAGGAGACTTCTCTGTTTGTAGAAATGTGCAGAGGGCAAAATATTAAAACACCATTCATAGACTGCAATCTTGTCTTCTTGCATCTCCCTGGTAATAGATCAGTCCATGAAAACAAGAACATCTGAAAAGAAACAAGAAAAAGAAGAAGATCACACAAAGATAGAATCAAAATTTTTAAAAGAAAGAACGGAAAAAAGGAAAGAAAATCTGAAAAAAAGGAAGAAGAGTATGGAAGGAAAAAAAGGGAGAGCTGCAGAAGGAGTAAAATGATATGAGAGAGAGTAGTGAAATCCTAAACTAAGATTCAGAAAAGAAGACCAAACTTTTTCATTTTACGAGAAGTCAGGAAAAACAACGTCTTAAGTCTTTTCCAAGTCAGAATTTTGTAAGTGAATCTCTCCAATGTGCAAAACTTCCTCAACCAAACCAATCAATTCGTCTGCCACATCAACCACATCGGTTGGCAACGAACGTGTGCCACGTAACTTTTGAGCATTTTTCATGAACCATTAGAGAGTAGACAAGTAAAGCATGTCAAAGAAATGAACTTCAATGAATTTTCCAGCAGTACTTTAAAGAATATGCATCAGCACAGATTAGCTTAGTAAAAACTTAAAGCATTCAAACAAACTAAAGAAATAGTCAGATCAAGAAATGTGTATCATAACAAGATCAAGCTGCCAAATTGAGTATTGATGAATTCAGCAAGGGAATCAACCCTCGAAGAATCAGCAACATCAAGCTGATAAAATAGCAGAAGATCACCAGAAATACCAACAGATCCTTGGAGTTTTTGAAAAGCATCAAGTCCTCTTTTTTCATCTGTTGCAGTTATCACCACAGTGATTCCATGACAAGCTAACTGTCTGCAGATAGCCTTGGCCACGGTTCCGGAACCGGAACCGAACCGCCGAGGGCCGGTTCCGGTTCCGGTTCCGGTTCCGGTTCCGGTTCTGGTTCTGGTTTTTTCGATTTTTAGTTTCGAATTTCGATTTTTATCCCACTATTATTTCAAACTCAAATAATACAACATAATAATATAATTATAATAATAATAGTTACAATTGAACTTAATTAATATATAGTTTTTAGATAATAGAACTGGAAGAATTAAATTAGATAAATTCAAGGATATAAAAATAATATGAATATTTGAATTGTTAATTAGAATTCAACTAGTATAATATTATAATATAATAACATAATTAGAATAGTAGTTAAAATAACAGTAATATATGAATTTTTTAAAATAATAGAATTATGAATATTAGATAAGTGAGAAAGAAAGATATAGAAAGAATAAGAGTATTTTATAAAAATTTTCAAGTTAAAAATTTTAAATCATAAATTTACAAGTTAAAAATTAATAAATGAAGAAATTACTAAATTTTATTCATTGGATAGAAAAATTTACAAGTTAAGATTTTTAAATCATAAATTTACAAGTTAGAAATTAATAAATGAAGAAACTACTAAAATTTATTCATTGGATAGAAAAATTCACAAGTTAAGATTTTTAAATAATAAATTTACAAGTTAGAAATTAATAAATGAATAAACTACTAAATTTTATTCATTTGATAAAAAAATTTACAAGTTAACATTTTTAATCATAAATTTACAAGTTAGAAATTAATAAATGAATAAACTACTAAATTTTATTCATTTGATAGAAAAATTTACAAGTTAAGATTTTAATTCATAAATTTACAAGTTAGAAATTAATAAATGAAGAAACTACTAAATTTTATTCATTTGATGGTTTAAACTTTAAATTTGAATAGTAGAATAATACAATTGCAAAATATGGAAATTATAATATTTGATAAACATAATAAATTATTTCAAATTTTCAATAATGTAAAAATGTACAATATGATATTTTTCTTCATTTTAATAAACTAATAGTCGTCGTCGTCGTCGTCGTCGTCGTCATTATTGGCTCTATCGGCATCGGTGACCGGTGAATTAGTTCTAGTTGTACAAGTAGAGCTACCATCGGTGGTACCGTCTAAATCTAAATCAAAATTTTCTTCTATGTCTTGTTCTTGTTCTCTATATGCGGCTTTAGTCCAATCATCTACTAAAGCTTGAATCTCCAAGGACATGGGACTCATACGCGATCGGGTCTCGTCCAAAATGTTGCCACCTTGACTAAAAGCTTGTTCCACGGCTACGGTTGATGTCGGGGCCGCCAAAATCTCTTTGGCTATCGAAGCAATAATGGGGAACATCGTTGTCTTGGATTTCCACCATTCCAATATTTGGAAGTTCTCAACACTATCACATTCATACTTGTTATCACTAAAATCAAAAGAAGTGGTTAAATATATCTCAAGTTCCGTACTAGTAGTACCCTTGTGTTTTTTTAACGATTGAAACATTTCTAAACCAGGAAGGATAAAGGAAGACGAAGATGAAGATCCAGTTGAAAAACTATGGTGAGTAGTGTGAGTGTTAATAGTACTACTAGAAGAACTTGAGATTGAAAATTAGAAGAATATTCTTCATATAATGCATTTAACATATCTTTAGTCTCACTTATGTATCTACTTACATTTAATTGTAATTGAATAATATTTGGATCTAATGGAAAACATTCTTGTAACGAATTATAATAATACTTCAAATATTGGTCTAAACCTTGAAATTTAAAACGAGGGTCAAGAACAATAGCAACTAAATATAAAATTGGAATTTCTCTATAATAATTAAGCCATTTTTCTAACATGTGAATAATACTTTGCGTCAAAGTTCCATCATTTATGTGCATTTTTAACACACCAACTATATTACATGCTTTAACTAAAAATAAATGAGAAGTTGGAAAATACACACGTGAAAACAAACAAGTAGCATCCTTAAAAACTTTTAAAACTTCTAACAATTTTAAACAAGAAGTCCAATGATTAGGATATAATACAATTCCAAGACAAGAGTTATCAATGAAAAAGTTACATAACAATGAACTATATTTAGAAGAATCACAAAGTAAATCATAAGTAGAATTCCAACGATTTGGAACATCCTTTTTAAATCTTTTAGGTTTTTGTCCATGTTGTATACAATATTTTCCCCATGTTTTCATTAAACTTGGATGTCCACTCAAATATTTAATTGCATCTTTAATTGGTTTAATATGAATTTCTAATGCACTTAAACCATTTTGAACGGATAAATTTAAAATATGGCATACACATCTAATATGAAAAAATTTCCCACCTAAAATTGGTGCACAAATATCTTTTAATTCTACAATAGATGCATTATTAGCCGATGCATTATCAAAACCAATTGAAAAAATTTTATCATTCAAATTATATTCTTCTAAAATAATACTAATTAATCTAGATATATTTATGGCCGTATGAGAATCATTAAAAACTCTAAATGCAATTACTCTTTTTTGTAAAAACCAATTTGAATCTACCCAATGACAAGTTATACCCATATAACTATTCATTTGCCAATGATCACTCCAAATATCGGAACATATTGAAACACGAGAATCTAATTTTAAAAAATATTCCGATAAGCTATTTTTTTCTTTTTTATGAATTTTTTTAATATCACGTTTTAAAGTTGTTCTAGGAACACGTTTAACTTGTGGATTTGCATTTTCTTGTACTAATCTCACAAAATTTGGTTTTTCACCAAATGAAAATGGTAAATGTTGTACACAAACAAATCTAGCTACACCATCTCTCCATTTTGAATTACTAAATTTAAATAAATTTAAATTACTAGAAGAAGAAGAACCTTGTTGAGCAAAACCGGTTAATTGCGCTTGTGACTTTTGAAGGCCGATTTCTTGAGGATGCGTTTTCTCCAAATGCTTGTTTAGTGTACCATATCCACTCCCAATTTTGAAGGCGTATGATTTCTCGCAAAAATTGCATTGTGCTCTAATAAGAACTCCATCGGCATCAAAAATTTTTGTGAAATATTTCACAAACATTTCGGATTTTGGATTCGTTGGTGGACGACGATTTGATTGTGATTCATTACCAATATTAATTGGTTGGGATGAAGAACCAAAACTATCCATTTTATAAAAAAAAATTCAAACGGATTAAAAAAGAATAAGAAATTGAAATAATAATATATTAAAAACAAAAATTAATAATTTAACTAATAATTATAATAGAAACAATAAATTGAATTGAATTTTATATAATTTTGATGTTTGAGAAAATTGAGATGAAGAGAATTAGAATGAGAAATTTAAATAATAATATATTAAAAACAATAATGAATAATTTAACTAATAATTATAATAGAAACAATAAATATAATTGAATTTTATAGAATTTTGATGCTTGAGAAAATTGAGATGAAGAGAATTAGAATATTGAGAAAGAAGAGTAGAAATTGTGTGAGAAAAATGAAAAAAATAAGGGGTATTTATAGATTAGAAAAAATTAAAACAAAAAAAATAAAAAAAAAGTAATTGAGAGGCCTCACCAATTTCTTTTGGACCGTTGCCACTATGGCAACGGTCACAACTATTACTACAGCAACGGTCAAATAATTGACCGTTGTTTTTTTTTTTTCTTTTTTTGTTATAGGCGCATGTTTGACACGCGCCTGTAATTTTTTTTTATTACAGCACGCGCCACATGATTGCCACTCAGCCACTGCTGACGTGGCAATATATATAATTTTTTTTTTTAAATTAACGGTTTGGAACCAGAACCGGAACCGGCGGTTCCGGTTCCAAACATAAAAAATTGGAACCGTAACCGAACCGCCTATAGGCGGTTCGGTTACGGTTCCAGTTGAGGGGGGCCACGGTTCCGGAACCGTGAAAATGGCCATCTCTATCTGCAGATCTCAAATCCAATACTTTTGTTGGCCCCCGTAACTACGTCATATCTGCAAAGCAAGAGTAAAGATTTTTCAAATAACCATTGAAACAGTGGAGGGCGGCTAGGGCTTGAGGAAAGACAACAACGGCCACATCCAACAACAGAGAAATCATTTCAACATATCCTCATCTAACGAAAATCAGGCTGAAAAAATAATTCCGTTGTACAGATTTTAATAGCAGAACACAAACACATTTCTTATACTACCTCATGACTGTATTTGCTGAGAATTTATAGAAGTGCAAAGGAACTATGCAAACATTTATCAATAGTAATATCTAACAAAAATCAAACAGAGAAGTTCAATCTCCCTTCGTTTAAACATACAAAAATCAAATTGAATCCTTGAAAATACAAATAAAATATTTGACATCATAAATTAAAGAGGCAATCAAGCTAAACCCATTAAGACTCATAAAAGTAACAATGGTGTCTCTTCAAGACACTAACTCCCTTGAAGCACATTAACACTGAGTGAGTCCAATAGAATTGACAAAAATAACAAAAACCTTTACAGAATGATAAAACTACAGTGAGGTAATAAACAAAACCATCCAGCTGAAGTAATTAAAAAAAAGAGTACTTATTGAATTCCATTACATTATTCATAGCCAGCTACACCGCAGAAAGAAAAAAAAAATTAGACCGACAAACAAAAATAGTATAACTCCTCGAGCCTTGTTGAGGGAGAATCAACAGAGATCGACAAACAAAACAAGTTCCCAACACCCTCTTCCAATTTTCTGTACAAAATTCTAGTGACCGAACTCTAAAGAGCAAAAATGAGAAAGAAATATGTTTATCTGTTGCAGAAAAGAGTAGTTGCAACATGGAAATTCAAAAAATTCAAAATCTCCAATATCTTAACTAAAAGCCTCGAAAAGTAAAAAAATAAAGCAGAAAAAAGAAAGGAAGAATCAGGAAATTACAGACAAAAAATTAACTTCAATTTTTAAGAAAGTAGCTTCAATATTATTAAACAAAGTATTACTTGAATCATGTTAATACATAAATTGAAGAAAAAATTTGAGAGAAAAAAAGAAGAAATTGAAGCGAAAGAGAAGAAAAGAAAAGAAATGAAACCCTATCCCCCTATGGGTGAGATGAGAGAGAAAAGTAAACCCTAAGCCACGTCAGCAAACTGGTCCACTTATGCAGTGACGTCAGCAGAATGGCCACGTAAGCATAGTGGCCAGCTATCCAGCGAGCGAACGACGAAAGTTGGAGGAGTCCCCGACTTGCTTAATAAGTATACTTCTAAAAGAAATCCCATATTTTAGACAATAGATAAAATCAAGAAATTTGTAGTGTGAAAGATCCCCCCATCAATGCTAATGAGTTTATAAAAGAACAAAAACAAAACAATCCACTGAAACCTGAACCTGATATTACACCAGCTCAGCACAAATGTCGACACTTTGTAGCTGAATCTTGGAGAAAAGCATGGACTCTAGTCGAGTCCAAAAGAACCATATATATTCCATGTCATTCCATATGCTGCTAATATTCTCCGTCTGAATTACAGATGCTATTTTCCTCACTAGTTCCGATTTGTTGCTCTTTCCGACATAAACCATCTCCGATTTCAATCAAGAAGCAAGCACCTGAGATTGTATAAATTCCAAAAGTTCTTGCAGTTTAGCTGAATGCTGAGAATGAATCCCACTTGAACCTCCGGGTAATCTTTCAAGAATTATTTCAAGATAACTCTGACAAGGAACGTAAAAAAAAAAAGAGAAATCATCAGGCTGCTTGCTATTATTCCAAATTCTTGTCAGTATAATGTCATTGCACTGAAAGAAGAGAAGAAGGAAAGTTTTAAGAAACAAACCTTTGTGGTATAAAATCCATCCAGCAGCAGTAACAATCTCTTTATTGACTCCTTTTATTTGCATATAAGGACTTGGGACATCTTGAAGATGATCAACCTCGATAAGGATCTAAGAATCAAATTGTTGATCAAAAACCATGTAAGACCACCAAATTCAAGGTATGACAATATCAAATCAACACATATAACTGGAAACTACTCATCATCCAGAAAACAACACAGAAGAACTGTACCAAAAAATCAAGAAGAAAAAGGAGACTGAAATTAAACAGGCATTTTATCAATGCATAAGTTCCTTAGATCAGAAAAAGAAGATTAGAAATATAAGTTGCTGAGTAAATAGAATAACAAAGAGATTACCTTTCCATCTTGGTATATGTAAGCAGTTGCTTCAATAAACGCAACAGCCTGGTATCTAAATCAAACATAAAATGACAATAAGTATGAAGCAGTTCTAAAACAGATAAAAAAAACGAAAGAAAGCGGAGTAAAGAACCAGCTCAGAACCCCGGGAAATTTTGTTTGGATTCAGATAACCACTGGCATTGACTGGCTTTGTAGAAAACACAACTGGGGAAAGAAAAATACGGAGCACAAAAAAAACATCCTCTTAAAGCATGTTAATAGAGTATTCCAAATTTTACTAAGCTAAGACTGAAGTAAAATTCAGACTGAGATTACATTACTCATAACAGAGACTGAAAACCATCATATTCTGAAATAAAACATATGAAGCTAAAGTAAACATCTATTGTCATAAGTCCCTTTGTGTACAAAAACTAGCATATGAAGCATTAGGATATTCAAAAACTCAGACCCAGGATTCACCATCAAACAAATAATGATGCATCTCAGTCATATCTATAACATTGCCCAACTTCACAAAAGCACTAGCCACAATGATAATGACCCTCGTCGAAAGAAGGGATGATTGCTTCCTTTCCCTTCTTTAGACAATTAGATGAATTTTGAAAAAATGAACACATGGTCCTTATCTGCCTGTAATTAAATGAGAAATCTAAAGACAACAAAAGGATCCAAGTCTTTTGGAATAATTTACAAGCTAACAGAACATAAACTCAGTTATGCTTCTGACAGTGGAAAATATATAAACCTGCTGTTTGCAAATTTCAGGAAACTGAAAAACAAGCTACAAACTAAACCAATTTAGCAACATGTTTTATTTATTTCAAACGTCTCAACATACCCGAGGTTGAGAAGCCCAGCAACTGTACTAATGCTAATGTCAAAGTCCACCTTGGGCTGAATGATAAAATTCCCTTCTCGTATAGGCTTGGATGGGAAAGCAAAACAATAAGCCAATGAGAGATTCAGATCCCAATCCTGATGACTTTCAAGCAAATAGAATTGCAAATTACAAGAAATCTAAAATCATACACATAAATCACAAACCTCCCGTATTAGCAATGCAAATCTCCCTTCACATATTCTGACTCGTATGCAGTCACTCTCTTTTAAATAACCATTAGCCGGAAGTCCAGGGAGGCGTAAATATATGTCTGTCAAGTTTTGAACAGAAGTATATATCTTGCTTGGATCAAGAATTTTCAGAATATCTTGATAAGCAACCTATCAATAAATATAAGCAGGTCAAAGGTGAACTAAATTTGGTAGTTCTATTAACGGCGGAATTTATTAAACTTACTTGCTTATTACTTTTCAACACAAACAATGAGCTCTCCGGGGAAAGCACTGGATCAAAGTCATTTCGAATTTTAAGCTGCAACAAGGTGAACAAAGTAAATCAAAGATAAAGTCAGTTATCACATGTTTTAACTAGAAAAATGAGGACTATGATAAAGAGTTACCATCATTGTTGAATAAGAACACAAAAGAATTCATCTAAACATGTATCCCACTATAGCAAAGCAAATAGACCATCATACACGATGTCACATTCCTAGACGAGAATAAGGCCACTTTGGAATTCTACATAATGACTGGCTTAATGAACTTTCATGAATTAAAAATGAAACCGATGAATATAAAATACCTGCAGATAGACAGGTGTGATGCAGCCTTCATCTCATTTTCAGAAAATTTGATAATCCCATAGGGAGTCAAATCAGAATATAAAATACCTGCAGATAGTAGTGTACTCTTACTTTGCTATACTTTCTTGGTTCTCCAGGTCAAAGAAGCCAACAAACTCCTCAAGAGCATGCCTCAGAAAAACAGAAGTAAAAAGGTGGAAGGTGTTCCTGTTTTCAGTGCTCAAAACTTGGACATTGCTATAGCAACCACTGATGGTATTAGATGGTAATTTTTTTTTATGCCGGTCTCTTTTCACCTTTTTCATGACTACCAGAATTTTTATGTACACTTTCTATTTACTGTCTACCGTGTATATGTGCCCGCGTTTATCCTGTAGTAATTGTAATTGCCCGTGGTGGTCTTTCGCAATACCGGATGGAATTCCATGAAATTGTAGTATATTTTGACCTTGATTTTTTCTGTTCTCAATATACTTGTTTGTCTGTTCTACATGGCATCTATAATTTCTTATTACTACTTTTTTTTTTCTTCAGAAAATCGTACAGAAAATATTCATCAAGTGCGTGGAAAATTGCATCCACCAATAGCATCCCCCCCTAAAACACCCGGCTGCAGCCTGCAGTGCTCCAAACAATTTCGATTCTTTCTCTGTGGAGTTTTTTTTTTCTTCTTTTCTGGGAGGGGTTTTAGGATTATTCCCATTTCCCAATTCCCAATTCCAATAGAATCCAAGAAGACACCCGTCAATAGTATTTTTCCTAAGTTTTCAATATCATCATCATCACGGGGAATGTATTTGTGAAGAAACCCAAGATTACAGAGGTCGACAAGGCAATCCTCTCTCCCAAGACTCAAAGGCGCAAGCTTGCTCAGTATCAGCACCAGGTCATTCTATTCAATTCAAACTTCTCGTCTTTTATGTTCAAAATAACCCAGATAATCATGCCTATCTATTTTTGAATTTCGTCCATTTTTATATTTGGTTAAAAGGAAGGGATTCATTGATTCTCTTTCTTTCTCTATTGTGGGATGATGATTTTAGTAATGCTTTCTGCTGGAATTGTGTTTCTTTCTTTATGCAATAATTCCCAATTTTCGTTGAATAAATGACAAGACTTTTTCCCAGATTTAACGTTAAGTTGTATGCTTAAACCATAAAGATGGTTCTTTTTTGTGATTATACTATGCAAACTGTTTTCAAAATCTTAATTTTTGTATTATTTCGGTATAATCTATCTTATGCTGCAGAATGTTTACCAGCTCATGTTTCTGCCACTTCCAATTTGTATTTACTCTGTCTCTGATATCTGCTGATTTCAGTTGGAGGCTGTCATTGAGGCTGAGAAGCAAGCTGCAAAGAACTTACTTCGCCAGAAGAGGAAAGATAGGTCCTTGCTAGCATTGAAGAAGAAAAAATCGCAAGAAGAGCTATTGAAGCAAGTGGATACCTGGCTAATTAATGTTGAGCAGCAAGTAAGCGATTCTGTAGAAAAGGCGGATATTTAATATTTTGCATGCATTTTTGTCTCTATTTTGTTGTTGTACTCTTAGTCGGTAATTATACACATACAAGTAAATAAATTCAAAGAGATATTCATTCGAAAAAGCATGGAAGAAATGATCAAGTTGTTAAAAAGAAAACATTCTACAGACTTGAGTGAAAGAAGCACCCAAGTTCATCCAGAATCATGCTGATAATCTAGATTAAGATTAATTAATAAGGACTTTAATTCTTTGGCTGACTCTTCTGTAGATTGTCTGCACCATTGCACTTGAATCAATTGCAATGTAGTTATTTCAGCAAAATCATAAGGAACTTTGTTGAGGTCTCTGCAATAAGACAGATAAATCAATACAACATATTATGTAATATCTTCAACCATTGTTTAAAGTGTCATTAAAACAATAACAACATCATAGACGTAACTTGCAGAAAATTTTTTTGCATTACCAGAGCTATCAAATATATATAATTGATTCAATTCCTTGAAGATTCAAGCTTCAACAAGATAAGAGTTTTGATAATCCAAACTCAACTCAATGGAAAATACACCATGCTTTAGTTCAACCCAAGGAAAATTTAAGTAACATGGATTATTAGAAATGTATACAAATATGTACTAAAAGATTATTATAAATGCCAACAAATATATACTGAAAAAACAAGAAAATGATTTGTTTGTCATTGTTTCTAAAACATCAAATTTCAAATTATATATGAGAATTCACTGAAAAAAATTTGAGCATTTTCCCAAAGAAAGTGTTAACTCGCCTTTTGAGAATTCACGATCTCATCCAAAAAAAAAAATCGATAATATAACATACATAAGTTGAATCCCATGAAAATGATTCTCTTGATACGTATTTTTTTTAATGTTTTTATTAATTATAATGGATGATTAAATATATTCATCTTATTATTATATTAATTAGTTTTTTTCTCAATATTCAAAATAAAATATATTTAACATATGAAGACTTATTATATTTTAAATGCCTTATTAAATAAAAATAAAATCTAAGAATTTTTCAATATCTCTATTAAATCTTCAAATGGATATTTAAAGTTACATTTCAATTATATTTCTAAAGTAATGTAGACTATTTTAGAATAAATAATTTTATTAATGCTAAACAAAATTTTCAAAATTTAGAGTTGTTTGAACAATTAGTACTTAGTAATTAATTTCTAAAGTATAATTAATTGTCATTCAATTTTAAAAATATTCATAATGAATAAATTAAAACAACAAACTTAAAAATTAGTAATACACAATATTTTATTTAAATTTATAAATTAATGTCTACACATATTCACACGAAAAAAATATTTATGCATAGTATACATATTTTCGTTCACTATATATATTCACACATATTGCATATATTTTCACACACTATAGATTTTTACGCTTACTATAGATCTTTTTACACTATACATATATTTACATATATAACATTCATTTTAATACACTACGTTTTAACTCATCATACACTTTAATGCACTATATGCATTTACACACACTATATATATAGTTATATATACTTCACACAATTTCACACGTAGTACATATTTACACCTAAATATACTACTCATTTTTTCAAACGGTGCATAGATTTATACATTTTAAACATATTTTTCACATATTATACTTATTTATGCTTTATACATATATTTTCACACACTGCGTTTTACACATACTATACACATTTTCATGTGTTATACATATTTATATAAACTTCAAGTACTATACATATTTATGCATGCTGCACACATTTTCACGCTCTATCCATATTTATAATTGTTACACTTATTTTTACATATATTATATACATTTTTTTCACACTATACATATTTATATATTCTTCACCAACTATACATGTTTATACATACTATATATATTTTCAAACACTATACAAATATATAGATATAATATACATTTTCACACACTTTATATTTCCACATACTTTATACTTTTCACACATTATACATATTTACACATACTTTTTTACATGCTATATATATTTATATATACTACAAACATTTTCACACACTATTTATATTTAGACGTACTTTACACATTTTTATAAACTATACATTTTTACACATTTATTAATAAATTATACCTTGTAAATTATATTTTTTCTGACAAACGTTTACAATAACACAACAATTATTTTCCAATCCTTTATATTTTTTACTTGAACTTAATTAATTCACAAGCAAAATAGTTTTGCTAAAACAATTTTTACCCAAAGCGCCAATGGCGCGCGAAGCGCATGCTCGAAATGAAACGGACCAGAAACGAAAAGTGAGTTAGTTAATCGACAGTAATACCAGAAAGCCTTACCGCTCCGTGGGGCATATCTTTACCCTGGGCATAACACACCGCGCAACGCCGGTGGACGCATACTAGTCGGTGACTAAGTGCGAATAACTTTTCTTTTTTTAGGGCTTTTTAGCGCTGCCATATCCCCCATCCCAAAATCAGAATGTGTTTTTCTCCGGCTCTCGATTCCAACTCATCTTACCGGATCCATCCTCTCTTTCTTCTTTTGAACAGGTGGCATCAGATTGTTAAATCTTCGTTTCTTCGAGAAAAATGCTTTCTTTTGGTCAACGCTCGCCTCGTAATAGAGACGAAGGGTACACCAGTTCTCCAAGCGGCTCCCTTACGTTACAGCGGTTCGGTCATTTGGTTTTGCGAATTCTCCCCGGAACTGGAAGATCATTTCGAGTTAAAATCATAATTTGCTCAAAATTATGCAAAATTTGTGCAAAATTCATTGAATGGGAGGCATTTCCAACTCCAAGAAATATGGCGTCCCACTTTATGGCGCCGGTTGGGTCCCACAGATTGCTCTGAGATCGGTTCTTCACTCTTCCAAAGAAGGCGAAGGCGGCGAAGGTGCTGATCATGATTCAATTACACCGGAGAACCACGTCGTTCTCGCCGGAGGCGGTGGTGAAGGCAGCAGCGGCATCCGGAATGCTATCCTCATCGCTAACTTCGATTCCGAGTCCAATTTTCTCTCCGATCAACCTGTGAGTTCCCCTACCTAATTGATAATTATAACTTCGATTTTGAGGCAATTTTTTTACTCTTTTATATTGATTTTTGCTAGTTTTTTTAATATGAAGTTGGCAAATTTGGAAGAAATGAATTGGTAATTATTATTTTTTAGCTGAAATAATTATTGCATTGTGTAACTTAACTTGTGTTGCTGGTTTTATTGAACAGGAAAAATTCTGTACTGAAAAGATAAAATTTTTTGGATTTTCTGTGATTTTTCATTGATTTAGCTGAATTACTGTGTGATTTTATGGGATTGAGCTATGTTGCTGTATGATTTTTGATGAGTTTTAGCTGAATAGCGAGAATATTAGTGAATAAATATGTTGAAGTGGAAGATGTATGAGATTTTGGACAAATTTTTTAGCTTTTAGAAATGTGCTTGAGAAACTGAACAACAGTTTTTATGGTAGTTGTTGAATTAATTTTTAAGACTTTTTTTTTATGTCTTCTATTGCAAGGTTGCAAGGTTGGAAACTGAGAAAGAGTTACCATATCGAATTGCTGTTCATCCAGGAGGGGAAGGGCTTATATGTTCGTTTCCAGAATGTTGCCGGTAATTGTTCCTACTATTTGCTCTGTGACAATGTGAATAGTGACCTGTAAAAATTCAAACTCGCTTTATGGTTCAGAGTGAGATGTAAAGATTGGAAATTTTCTTCTGTCTTTCAATATTGTTGGAAAGCGGGTGGGAGATGGAAGAGCAAAAACTTTTTTCCTTACATTATTAAAAGCAACATTCGGATAGACAAGGGTAAATAAGAAGTAACTACATATGTTGTCTCATAAAGGTATCATACTTTGGCATCATAAAGAGAAAAATGATCAGGCTGAGGATGAATGTTCTTGCATTTACCTGTTTTGATAATGCTGCTAAGAGGAAGAGGTTCAGCTAAAGTAATAGGAAGTGGGACAAGTACAGAAAATATGTTACAATATGACCCCTTAATAGAGCCAAATTATATAAGGGGATTCATGAGCCGTCATTCAAAGGATGAGGCTGTTATTGTCTGGGGTTAGATGGAGTTAGGGTCTGCCTCTGTGAGGGAGGAATTTTATTTTAAAAAACTTACATGAGAATTACCCAGCTGGAAATAACTTGTCCACTTCTCTAAATCATTGTTTGCTTGTGCAAGACGTTGTAAGCCCTTTAATATTAACCCACGATGGCTTAATTAAAATTTGATTACATCATAGAATTATCTGTTCATTGCAAGCTACCATTTGGATATGTTTGCATACTATTGGCCTCAACTCATCTCTTCTCTTGAAAACTTGATATCTGTGGTTGTGGAAATATGATGAATCACCTATTTATGAAGAAAATTTATGTCATGTGTTGTTCTTTGTTGATTATATATTCTACAATTTTGCAGGATGAGGGCAATATTAGATCCATACTTACTTCTTAGTGCATGGAAATTTGTATTGCCAAGTTATTTGTGTTAACTTCATTATGTATATAAATCATGAATGGTGTTTTTAAATGTCAACTAACATTTTTCCATGTAGATGGTATGAGTGGGGTGATGCTGAGAGTGCAGATGGCCGTACTTTGGATTTAAGATTATCCGAGAGAAGTCTTAACCATTTGGAAGCTGTTGGTCAACAATTAGCTCTGGCATTTAACTGCGAGGGATCATTACTTGCCACTGGTGGTGAGGTAAAGATTATCATTCATACCGTTTTCTTGAGAATCATGGACTGTGAAAGAAAATAATCAGATCATGGTGTTCTGCAGTTTAGTTCTAATAGTATGTGTGAACTGCTATTTGATATAGGATATCAGTTGGAAAGCTATAATGTTTGAGTGATCATTATTTTTTTAGTTTTCTGCCTAAACATGTTCCAACTTTGATGTTTGCAGTTTAAAAAACTTTTTATCTAGCCTTTGCCTCTTACAAATCTATTCTGTACAAACAAAAGACTGCCGTGAGAATATCTTAAGAATTTTTTATTAGGATTATTAAAAAAACATTAATTAGAGCTTTAGAACTCATGAAGTGTGAAAAACTGGAAAGAAGGTTCCACTTCTTATTTGTATTAGTTTTTTCCCAAGAAACGGTGTGGCTCCTTTACCCAACACCCCATTCACTGTGCCTTCTTTTTGAGATATAATAGTGAATGAGATTCCTCCTTTACGGTACTATGGTAAATGTTTTGCTTTTTTCAATTTGTTAAAGGAATGTCCTCTTTCTGTAGTAAGAGATTATTCTATTTTCCCTATTTGATGCTAATATTTGGTGCAATGCAGGATGGTAAGTTGCGTGTTTTCAAGTGGTCCAGCATGGAACTTGTACTTAATGAAGCCAATGCACATACCACTGTAAAGTATTTACATTTCAGGTGCATATCAACTGGCTCTTGGTTTGAAATTTTAAATTCTATGCTTTAGAAAAGATTTACATTCCGTTTGGCTTTAAATCAATTTTTCTTTGTAAAATGGGAACTGCCTTAATTGATCCATGAGAAGCATGTTGAGAAATATCTTCACTGTTTTGTGCAGCCCAGCTGGGAAGTTTCTCGTCTCTGTTGGAAGTGGCCTTGCTAGGGTTTGGGATCTCACTACCTCAACTGCTGTAGCTTCTTTACAAAAAGGAAATGTAATTTTACTATCTCTTCGTTTATGTACCACTTTAGCATATCTAACATGAGTTGAGACTGTTATGTGACTAGATTTTTTTGTTGTGTTCTAGGATGAGATTTTTTGCTTCTGCAAATTTTCTCAAACCAGAGATGATAACCAGGTGTTGTACATCATTCCAATGCAATGTCAGTATTCTGTAATATTTGTCATTATGCATTCAGTTTCAACAAGGTTCTCCGAGAACCATATGGACATGCATTACGAATGTTATTCTGCTTGTATAGACAAGGGCGGTAGTGTTCTGACGTGGAACACTACATCATGGACGAAGATGAGTTCAAATCGCATTGTCCGGGATGCAGTTTCTGCTTTTGATGTTTCTACTGATGGAAACCTCCTAGCACTGTAAGAGCACGTCTGTTTTTAATGCTCACTGAATATGTTGTTCCCTCAAAAATATTATGATCTGTTCAGAGTAAGGTGATTTGGATCTCATCATGTTTTATATTATGTGCAAATGTCCAGTTAGTGGAAATATATATCTAAGAACTTAAATTGAATTGGTTCAAGTCCAGCATTGCCTCCTAAACTGGAACATAATCACAAGGAGCAGTTTTTACTCTTCATTTTGTCATGTTTGGTGATGCAATTAGAAAGTCTTGCTGTTTTCTTATTTATGATGCATGTAGTTCTTCACTTCAGGATTTACTTCGATGAAAGGGCATTTTCTTGGGCTTATCTAAGCAAGATTTTAATTTCCTTTTTCTTCTCTATCCCAAAATTTGTTCAATATGCAGGGGAACCATCCAAGGAGACATTTTGGTTATAAGTTCCAAAAGCATGAGAGTGACGACTCTGGTTAAGAAAGCACATCTTGGCCTCGTAACAGCATTTGCGTTTTCAAACGATTCAAGGTCCAGATATCTTATTATTGTTTTTACCCTCATCAGTTGCTGCTGTATTCCTGCATATCTTGGTGAAACAACTGAAGGTTGGGATTGATTAATGAACAGGAATTTGGTCTCTGCATCCATGGATTCGAGTGCCAGGGTGACACAAATGAAGGAAGAGAAGAAAGAAGGTACCTTCTCTTGTGACCTTTTACATAATGCCTGTAACTTTTGGCAATTACGCAACGTTTTAACATCTTGGGGTTTTATTTTTGTTCTCATATAACACGATACATTATGGCAGGATCAAGATTGTGGATCATCTTGTTCGTGATATTGCTTGCAATAGCCGCATATTTTGTCAAAACCAAGGAACTACTACCATCCCAGCTTGATTTTGTGTTCAAATTATGAGGTGGTTTGTTCATTAAAGATTGGAATATGCGTATAAATATCAATTTGTCTAACTAGATTTTGTGAGGAGACTTTTGACATGCACTTTACTTTATGTAGCTTATAGGCACAAAATTTAATGCAAGTTTTTGATTTATCAGTATGCACCCAACACTGGCTTGCCTGTCTGCATTGAAATTTGAGTTTCATCGATCTTCAACTGTGTATGAACTTAATTCCAAAGAACGTATAAACAAACAATGCATTAACTAATAGGGTTTCATTGATATTATGTTTCCTTCAGAAAGATACAATCAAGATAACCTAAAAATCTTGAATTATTCGATCAATTTTAAAAACCGCAAAAGACACAAAATCTTGGAACTTTTCAATCAAATTTTAGTACAAGAAATCTAACTATACTATGCCTCTACCAAGAAATCAAACAAATTATACCAAGGAATCGGAAAAAGAATATTAGACTAACTAATTTGTAGATTCAATCAACTTCTTGCCCATCTTATAAGCCAAAAAAGCATCAAGAGTGCCATACTTGACTAAATCATCTGACAAAGTAGTGCTTTCATCATCATCATCACCCCTCCACCAATTGATCCCATTACGGTTAGTCCACTTTGTCCAATTTTCATTCAAAACCCTCTTAGCCAACTTCTCCACACTCAACATCTTCTTTCTCTTATTATTAGAATTCTTTTCTTGAACATTATGACCAAGCCCCGCCATCTCTCCCAAATCCCTTGATCTTGAAATCTTCACTGCAAGATATTTTTCAAGGTTCTTGGCAATTTCTTCCATCCCAACTCCCACAACAGTATACTTTCCATTCGATAAAATATCTTTCATGGCCTTTGGCACCTCTCTTTTAGGGTCGAACCAACCTGGAACGTATATAAGACATTGATTGCCAATACAAAATTGCACCATGGCATAAGAACAACCATAGCAGCGGTTGTCATCGTTTTCATTCTTGAATGAAATTCCTATAATTCTTTCAGGGCTATTCTTTATGTTACGTACCCACTCCTTGATTTTTGAGCCATCAATCACGTAGTTATTATTGATATGATTCTTTGATACTGCCAAAGTTGTTTTGATTTCAACTGGGCTGATGCAGTTGTCAATCTTTACAGTGCAAAAGTTTTGATCGTGTTGATCTCTATGAACTTCGATTGTCATAGGCATATCCACCATGGCTGGAACTTCTTGATCATCGTGTTGATGATCACTATCGACTTTGATTATCATAGGCATATCATTATCCTCCATGGCTGAAAAATCTTGATCTTGTTGCTCCCTAGCGACTTCCATGTCTGACAAAAGGCTATGCAATTCTCTTACGAGAGTTTGGAAAAACAAAACAAAACAATAAATTTTGGCTTTGCATCTCAGGCTGTGCCATGTATTTATAATACCATATATGTGTAGAATGTTTAGGAGTCAGAATATTATTAGGATTTGGACAAATTCAGAATTCTTTCCTTATCTTAAAAAGATTAGTAAAAAGGTTTTTTTTTTTTTATGTTTTCTAAATCTTATATGATTCGGGTTCTGCTAATTAAACAAAAAGTAAAATATTAGGAACTTCAATTTCTTGTCGTTTAAATGAACACAATTAATTATCAATACAAAAATAAATCAGAAAATTCATGCTCTTGTTTAGAAATTTTCCCTATAAATAAATAAGGGAAAATTTATGTGAAGGGCGCAATCTCAATGCATTTTTATTAAAGATGGCACAACTTTTAAGTAATTATTGTTTAGAGCAAAGAAATAAATTAAATTTTAAATACATTTTAGTTACAGTCCAGTCATGCAAAAGTTTCTTCAGCCATATTGTAATAAATGATGCACTAAATTTTTAATTATGTTAACTGAGATAGATTATATCTTCACTAATTAAAATTATGTCAAATTTTTAAATTTTAGTTTTTACTCATTAATTAAAATTGACTTCTATGCACTAAATATATACCTTTCGAGGTTAATAATGATGAATCAAATACTATAACTATTTTGTTAATTGAGATCGATTATATCTTCATTAATTTTCAATTTTTAATTTTTAACTCATTAATTAAGATTGAATTGTATGCACTAAATACCTTTTGAGTTTGATACTGATGAATCAGTTGCAATTTAACATCATCAAAACATCTATTAGTAATTGAATTACGTTTTCAAAGAGGCGTGTTAGTGGCTTTAAGGATTAAGTTTTAATTAAGTTAGCGATAAAAAATATTAGTATTGTAATGAGAGGATAAGAAAGTCTTTTAAAAATGATATAAAATAATAAAACTATTTTAACATTATTAATAATAAATATATTAAAGTTGCGTACTATTTAATAATATTGACTTAATTAACATGCGCCTTTTTTCCAGATTTTCCCAATAAATAATTTAGAGAAGCTTACGAATGATTTATGAAATTGGACTTTGTAGTGTACAATGTAAAGATTCATATTTAAACGTCTAAATGGACTTCTTTTAGGTCATTAGTAACAGTTCATGGATGTTCTAATGGTTTATTCTGAACTGTATTGATAAATATTAGTACTGTTGTTAATTTGATTATCATTATTTTCAAAAAATTGAATATCTTGTATAAGGTGTGATTTTCTTTGTATTAAATTACCAAATTCTCAATTAAATTTAAATAAGGTCATAAAATCTTTAATCGAATTTTCAACCGTTGTTTATTGTTGAAATTAACAACAATCACTTTAAATTTTTTTGCTTATTAGTAATTTCACTTTATATTTGGTTCAAAATAAAAATACAATTTTAATATTATTAAATTAAACTATAATTTCTTTATACGCTAGGCAAATTAAACCATATCAAAGTTGATCTACCGACACTTCGGGTCTTTTGTTCCGTTCTCCCATTTCAGCTTATAAATATACGTATATTTAACTAAAACCGTATCAAGTGATTAAATAATAAAGCATGTGGGATAAGTATTTTATAAGAATAAAATAGGGATTGACATAGAAATGTAACAGAAGATCTTTTGAGATCCACTGGGCAGAGCCTGTGCTCACTGCTTATCATCTAAAACAACAAAATTAAGGTTCTTAATTCCCAAACGATTAAGGAAGAGAAGAGAATAAGAAAAATAAGTTAGAAGGAGAGATTTGGAAGAAACTCAGAATTCTTGATTACTTTTTCGATTCCACTATTATAACCGCCAATTCAATTTTATACAACTAATTGATTAATGAAGGCAGCTAATTACTACCTGGCAAGAAGATCAATGGTATGTAATAAAACTGCGTAAAAACTCTTGTGAGACCATCTCATATATGAGACTTGATATGTGAATTATACTTTATATGCTAATACACTAATTTTTTATATGTAATACGCTAATATTTTATACTTTATACACTAATTAATACGCTAATTTTTTTATACTTCATACGCTAAAGTGAAATTCATACGCAAGTTTGAGACGGTCTGAAAGGAGAATGACTCATAATATCCATTCGATTATGATCGAATTTCGAATTGAGGTTTTAAAATATCCATTCGATTTGAAAAAGTCGAGAAATTCAAAATTAGATTCACTGAACACTCCTAAATAACATTCTCAATACCTAAAGTTGCATAAGATTCCGTTTGGTTCTTCATTTAAAAAAAAAAAACAATTCATTCTCAAAAAAAAAAAAAAAAATCATTCTCATATCCCTAAACTTGCATAAGATTATTTTAAATGATCCCTAATTAAATTTTCTTAACCGCTGGTGAACATGGATATATCATGTTACAAATAAAAGGGCAACAATTAGGAAGAAAAAATTTTAATGGGCTCCAAAACAAATCATTTTGATCCCTAAACTTTCATGTAACAGTCACATTATATAATTAGGAAGAAAAAAAATTTAGTTGGCTCTACAGTTTAGAAGCGAATTTCGTTTCTTTTCTCGGGTTTTCTTTTCTTTCCAACAGTTGTGTGCTCTTTCTAACGTGAGATGTCCATGCTTACCCTTTTTTAGTACTTAATGCACTAATGAATTTCTTTTTTATTTTTTATTTTTTATGCGTAGTAGGAAATTCAAACGCAAGAAATTGCCTTCATTCATATTGTCGGTTGAGAAACTTGCAAGTGTGAGAATTACCCAAAACACCCAATGAGAAGTATTGGGTTATGATTAATTGTATAATATTAATATGATTTGAGTTGATGTGTGAATGTATTTTTAATTAAATTGTAATGTATTTTGCTGGGGTTTCTAACAACATTTTTAAACTTTAGAATGCTATTTTAGAGACCATATCATCTCTCTAATATTATCCTATTTTATTCTGTCTAACATTCAAAATGATGTAATTTTACTAAAACTAGGGACTAAAAGTATAAATATCATTAAAACTACTTTACAATTATTAGTCTAACCAAGAGATGAATGAACCCTACGACGTAGTTTTAATTTAAGATAAAAAAAGTTTTGGACATAAGATCTCGTGTCGCTATTTTATGTCTAATAAAAAAATCAGTTTGAATCCAAAAAACTGAATATCAAACCAAATTCAAAATTCGATTTTTGGTACCATTAAAATTTGGTTAGGTTTTGGTTTGTAATTTTTATAACTTAAAAACCGAATTAAAAATAAAAAGAAAAATCGAAAATCGAGCCGATTCTCACACCTATCTGTGGGGAGCTTCTATATATTATCATTTGCTTTGAGAACTTTTATTACTCCAATAACGTTAACAAGCAATACATTGTTTACCTTTGATGGTTGGTTGGTAAAATCTTTCGTTTTTGACTCAAAAACTAAAGATGTAAAAGTATAATTATGTCTCAAATCTTAATGATTATAAGCAAAATTGTTGATGCTACAAATGTTCATATATATATATATATATATATATATATATAAAGCACAACAAATAAAAGAGTTCTCTCAATTGTAGTACTAAGGAATTTGCATGTTGCATTACTAATTATTTTTTAGATTGTTTAATAATGGAAAATTGATTGAATAATGAATTTCATTTATTTAGAAATTTTATAGAAAGTTATTTTACTTTGATCAGGATTAATTGTTTCATCGATTACTGGTTTATTTACATGCAAAAAAAAAAAAAAAAAAAAAAAAAAAACGCCTTCACTATTAGTTTGCGCAAACATGCATAAACAATATGCCAACATCCCACGAACCTCAGTGTGTTAGTCTAAAGTATGAATCTCATGAAGTTATTCTAATTCAATCGGGTATAAGATTAAAAAAATAAAATGAATGAACCAATTGCCTCCAATTGAATTCAAAAGAATGAATACATACACAGACCAACAACAACTCCTCTGCTAATACTTTATTGACTATATGAGATCGATTACATAAATCATATTTCAGAATGAGTAAGCGTTAAAAGATGTAAAACCCAAATAATAGGGAATTAGAACTTTAGTATCATTGGTTTTTCTACTTTACTTATCAGAAAAAAAACTACCACTATGTCAAGAAACTATACAAGAAATTAATCCACATATACTGTCATATATTAAAGATGTAAATGTAACTAAAACTCAAACAATGATAACTACATGATGAACTATATAGTATGATCATTGAATTTCTTTTCAATGAACACTAATTCTATGTCAAGAAATCCAACTATTGTAGCATTAATTAATTAAAGATGTAAAACTCAAACAATGCATAATTAAGTACTACATGATGAACTATTGTATAATCATTGGTATTTTCTTTTCAGAAAAAGATTAATACAATATCATAAACTATCCAAGAAATTTAACAAATTGATAGACTAAAACTAATTATTACTGGACTTGATGATCAACTTCTTGCCTATCTTTTAAGCCAAAAAAGCATCAAGAGCACCATATTTCACCTTATCATCTGTTAATTCACTGCGTACTTCATCGCACCACCAACTTATCCCATTACGATTTTTCAACGTTGTCCAATCTTTTTCCAAACCCTCTTCGCCAACTTCTCCAAACTCAACTTCTTCATCTTATTCTTACTACCGTTATTCTTTTCTTGAAGATTATGATCCAACTCCGCCATCTCTTGCAAGTCCTTAGCCCGCGGAATCTTCAATCCAAGATGTTCTTCAAGGTTCTTGACAACTTCTCTCATCCCAACTCCCACACAAGTGAATTTGTCATTGGACAAAAATTCTCTCAAGGCCTTTGGCGGATCACGCCTGTAGCATTTGTAAGCACTTGGATGGTATAAAAGACATTGATTTCCAACACATAACTGCACGATCTCAAAAGGGCCACTGTTAATGGCCTTTGTAGTGAGGCCTAAGTCGTAGCCGTTGTTATTTTTGTAATGAACGCTGCGTTCCACTGAGATGCCAATAATTCTATCGCGGCTGTTCTTTACGCTACGCACCCAATCTTGGATTGGAATTCATCATCACCGTAATTTTGGATGGACAATCTTGTTTCAATCACAACAGGGATATTGTTGTTCTCAATTTTTACCATGCAGAAGTCTGGATCATCTTCATCCCTAGAGATTTTTATTGTCATAGGCGTCGACTTTCCAAGGATGTAGAGGGTTCAACTGTCATAGGCGAATTCTCCATGGCTCAAAATACTTTATTGAAAAGGTTAAAAAGAAAAAGGCTACGAAATATTTTGAGAGTTAGAAGCAGCACTAATAGTTTTGCCCTATGCATTGCCTATGTCATATATTTATATTAGTGAAAATTTTTTAGGAATTCGAATGTTATTGGGATTTGGATTTTCCTAAAGTTTAATAAAAAGATTAATTATACATAAAGGAAAAGGTTTAGGGGTTCTGCTAAATAAAAGGAAACTAATATTAAACATTATGACAAATTGGTTTACTTTAATTTGGAAAGGTGGGGTTGAGTGTCCTTTGTTCCACGCTTTTGTTTTGTAACTTGTTCATAATCGCGCTTTCTGATTCACACTTTGCTATGACGTGGCAGTTTTTGTTGGCTGGTTAAAAATTGGCAAAAAAAATAATAAATCAGAAAATTTGTAGTTAGGTTGTGGACTTCAAATATGATTTTGCCACTTGTTGGCTAATTTTTTAATCCTGTTATTTTTCGCAAAAATAAGGGCATTTTATATATTTCACGAAAAATTATGATTTTTTAAAAAAAATTTAAAGTTCTTTTTTTCGCACAATTCACTAGCTTGTATATCCCCAATTTGCATGCATGAAAAAACGGCTAGAAAAGAGGCTCCCATTATCTACTTTGTCTGGAGACTAGATCATCTGTTCAATATTTATCATGTCTAAAAAAAATAAAAAAAATAAAAAAATATTTATCATGTCTTATTCTGTCTAACGTTCAAAACGACGTAGTAAAACAATATAAGACAGACAAAATTTTGGACAGAAGATCCCGTGTCCTTTGTGTGTTGCTATTTTTAACCAAAAAAAAGTGTGTTATGACTCACCAAAATTAGCGATTTTTCAAAAAATCAAATTTTACTTTGTTTACACATCATTCAATAGATTGTATGTTTTCAAATGAGATGGGTGCAAAAAAATGTAACAAAAAGAACTCATGTCGACTAGTTTTTTTAGTTTTGCCATTTTTGGCCGAAAAAAGCGTGTTATTATAAATCACGAAAATAGTAATTTTTGAAAATGTCTAAGTGTTCTATTTTTCCGCACAATTAACTAGATTGCACGTTTTTAATTAACATGGGTGCCAAAAAGGAACGAAAAGATCCCTTGTCAACTAATTTTTGAATTTGTCATTTTTTACCAAAAAAACGTTACGATAACTCATTAGAAATGATTAATTTTCAAAAGTTTAATTTTCTCTTTTTTTTCACACCATTCACTAAATTGCATATTTTTAATTGGGATGAGTGCAAGAAACACTATAAAATGAGCCCTCATCGACTAGTTTTTGTGTCTTGTCTTTTTTTTTTCCTAAAGTATGTTATAGCTCATGAAAAATGATGATTTTAAGTTTTTTTTTTCACACCACTCATTAGAGTTCATATTTTTAATTGAGATTTGTGCAAAAAAAGATACAAAAAGAGCCACGTTAGGTAGTTCTTGTGTTTTGGTAAAACAAACGTGTTATAAATAATAAAAAATAGTGATTTTTTAAAATATTTATTTTTTCTTTATTTTCACACCATTCATTAAATTGCACATTTACAATTGAGATTCTGTAATAAACATTATAAAAAGTACTATGTCGACTAGATTTTGAGTTTTACTTTTTTTTTTTACAAACACGTGTGTTACATAGCCCCTCCCGATTGTTAAGGGAATGGTCTAATGCATGCTTACATATTCACATGCTGCAAAAACAATTTTATTTAGAGAAGTTTGAATAGCGACTGAATTATGAATTTGGACTTTGTCGTTTAAAGATTCATATTTAAACGTTTCAATGCCTTTTTTTTCTCACGAGAATTGCTTTTGTCTAAAACATCATTAAAAAAAACTGTAGTGAAACCTGTTAATATATAAAACTTGATTCTTATATGAAACATAACCGTTGAAATCATGATTTTAAACAAAAATCTGCCAATATCCCATCAACCTAAATAATATTGTTAGTCTAAAATGTGAATTCAATTGGGTATAAGATTAAAAAAAAAAAAGAGATGAATGAACCAATTCCCTGCAACTGATGCCAAGAATGTAGAAGTGAAGAAATAATATATGTTCACAATGTATATGCATTAAAGATGTAAAACACAAACAATGCAGAACCACAACTATAGTATCATTGGTTTTTTTTTTTCAGAAAAACACTAATACTATATATGTCAAGAAACTATACAAGAAATCCAACTACATATAGTAGGTAGCATTAAAGATGTAATTAAAACTCAAACAATGAATGCAAAACTACATGATGAACTATAGTATCGATCATTGAATTTCTTTTCAGAAAAACAATAATACTATGTCAAGAAATCCAAACTATGGTAGCATTAAAGATGTAAAACTCAAACAATGCATAAGTACTACATGAACTATTATGATCATTGATATTTTTCTTTTCAGAAAAACATTAATACTTTGTCAAGGAATTATCCAAGAAATTTAACAAATTGATAACTACTATTTCATCAACTTCTTGCCGATCTTATAAGCCAAAAAAGCATCAAGAGCACCATATTTCACCTTATCATCCGATAAATATTCACGTTCTTCATCGCACCACCAACTTATCCCATTACGATTTTTCAATGTTGTCCAATCTTCCTTCAAAACCCTCTTGGCCAACTTCTCCAAACTCAACTTCTTGATCTTATTCTTTCCACTGCTATTCTTTTCTTGACGATTATCATCGAACCCGGCCATCTCTTCCAAGTCCCTAGCCCGCGAAATCTTCAATCCAAGATGTTTTTCAAGGTTCTTGAAAACTTCTTTCATTCCAACTCCCACAACAGTGAATTTGTCGTCGGACAAAATTTCTTTCAAGGCCTTTGGCGTACGAGTAATGCGGCAACCGCCACTTGGATGGTATAAAAGACATTGATTTCCAACGCATAACTGCACAATCTCAAAACGGGCGTTACTCACATTTGTATTGAGGCGATGGGCGCAGTAGTTTTCATATTTATAATGGATGCTGCGTTCTGCCGAAATTCCAATAATTCTATCGCGGCTGTTCTTTATGCTACGTACCCAATCCTGGATTTTGGAGTCATCAGAATCGTAATCTTCCAGGGCCACTCTTGTTTGAATCTCAACGGGGACGTTGTTGTTCTCAATTTTTACCTTGCAGAAGTCTGGATCATGTTGATCCTTGGAGATTTTTATTGTCATAGGCGTCTTCTTCATGGCTGTAGAGATTTCAACTGTCGTTGGCGTGTTCTCATGGCTGAAAATAATTGATTGAAAAGACTGAAAAAAAGGTTTCGCAATATTTTGTTAGTTAGAACTTAGAAGCAACAATAATAATTTTGGCTTTGCATTGCCTGTGACATATATATTTATAATAGTGAATATTTAGGAATTCGAATGTTATTGATTTGGAATTTCCTAAAGTTTAATAAAAAGATAAATTACATTAAGGAAAAGTTTTGGTTATTTCCAAATTTGGTTCTGCTAAATAAAAGGAAACTAGTGTAAAAATTATGACAATTTGGTTTATTTTAATTTGGATTTGGAAAGGTATGGTTGAGACTGTTGAGTCAGTCTTGTTCCACCCTTTTGTTTTGTCACTTGTTCACAACCGTGCTTTCTGATTGACTTTGCTACCACGTGGCAATTTCTAGTTGGTTAAAACTTAGCCCAAAAAATAATAAATAAGAAAATTCATAGCTAGGTTGTGGACTTCAATATGATTTTGTTTCGACTAATTTTTGAATCTTTTCTGGTATAAAAAAAAAAAAAAAAGACTTGCATGATATTTCACAATAAAATTGTGATTTTTTAAAATATTAAAAGTTTTATTTTTTTACACAATTCATTAGATTGTTTGTTCTCAATTGACATGCGTGAAAAAAAACTGCACGAAAAGAGTCTCAATTATTTAGTTTTTGTAGTTTTTATGTGTTGACATTTTTTTGTCAAACATGTGTGCTATAAGTCACCAAAATTAGCGATTTTTGAAAAAATCAAAGTTTACCTTTATCAGACATAATTTAGTAGAATGCACATTCTTAAATGAAATGAATGTAAAAAATGGCATGAAAACAACTCATGTCGGTCAGTTTTGACATTTAGATGTTTTTGGAAAAAAAAAATCGTGTTATAACTAACAAAAAAATTGGTGATTTTTGAAAATGTCTAAATTTTTTATTACACACAATTCACTAGATTACACATTTTCAATTGACATAGTGCAGAAAAGGCATGAAAAATACCCCTGTCACATAGTTTTTGATTTTGTCGATTTTGGCTAAAAAAACGTTACTCTCACAAAAAATGATTAATTTTGAAAAGTATAAGTTTCTCTTTTTTTTCACAACACCCGCTAGATTGCATGTTCTCAATTGGGATGGATGCAAGAAATGACAGAAAAAAAATCTCGTCGACTAGTTTTAGTGTTTTATCATTTTTTGCCAAAACAAAAACGTGTATTATAACTCACGAAAAATGGCGATTTTTCCAAAAATATAAGTTTCTCTTTTTTTTACACCACCTGCTAGATTGCATATTCTCAATTGTGATGGGTGCAATAAATAGCAGAAAAAGAGATTTCGTCGACAAGTTTTAGTGTCTTATAATTTTTTTGCCTAGAAAACGTGTGTTAGAACTCACGAAAAATGACGATTTTTACAAAAATTTAAGTTTCTCTTTGTTCAGACCACCCGCTAGATTGCATATTCTCAATTGTGATAGGTGCAACAAACGACATAAAAAGAGATTTCATCGACTAATTTTAGTTTCTTATCATTTTTTGCCAAAAAAACGTTTATTATAACTCACAAAAAAATGACGATATTTTCAAAAATCTACGTTTCTCTTTTTTCACACCACCTGCTAGATTGCATGTTCTCAATTGGGATGGGTGCATGAAACAACAGGAAAAGAGATCTCGTCAACTAGTTTTAGTGTCTTATAGTTTTAGTGTCTCACGAAAATGGCGATTTTTTGAAAAATATAAGTTTCTGTTTTTTTTACACCATCCGCTAGATTTCATGTTCTCAATTGGGATGAGTACAAAAAATAGCAGAAAAAGATATTTTGTCGACAAGTTTTAGTGTATTATTATTTTTTTGCCTAAAAAACGTGTGTTATAACTCACGAAAAATGATGATTTTTACAAAAATCTAAGTTTATCTTTTTTTCACACCACCCACTAGATTGCATGTTCTCGATTGTGATAGGTGCAAGAAACGGCATAAAAAGAGATTTCGTCGACTAATTTTAGTTTCTTATCATTTTTTTTGCCAAAAAAACATGTATTATAAAAACGACGATTTTTCCAAAAATCTGATTTTCTTTTTTTTCTCACCACCCGCTAGATTACATGTTTTAAATTGGGATGGATGCAAGAAATGACATAAAAAGAGATCTCGTCGACTAGTTTTACATATCATTTTTTTGCCTTAACTCACAAAAAATGACGATTTTTTCAAAAATCTACGTTTCTCTTTTTTTCGCACCACCTACTAGATTGCATGTTCTCAATTGGGATGGGTGCAAGAAGCGGAAGGAAAAGAGATCTCGTCGACTAGTTTTAGTATCTTATCGTTTTTTGCTAAAAAAACGTGTTTATAACTCACGAAAAATGGAGATTTTTCAAAAATATAAGTTTCTTTTCTTTTTTAACCCACCCGCTAGATTGCATGTTCTCAATTGGGATGGGTGCAAGAAATAGGAGAAAAAGAGATTTCGTTGACAAGTTTTAGTGTCTTATCTTTTTTTGCCTAAAAACGTGTCACGAAAAATGATTATTTTTACAAAACTTTAAGTTTCTCTTTTTTCACACCACCTGTTAGATTGCATGTTCCCGATTGTGATAGGTGCAAGAAACGGCATAAAAAGAGATTTCGTCGACTAATTTTAGTTTCTTATCATTTTTATGCCAAAAAAACGTGTATTATAAAAACGACAATTTTTTTCAAAAATCTGAGTTTCTCTTTTTTTTCTCACCACCCGCTAGATTGCATGTTCTTAATTGGGATGAGTACAATAAAAAGAGATATCGTCGACTAGTTTTAGTGTCATATCGTTTTTTGCCAAAAAAATGTGTGTTATAACTCACGAAAAATGACAACTTTTCCAAAAATCTAAGTTTTTTTTTTTCACTCCACCACTAGATTTCATGTTTTCAATTGTGATGAGTGCAAGAAACGGCAATAAAAGAGATCTCATAGACTTGTTTTAGTGCCTTATTTTTATTTTATTTTTGAAAAAAAAACGTGTTTTATAACTCACAAAAAAATTACAATTTTTCAAAAAATTGAAGTTTATATATTTTTTTTCCCACCACCCACTAAATTGCATTTTTAATTGAGATGTCAACCAAAAACATTACAAAAAGAGCCAGTCATGTAAATTTTCAGTTTAAAATAGTGATTTTTAAAATGTCTAAATTTTCCTAGTTTTCACACCATTCGTTACATTGTATATTTTGAATTAAGATGGATGCAATGAAGGGCATAAAATTTGCCCCGTTGGCTAGTTTTTCAATTAAGATGTTAATGGAATACTCCAATGGATGCTTATATATTCAAATGCTGCAGCCTGCATTAATAATTTAATTAGATACAAATTTAGGCATGATAAAACTTGAGCCTAGAGGTGGCCGTCTACCAGATTTCGTGGAAACGGAACCGGAACCGGAACCGGCCAAAAAAAAAAAACATTTTATAATTCTATGAATATTTGTATACCACTTCATTTTCATCACATAATTTCTTAGTTTTCTAATCTTTATATTGTAAGTTTTAACGTTTATAGTTTAAGGTTTAGGGTATTATGAGCATTTATATATATATATATATTTTTTCTCACTTATCTAATCCTTCATAATTCTATTTTTCTAAAACCTCCATATATTAGTTCAATTTCAACTATTAATCCAATTATATTATGTATCAACTTAATTTTCTAATTTATATTATCCTAATTTTATTATTATATTATGCTAATATACTATTTGAATTCCAATTAATAGTTCGATCATTCTCTCAATACTCTTATTCTTTCTATATCTTTCTTTCTCACTTGTCTAATATTCATAATTCTATTATTCTAAAAAATTCATATATTAGTTTAATTTTAACTACTATTCTAATTATATTATTATATTATACTAGTTGAATTCTAATTAATAATTCAAATATTCTTTTAATATTCTTAATATTTTTATATCCTTGAATCTCACTTATCTAATTCTTCCTAATTCTATTATCTAAAAACTATATATTAATTTAGTTCAATTGTAACTATTATTATTCTAATCATATTATTATGTTGTATTATTTGAGTTTCAATTAATAGTTTAATCATTATTTCAATAGAAATCAAATTTAAAAGTGTAATTACAATCGAAATTCGAAACTAAAAATCGAAAAAAAAATAAAAAATGGTACAAAACCGGAACCGAAACCGGGACGGAACCGGAACCGGAACCGTCCCTCGGCGGTTCGGTTCCGGGTTCCGGTTCCGGAACCGTGGTCATGGCTACTTGAGCCTCTAATCATATCATCTGTTCAACAAGTTTGAATCCTTAATGTAATGCTTAAAAGTTATGGAACGAACATTTTGATAACAGCATAGGGATGAAATCAAGTAAAAGAAAAGGCAATAAGATGAAATGGATGTCCAAATTGCACAGAAACATGAACATAATCGTGAGTCAATGAGTTTTTGTATGAAATTTATAATGCCCCCTTAACATAACTTCTTGTCAAATGAAAATATTATTGTAGCTGTATTTACAGATACGGGAGCTTTGCTAAATTAAAGCATCATCACTATCACTCAAGTCAAAGAGCCTTACTCATTTCTCTTATAGTTTCCTTGCCTCTTCAAGTGTCTTTGGCAAAATTGTTTCGAGTTTTTTCCTAAATTCCATCGCGGTTGAAGTAGTTACTGTCAGAAAAAGAACATTCTGTAATCAATTCGTAAAAACAATCACTGCCGCTTCCTTTGATAGAGGTTGTAACCAACAAAAGCAGACATAAGAAATGTCCATAGCACCTGTGATGAGGATGACAATAGTTTACGTTAAAACAAGCAAGAACTGCATCGTTCATTACGTTAAGAAAACAAAAATTCAAGTTAAGATGGAAAGTATAGAATTACTGTATTGATTATATGCCATCTTTCAAGTCTTCTTATCCTTGTTTGCATGTCTTCAATTACGCCTTCTACTGGAGAAACTTCTCTACTCGGTGAAAACTCGGAAGCTGAACTGCCACCCTTATGCTTATTATGTATGGTGTTGCTATGCATAATGTATGGTGTTGCTATGCATTATGCTTATTATGTATAGATGAGGGACTGCTGTATTATGTATGGTGTTGCTATGCTACGATGACTTCTCTTATGCTTTCACCGTCAAGTTCAATATAACCTCCTTTTGGTTCACAAAATAAAATTTTTTTAAAAAATCTTCTTCTTCAGTTGCCTAAGCTTTTCTCCAGGACGTTTATTCAACATAACAGTTTAGTTTCATTTGACATGATTTGGAAGTTATTAGTGGAACCAAATTTCACAAGGGAACAGTGTTGCCGATGCGGACACTTTGTGCCACTGAACGAGCTGTAGCAGTAAATTTTCGTATCCATTCAAGGTCATCTCCTCCGTATAGAATAATGTTCTTCCCTTCTCTTATCTGTTACACATGGCATTGACCCCAGCATGTCAACAATATATTTCATATTGCTCTATTTGTTACTATCTGCTTAATCTAGACATGAAGATAACTTACCCAATCGAGTACAAGTGGATCTTTGGCATCAACCACAAGCTCCAGTCTCCAAGTCTCTTCCTTCCAAAGAGCTTCTTCTCTAGCACTTGTAAAAGGAAAGGCAATACTTCCCCATATCCACATCATATGGAGGGCATTAGGACTCACAATCTTTCCCTGGATATCCAACACTACCAGGATAGGCTTATTTTAAAATGCAAAATCTCCTTGATGTACCTAATTACTGCTTGATCAATCAAGCTTGGATGGTGCACTGTGTACCATGGCATTTCTGATTTGAGGCTTTCAAATTGTCTTTGAGAGGTATCTGTCCAGGCAGAAGAACGATCTATGCATGGGATCCAAACTATTTCATATTGAGAATCTAATCGTGTTGCACGTAACCGAGACTCGTTGTAAATTTGCTGGAGTATGGCTAGTTCATCTCCGGAGACGTTAAGACCTGATATTAGCAGCAGCACTGTCTTCAGTCGTAAAACATCAAGACTAACCTAAATTCATTTTGCATAACTTTTTGAGAAAAAATGATCTCACTTTCACCATTTAAGATATTTGCTCAAAAAATATCAGGGCCATTGCAATAACAACAAACATAAATCTCTTGAACAAGAACAGTTAGAAACAAGGAAGGATATACTTATTTTTATGCCATGTCTTAAGTTAGCTTGAATGGATGAGGAAGAGTTGGAAAAATACCATAGTTGAAGAAACAATGTGTGTGCAAGTTGGAAGAGCCTTTACTTTAATTCATCTAAATTGGCAGAGTAAGTAAAAAGATTTGGAGCCACCTTTCACTCGAGATATTACCCCGTCAGAGTTAATAGATAATGACTGAAGTTCATAATTAGGGGAAGTATAGAAAGGAAAACAAGACCTGCATTCTGAAACAATTGCAATTTACTAAATACTATCCCTTCTTGAAATGAATCATGAAGATTATTATTTTTTCTTCTTTGGAATGGTTTGTAACCTATTCCAATGGTATGTAGAATGTATTAAAAATACAGAAATTAAAATGCAGGTTTATCTTCTCAAGTGAAGCAACATTTGACTTTTAAAGGCAGTAATTCGTGTTGTATCTGAAGAAAAACAAAGTAACTTTTATATCCCTGATCCTAATTTAAGAAGTTCATCAAATCTTCAACCTATAGGTAAAGAACTTTTTACTAACTGGAATAAATTCAGAAACAAAATAATGGATGTATAGATTAGAGAAGGAGACCCCAAAACTATGATAGGCCAACCGATGAAGAGCCAAGAGATGATAGGATAGAGAAGCAAAGTGAAATACATTGTTGGCAGACAGTCAATATTTGCAAAAGTCATGTAGCTTGAAGAGTTTCCTTTCAGCAAATTGAGTCCAGAAGGATAAGGCAAGATATAAAATGAAAATCTTTTTATTTCTGAATCGCTCAAAAGAAATAATTTTTCTCACGGTGTGGTGCTGAATGTTAGAGCGCCCATAGCATGGACTGGTACTGCTATCTCAGTGGATACAAAGTTTGAAGGTAGTATTACCATTTCCCTTCCACATTTAACTTATAGATGCACATAAAAGCACGCATATGAGTCAACACACACACAACACATATATGAATGTGCATGCAAACCAATTGTATATAGAAATACTAATTGGTAAGGTGATGTTTCTAACCTGTTTCCTAGAAGAGCCATCAAAAAGTGGCATGATATCATCCTTGGGATAAATTAGTGACTTGAGAACTTTCATGTTGTCGACATGACTAGTGTCAAATGTATGCAGTAGAGCATCATAAGCTTCAAGGTTTTTCTTCTCCTCTGTCAGAAATAAAGAAATAAAAACAAATAAGTCTCTTTTATCTCCCATCTGGACAAGTATGACAAGCAAATGAATAGGAAAATGTTCATGTATTAGAGATATTTGGAGCCAACCTATTTGTTGGTAGCAAAGAACTAGTTGCTTCTTGAGATGCTCATATATTGTTTTGATCTTGTGATTCAAGGAGGAAAGTTCCCATGTTTCAGTGGTGGATGTAATGAACCTATTATCAGAACGAGTGTTTAAGCAGAGGTTGCAAAGAAAAAACAGTTAAAAATGCAATGTAACTCAAATAGCTTGCAGAGGACAAATTGCACTTACTCATGGCCTATGCCACTAAGGCTAATAATATTATTTACACAAGATAAAACTGATCTGAAGATCCAGTAAACAGAAATGGGGATGGTGGAGACAGCCGTGGAATAAAGTTGGTCATCCAGTGAAATATATTTCAATGGAAGTTCAGTTAACTCAACAATACACCTGGTCAGATCCATAATTGATTTGATTAGACTGTCAAGTGCATCGAAACGGGGTTTTAGTAAAGCTGAATGTTCTGTCATGTTAGGTAATTGCTTAAGGATTGACATCTTATTAGCAAGCTTATTGGTTGAGTAAATCTGGGAAAGGAGCCAAAATTCCCCATAGTTTAGAGCAAAAGCTGCTAAGGTCAGCACCAGCTTAGCTACCCATAAATAGCTCGAAAGAATGTTGAACAGTGAGACTGTTGTTGAATGTATATCTTTGCCACCCATACACATGTATGATATCTGTTAAGATTCAGAAATAACTCAGTTAAGCACTTAATGAACTAATATTGCATCAGATGTAACATATTGAGTATTTAATCCAATCCTTATCTTCTTCTGTTTTTTTTTTCATCACAATGCTTATCAAAGTTGGCTTGCTCAGAAACAACCTCACAGGAAAGGCGATTAATAGTGAACGCCAGCAACTCAAGCTCAGCGGCATCATCACCTTGTTTGGACTCAGCATCTCTAATCTCACCCTATATAATGGCAGACAGAAGTCATAGAATATCCAGAAGTCTAGAATATTTTGGAGTTGGCATCTTCTAAGTTCAAAATAAAAGAATATGGTAATCAGACATGCAAAGCAAATGCACATTTCTCATCTCGGTGATGTGCCAATGCAGGGAGATGCTAGTTGGCAGCTTCTGTGTTTCAATAGGTAGTAGTAAAACATACATGTTTGAGTAGACTTTAGTTAAGTGGATTCTCAACTTTTAAGAAACAATGTACTTCAAACATATCAATGTGAAAATATTGCATCTTCAATTTTTCATCCTTTTTTTTGCTTCATTTGGCTTGGAAAAGTAAGAACAAAGTTAAGTAAAGATACATACCAGAGGTACTATCACTATAATTCTATAACTAATATCAAAGCAAAGAATGTTCAAAACTTGTAAATTTGACGGCAACGAGAAACTTGAAAGAGTTGTAGCAATGTAATACATACATCAGAAGTAGCCAGAGTAGCAGAACTGAAAATCTCCTCAACAATCTGGAGAATAAGCTTGACATTAATCTCGCGACCATCTGGGGCATGGGTTGCCGAAATCTGCTTCATCATAGCATTGTCATCAGAACTCGTGAACATAACTCGTTCACCTTTAATTGGTTGCTGAATTGAAACCGGTCTTGCCGAACGTTCCATTTGTGCAACTTAAGGTATGCAAGGGAAAATTTGTTTTTTCGCACTTTGCAGATTGGTATAGTGATTAGCCTACTTATAGCAGTACGAAAATATTGATTCTTGACATTTCTTTAACCTGCCTATTATTGTATTGTACTATCTCATATGGAATAAAGCAAAAACGAACCAACTTCCTTGCTTCAAATTCTCAAAGGGACTAAAACTCCTCAGATTTTTTACCTTTCCCAACTGATCTAAGCCCCACTTCTCTACTTTCTTACATTCAAGAGCCTTGTTTACAGAGCTTAGAATCTCATTTTTTACCACAATTTCCTCTTTGTTGTTATCTTGGTTTTGTTCAATGCTTGAATCATAAGTATGGAACTTCTAAAATTGCTTTAAAAAAGCACAAGAGTTCTGTATCAAATAAGTCTTCAAGTGTATTCAATAATTCAACAAATCATCATAAAACAAATTCAAATCATCCAAGTTCATCCAAGATTGTACAATAACACAACTAAAGTAACAATTTAGCCCTCTATCATGCTAAACTCGTCGTTCCAACTAAACAAGGCACAGTAATAAAAAGAATCAACGTACCAAAAAGTTAGCTTCTCTTGCTCAAAACAAGCTTGATTCTCCAATCCTTCCCTTTTGGCTGCTGCTCAGAAAACGTGCTAAAAAAAATTGTAAAAAACCCATTTGGAAGAGATGGTCATCTTTTAAGTTTATCAGCCAAATCCTATTTGCAACAACCAATGGCGAAAAGGGCTCATTTTTTTAGGCCAAAATTTTCACCATTCAATATCTATGGCTGACCCAACTCTGCTTCTGAGTTGTTTGTTTAGAAAGAGAGGAAGCTGCCACAACAGAGGGGATACATAGTACCGCCATTGGAGCTGCTTTGGTAGTTCAACGTTGGGGTTGCATTGTTACAGAGGCGGCCATCAGACCAAAGTACAAATGGCGGTTGAATGATGAGATTGCAGTAACGGATTTACCGGTTTATTGGCCTTTATTATTTCCTACTTTTGCCCAGGACGTTCTAATGTTTTACAAATTAGTCCTCCAAGATTTTGAATCCTATTATCTTGATTTAATGGCTGTATAGATAGAATATGTTGTGAGGATATGATCCATAGAGTCGATAATTAGATAATGCAAATTTTGTTAACTTCAAAATAATGCAAAAATATGTTAGTGTCGATTTAGATTTATAGACTTTCAAATTGGATTTTCTTTACTTAAAAAATTTGTTAAGAATGAGTAGAATGATAATATGAATATGGATTTTCTTTACTTAAATTGGATTTAGATTTAGATTTAGGGTTATCCTCAATTTAACCTCATAAAAGATGGCCTTAAATCACTTTGCACCCATAAAAGATTTTTATTAACACTTTGCATCGTTGACCATCAATTAAATATGTTAATTGATAACATCATTAATTATTAATTTTAAATGAAAATTTTATCCATCAATAAGAAATAAATTAAATTATATTTGTCCCTCTTATATTTAAACATTAGTTTCAATTTATCCACTCCATAATTTTGTATTAATATTAAATATTATTAGTTTGAGGCATAAAATATTTGATCAATTTTTTTTAACAAATTAAGATACTTGTTTATTTTTCTCATCTTTTTTTCTTTTCCTTTTATTTCATTTTTTTATATAAATAAATATGTCATGTTTCTTGTAATATATGATATTTTTACTCAGTTTAGTTTGTTGTGTCTTTATAATATGATTATTTATCTTATTTGAATTATTGACAATTTAAAGCATTGATTTAATATCTTAATTTTTTTATTATATTATTATATTATATATATTAAAGTAATCTAATCAACATAATAAAATTATATAATTAAAAAATAAATAAATAAAATAATTATTTGCTTATTAGTTTTAAGGTGTATATTTATTATAAATATATATTTTCTTAATAGAGATATCTTTTAGACTTAATAAATTTAATAAAAAATTAATTCATACTAAAATAAAAAACCATAGATATCAGAATGGTAAACTAAAGTGTTTCATTAATTTTTTATTAAAGAATAAAAAAATTGGACAAAGTATGTATTATTTCATTACCTTCCAAAAAATTAAATAATTCATATGAAGTTTTTATTGACAAAGTACATTAAAAATAGTTAACAAATTATAAAAAATAGTAAACCATATCCAAAATCTAATTTTTTTAGTAAGATTATATATATTATTCTATTATTTAAAATAAAAAAAAAATTAATTTGTTAAAGTATATATGAAGCAAAAAGAAAAGAAAATGATAATAAAGTATGACAAAATTTTGAGAATTAAATTTAAGGGTAAAATAGTCTAAAATATAAAAAAAAAATAATGAATAATTTTTTTAAGGCAAAATTTAAACTTTTCATTTAAGTATAGTAACAAAATATCTTTATCGGTGCAAAGTGCTAATAAAAATCTTTTATGGGGGCAAAGTGATTAAAGATCATCTTTCATGGGGGTAAATTGAAGATAACCCTTAGATTTATAGTTGTTTTATTAAAACTAGAGAATAAAATTATAAATTTAAATTTATAATTATGAGACTCAACTTAAATAGGAGTGAATCCTTTCATTTTTAGTAAAATTCCTGTTTGACCAAATGTGAAAGCTAATTAGAATAAGATAGAATAATTTAATACAGAAAATCTCATCCCTTATACTATTCATATAGATCTAACATGACCCATGATTCATATAGTTGAATCTAGATAACAAGATAAAAATTTAGACATTGTTATTGTTCAAAGCCATAATATCATTAATAAGAAAGAAATTAAGGTTCCTTATAATTCATCTAACTGGTAAAAAATTTTATGAACTACTCTAAGCAGCCCACTATAAAAACAGAAGTCTAATTCTAGCTTTTGCAACTGCTACATTATGCCATTGGAGCTACTTATACTCCCATTTGTGTTTGAGCCATTTGTTGTTGTGGACTCCTTGAGAACAAATGGATCTATGGTGAAAGATGAATATGACCACTTTTGTTGATTTGCCTTCTCCAATTCCATTACTATAATGATTCACCATGAGCACAACATAAGCACAAAAATTTTCATTAATTCATAAGAAGACTATAGTCAAAGTATTACAACTATGTAACATAATTCTACTGGATAAGATAACATTAGATTGAGAGACACAAATCCCACTAGGTGTGGAAGAGGATTAGAATTTGAAATTTTTTTCAAAAAGTTTGAACCATTCCAAGTGATAGAGGAAGCATAGTTGTCTTGGAAGATTTTCAAAATTTTAAGTTCAACCAAGCACCCCAAAATTGAGAGACTAATCCCTCATAAATTGAGAAAGCACTCCCACTAAATGAGTTAAATTATTACATGACTGTACTCTTTCTAACTCTAATGTTACTTCCCATATATATCATTTATAATTGAAAACAAGCATTATATATGACTTTATTAGTTTCAAATGTGTACATTAAGATTCAGTCATTGTTGTTTTTTTAATGTAGCATAATATAATTCTTTTTAATTTATCCATTTTATGAGTGCTAAGTAACCACAAGGAATAATATTTATTGTGGATAAATTATTGAATGATGATGATAGAATTTTATGCAAGTTATATCCGACCATTTGAAGCTCTTAAATCTGAAAAATGAGAAGGGTTGTGCTAGTTTGACAATCAGTGTAAATATAATTTATCAGTCTAATGAGAGAGATTATATTGAAAATCATATAAAAATAAGATTGTCAAAATTTTCAAAAAAAAAAAAAAAAAGAATATGCACTTGCTTACATCTTATTCATCAAAATGTGAAATCTAAGTCCAAATATAAAGATGCCAATATTCCATGTACCAAATTGAGCTAAAAGAACAAAAATAAGGCCAAACTCAATGTTCATCAAGCCAATGAACTCACATGTAAATTGCAATAATGTAAGGGAGATAATGCAATCATTTTCTTTTATTCTAAACAACATTCTTATTCCACTCATAATCAAATAATCATGTCAGTCCTTTCCATGCTCTATTTGAACAGTCTAACTCAAAAGAGAATACTCACACACCTTACACTAAAAGTTGAGCTGGTTAGCTACTGATGTGTGTTTGATTTTCAGTTTTTGATTGTCCTTTTCCCATGAAGACAGTGACAGTATAACACTTTTGTTAACCACCATGAATTAATGTTTTTTCCTCTTCTGACTAATCAAAAATGTTTAAGAAGAAAGTGACAGCTTCACATTATTCAACAAAAACTTTTCACCACACACATCAGCACCTCTACTTCCAACATTTTTCTCTCCCTTGTTCTGTTATAGTGTGATTCAATTCATTACTGATTAAACAATACTTCCCAATGGTCAACTCCAACTATAACTCTGTGTCGTAATTCTCTTTGCCTTTACTTAAGTAGGCCCTGAAATTCAAACATCCTCAACTGCTTTAAATACGGAGAGCTAGACCATTTTGAACCCATTTTGCGGAGCACGATAACTTTTTCTTTTAGTTTTAGACACCCAAAAGCCTCAAATGGAGAAAAGTCAAGAACTTGCAGTATCCCAATTGAGGAAATTAGTTGAAAAGCTTGGTATTCCCACTCAGGTAATTTCACTGTTTCCCATTTTAGCTTTTCTCCTTTTGTGCAAGATTCAGTTTTTAGATATAAAGTTAAGGTTTTTATGCTGCATTTCTTGACTTGCAGGAGTATGGAGACCCCACGTTGATGAGGTTTTTGATTGCAAGATCAATGGACATTGATAAAGCTGCAAAAATGTTTGTGCAGTGGCAGAAATGGAGGACATCATATGTCCCATTAGGATTCTTTCCTGATTCTGAAGTTCAGGATGAACTTGCAGCCGAAAAAATTTATTTGCAGGATTTGTCAAAAAAGGGATTTCCAGTTGTGGTTGTGAAAGCCAGCAAGCATTTTCCATCCAAGGATCAACCCCAATTCAAGAGTAAATTTCAATGCTTTTCATCTTTTCTATTTAATTTCATTTCTGAGTGTGTGTAATGATCATACCAGAAATATTCCAGTTTCATTACTATAATGAATCTCTTATACTTTCTTTTAACTTTTCTGTTTAATTTCATTTCTGAGTGTGTGTTTTTCTTGTTATTTTGCAATCCATGTGCGTTATGGTCATACCAGAAATATTCCAGTTTCATTGCTATAATGGATCTCTTGTGCTTTCTTTTGTCTTGTTTATCGGACTATTCTATGAGTTTTTGATAAAAGTATTTAGTTTGATTATGGGAGCACATAAAATATTGGCCATACAAAACATGGGGATAACTTTTTCTGTACTTGACTTTCTATTGCTGAGCCGGTGGATGATCCTTCCAAATTAGTTGGCATATTCATTCTTTAAGAGTGTCTTCCTGTTTTTATATTGCCTGAGTATTTTGCAAATCTCTCGGGTTATGGTAATTTTCAATATTGAAGATTATGCCCGGATTGCCATCTTTATATTTTATTAGAACAGTGTTTTGTGTTTTCTAAGTCTCATTTGTTTATAAGGTGTGACTCTAGTTAGGTATATGTTAATCAGAAATTCTATTGGAGTCATTGACATCTGCCTGTCAATAGCCTATGAATAACTAAGCAACTGTATTTGATTTTGGAGCTGTAGACTTAAATATTGGTAACTGAAGGCTTAAGAAACTGCGCATGTGAACCATGTCTCCTTTCTGTATTTTAATGTAACATCTTTTCTTTTATTTATTCATTGGTTGGTGTGTCAAACTGAATTGGTGATGTAGTCATGATTTGAAAACTTAAACTGCTCATAGTAGTATAGGTCAACGATTAGTACTCTTTGTTTTTTCCCAAGAGGATCAATCTAATCTGCAGGTTTGGTTTTCAAAGCTCATAGGTAGCTGTGAAATATTGGGTGCTTTTTATGCTTGGGGTTGACTAATTCTAGTTTAAGAAAAGATATGCTATATTTAAATATGAATGAGAAAAGGCGTTTAGACCGAGCACGGTGACAAAGTGTGATCCATATAACCGATCCCAGTTAGTGGGATAAAGGCTTAGTTAGTTGTTGTTGTTGTGGTGGTTGACTAATTCTAGTTCTTGAATCATTGCTTTGGATTCAGTCAATCTTGTATAATAGCTTACTTAAGTGACACAGAAAATGGGAGTTAACTTCCAAGTTCAAATTATTACTGTCATTTTACATTGAAGTATGATGCATAAAGGCTATATTGCTGTCGTGAACTTCAACGATACTGTAATTGGAGTCCATTTCTGATTCAAAATTTTGCCTGTTGGTGCAGAATTTGTGGTTCACATACTAGACAAAGCAATAGCAAGGTATCTTTCATTTAACCATTTGGCATACAAGTTGTGATTGATCAAGAAGGGTGGCATGAAATGCTAATTACTTGTTAATTGTGATTTAATGTAGAGCCTAAAGAACAGCGTAGTTTACAGTTGGAATCATGAAAGAATGTTTCTCTTCCTTGTTATCAGGATCTGCATTTGTCCTTAACAATAAATTTCATTTCTATTGTCAATCTGAACATTTGTTTACCTCTGATGTTCCTTTATCGAGTTTATATTTCACAATGTTTCTATCTTGTATTCTCTCTTTTGTCTAATGCATACTTTCTTAAACTATTTCTTTAGTTGTGCATTTCGTATCGTTCCCGAAAGATGATGTTTTCTCCCTTGTTTCAGTATCTTGTATTCTGAATCTCTGATGTGAATTAGATTTTGCTCATTTCAGCGCATTTAAAGGTAGAGAAATTGGAAATGAAAAGTTAGTCTTCGTTCTTGATCTAAAGAATCTATCATACAAAAATGTCGATGCTCGAGGTTTAATCACTGGTTTCCAATTCCTACAGGTAAATCTTTTTACCGTTCTCTGTACAAAACAATTGCATTTGTTTTAGCATTTCAGCTGGTGGGAAATGTCATGGTTTGAAGATGCCTGTTAGTCGTCCCCTCACGAACAAACTAAACTTAAAAGTGTTTCAACTTGTAGGATTTCTTCACTTATTCCATTTTCTAGTCTGAATGAAAATAAAAGGCTAGTTTTGGTCCTCAACTTGAAATTTTCCTGTCTTAGTATATTTTTCCAGTCTTGGGCAAGCCTTCTGCTCTGAAACAAAAATGAATATCCGAGGTTCATCATATTGAGATGCATCTCATAAAGGTTAAGATGCACAGTTCGTGTCAGTGTTTCTGCGCTTTGAGAATATAATTCCCTGACTGAATTAACTACTGGAGTACTAGTAACTGAGCATGAATTCTATCAAACAAATCATACACCAGGTTTATTTTCAACTGTTTCTTGGCCTAGCATTATTGTCCTTTGTGACATGGAATTATTTTAACAGCCATTTATTTCCTAATCATTTGTATGTTCACTTACAAGACTACAATTACTTTTTTGGAAACATGATTAGGCTATTCAGATTAGCTAGGACCTGAAACATTTGATGGGGTCTGCTGTGTAATATTGAATCAGTAGATCCCAGTTTGAGTTAAATTTCCTCTGCCCTGGCTATTCTGGTTTACCCTTAAGTAACTTCTGGTGCACTGAATTGCTTATCGAAGCCTTTAAATCCTTTCACATTTTCTGATGTTTAACATTCTTGTTTGCATAGGCTTACTACCCTGAACGCTTAGCCAAGCTTTACATTTTGCATATGCCGGGGTTCTTTGTCAGCGTCTGGAAGATGGTTTCTTACTTCCTTGAGAAAGCTACTCTTGAGAAGGTATGTTTCATAACAGATTGATATATATGCTACCAATCTATGCACATTGAACTTATGTAAGTAGGATAGTTATGATAGTACTTTCTTTTTGGAAAGTTGTGCAAGTGATCATCAACAAATGTGCAAAAGTATTTGGACCTTTCCAAATAAAAAATTTTATAGCAGAAGTTAGGCAAGACTAATACACGAACTGTTGGAATCAAGGATACTAACCTTGGATGTGTGGAAGCTATTGATCTTACTCTTTCACGTTCTTTCACGTATTAAGACTCACAGGAATAGAATCTACTACATATTCTGTGTTTTCACCAATCAACTACCTTAGATTTCAAACATTCGTATCGAACCATTATGCACAATTGTGAATAACTCGGCGCTTCTCTATTGCGCTTACTCATGATTTTTATCTTTGTTTTGCACTGATCATTTATTTAGGAGTTTGAAATTGGGATAAATGAATGATTCTATAGTCATGTGTTTAGCAGACTTCCCCAGATTGTGTTTCTCTAGCCTTAGAGTGGAAATAAAGTTGTGGAAATTTTGTGAGAGAAGATGTTTTCTAACATACATTTCTGTTCCTGAGCTTCATTTAGCTGATTTTACAATTTGCACAGGTAATAATTGTAACCAACGAAGAGGAAAAGATTGAGTTCATCAGGAATGTTGGTGAAGAAGCATTGCCAGAAGAGTATGGAGGACGAGCAAAGCTTGTTGCCTTGCAAGATGTTGTACTGCAGGCTCCATAAATTCCTTAATTTGAACCATTAATAGAACAAAACAGTCAAGATCTCTTGATGGAACAGATTTTCATCTCTGAAAACTTTAATCTAAAGGGAATTATTCTTAACAATAGTGACGATGTGAGCCGGAAGAAAGGAACAATAATCCTGGGTTATGTAGTTGACTAATAGAACTGAAATAATCCTTAATTGTGTCCTTCATGGTGTATAAACAAACTTATTTTCATCTTATCGATCTCTAGCATACAACAACATCAATAATTAAGCTTTTATCCCACTAAGTGGAATCGATTATATGGATCACATTTTGTCACGGTACTCGATCTAAACTCATTGGAAGCATGATAGCCTTAACAAATTTCAAATGTGATTCATATTATAAGATTTGGTAAAAAAAAAAAAACAATATGGCTGCCATCCTGCTATGGATCTCTAAGCACAATCTTGGAAAAACTTGCATAGGCTTGAGAGTGGTGGATTCATAACCGAACAAATTGATGTAATCTAAATTGAGAGGGTAGAATGACCTCAACAACTGTATCTTTCGATTGCTAGATGACCAAACTTAGCAGAAAATTTTCAAGTTTGATAATTATGATTGGAGTACTTAATTACATTGCATACTCTTTCTTAACATATTGTACATGACTCAACAAGTAATGTTTGATTTTGTGTCTGTTATGAAATACTTATTTTGGGTCATATTCTGAGTCGTGCCATTGTGTTGATGTCTGAAATTTCCAACTCTTCTGCAGATGTTTTCATGTGTATGAATATAAAGTTGACATCGGAAATTGCCAACATTTAAGATGGTTTGGACATGTACATACAAGATCTCTGAATGCTTCAATGAGACATGTTATATTTAAATATAAATGTGAAAATAAATTGAAATTAAACACGATAGCGAAATGTGAAGTATATAGCCGACTACACTTGGTGGATAAAAGGTTAATTATTGAATATGAAGTCCACGGAAAGTTGATTTTCCAACATTATGTTAGTGAAAAATAAGAAAGTTTAATCACAAAAAAACTTATAACCTTATAGACTCTGAGGATTCATAGGAAATCAGTAATATATGTTTTTGTAACTGATACATTATGAGGAAGCAAATACATGTATATGACTAATCAAAAGTAAAGTATCCAAGAATTTTTTAGCATCTTTATTTTCTTCACTGTTTAAATGCAGTTAATTTGGACTAATAAAGAACAGATAGAAAACAAATCCCACAATGCTATATGTGGGCTAATTTTTATTCCAAATCCAAGGTGATGTGAACCATCAAGAGAGGTACATTCAATTATTTCTTATTCTAAGCATTGTGATAAAGTTCTTGTAGCTTATGAAAACTCACAAGAACTCTCAAAATGCAAGATTTCTTCATGGGCAGAAAACAACCCTATAATTTGTACCACCAGGGCAAGTAAACAAACTAGTGGGATCATCCTGAGGATAACTATAAGCATCAGGGCACCTTTGCTTAAAGAACTGGGAAAATCTTGTTGGACTACAACTTCCAGGGCCATTAGTGCAACAATACTCATTTGTGCCAAAAACAGTGCATGGATTATTGCATCCACCAGGGGTTCTTAGCTCAGCTGGGCATTCAGCAACAATTGGTGCTGAACATACAATCCTGCGGCATGGAGTAATTGAGCTGAATTCCATTGGGATGTTAAATCCATCAACATTGGATATGTCAATGAAATCCAGATTATTGAACTGGTTTAAGGCGAATTCGGCTAATGTATTGGGAGGTCTACCATAGCCTTGGCACTCTAGACGACCACAATCACCGGTTTGACATTGGCCCTGAGCATTGCAATTTGTTCGACCCCAAATTCGACCTCCGGCAGTTCCAGGAGCCACGTTTAGGGTCCATGATTGACCTCGATCGAGACGCCTACCGCCTCCGGGAGAAGCAGCAGCCCACACTGTGTAGGTACATTGATTTATGATGTTAAAAGTTGCAGCATTGGCGAAGGTCAGGTATAGGCTGGTGAAAAGAGCGAAAATTGGCAAAGTTTGAGTGAACTTCATGGTGTTGATCATCGGTTAAATTTAGCTATTAAACTGTTGTGGCCTGGAGAGGCCATAGCTAGAGGTTTATATAGGTGATTGGCTGGCTGCTCTATGATCTTGCGTGCACATTTAAATCTTCTGGATGATTATAATTTTCTGCCAAGAAATTTCAAAGATGTTGATGGTCTTGTCTTGACTAAGACTTTATCCTACAAATCCATTGCATAAAGTTTTAGTCAAGTACTCCATCATTCATTCATTGATTTTTCTGATGGATTAAGGTAGGAGAACATCAAATTTCTGTACAAATGTTGGGTACGGTGGTCCATTGTAGTGTGCATTCACATGGTCTGGTTTGGATGCTTTTTCATAGTTTTGGTTAATCATATTATGACATGATATTTGAACAAGATGTAAATCACCACAATACAAAAAAAAATAAAAATTATGGATTGCGATAACAAAGAATGATGGTAGCAGAAATGAAAATTTTAAAAACGATATTTGGATATATTAGATTGAATAAAATAAGTAATGAATACATTAGACAGAAATTGTGATAATTCTAATAGATGAGAAAATGAGAAAAACACGTTTAAGATAGTTTGGACATATGTATAGAAAATCTCTAGATGCACAGTGAGGCATGTGGAAATTAGAGAAATGTTAACTCAAATTAAAATAGGAATGGGAAGATTTAAAAAGAATTAAAAAGAAAGGATAAAAAAAAAGATATAATATATTTAAATATAAATAAAAATTGAATTTACACATTCTATTATATTTTAGTGGTGTGGACGATTTTTCAATTTCATTAATCACTTCTAATTTATGCCACTATGCTGTTTTTATGTGCAAGTATTAATTCATCCACAGAGTAATTTAGAAATGAAAACTAATGATTGAAAAAAAAAAAAAAAGGTTTTGGGCTTGATTATATAGACTACAATCTTCTCCAAGTGATGAGAGTGATACTAATCAAATCAAATTCCACGTCTGTGTACAGAATGCTGATCTGACAATTCTATCAACAAATTAGGTCTTTTGATGCTCTTACATTCTTCCTTCTTTGATTATATAATTCCAAAAACATGTTGGAGCAAAAAACATTAATTATCCTAAATCAAGACCATACATCTGTTTCTCTCCATTATTATTTTCCACAAAACCAGTCCAAAGTTAGGCACGACTTCAAGAAGTTTTGAAAATTCAATGACAGAATAACTACGTTTTCTTGATTGTTGCTTTTGCAACGTATGTCCCCTGAGATATAAGAAAGAAAAGCTTGCAAGTCTATGTTTATTATTATTATTTTTTTATTTGGGTTGTGAACAATATGAAGAGACAAAAACTTCAAACATATTATTATTATTATTATTATTATTGTTGTTGTTGTTGTTATTATTATTATTATTATTATTATTATATTTTTTTTAGTAATTAAAAATATACATATGTCATATGTTTTAAAATTTAAATAAGTTAATATCCTTTATTTCTGTTATCTCTTTTTTTTTTCTTTTTCGTACTTTCATATTTATTAGCTATAAGTATTAATTAATATTTTCTTTTCACATGCAATAATGGGGATACCCAATACTTATTTCCACATTATTGGATCATTGGTATGCTTCTATATAATTATACAAGGCATTTTATGATTTTTACATTTTAATGGTTAGTTATGATTTCCATTTTTCACAAATTGAAACTTTGAATGCGATTAAAAATATCATGTAAAATCGTCCAAACCGCATATGTACATCCTATGTTGTCAAAACATGTCTATGAGATAGGTGTTATTCATTGTTATATATTTTATTGGTGAGTTTTATTATTATTATTATTATTAGTTGAAGTTGCAAACAACTTTTTGACTAATCTTGAGCTTTATTCGTATTGTTTTTAAAAAAAAATTGAACTCAATTTTAAGTTCTATAACTATATATAGAGGTATAATAAAATCACCCATTAAACTATTTGAAATTTATAAAAGCACCATAAATTTTTATGGTTATATCAGTAGATAGTATTGATAGTTATATTAAATTTAAAATTTCATTGAAGTTAATTAAAATATTTAAAAGCTCAACCATAGCTAAACTTGCATTTAAATGTAAATTCAGAAATACATAAGCTATGAACAAACTTGAAAAGAAAAATAAACTAGGGGTATTTTGCTTTTTTTTATTTATGGCTTTAATTAAAGCATGTATTATATAAATCCTACACTAATATATCAATTCTATGAGTTACACTTGAGATCTCGTCTTGAATCTTGCCCGGGTCCTCTGATGGCGTTTAGCACTGATTAGAACCGCTGCAGGCAAGCGTGTAGACTAGAGACATGGCCTTCGAATAAAGGAGAGGAGATATGCTGTCGGGGGTTTGAATCCCTGACATCTAACCCCCAAAGAACCTTAAGGCTCTTTAGGTGGCCACTAGGGAGGGTATTTTGCTAATAAATCTTTGCCACATTTATGTGGAAGCTTAATAGTTGGGTAAGAAAAATTTGTAGTTAGGCAACTATTTAGGGGTATTTTGCTAAATAGTGGTCTAAGTACAAGTTTTTCTTACCCAACTATTAAGCTTCCGCACAAATGTGGTAAAGATTTATTATTACTTTGTAATATTTAATAATCCTATTTGACATTTCTATGTAAATTTATTACTCAGTTATAACTTTTTCAACTATCTATTTATTTAAGTTGATTGTCAATTATATATCTTTCCAAAAACATGTTTTTTCTAATTCTCCAAAGGTGTAAATTCCGGACACCTAAACCGGGCCACGCTAGCCCTGCCCTGGGCCTGCACGTGACAGGTAAATCGCGGGATGTGCCCTAACTGGCAGCCTGCAAGGATATCCAACGAGACTCGGCTCCAGGTGCGCCCCCAGGAATATTTCACTCAGGCAACACACCCACACGGAGTCGAACCCGCATGGAAGGCAATTTCTCCACACTTTATCTCCTTGCCACTTACCAGCTAGGCAATGCCCCGGGGGCCTTTTTCCTAATTCTCAATTATTTTGTTGGTGGAATTTTCATGCTTGAAACTAACATATTCCCTAATCTCGAGTTTCATTGTACATTTTTGAGTTTTAACCTTAATTTCAAGTTTTATAACTATTTAGATACCTAATAAAACCATATTAAATTGTGTGAGATTTATAAAATAACCACCATTAAATTTCTAAGGTTATAGAATTATTTATGAAAATCTTAGTACTTTCACTACTATATCAAAGTCAAATTTCCTCAAAATTAATTTAAAAATTTAAAAACTCAAGGATAACTAAAACTTGCATCTAAAAAGTAACACATGAGCTAATTTGAAAAGAAAAATAGATAAGGGGTATTTCACTAAATAGTTGTTTAAGTGCTAATCTTTTTTTTATCCGAATTACTAGACTTCCTACATAAATAAAAATAAAAGTTATTATTTGATTTGCAACATTTAATCATCATTTTTTACGTTTCATTCCATATTTATTATTCAACTATATATGAATGTTGATTGTTAATTATTTGAGTTGGTTGTAAAAATCTATCTCTAAGTCATTACGCAAAGTTATTTTATTGGTTAACTTTTTTTGGAACATATTTATGACTTGGGACAATTTCTTGACTAATTTCAAGCTTCATTGGTACATTGTTTATTTTAAACTCTATTTCAAGTTTTATAACTATGAGTAGATGCCTAATAAAACCACCATGAAAATTTTAAAGTTAGATAAGTTGACATTTGTGTGAATCTTAATAGTATCACTAGTTATATCAAAGCCAAAATTTCACCAAATTTACTTGAAAGATTTAAAAATTCAAGGAAAACTAAGACCTGAACCAAAAAAGTAAATTTAGAAATGCACGAACTATGCACGATTTAAAAAGAAAAATAGGCTAGGGTATTTTGTTAAATAGCTATATAAGTGCAGATGCCAATTACTAGATTTCCCACATAATTGCTACAAACAATTATTATTACTTGGGTAAATGATTTCGATAGTTTCTCAATTTAGGGATAAGTGTTGTTTTGGTTTGTTCTTGAAAAAAATTTATTTTGATCCCTCAATTTAAACTTTGTCATATAAATACTTTTCAACTCATTTTATATCAGGTAACAAGTATTGTTGTTTGTGTGACACTATTTATGAATAAAAATTATACCATTCAGTGTCATATAGTAAATATCGATCATTGTTAGAGGGATAAAAATAAGTTGAGAACCATTTATGGGATAAAATTCAAATTAAGGGATTAAAATAATTTCTTAAAAATTAGTGACCAAAATGATAGTTATCTTTAAGTTAAAGGACTATCGTAATCATTTACCTTTATTACTCTGTAACGGTTTTTATTGCGCATTTATTACTCGGTATATCACTTTTCTAAATTGTCTATTTATTTGAGTTGATTATCAAAATAATCTCTAAGACAGTCTTGCTTCTTTTGTTGGTGGAATTTTTTGTTATTTCCTGCTTGGAACAACTGCTCAACTAATCTCGAAGTTTATTGGTACATCTTTTGATTTTAAACTCAATTTAAACTTTTATATATAAAAAATTATATTATAAGATTGTCAATTCTATTCTAGATTATTAGAAATTTTTGGTAACTACTTTTATTATATTGTACTTTGAATTTTTACTATTTACAATTCAAATGTATTCGTAATTTGAAGAAAATTTCATTTGTTAAAGTTCCAATATTAGCCATAAATGATTAACACTCAAATAGTTCATTGAAAAATTAAAGGGGAATCTTATATTATTTTTCTATTTGATGTTGATATTTAATTCAGAGTCTTCTTAATTTGGTTTCTTGAATTTGTGATTTAGGGTTTGAAGTAATATATTAATTTGTGCAAATTTTGGTAATTATGTTAACAATGAGATTTCTTGCATTTTATTGTGATGCAATATAATTAGATGAATAAAAATTTGAGGATAAATTACTTCATGAAATACATGGATTATTGATACTAAATTAACAATTTTTAGGGGTTCACGTCCCGATCAATTTAGACTCATAGATGATGAATTAGTCAAGTGATTGATTCCCTAATCCATGGAATCAATCAGTGGGACTGATTTGGTTTAATCGATTCGAAGGATGGGAAAGTACAATCTTTTCTAAATTAAAATTAAAGAATTTGTTTTTTTGATGACACAGATCCCAACTTACACTGTACTATATTGGACCCCAAGTCAACTGTCCCCTAGCCACTTTGAGGATGTAAATCGCGGGATGTGCACGCAGATGGATACTACTCACCGGCCCAAGTTGGGTACCAAGGCTAGTCTTCAACTTTTGGTCACCAAGTCATCACTCCTCCCCCAAAGAGTGTTAGACGACGCTCCTCCAGCGAATACTGCCCCACGCGGCCTTACTCCTGCGCGTAAATACAATAAGCCTTTCTCCACTTGCGTATGTGCCCCGGGGGACTTGAAATTTCACAAATATTCCTCCATCCCATTTGTCCATAAATAAGAGGGGATTTTTTGTTGGAGGCAAGAATTGAACTCCTGACCTCCAACTCCCCTAGGTACTTAATGCCAAGGGCTCATGTCAAAAAAAGAATTTCTTTTATTTTTTGGTCAAAAGCGATATTTTCATTCCATAAGAAATGATGTTACAATTAAGCTAAATAGGTGTACATCCGATTGCACAAATAGTCGATAAACAAGATAGGAAAATAAATTGTCCAAACTTGTGATTATGTGCATTGCAAACAAATTGACTAGTGCTGAAATAACTCTAGCAATACAATACATTACAAATCATTTGACAACTAGTCTAAAGACAAACCAGCCACAAACCACAAGGTTTTTGGATAGCTAATAACAAGTTCTCATATCTATCATATTAATATTTCAATTCAACTAAAAATTGGGAAGATTTTTCAACCTAGAAGCAAGAGCTAAAACTGAAGTAGAATCTTATATCACAATAGTTGAACTAAAATTAACATTCAGTTACAGAAGAAATGCACCATATCACTAGCCCAAGATTTTCCTTGTGTAACCAACAGGAACTAGAGTTGTATCTGCACAGATTTACTAAAGATAGAGAAGAAAACCCCTCCATCTCACTTCTTTCTTCTTCCCTCTTTTTTCTTTATCTTCAACCCCATCCCATTAGGATATGAAGAGTCATTTTTTAGATATAAGAACACATGGAAGAGAAAGAAACATATCGAATTTGTTAAAAAAACTTCAATAATGGAGACACTTTCTCTCAAATGGAGAGGAGACAAAACTCCTATAGAAGGAGACTAAAAACTCCAAATAAGGAGCAAGATACTCTCAAAAGAGAGAAGAAATTTCTACTAGAGGAGACAAAACCTCCAAATAAAGGAGGCAAAAGAAAGATTAGCTACAAGATTTGGATTTGGCAGGGTGGATTGGTGGGGAAGGTGGCGGTGCCGCCTCCCATTAGGGTTTAAATGGGTTGGGGGTGGCTATTGGGTTGGGAGACAAAGAGGAGAGAGAAAAACGTTGGGACCCTAAAAAAAAGAGAATTTCTTGATCGATTAAAAAATGGGAACATACAATCCTTTCAAAATTAAATCTTGCAAATTATATATGATGTTTGCAATTTTGTTTCTTTCATTGAATGTTTATAATCTTCAATAATGTTTGGTTAGAGTTTTTTTTAAACATGTTTAGAATTTATTGACAATACGAGGCTGCCAATTTATATATGCAACTAACACTGAGTTGTCATGTTCAGATTTGGTTTTGATTTACGATTTAATTAGATTTATTGGTGAATTATTATTATTTTTTTGTTTATAAGTAAGAAATGATATGAAATAAAAACATTTCATATCTATGTGATTTTCTATAGCAGAAAGTACTCGTTTTTCTACTACAATGGGATGACAAGTAGGAGCGAACGTTCAAAGAAATCCAGTGAGATTCCTTTATCAAATCTGGTAATGTCATTGTTATTGCTATTTTTGCACCATTTTGTTAATTTTATGAGTAAAAAAGAAATTTATTGTTGCATAAAAAAATTTAGGTGTTTCATCTTGTTTGGAATTTAAATTAATAAATTCTAAATCCACTAAGGCCCTCACATAGTTGTGAGAAAATTTTTACAGGTTTAAATTACAAATGGATAGGAAATTTCATTATTGAACTTCATAAAAGAGAAAAAAAAATCCTAGAAAAGAAAACAAAATTGTTGGTTTGCTATTTTGAGCACTCCGGATTTTCTGTTCTATTTCCTACTGTAATTTATAAATACATGTCATCGTCTCCACATATATTTATCTAAAATTCTATCAAGTGATTAGTGAACATTAAGGAATAAGTATTAAATACATGACATGAAATTATATGAGTGTAACAAGAATTGCAACAAGGAATGCAACAAACGATCTTGTATTTTGAGACAAAAGCATTTTGCATTTGGTTTCTTCCAAATGGATTTGATAAAGTGCATTTTTTACACATGCATATTATAGCCAAGTTTAAATTGTTTTTTTCTTTTCATTTTATTTACCACTAGTAGAGTTATCTAATGATGCTCCAAAAAATATCCATCCCCATTTGTTTAAACAATATTGTTGTCTTAAATCATCATGATGCCAAGAAATACACAACACAAAATTACATTGAGAATAAATTCTATTTCAATCATCATTGATCAAATAATTAGAGCACAAGTTTCAACACATAATACATTCACTTTATGTTATGCTTATTAATTATTTGATTTGTTGTCCTATTTCATGTTGAATTGTTGTGATTGTATTTATATATATAAAAGAAAAAGATTTTATTTTGTTGATTATTTAATATTTTATACTCTAACTGTGCAGTTGATGTGCTAGTAGTACCGCTAATATGACATGTATTCATTTTGCCATACACATATTTACATTAAAAATTAGTCTCTCATTTTATCACACACAACAAAAGTATCCAACAACTTCATTGGAACATACGCATTGCAATGTTTTGATTGTTCGAAGGAGAGAATAATTCTTACTGAAGAGGAGTACGAACAAATTAGGAGCAATCTAAATGCTGACCAATTTTTCTGCAACAGAAGACCAAATGTTTCTTGTGATGATCCTGCAGATATCGAATACGATGAAAGTCAGGAGTGGGTTTTTGATCAACCAAACATCCCAAAAACTCCAGTTGGTTTTAAGAGAAATTTAACTATTAGAAATGATAGTTCAAAAATGGAAGCTTATTACGTAGCTCCAACTGGAAAGAGATTGAGAACTGTTATTGAAGTTACCTCTTTTCTGAATGAAAATCCTGATTTTAATGATTTCAGCTTTGCACATGCAGAAATAAGGTCTCTCATTCCAAGACTAGATGAAAATTAGGTATCTAATAACATCAAATGAACAATTTTTCTATGGAAACAAAAGATCATGCTTTTTTTTATAATAAGAACTGTCTTTACTTTTGGTACACTAAATGAATTTCTTTCATGTTTTATCTTTTATAAATCATTCAACAATCCTATGAACTTGGTTTATCATTAAATTTATATTTTTTCCATATTATGCAAGAAATGGTACATATTCTCGATATTTTATTTTTTTTTCTACCAATATTTTTCCTGCCTATAAAGTTGATTGTTGTATAGTTTTTTTTTTTTGAAATACCTATGTTATTACAAATAAATTCCTATACTATTATAAATCTTTGGAGAGTTGCTATTTGAAATAGTGCATCGAGACCTTTTTCTAATAAATACTTTTCGAAACCGCTACAAATTGGGTGGGCTTCGTTTGAAAACTTAAAGGAGAGAGCAAATTGATATTATTAAAGAAACATAACTCTTGCACATTCTATTTTGTGACTACATTTTTATGACAAGTTGTGAGCTCTCAAAAACTCAATATTTTTGTGCATTATACGTGCGTAATTTCCATACAAAATGAATTGATATTTTTAGATAAATATAGTTTTTAGTCACTATGCAGCAACTTATGAAGAAACAAAAAAACTCTTATGAAACGTGTTTCATATATAAAATAATCGTAATTTTAATTTTCTGTCATTTTTATTGTACTTTAAACTCGCAATTAACTCTCGTTTTATATATGAACCCGCTTCACAGAAGACTCGTATAATAATGAAGATAAATCTTAAAGTTTAAGTTATTGAGTGCTCAAGTAAAATTAGTAGATTGAAAATTAAATGAAAGCAAACAATTGTTTTGAAAAATATTGTCAAAATCTTGTTAGTTTTATGTATGAGTTTTGTAACTCGCTAAATAACGTCAAATTTCAATGGCAAATAAATCTTTTCCTAATCAATTACTGGATAATTTTGATTCAAATTGTTCATATTTTGCAATGATCCTTTTGCCTTTTATTTTACATTTATTACTCGTTTCTGGCTCTGGCCTATTGCCTACTATTCAAACTTGTTGGTTCTGATTTTTAAATTGAGAATCAATACATCTCCAATGATGTAAAATTTAGATATGCGCAAGTTATGCATAGACTTGAAAACAAAAATATGCTAGGATATTTCAATAAATGGATACAGAAGAAAATCTTTTTTAATCAATTATTTGATAAATTCAGCTCAAATATTTATTATTTTGCAACATTTAATGATATGTTTGACCATTTATTTCATATTTATTAATTAGTTACCTATTGACTATTGACTATTGCCTACTTATTCCACTTTATTGTTAAATGTTTTCTTAGCCCAATTAGTAGACTTCCCACATAAATGTAGGTAAGGACTATTATTACTTTGTAATATTTAATGATTCTATTTGAATTTTGGTTACATATTTATGACTCAGTTATGACTTTTTCAGCTATGAGTTGATTGTAAAAAATAGAGTTAATGATGACTCTTTAATACTTTGCCTCTATAAAAGATTTTTATAAATATTTTGCATAGATAACTCTCAATCAAAGATACTAATTAATAACACAATTACATGTTAATTTTAAATAACTATTTTACCCATCAATGAGCCATAAACTAATTTATTTTTGACCCCTTATATTTAAACATTAGTTTCAAATTATCTACTCCATGACTTTCATAATTTTGTATTAATAACAAATATGGATGACAAAATAAACTTTTTTTTAAATTCTAGTGACGATTTTGACAATTTTTTCATTTAAAAACTCAATAACAACTAAAACTTGCATTTAAAAGTAATACACGAGCTGCGCACGAATTTGAAAAAAAAAAACAGATTAGGAATATTTCACTAAATAGTTGCATAAGTGCTAATCTTTTTTTTTATCCGAATTACTAGACTTCCTACATAAATAAAACTAAAAGTTATTATTTGAGTTGCAACGTGTAATAATCATTTTTTACATTTCATTCCATATTTATTATATATGAATGTAGATTGTTAATTATTTGAGATGATTGTAAAACTCTATCTCTAAGCCATTACTCAAAGTTATTTTATTGGTTGACTTTTTTGGGAGCATATTTCTGACTTGGGACGATTTCTTGACTAATGTCAAGCTTCATTGGTATATTTTTTTTAAAAAAAATTTAAACTCTATTTCAAGTTTTATAACTATGAGTAGATGCCTAATAAAATCACCATGAAAATTTTAAAGTTAGATAAGTTGACATTTATGAGAATCTTAATATTATCACTAGTTATATCAAAGCCAAAATTTCACCAAATTTTATCGAAAGATTTAAAAATTCAAGGACAACCAAGACTTGAACCAAAAAGTAAATTTAGAAATGCACGAACTATGCTCGATCTTGAAAAGAAAAATAGGCTAGGGTATTTGTTAAATAGCCATCTAAGTGCAACTTTTTTCTTACCCTAATTAATTACTAGATTTCCCACATAATTGCTACAAACAATTATTATTACTTGGGTAAAAATTTTGATAGTTTCTCAATTTAGGGATAAATGTTGTTTTGGTTTTAATCTTGAAAAAAATTTATTTTGATCCCTCAATTTAAACTTTATCGTATAAATACTTTTCAACTCATTTTATATCAGGTAACAAGAATTTTTGTTTGTGTGACACTATTTATGATTAAAAATAATACCATTCAGTGTCATACGGTAAACATCGATAATTGTTAGAGGGATAAAAATAAGTTGAGAACTATTTATGGGACAAATTTCAAATTAGGGAATTAAAATAATTTCTTAAAAATCAGTGACCAAAATGATAGTTATCCTTAAGTTGAAGGACCATCGGAATCATTTACCTTTATTACTTTATAACGGTTTTTATTGCGTATTTATTACTTGGTATATCACTTTTCCAAATTGTCTATTTATTTGAGTTGATTATCAAAATGAATCTCTAAGATAGTCTTGCTTCTTTTGTTGGTGGATTTTTTTTGTTATTTCCTGCTTAGAACAACTTCTCGATTAATTTCGAAGTTTATTGGTACATCTTTTGATTTTAAACTCAGTTTAAACGTTTATATATAACAAAATATATTATAAGATTATCAATTCTATTCTAGATTATTAGAAATTTTTGGTAGCTACTTTTATTATGTTGTACTTTGAATTTTTATTATTTAAAATTCAAATGTGTTCGTACTTTGAAGAAAATTTCATTTGTTAAAGTTCCAATATTAGCCACAAATGATTAAGACTCAAATAGTTCATTGAAAAATTAAATGGGAATCTTATATTATTTTTCTATTTGATGTTGATATTTAATTCAAAGTCATCTTAATTTGGTTTCTTGAATTTGTGATTTAGGGTTTGAAGTAATATATTAATTTGTGCGAATTTTGGTAATTATGTTAACAATAATATTTCTTGCATTTTATTGTGATGCAATTTAATTAGACGAATAAAAATTTGAGGATAAATTACTTCATAAAATACATGTATTATTGATACTCAATTAACAATTTTTAGGGGTTTATGTCCCGACGAATTTTTTTAGACTCATAGATGATGAATTGGTCAAGCGATTGATACCCTAATCAATCAGTTGGACTGATTTGATTTAATCGATTCAAAGGATGGGAAAATACAATCTTTTCTAAATTAAAATTAAAGAATTTCTCGATCGATTAAAAAATGGGAACATAAAATCCTTTCAAAGTTAAATCTTGCATTTATATATGCTATTTGCAATTTTGTTTATTTCATTGAATTTTTATAATCTTCAATAGTGTTTGGTTAGAGTTTTTTTTAAACATGTTTATAATTTATTGACAATACAAGGCTGCCAATTTATATATGCAACGAACACTAATTTGTCATGTTCAAATTTGGCTTTGATTTACGGTTTAATTAGATTTATTAGTGAATTATTATTATTTTTTTGTTTATAAGTAAGAAATGATATGAAATAAAAACATTTCATATATATGTGCTTTTCTATAACAGAAAGTACCAGTTTTTCTATTACAATGGGAATGACAAGTAGGAGCGAACGTTCAAAGAAATCCAGCGAGATTCCTTTATCAAATCCGGTAATGTCATTGTTATTAATATTTTTGCACCATTTTGTTAATTTTATGAGTAAATTTTTTTTATTGCATAAAAAAATTGGGTGTTTCGTCTTGTTTGGAATTTAAATTAATAAATTCTAAATCCCCTAAGGCCCTCAATAGTTGTGAGACACTTATTACAGGTTTAAATTACAAATGGATAGGTAATTTCATTATTGAACTTCATAAAAGAGAAAAAAAATCCTACAAATTAAAGAAAAAAAGATTGTTGGTTCGCTGTTTTGAGCATTTCGATATTTTGTTCCATTTCCTGTTGCCATCCCCGTTACAGTTTTACACGAGCATATTACAGCCAAGTTTAAATTATTTTTTTCTTTTCATTTTATTTATCACTAGTAGAGTTATCTAATGATGGCCCAAAAAAAATGCATCCCCATTTGTTTAAACAATATTGTTTTTTGAAATTAACATGATGCCAAGAAATACACAATACAAAATTACATTGAGAATAAATGCTATTTGAATCATTATTGATCAAATAATTAGAGCACAATTTTCAACACATAATACATACACTTTATTTTATGTTTATTAATTTTCTGTTTTGTTGTCCTATTTCATATTGACTTGTTGTGATTGTATTTTTATATATAAAAGAAAAAAGATTTTTATTTTGTTGATTATATTATATTTTATGCTCTAATTGTGCAATTGATGTGCTACTTGTACCCCCAATATATTTAACATGTATTCATTTTGTCGTACACATATTTACATTAAAAATTAGTTTCTCATTTTATCACAGACAGCAAAAGTGTCCAACGACTCCATTGGAACATACGCTGTGCAATGTTTTGATTGTTCGAAGTGGAGAATAATTCCTACTGAAGAGGAGTACGAACAAATTAGGAGCAATCTAAATGCTGACCAATTTTTCTGCAACAGAAGACCAAATGTTTCTTGTGATGATCCTGCAGATATCGAATACGATGAAAGTCAGGAGTGGGTTTTTGATCAACCAAACATCCCAAAAACTCCAGTTGGTTTTAAGAGAAATTTAACTATTAGAAATGATAGTTCAAAAATGGAAGCTTATTACGTAGCTCCAACTGGGAAGAGATTGAGAACTGCTGCTGAAGTTACCTCTTTTCTGAATGAAAATCCTGATTTTAATGATTTGTCAACATCAGATTTCAGCTTTGCGCATGCAGAAATAAGGCCTCTCATTCCAAGACAAGATGAAAATTAGGTATTTAATAACATCAAGTGAACAATTTTTCTATTGAAACAAAAGATCATGCTTTGTTTGATAATAAGAATTGTCAGTACTTTTGTACACTAAATGAATTTCTTCAGGTTTTATCTTTTATAAATCATTCGACAATCCTATGAACTTGGTTTATCATTTAATGAATTTGGTTTTTGTTTCTCATATTATTCGAGAAATGTTACAGAATATTGATATTTTTTTTTTGTATTTCACTAGCATTTTGGTAGCCTATAAAGTTGATTGATATTGTTTATTTTTTTTTTTTTTACAATACCCGTACAATTACTACTAAATTCATATATTATTACAAATTTTTGGAGACCCATTATCTGGAACATTTTCTTAACAAATACTCTCTAAGACTCTTATAGGTTAGAAAAACATTATTAATATTATTAAAGAATTATAATTTTTGTGCATAACATGTGCTTAATTTCCTTACACAATTAATTGATATTATTAGAGAAATATAGCTCTTATGAACTTGCCTTATATTTGAATTAGAATTTTTTAATAATAAAAAACTCTTTTTAACACAGTTTTTCATCAAAGTAAATTTATAAAATGTTAATTTAAATGTAAATTTTATTATGATAAAAAATCATCAATACAAATTCTTGACATAATAAAATCATCAATCTAAACATCTCAAAAATATTTTTTTTCTTATAGTAAATTTTTAAAAAAAAATTCATTTTAAAACCAAATAATTGCCCATGGTTTTTGACCATTAAAAAAAAAAAAAACCCTTAGAAAATTCCAAATTTTCTTTTTCATTTTTATTACAATTGACCAATCCATTTTGAACTTCACAACAACCCAAAATCTTTCCTTTCTCCATTTTCAACTTTCCCACCTTAAACGGTTAAACCCTAAACCCCTTCAGCCGCCATTCCACCCAAAAAACCACCGCCAAAATGAATCCCTCCTCCATCTCCATCCACCACCACCACCAGAACCTCCACCATTTCCCCACCGCCACCCGTATCTGCACCCAAAACCCACTTCCCATCAGAACCCACATTTCATTTTCTCCCATTAAAATGTCCCTCACTGAAAACGCCCCATCCCTTGCCGTTGTTGGTGTGACAGGGGCCGTAGGCCAAGAGTTCCTCTCTGTTTTATCCGATCGAAACTTCCCTTATCGATCCCTTAAACTACTTGCCAGCAAACGCTCAGCTGGGAAACAAATATCCTTTGAGGAAAAGACTTATACTGTTGAAGAATTGACTGAAGATAGCTTCAAAGGTGTTGACATTGCTCTGTTTAGTGCTGGTGGTTCTATAAGTAAGAAATTTGGGCCTATTGCCGTTGAAAATGGGGCTGTTGTAGTGGATAACAGCTCTGCTTTTAGGATGGATGATGGGGTGCCTCTTATTGTTCCAGAGGTTAATCCAGAGGCTATGGAGCATATTAAGATTGGGAATGGAAAAGGGGCGTTGATTGCGAACCCAAATTGTTCGACTATTATTTGTTTGATGGCGGCAACACCATTGCATCGTCATGCTAAGGTGAGGAAATTCTGATTCATATTTGGTTCAATTAAAGGATAATGTGTTTGGATGATAATTTGGGTATGTGTGTTTCCATTGGGAGAGTTAGAGTTTAATCAATAAATTAGCGGAGATCAAGAAGCCAAATTTTGTGCTAAAGTTCAAATTTTTAGTTTCAAACTTTGGGAAAAAAGAAGACAATTTATGTGCTAGAGTGCAATTATCTTGTTTTGGAACATACAAGGTACTAAAGAAACCAATTTTATGTGATAAAGTTCAATTTTTTGACAAACTTTTGTAAATATCTTTGTCATTTATTACTTTTTTGGTGTTTCTTTTTTTGCTTTTTATTTACTTGTTGGGATTGGGAGGTGTTGATTTTGGTTAGAAAAGGTGAAATATAGGATGAAACATGATTGCTTGGTCTTTTTTTAAGAAAAAAAGGAAAGCAAAAGATGAAAACCTTTCTAGGAATAATTGAAAATTGTGTTATGTGACAGGAAGCAAAGGATCAAAACATCAGCTTTTGTATAGGTAAATGCCAGTTGTTATCCTGGCATAAGTTGTATATTCTATAGCTGGTCTTGGTTCAACTGAGAGAATATTTGAAGTTTACTAATGCATTAGGCACTTAATGTGATCCAAATATTGGGTAAAATTTGGGAAGGCGTGCACTTGATATTTTTTTTCCTTCTTATGAGAGTTTGATAGGGTTCTTCAAATGAATTTGGGTAAACATTGGATATTTGATCTATGGGCAGTGCCTGGAGGCATATGCTTAGTCTTGAGATTTTATGAGTATCTCTAGCTGCTTATGGCTTGTCAGTTACTTTTATCTTTGAAGTTATGAGGCTATGTAAGGTTTTCTTTTTTCTTTCTTAATAGCTTTAGACCTAGTAATTGGAGATTAATTTATTGATTAATGGTTTTTAAGACATGTTAAGCCGATTGGAAGAGATTGATGCATCTTATTACTTGATAAGCTGCCAGTGGCATGTTGTGCAGAAGATAATTTGTTGGATAATTTTTCATCTCTGTTCAGATAATATGTTTTCTAGAATGGTTGACTAGTTGATTTCCTGTTATTTGTGAAAAGAGAGTTTTGTGATCCAAAGGAAAAGAAGAAAAATAGAAGGAATGATATATAAATTGAAAAACGAGAAAGAAAGAAATTTTGAAGTTTCTAGCTGTCCATATGTGTTGTTGAAAAGAGACAAATTCAGCTTCTGAGGAACCATAGTCAGTGAATCCATTTTGTCCATCTTGTTCTACGAAGAGAAAAAAGCATATATAGAAAAATGAATGCTAGTTTTCAGTGATTATTTATCCATTCCCTTTGTACAGGTTAATTCATTCCCATAAGTTTGTTCAAGTTTGACACTCTCTCTACCCCTTTTCCACCTTAATAGTCTTAGTTCCTATTTGAATTTTACAATTTCTGCAGGTTAAACGCATGGTGGTTAGTACATATCAGGCAGCTAGTGGTGCTGGTGCTGCGGCAATGGAAGAGCTTGAACTGCAAACTCGTGAGGTTTTGAGCTCATCTACATCCACTTATCACTTTTAGAAATTATGTTATGGATTTACATACTTCTTGTCCTGCAATAGGTTCTAGAAGGAAAGGAGCCAACCTGTAAAATCTTTAGACAACAGGTTTGCCAACTGTCCTCCTGACATAATTAAAGGAGTAAGAATTATACCGGGTTTCTGAATTTTTAATGTTATTAATTTTTTTAATGCAGTATGCATTTAATCTTTTTTCGCACAATGCACCTGTTCTTTCAAATGGATACAATGAGGAGGAAATGAAACTAGTTAAAGAGACAAGGAAAATATGGGTTAGTATTTTGCTCCATTCCTCATTCAGCTCTGATGAATTAGAAAGCCATCTAACTGAATCCTCTGAGCAAGAGCTTCTATAAACTCACTAAATGAGTTAAATAAATAATCTTTTATCTTCTGTTGTTTTGTAGAATGACACGAATGTGAAAGTCACTGCAACGTGCATACGAGTTCCTGTTATGCGTGCACATGCTGAGAGTGTTAATCTTCAATTTGAGAAGCCCCTACATGAGGTAATGCTTTTGGTTCTATGGATTTTGTAGTTTTATATTCATGAAGAAATAAGTTTGAAGGAAATTTGTTTACCTTTCTTCATCTCTAGTTTGTGAGAAACAAATTCTTGAAAGTAAAATTTGAATAGGTTTTTATCGAAAGTTGCAAACTATTATTAAGGATATAAAGGGGAGAGATTCAGGGAACAAAGTAATGAGAAGTCAACAATTAAAGTGAACAGGTAAGTTTAATAAAATGCATTGAGAGGTTTCTTTTAGTACAATGTGCTGAAAGATTAGGACTGTAGGATGTTAGTCTTATTAGAGAGAGGGGGAGGGGGGAGGGAGGGAGAGGCATCTCTTTGAAGGTTAACATCCCAAATTTGTTGGTTATACTTTGAATTGATGTCTATTTGAAGAGTTGCATCCCAGATTTGTTGGTTATACTTTTCATCCGAAGAGTTACCTACCAAATTTGTTGATTGTACTTGTAATTGATGTCTATTCATTAGAGCTCTATGTATTTGTTCTCTTAATCAAATTTGAACTAACTTTTTGCATTCTAATTCTTGTAGAAACAATCCAAGAACTTGCTACTTGGTTGATTCATTGAGTCTATTGTAGATCCAGAAGTAAATTGCCATAAAAATCCAGTTAGGAAGATAGTGAGGGCAATCAATAATTGTTGTATACCCCTGAATACTCATTCCACATTGAAACTCCCTTGCAAATTAGGGGGTCAAAAGTTGAAGTGATGAACACGATATAACAAAAAATTTGTGATGAACACGATATAACAAAAAAGATGGAATCTAAGGCGTGTATAACACTATCCTTAAAGTGTTAATTACTCCCACTATCTTCCTAACCGAACTTTTATGGCAATTTACTTCTAGGATCTACGATAGACAATGAAACAACCAAGTAGCATGTTCTTCAATTGTTTCTACAAGAATTAGAGTGCAAAAGTTAGTTAAATTTGATTAAAAGCATACATATATAGAGCTCTTAATTTGGGATGTAACTCTTCAAAGAGATACTATAAATATGGGGCGTAACTTTTCAAAGAGATGCTAGAAATTTGGTGGGGTGGAGGGAGTGAGTAGACTGTTGAGAGCCAACTTTTGGAAGTCCAGAAATCATTTTACTGTACTGTGAAGGCATGCTATCTTTTCTTCCATTTTAGAATCAGTCAACAAAAACAACTCTTCTGGCCAGAAAATATGCTCATCTTTGATTACATCTGAAAAATATATGTGAGCATACAAAATGTTAACATTGGCATTAGCATGAATTCCATGAAATCTGCTAAAGTCTGAACTTGTTTGCCCAGGACATGGCTAGGGATATTCTGAAGAGTGCACCTGGTGTTGTTGTTATTGATGACCGTGCACACAATCACTTCCCTACTCCGCTCGAGGTTTCCAACAAAGATGCTGTTGCAGTTGGGAGAATTCGCCGTGATGTCTCTCAAGATGGAGACTACGGGTAAAATACAAACTATAAAAATGTTGCTTTTTATATAAAAATAAATTAAGTGGTTCAAACCTCTAAAGAGCTAAATGCCTCATCTTGTAACAGGTTGGATATCTTTGTTTGTGGTGATCAAATACGCAAAGGAGCGGCTCTTAATGCTGTCCAAATAGCAGAGATGTTACTAAAATAAACCAAACCGTTCTGTGTTCCAGCCAAAAATATGCTTACGGTGGCTGTGGCAGTTGAAGTTATACTTGCTCGTGTATTTCCTCAAAGAGGATGATCATAGAGAGAGTCAACCGGGGATTTTGTAGCATGGACAGTTCTGCATGTTGAATTTGGTAGTGTTTTTTTTGAAATTTTGTTAGTTGTTTTCTTTTGTGTCTATGCCATTTTTGAACTTATTGATGAGTGTATCTAGTGTTGATCAATAAACATGCAAGCCTGTTTTGGATGCTTTAATAATGAAAAACATCCCAAAAGAAGGGAAATAAATTTGAACTTTTTCAATTTCAAACCAGACTAAGAATAGAAAGAGAGAAGGGTAGAGGTAGAGGTAGAGAATTGAAACTGAGAACTCATGAAATCCCAGATTTGCTAAACTAGCCTTAGGAGACTCATCAATTGGCTAAACTTATGCTCTTCTTCCTCCCAAGTTTAATGGTATGAAGTAACATATCTTTTGCAGAGACATGTTCCATGGACGATTTGTACAAGGTAGGAACATAACATTTTATTAAAACATTGGTTAAAATAACATTGAAAACTTGATACAACTCGTCAACATTGAATTAAAACTTCACCCAACTCTCCAAATATGTAGCAAAAAGATATTGAAAAGCCACATAAATGGACGCTACCATATTGTAGACTTTTAATAAATCATTATAATAATATATATAGTAAGTGAAAAAATATATATATTCAAAAATTTCAACTTTTAAAATTAATAATTTAGAAATAATAAAATAACATACGAATATAACTAAAACAAGAAATAGGAAATCTTAAATGTGAATAATCTTATCTACAATTTAACATATGCGTGAAATATATAAGATCACACAATCTGAATTATAATTCAGCATAATTATTTTTTTAAATAAAATTTTCTTTTAAAATTGTACTTAATTACAATTCTTATCAAGTATATTATATATGTACCTAAAGACTAATTTTAGGATTACGTTTATTGTGAATTCTTTGCAAGTATTTATTAAACCCTTAATTTCAATTCTTATTTAGTAATCATGAAAAAAAAAAAAGCAATTAAGGTCTACAATTAATGTGGAATTGAAAATGATAAAAAGTAACAGAATTTAAAATTAACATCTCATTAACATGCTTGCAATTACACACAATATATCTAAAATTAAATATAAGATTAATTATGAAAAAGAAACTAAATAAGAGAAGCAAATTAAATATTCTTCCTCTAAACAAATTAAACAAGAAGTAAATTAACACTCATGCATGGCTTTGGCTCGTGGAGCAACGGGCTTTAATTAAGTTACTTTATAGTTTATAGCCAATAAAACCACCAAGAGCGACAGTAATACCAAAGAAACCAAGAAAATTTTTTGGATCCTCACACTTGCACCCTTTTTTTTTTTCTCATTTTTGGGTAATTTGCGGCTAACCATTTTAGAAGATTTAGAAGATGCAGAGAAATTTCTTGATGGGATTGAAGATCTTCCTCTGATCAGTCCCAACTCATGGTCAGATAATACTCTCCTTGCAAACCTTGGAAGACTTCGTCCAAGTCCAGCCATGGATGATCCCATGGATGCATAGCCTATCGTCAATGGAGAAAAAAAAAATGAAGAAAAGAATGGATGACAAACCCCCCCTGTGGCAAGTCTATTTATACTCGCTGGTTTTGGGGTGTTGGGGCAATTTCTTGTAGGAAAAACAAGAAATCAATCTAAATCGAATATTGATAAATAAACAGTAGATTATTATGATTATTATCGTTGTACTGCAAAAATCACGGAAGTTGTACAAGGTTAATTATTACAGCATATGGTATAAAGTTTTAGTATTACATGACTTCTAGGTTTAATATTCTTATCATCATCACTTAATAATTATATGTTTATCTGTTAGACGACGTGGTCTTATATATTAATATTGCTTTAGTATATTTATTGTTAAAGGTGTTAAAATAATTATGTTATATTATATAATTAATAACAGATTTTGTTACCATTCTTACCAATTATAAAAAAATTAAGCCCAAGATAGTAATTAAAATTTTCATCTTTTACCGTCCATTTTTTGTTAGATTTTTCATGATTTTAGTAGATAAAATTTGATAATAATTTAACTCATTATCATACCCTATTAAATCATAAAACATAAAAACTATTGTGAGACGGTTTCATATATGAGACGTGATATGTAAATTATATTTAATACTTTAATACGATAATTTTTTATACTATATATGCTAATATTTGATACTTTATACGTTAGTAAGCTAATTTTTTAACTTTATACACTAATTTTTTATACTTTATATGCTAAAGTAAAATTTATATTCAACTCTCATATATAACGCGGTCTTACAAGAGAATCACACTTTGATTCTTTTATTTTTAAAGGCCCTGGTTGGATCTTTGATTTAAAGAATTCTTTCCTATATATCTTGTGCAACTTTTTATATTTGTTTAAATAGAGAAAAATTATGTAAAAAGTGTATTACAATTAATAGGTTAAGTTAAAGGAGAGTGAAGGTTAATTTCCAATATTATGTTGTTCGACAATAAAGTGTAAATGAGTAATTATAGGCAGTTACTAACACCTAGTAAATTTTTTAATATACTTAACATAATTAAAACAATGTAGAAATGAAATTTCCATAAGCTTAGAGGTCAAATCCCAATATTTGAATTTTTTCATAAGTCTAATCTCTCTTAATTATTTTTTTTAACTTTTTGTCTCAAATAAAATAAAATATTTTTTTGACTTGCTCCTTTAGTTCTTAGTCAAATAGGAAAACACCCATCGAAACCAGGTGGGGCGGGTGTGGGTACAAAAAAAGTCAAAGTCAACGCGTTTTTAGAATTTTCCATTTTTTGTCAAAATAAGTGCGTTATTACGTATGAAAAATAGAGGTTTGATGAAAATTTTAATTTTCAATTTTTTTTGACAATATTCACTAAAATGCATGTTCATAATCGAGGAGGGTGCAAAAAATGGTACAAAAAAACGTTAAAATCAACGTATTTTTGAAATTTGCCTTTTTTAGCTAAAATACGTATGTTATAACCCTTAAAAAATGGAAGTTTGGTGAAAATTTTAATTTTTAATTTTTTTGACAACATTCACTAGAATGCATGTTTACAATCGGCATGGATGCAAAAAACAGTACAAAAAGTCAAAATTTACATGTTTTTAAATTTTGCTATTTTTGGTTAAAATACGTGTGTTATAACAATCACCTAGCTATTGGTGGTGGCTGGGTGTGGTCAATGGCGGTTCCCTAGCAGCTGTCAACCTTTGGCCGCTACCGATCAAGTCAAACAAATAAAAAAAAAAAAAGATGTTGAAAAACGAAAATACCCTCATTTTATGGTTAGAGAAGTTGAAAATTTTTGTTTTGAGAATTGAACGTAAACAAAAATGTTGTTTTGAAATAAGATGAAAAATAGGCTAAAAAGCCCTATCCAAACTGACTTCAAAATTTTTATCAACCTTCATTTTTCACGAATTATAACATACGTATTTTGTTCAAAAATTGTAAAGTTAAAAAACATGTTGATTTTGGCTTTGGCCCTACTCTTTTTTTTTTCACCCACCTTAATTATGAAAATGCATCCTATTGAATGGTGTAAAAAAAAAAGTCAAATTTATTAAAAAAAATTATCAAATTTTCATATTTCATGGGGCTATAACACATATATTTTAACCAAAAATTACAACATCCAAAAACGCGTTGATTTTGACTTTTTTTGTACCGTTTTTTGCACCCACACCTATTGTGAACATGCATTCTAATAAATATTGTCAAAAAAATTGAAAAACAAAATTTTCACCAAATCTCCATTTTTTATGGGTTACAGAAAACACACTTACTTTTGTCAAAGATGGAAAAGTAAAAAAAAAGTGTTAATATCGCTTTTCCCCTTCTATTTTTACACACCTCAATTGTGAACATGCATTTTAACGAACGGTGTAAAAAAAGTGAAATTTATATTTTTCACCAAATTTTCAATTTTCATGGTTCATAATATACGTATTTTAGTATAAAATATTAAAATTAAAAAATGCTTTGATTTTGACTTTTTTGTGATGTCTTTTACACTCTCTTGGTTTGTGAACATTCACACCAGTGAATATTGTCAAGAAAAAGAATGAAATTTAAGGCTATGTTTGCACGTGTTTTCTTTTGAAAATTGCGAAAAATGTGATTTCAAGTTGTGTTTTACAAAAAAAATATTTTGGTTTTCAGAATTTAGTGTTTTGATTGATAAATTATGTTTTTATTGGTTTTTTTTAGTAGAATTATTTTATTAAATAAAGTTAAAAAAAAGAATTTTTTAATATTAAATTGTTTGGATTGTTGGTATTGGTCAAAGGTTGATTGAAGCCGTTGACCGCAGTCAGCCACAATCGATCGACCTGATTCAGCTAAAATGGCTGGAATTTGGCAGTAGATGGTGGCTGGCTGCGGTCAACGGAGGTTCATTAGTGGCACTCAACCTTTGACCGACACAGGTCAACTCAAACAAATAAAAAAATAAAAAATAATAAAAGATGTTGAAAAAATAAAATTCCCTCATTTTGTGGGTTTAGAAGTTGGAAATTTTGTTTTAAGAATTGAATATAAACAACAATGTTGTTTTGGAATGAGATGCGAAATAGGCTAAAATCCCTATCAAACAAATTCTAAAATCCTAATGAACAATGTAAAAAATAAAGTAAAATTTATATTTTTTTTTACTAAATTCTATTTTACATGGCTATAACAAACATATTTTAGCCAAAATTTCAAAATTAAAAAAGGCATTGATTGACTTACAATCCCTGTTGGGTCGGATTCGAATGAATCTTTTAATAAATTTTAAGAATTCCTTTCTTTATTAACTTATATTAAACTTTATTAACTTTTATTAAATATGAAATTCGAAGAAAAAAATAAAAGACAAACAAATCAAGAAAAAAATATCCATTCTCCCACGTATCTTTAGTGTAGAAAGATTCAAAAGATGAATAAGTTCATTTAGTTAGTTCTACATTCTTTGCGGTTAGTCTATATATTCACTTAGATATTGAAATCTATATAGTTTAGATTTTAAATTATTTAATATAATTTAATATTTATATTCACTTAGATATTGAAATCTATATAGTTTAGATTTTAAATTATTTAATATAATTTAATATTTATAATTTTATACCCAACTCGATTGTGAATATATCTTGGGATGAACATTGTAAAAAAAAATTGAAATTAAAATTATAGGTATTTTATTGCACAATTTTCATAGGTGATTATGAATGAGAGTTTGTTCCTCTAAATAAGTCTAAAAAAAAACAGTTAAAATAGAACAATCCATGGTGTAACATCAAATCAAAAATAAAAAAACACTTTGTGATGCATTAGTTAATTAGGTGAAATTAATTATTGAAAGTGCTACTTCTTCTTGACATTTTGCAAGGCAGAATAATTAATTAATTACCATATACTTAATTATGATTGAATTTCAAACTCAAAACTTGTAATAATCTCTTCACATATGCCATATATAAAGTAATTAAAACTTAGCAGTAAAATTAATTAGGAATTGAACGAATTTCATGTGAAAAACATACGTAATATCCAAGTCTAATAAAACATATGATAAAAACATATAGCCTTACTGATAACATAGAGAAAAAGAGGCTGGGGATTTCTTATTGACGTGCATAAAGTAAATAAGAATACAATAAAGGGTATATATAGTTAGGGATTACAATGAAAACTAATTAGACTAAAGGACCATTAAATAAATACAGCTAATGACAAGTTTGAAAAATTGGTGCAAAATCGCAAGTTTTAAAAATTTGCCATCGTTTAACATTTTTAAGCCTGTTTTACGATCATATCAAATGAACATGTGCTATGTAATGAATGGTGTTAAAAAATCGAAAAGTTAGAAATTTTGAAAAATGACCAATTTTTGTGAGTTATAGCACACGTTTTTTTTGCCAAAAATGATAAATTTGAAAAATTGATAGTCATTGACTGTTTTCGTGACATTTTTGCACTCATATCAAATGACAATGTGCTATCTAATGAATGGTGTTAACAAATATAAATGTTATAAATTTTGAAAAATTATCAATTTCTGTGAGTTATAGCACACGTTTTTTTTGCCAAAATAGCAAGTTTGAAAATTTGGTGCAAAATCGCATGTTTTAAAAATTTGTCATCGTTTAATATTTTTAAGTCAGTTTTGCGATCATGTCAAATGACGATGTGCTATCTAATGAATGGTGTTATAAAATGGGAAAGTTAGAAATTTCGAAAAATGACCAATTTTTGTGAGTTATAGCACACGTTTTTTTGCCAAAATGGCAAGTTTGAAAAATTTATCGTCGTTGGCCGTTTTCGTGACTGTTTTGAACTCATATCAAATGACGATGTGTTATCTAATGAATGGTGTGAAAAAAAGGGATAGTTCAAAAATTTTAAAAATCACCAATTTTTGAGAGTGAGTTATAACACACGTTTTTTTTGCCAAAATGACAAGTTTTATAAATATGTCATCGTTGGCCGTTTTTGTGATAGTTTTGCACTCACATCAAAAGAGGATGTTCTATCTAATGAATGGTGTAAAAAAAATTTGAAAGTTAAAAATTTTTAAAAACGACCAATTTTTGTGAGTTATAACACACGTTTTTTTGCCAAAATGGCAAGTTTGAAAAATTGGTGCAAAATCGCAAGTTTGAAAAATTTGCCATCGTTTAACATTTTTAAGCCTGTTTTGCGATCATAGCAAATGAAGATGTGCTATGTAATGAATGGTGTTAAAAAATCGAAAAGTTAGAAATTTTGAAAAATGACCAATTTTTGTGAGTTATAGCACACGTTTTTTTAGCCAAAATGGGAAATTTGAAAAATTGATCGTCATTGATTGTTTTCGTGACATTTTTGCACTCAAATCAAATGACAATGTGCTATCTAATGAATGCTATTAACAATTATGAAAGTTAAAAATTTTTAAAAACGACCAATTTTTGTGAGTTATAGCACATGTTTTTTTGCCAAAATGGCAAGTTTGAAAAATTGGTGCAAAATCGCAAGTTTTAAAAATTTGCCATCGTTTAACATTTTTAAGCCTGTTTTGCGATCATATCAAATGAAGATGTGCTATGTAATGAATGGTGTTAAAAAATCGAATAGTTAGAAATTTTGAAAAATGACTAATTTTTGTGAGTTATAGCACACGTTTTTTAGCCAAAATGTCAAATTTGAAAAATTGATCGTCATTGAATATTTTCGGGACATTTTTGCACTCATATCAAATGACAATGTGCTATCTAATGAATGGTGTTAACATATATGAAAGTAAGAAATTTTGAAAAATGATCAATTTCTGTGAGTTAGAGCACACGTTTTTTTGCCAAAATAGCAAGTTTGAAAAATTGGTGCAAAATCGCATGTTTTAAAAATTCGTCATGGTTTAATATTTATAAGTCAGTTTTGCAATCATGTCAAATGACGATGTGCTATCTAATGAATGGTGTTAAAAAATGGGAAAGTTAGAAATTTTAAAAAATGACTAATTTTTGTGAGTTATAGCGCGCGTTTTTTAGCCAAAATGGCAAGTTTGAAAAATTGATCGTCGTTGGCCGTTTTCATGACTGTTTTGCAATCATATCAAATGATGATGTGTTATTTAATGTATGGTGTGAAAAAAGGGAAAGTTCAAAAATTTTAAAAATCAGCAATTTTTGAGAGTGAGTATAACACACGTTTTTTTGCCAAAATGACAAGTTTTAAAAATGTGTCATCGTTGGCCGTTTTTCTGATAGTTTTGCACTTACATCAAAAGAGGATGTTCTATCTAATGAATTGTGTGAAAAAATTTGAAAGTTAAAATTTTTAAAAAACGACCAATTTTTGTGAGTTATAGCACACGTTTTTTTGCCAAAGTGGCAAGTTTGAAAAATTGGTGCAAAATCGCAAGTTTTAAAAATTTGCCATCGTTTACCATTTTTAAGCCTGTTTTGCGATCATATCAAATGAAGATGTGCTATTTAATGAATGGTGTTAAAAATCGAAAAGTTAGAAATTTTGAAAAATGACCAATTTTTGTGAGTTATAGCACACGTTTTTTTAGCCAAAATGACAAATTTGAAAAATTGATCGTCATTGACTGTTTTCGTGACATTTTTGCACTCATATCAAATGACAATGTGCTATCTAATGAAGGCTGTTAACAAATATGAAAGTTAGAAATTTTGAAAAATGATCAATTTCTGTGAGTTATAGCACACGTTTTTTTGCCAAAATAGCAAGTTTGAAAAATTTGTGAAAAATTGCATGTTTTAAAAATTTTTCATCGTTTAATAATTTTAAGCCAGTTTTGCGATCATGTCAAATGACGATGTGCTATCTAAAGAATGGTGTTAAAAAATGGGAAAGTTATAAATTTTGAAAAATGATCAATTTTTGTGAGTGCACGCGTTTTTTTAGCCAAAATGCCAAGTTTGAAAAATTGATCGTCGTTGGCCGTTTTTATGACTGTTTTGCACTCATATCAAATGACGTTGTGTTATCTAATGAATGGTGTGAAAGAAAGGGAAAGTTCAAAAATTTTAAAAATCACCAATTTTTGAGAGTGAGTTTATAATACCATTTTTTTTGTCAAAATGAAAGGTTTTAAAAATATGTCATCGTTGGCCATTTTTCTGATTGTTTTGCACTCACATCAAAAGATGATGTTCTATCTAATGAATGGTGAGAAAAAATTTGAAAGTTAAAACATTTTAAAAACGACCAATTTTTGTGAGTTATAGCACACGTTTTTTTGCCAAAATTGCAAGTTTGAAAAATTGGTGCAAAATCGCAAGTTTTAAAAATTTGCCATTGTTTAACATTTTTAAGCCTGTTTTGCGATCATATCAAATGAAGATGTGCTATGTAATGAATGGTGTTAAAAAATCGAAAAGTTAAAAATTTTGAAAAAAGACCAATTTTTGTGAGTTATAGCACACGTTTTTTAGCCAAAATGACAAATTTGAAAAATCGATCGTCATTGACTGTTTTCGTGACATTTTTGCACTCATATCAAATGACAATGTGCTATCTAATGAAGGCTGTTAACAAATATGAAAGTTAGAAATTTTGAAAAATGATCAATTTCTGTGAGTTATAGCACACGTTTTTTTTGCCAAAATAGCAAGTTTGAAAAATTGGTGAAAAATCGCATGTTTTAAAAATTCTTCATCGTTTAATATTTTTAAATCAGTTTTGTGATCATGTCAAATGACGATGTTCTATCAAAAGAATGGTGTTAAAAAATGGGAAAGTTAGAAATTTTAAAAAATGATCAATTTTTTTGAGTCATAGCACGCGTTTTTTTAGCCAAAATGGCAAGTTTGAAAAATTGATCGTCGTTGGCTGTTTTCATGACTGTTTTGCACTCATATCAAATGACGTTGTGTCATCTAATAATTGGTGTTAAAAAAAGGGAAAGTTAAAAAATTTTAAAAATCACCAATTTTTGAGAGTGAGTTTATAACACCATTTTTTTGTCAAAATGAAAGGTTTTAAAAATATGTCATCGTTGGCTGTTTTTCTGATAGTTTTGCACTCACATCAAAAGAGGATGTTCTATCTAATGAATGGTGTGAAAAAAATTGAAAGTTAAGAAATTTTTAAAAACGACCAATTTTTGTGAGGTATAGCATATGTTTTTTTTCCAAAATGGCAAGTTTGAAAAATTTGTACAAAATTGCAAGTTTTAAAAATTTGCCATCGTTTAACATTTTTAAGCCTATTTTGCGATCATATCAAATGAAGATGTGCTATGTAATGAATGGTGTTAAAAAATCGAAAAGTTAGAAATTTTGAAAAATGACCAATTTTTGTGAGTTATAGCACACGTTTTTTAGCCAAAATGACAAATTTGAAAAATTGATCGTCATTGACTGTTTTCGTGACATTTTTGCACTCATATAAAATGACAATGTGCTATCTAATGAATGGTGTTAACAAATATGAAAGTTAAAAATTTTTAAAAACGACCAATTTCTGTAGGTTATATCACACTTTTTTTTGCCAAAATGGCAAGTTTGAAAAATTGGTGCAAAATCGCAAGTTTTAAAAATTTGCCATCGTTTAACATTTTTAAGCCTGTTTTGCGATCATATCAAATGAAGATGTGTTATGTAATGATTGGTGTTAAAAAATCAAAAAGTTAGAAATTTTGAAATATGACCAATTTTTGTGAGTAAAAGCACACGTTTTTTTAGCCAAAATGACAAATTTGAAAAATTGATCGTCATTGATTGTTTTCGTGACATTTTTGCACTCATATCAAATGACAATGAGCTATCTAATGAAAGGTGTTAACAAATATGAACGTTAAAATTTTTTAAAAGCGACCAATTTTTGTGAGTTATAGCACACGTTTTTTTGCCAAAATGGCAAGTTTGAAAAATTCGTGTAAAATCGCAAGTTTTAAAAATTTGCCATCGTTTAACATTTTTAAGCCTGTTTTGCGATCATATCAAATGAAGATGTGCTATTTAATGAATGGTGTTAAAAAATCGAAAAGTTAAAAATTTTGAAAAATGACCAATTTTTGTGAGTTATAGCACACGTTTTTTTAGCCAAAATGACAAATTTGAAAAATTGATCGTCATTGACTGTTTTCGTGACATTTTTGCACTCATATCAAATGACAATGTGCTATCCAATGAATGGTGTTAACAAATACGAAAGTTAGAAATTTTGAAAAATGATCAATTTCTGTGAGTTATAGCACACGTTTTTTTGCCAAAATAGCAAGTTTGAAAAATTGGTGCAAAATCGGATGTTTTGAAAATTTGTCATGGTTTAATATTTTTAAGTCAGTTTTGCAATCATGTCAAATGACGATGTGCTATCTAATGAATGGTGTTAAAAAATGGGAAAGTTAGAAATTTTAAAAAATGACTAATTTTTGTGAGTTATAGCTCGCGTTTTTTTAGCCAAAATGGCAAGTTTGAAAAATTGATCGTCGTTGGCCGTTTTTATGACTGTTTTGCAATCATATCAAATGATGATGTGTTATTTAATATATGGTGTGAAAAAAAGGGAAAGTTCAAAAATTTTAAAAATCACCAATTTTTGAGAGTGAGTTTATAATACCATTTTTTTTGTCAAAATGAAAGGTTTTAAAAATATGTCATCGTTGGCCATTTTTCTGATTGTTTTGCACTCACATCAAAAGATGATGTTCTATCTAATGAATGGTGCGAAAAAATTTGAAAGTTAAAACATTTTAAAAACGACCAATTTTTGTGAGTTATAGCACACGTTTTTTTGCCAAAATTGCAAGTTTGAAAAATTGGTGCAAAATCGCAAGTTTTAAAAATTTGCCATTGTTTAACATTTTTAAGCCTGTTTTGCGATCATATCAAATGAAGATGTGCTATGTAATGAATGGTGTTAAAAAATCGAAAAGTTAAAAATTTTGAAAAAAGACCAATTTTTGTGAGTTATAGCACACGTTTTTTTAGCCAAAATGACAAATTTGAAAAATTGATCGTCATTGACTGTTTTCGTGACATTTTTGCACTCATATCAAATGACAATGTGCTATCTAATGAAGGCTGTTAACAAATATGAAAGTTAGAAATTTTGAAAAATGATCAATTTCTGTGAGTTATAGCACATGTTTTTTTGCCAAAATAGCAAGTTTGAAAAATTTGTGAAAAATTGCATGTTTTAAAAATTTTTCATCGTTTAATATTTTTAAGCCAGTTTTGCGATCATGTCAAATGACGATGTGCTATCTAAAGAATGGTGTTAAAAAATGGGAAAGTTATAAATTTTGAAAAATGATCAATTTTTGTGAGTTATAGCACGCGTTTTTTTAGCCAAAATGCCAAGTTTGAAAAATTGATCGTCGTTGGCCGTTTTTATGACTGTTTTGCACTTATATCAAATGACGTTGTGTTATCTAATGAATGGTGTGAAAGAAAGGGAAAGTTCAAAAATTTTAAAAATCACCAATTTTTGAGAGTGAGTTTATAATACCATTTTTTTTGTCAAAATGAAAGGTTTTAAAAATATGTCATCGTTGGCCATTTTTCTGATTGTTTTGCACTCACATCAAAAGATGATGTTCTATCTAATGAATGGTGAGAAAAAATTTGAAAGTTAAAACATTTTAAAAACGACCAATTTTTGTGAGTTATAGCACACGTTTTTTTGCCAAAATTGCAAGTTTGAAAAATTGGTGCAAAATCGCAAGTTTTAAAAATTTGCCATTGTTTAACATTTTTAAGCCTGTTTTGCGATCATATCAAATGAAGATGTGCTATGTAATGAATGGTGTTAAAAAATCGAAAAGTTAAAAATTTTGAAAAAAGACCAATTTTTGTGAGTTATAGCACACGTTTTTTAGCCAAAATGACAAATTTGAAAAATCGATCGTCATTGACTGTTTTCGTGACATTTTTGCACTCATATCAAATGACAATGTGCTATCTAATGAAGGCTGTTAACAAATATGAAAGTTAGAAATTTTGAAAAATGATCAATTTCTGTGAGTTATAGCACACGTTTTTTTTGCCAAAATAGCAAGTTTGAAAAATTGGTGAAAAATCGCATGTTTTAAAAATTCTTCATCGTTTAATATTTTTAAATCAGTTTTGTGATCATGTCAAATGACGATGTTCTGTCAAAATAATGGTGTTAAAAAATGGGAAAGTTAGAAATTTTGAAAAATGATCAATTTTTTTGAGTCATAGCACGCGTTTTTTAGCCAAAATGGCAAGTTTGAAAAATTGATCGTGGTTGGCTGTTTTCGTGACTGTTTTGCACTCATATCAAATGACGTTGTGTTATCTAATAATTGGTGTTAAAAAAAGGGAAAGTTAAAAAATTTTAAAAATCACCAATTTTTGAGAGTGAGTTTATAACACCATTTTTTTGTCAAAATGAAAGGTTTTAAAAATATGTCATCGTTGGCTGTTTTTCTGATAGTTTTGCACTCACATCAAAAGAGGATGTTCTATCTAATGAATGGTATGAAAGAAAATTGAAAGTTAAGAAATTTTTAAAAACGACCAATTTTTGTGAGGTATAGCACACGTTTTTTTTCCAAAATGGCAAGTTTGAAAAATTTGTACAAAATTGCAAGTTTTAAAAATTTGCCATCGTTTAACATTTTTAAGCCTATTTTGCGATCATATCAAATGAAGATGTGCTATGTAATGAATGGTGTTAAAAAATCGAAAAGTTAGAAATTTTGAAAAATGACCAATTTTTGTGAGTTATATAGCACACGTTTTTTAGCCAAAATGACAAATTTGAAAAATTGATCGTCATTGACTGTTTTCGTGACATTTTTGCACTCATATCAAATAACAATGTGCTATCTAATGAAGGCTGTTAACAAATATGAAAGTTAAAAATTTTGAAAAACGTCCAATTTCTGTAGGTTATAGCACATTTTTTTTTGCCAAAATGGCAAGTTTGAAAAATTGGTGCAAAATCGCAAGTTTTAAAAATTTGCCATCGTTTAACATTTTTAAGCCTGTTTTGCGGTCATATCAAATGAAGATGTGCTATGTAATGATTGGTGTTAAAAAATCAAAAAGTTAGAAATTTTGAAATATGACCAATTTTTGTGAGTATAAGCACACGTTTTTTTAGTCAAAATGACAAATTTGAAAAATTGATCGTCATTGACTGTTTTCGTGACATTTTTGCACTCATATCAAATGACAATGAGCTATCTAATGAAAGGTGTTAACAAATATGAACGTTAAAATTTTTTAAAAACGACCAATTTTTGTGAGTTATAGCACACGATTTTTTGCCAAAATGGCAAGTTTGAAAAATTCGAGCAAAATCGCAAGTTTTAAAAATTTGCCATCGTTTAACATTTTTAAGCCTGTTTTGCGATCATATCAAATGAAGATGTGCTATTTAATGAATGGTGTTAAAAAATCGAAAAGTTAAAAATTTTGAAAAATGACCAATTTTTGTGAGTTATAGCACACGTTTTTTTAGCCAAAATGACAAATTTGAAAAATTGATCGTCATTGACTGTTTTCGTGACATTTTTGCACTCATATCAAATGACAATGTGCTATCCAATGAATGGTGTTAACAAATACGAAAGTTAGAAATTTTGAAAAATGATCAATTTCTGTGAGTTATAGCACACGTTTTTTTGCCAAAATAGCAAGTTTGAAAAATTGGTGCAAAATCGGATGTTTTGAAAATTTGTCATGGTTTAATATTTTTAAGTCAGTTTTGCAATCATGTCAAATGACGATGTGCTATCTAATGAATGGTGTTAAAAAATGGGAAAGTTAGAAATTTTAAAAAATGACTAATTTTTTTGAGTTATAGCACGCGCTTTTTTAGCCAAAATGGCAAGTTTGAAAAATTGATCGTCGTTGGCCGTTTTCATGACTGTTTTGAAATCATATCAAATGATGATGTGTTATTTAATATATGGTGTGAAAAAAAGGGAAAGTTCAAAAATTTTAAAAATCACCAATTTTTGAGAGTGAGTTATAACACACGTTTTTTTGCCAAAATGACAAGTTTTAAAAATGTGTCATCGTTGGCCGTTTTTCTGATAGTTTTGCACTTACATCAAAAGAGGATGTTCTATCTAATGAATTGTGTGAAAAAATTTGAAAGTTAAAAATTTTAAAAAACGACCAATTTTTGTGAGTTATAGCACACGTTTTTTTGCCAAAGTGGCAAGTTTGAAAAATTGGTGCAAAATCGCAAGTTTTAAAAATTTGCCATCGTTTAACATTTTTAAGCCTATTTTGCGATCATATCAAATGAAGATGTGCTATGTAATGAATGGTGTTAAAAAATCGAAAAGTTAGAAATTTTGAAAAATGACCAATTTTTGTGAGTTATAGCACACGTTTTTTAGCCAAAATGACAAATTTGAAAAATTGATCGTCATTGACTGTTTTCGTGACACTTTTGCACTCATATAAAATGACAATGTGCTATCTAATGAATTGTGTTAACAAATATGAAAGTTAAAATTTTTTAAAAACGACCAATTTCTGTGGGTTATAGCACACTTTTTTTGCCAAAATGGCAAGTTTGAAAAATTGGTGTAAAATCGCAAGTTTTAAAAATTTGCCATCGTTTAACATTTTTAAGCCTGTTTTGCGATCATATCAAATGAAGATGTGCTATGTAATGATTGGTGTTAAAAAATCAAAAAGTTAGAAATTTTGAAATATGACCAATTTTTGTGAGTATAAGCACACGTTTTTTTAGCCAAAATGACAAATTTGAAAAATTGATCGTCATTGACTGTTTTCGTGACATTTTTGCACTCATATCAAATGACAATGAGCTATCTAATGAAAGGTGTTAACAAATATGAACGTTAAAATTTTTTAAAAACGACCAATTTTTGTGAGTTATAGCACACGTTTTTTTGCCAAAATGGCAAGTTTGAAAAATTGGTGCAAAATCGCAAGTTTTAAAAATTTGCCATCGTTTAACATTTTTAAGCCTGTTTTGCGATCATATCAAATGAAGATGTGCTATTTAATAAATGGTGTTAAAAATCGAAAAGTTAGAAATTTTGAAAAATGACCAATTTTTGTGAGTTATAGCACACGTTTTTTTAGCCAAAATGACAAATTTGAAAAATTGAACGTCATTGACTGTTTTCGTGACATTTTTGCACTCATATCAAATGACAATGTGCTATCTAATGAAGGCTGTTAACAAATATGAAAGTTAGAAATTTTGAAAAATGATCAATTTCTGTGAGTTATAGCACACGTTTTTTTGCCAAAATAGCAAGTTTGAAAAATTTGTGAAAAATTGCATGTTTTAAAAATTTTTCATCGTTTAATATTTTTAAGCCAGTTTTGCGATCATGTCAAATGACGATGTGCTATCTAAAGAATGGTGTTAAAAAATGGGAAAGTTATAAATTTTGAAAAATGATCAATTTTTGTGAGTTATAGCACGCGTTTTTTTAGCCAAAATGCCAAGTTTGAAAAATTGATCGTCGTTGGCCGTTTTTATGACTGTTTTGCACTTATATCAAATGACGTTGTGTTATCTAATGAATGGTGTGAAAGAAAGGGAAAGTTCAAAAATTTTAAAAATCACCAATTTTTGAGAGTGAGTTTATAATACCATTTTTTTTGTCAAAATGAAAGGTTTTAAAAATATGTCATCGTTGGCCATTTTTCTGATTGTTTTGCACTCACATCAAAAGATGATGTTCTATCTAATGAATGGTGCGAAAAAATTTGAAAGTTAAAACATTTTTAAAACGACCAATTTTTGTGAGTTATAGCACACGTTTTTTTGCCAAAATGGCAAGTTTGAAAAATTGTTGCAAAATCGCAAGTTTTAAAAATTTGCCATTGTTTAACATTTTTAAGCCTGTTTTGCGATCATATCAAATGAAGATGTGCTATGTAATGAATGGTGTTAAAAAATCGAAAAGTTAAAAATTTTGAAAAAAGACCAATTTTTGTGAGTTATAGCACACGTTTTTTAGCCAAAATGACAAATTTGAAAAATCGATCGTCATTGACTGTTTTCGTGACATTTTTGCACTAATATCAAATGACAATGTGCTATCTAATGAAGGCTGTTAACAAATATGAAAGTTAGAAATTTTGAAAAATGATCAATTTCTGTGAGTTATAGCACACGTTTTTTTTGCCAAAATAGCAAGTTTGAAAAATTGGTGAAAAATCGCATGTTTTAAAAATTCTTCATCGTTTAATATTTTTAAATCAGTTTTGTGATCATGTCAAATGACGATGTTCTGTCAAAATAATGGTGTTAAAAAATGGGAAAGTTAGAAATTTTAAAAAATGATCAATTTTTTTGAGTCATAGCACGCGTTTTTTAGCCAAAATGGCAAGTTTGAAAAATTGATCGTCGTTGGCTGTTTTCATGACTGTTTTGCACTCATATCAAATGACGTTGTGTCATCTAATAATTGGTGTTAAAAAAAGGGAAAGTTAAAAAATTTTAAAAATCACCAATTTTTGAGAGTGAGTTTATAACACCATTTTTTTGTCAAAATGAAAGGTTTTAAAAATATGTCATCGTTGGCTGTTTTTCTGATAGTTTTGCACTCACATCAAAAGATGATGTTCTATCTAATGAATGGTATGAAAAAAAATTGAAAGTTAAGAAATTTTTAAAAACGACCAATTTTTGTGAGGTATAGCACACGTTTTTTTTCCAAAATGGCAAGTTTGAAAAATTTGTACAAAATTGCAAGTTTTAAAAATTTGCCATCGTTTAACATTTTTAAGCCTATTTTGCGATCATATCAAATGAAGATGTGCTATGTAATGAATGGTGTTAAAAAATCGAAAAGTTAGAAATTTTGAAAAAAGACCAATTTTTGTGAGTTATAGCACACGTTTTTTAACCAAAATGACAAATTTGAAAAATCGATCGTCATTGACTGTTTTCGTGACATTTTTGCACTCATATCAAATGACAATGTGCTATCTAATGAAGGCTGTTAACAAATATGAAAGTTAGAAATTTTGAAAAATGATCAATTTCTGTGAGTTATAGCACACGTTTTTTTTTGCCAAAATAGCAAGTTTGAAAAATTGGTGAAAAATCGCATGTTTTAAAAATTCTTCATCGTTTAATATTTTTAAATCAGTTTTGTGATCATGTCAAATGACGATGTTCTATCAAAAGAATGGTGTTAAAAAATGGGAAAGTTAGAAATTTTAAAAAATGATCAATTTTTTTGAGTCATAGCACGCGTTTTTTTAGCCAAAATGGCAAGTTTGAAAAATTGATCGTCGTTGGCTGTTTTCATGACTGTTTTGCACTCATATCAAATGACGTTGTGTCATCTAATGAATGGTGTTAAAAAAAGGGAAAGTTAAAAAATTTTAAAAATCACCAATTTTTGAGAGTGAGTTTATAACACCATTTTTTTGTCAAAATGAAAGGTTTTAAAAATATGTCATCGTTGGCTGTTTTTCTGATAGTTTTGCACTCACATCAAAAGAGGATGTTCTATCTAATGAATGGTGTGAAAAAAGTTGAAAGTTAAGAAATTTTTAAAAACGACCAATTTTTGTGAGGTATAGCACACGTTTTTTTTCCAAATTGGCAAGTTTGAAAAATTTGTACAAAATTGCAAGTTTTAAAAATTTTCCATCGTTTAACATTTTTAAGCCTATTTTGCGATCATATCAAATGAAGATGTGCTATGTAATGAATGGTGTTAAAAAATCGAAAAGTTAGAAATTTTGAAAAATGACCAATTTTTGTGAGTTATAGCACACGTTTTTTAGCCAAAATGACAAATTTGAAAAATTGATCGTCATTGACTGTTTTCGTGACATTTTTGCACTCATATCAAATGACAATGTGCTATCTAATGAAGGCTGTTAACAAATATGAAAGTTAAAAATTTTGAAAAACGACCAATTTCTGTAGGTTATAGCACATTTTTTTTTGCCAAAATGGCAAGTTTGAAAAATTGGTGCAAAATCGCAAGTTTTAAAAATTTGCCATCGTTTAACATTTTTAAGCCTGTTTTGCGATCATATCAAATGAAGATGTGCTATGTAATGATTGGTGTTAAAAAATCAAAAAGTTAGAAATTTTGAAATATGACCAATTTTTGTGAGTATAAGCACACGTTTTTTTAGTCAAAATGACAAATTTGAAAAATTGATCGTCATTGACTGTTTTCGTGACATTTTTGCACTCATATCAAATGACAATGAGCTATCTAATGAAAGGTGTTAACAAATAGGAACGTTAAAACATTTTAAAAATGACCAATTTTTGTGAGTTATAGCACACGATTTTTTGCCAAAATGGCAAGTTTGAAAAATTGGTGCAAAATCGCAAGTTTTAAAAATTTGCCATCGTTTAACATTTTTAAGCCTATTTTGCGATCATATCAAATGAAGATGTGCTATGTAATGAATGGTGTTAAAAAATCGAAAAGTTAAAAATTTTGAAAAAAGACCAATTTTTGTGAGTTATAGCACACGTTTTTTAGCCAAAATGACAAATTTGAAAAATCGATCGTCATTGACTGTTTTCGTGACATTTTTGCACTCATATCAAATGACAATGTGCTATCTAATGAAGGCTGTTAACAAATATGAAAGTTAGAAATTTTGAAAAATGATCAATTTCTGTGAGTTATAGCACACGTTTTTTTTGCCAAAATAGCAAGTTTGAAAAATTGGTGAAAAATCGCATGTTTTAAAAATTTGTCATCGTTTAATATTTTTAAATCAGTTTTGTGATCATGTCAAATGACGATGTGCTATCAAAATAATGGTGTTAAAAAATGGGAAAGTTAGAAATTTTGAAAAATGATCAATTTTTTTGAGTCATAGCACGCGTTTTTTAGCCAAAATGGCAAGTTTGAAAAATTGATCGTCGTTGGCCGTTTTCATGACTGTTTTGCACTCATATCAAATGACGTTGTGTTATCTAATGAATGGTGTTAAAAAAAGGGAAAGTTAAAAAATTTTAAAAATCACCAATTTTTGAGAGTGAGTTTATAACACCATTTTTTTGTCAAAATGAAAGGTTTTAAAAATATGTCATCGTTGGCTGTTTTTCTGATAGTTTTGCACTCACATCAAAAGAGGATGTTCTATCTAATGAATGGTGGGAAAAAAAATTGAAAGTTAAGAAATTTTTAAAAACGACCAATTTTTGTGAGATATAGCACACGTTTTTTTTCCAAAATGGCAAGTTTGAAAAATTTGTACAAAATTGCAAGTTTTAAAAATTTGCCATCGTTTAACATTTTTAAGCCTCTTTTGCGATCATATCAAATGAAGATGTGCTATGTAATGAATGGTGTTAAAAAATCGAAAAGTTAGAAATTTTGAAAAATGACCAATTTTTGTGAGTTATAGCACACGTTTTTTAGCCAAAATGACAAATTTGAAAAATTGATCGTCATTGACTGTTTTCGTGACATTTTTGCACTCATATAAAATGACAATGTGCTATCTAATGAATTGTGTTAACAAATATGAAAGTTAAAATTTTTTAAAAACGACCAATTTCTGTGGGTTATAGCACACTTTTTTTGCCAAAATGGCAAGTTTGAAAAATTGGTGTAAAATCGCAAGTTTTAAAAATTTGCCATCGTTTAACATTTTTAAGCCTGTTTTGCGATCATATCAAATGAAGATGTGCTATGTAATGATTGGTGTTAAAAAATCAAAAAGTTAGAAATTTTGAAATATGACCAATTTTTGTGAGTATAAGCACACGTTTTTTTAGCCAAAATGACAAATTTGAAAAATTGATCGTCATTGACTGTTTTCGTGACATTTTTGCACTCATATCAAATGACAATGAGCTATCTAATGAAAGGTGTTAACAAATATGAACGTTAAAATTTTTTAAAAACGACCAATTTTTGTGAGTTATAGCACACGTTTTTTTGCCAAAATGGCAAGTTTGAAAAATTGGTGCAAAATCGCAAGTTTTAAAAATTTGCCATCGTTTAACATTTTTAAGCCTGTTTTGCGATCATATCAAATGAAGATGTGCTATTTAATGAATGGTGTTAAAAATCGAAAAGTTAGAAATTTTGAAAAATGACCAATTTTTGTGAGTTATAGCACACGTTTTTTTAGCCAAAATGACAAATTTGAAAAATTGATCGTCATTGACTGTTTTCGTGACATTTTTGCACTCATATCAAATGACAATGTGCTATCTAATGAAGGCTGTTAACAAATATGAAAGTTAGAAATTTTGAAAAATGATCAATTTCTGTGAGTTATAGCACACGTTTTTTTGCCAAAATAGCAAGTTTGAAAAATTTGTGAAAAATTGCATGTTTTAAAAATTTTTCATCGTTTAATATTTTTAAGCCAGTTTTGCGATCATGTCAAATGACGATGTGCTATCTAAAGAATGGTGTTAAAAAATGGGAAAGTTATAAATTTTGAAAAATGATCAATTTTTGTGAGTTATAGCACGCGTTTTTTTAGCCAAAATGCCAAGTTTGAAAAATTGATCGTCGTTGGCCGTTTTTATGACTGTTTTGCACTCATATCAAATGACGTTGTGTTATCTAATGAATGGTGTGAAAGAAAGGGAAAGTTCAAAAATTTTAAAAATCACCAATTTTTGAGAGTGAGTTTATAATACCATTTTTTTTGTCAAAATGAAAGGTTTTAAAAATATGTCATCGTTGGCCATTTTTCTGATTGTTTTGCACTCACATCAAAAGATGATGTTCTATCTAATGAATGGTGCGAAAAAATTTGAAAGTTAAAACATTTTAAAAACGACCAATTTTTGTGAGTTATAGCACACGTTTTTTTGCCAAAATGGCAAGTTTGAAAAATTGGTGCAAAATCGCAAGTTTTAAAAATTTGCCATTGTTTAACATTTTTAAGCCTGTTTTGCGATCATATCAAATGAAGATGTGCTATGTAATGAATGGTGTTAAAAAATCGAAAAGTTAAAAATTTTGAAAAAAGACCAATTTTTGTGAGTTATAGCACACGTTTTTTAGCCAAAATGACAAATTTGAAAAATCGATCGTCATTGACTGTTTTCGTGACATTTTTGCACTCATATCAAATGACAATGTGCTATCTAATGAAGGCTGTTAACAAATATGAAAGTTAGAAATTTTGAAAAATGATCAATTTCTGTGAGTTATAGCACACGTTTTTTTTGCCAAAATAGCAAGTTTGAAAAATTGGTGAAAAATCGCATGTTTTAAAAATTCTTCATCGTTTAATATTTTTAAATCAGTTTTGTGATCATGTCAAATGACGATGTTCTATCAAAATAATGGTGTTAAAAAATGGGAAAGTTAGAAATTTTGAAAAATGATCAATTTTTTTGAGTCATAGCACGCGTTTTTTAGCCAAAATGGCAAGTTTGAAAAATTGATCGTCGTTGGCCGTTTTCATGACTGTTTTGCACTCATATCAAATGACGTTGTGTTATCTAATGAATGGTGTTAAAAAAAGGGAAAGTTAAAAAATTTTAAAAATCACCAATTTTTGAGAGTGAGTTTATAACACCATTTTTTTGTCAAAATGAAAGGTTTTAAAAATATGTCATCGTTGGCTGTTTTTCTGATAGTTTTGCACTCACATCAAAAGAGGATGTTCTATCTAATGAATGGTGTGAAAAAAAATTGAAAGTTAAGAAATTTTTAAAAACGACCAATTTTTGTGAGGTATAGCACACGTTTTTTTTCCAAAATGGCAAGTTTGAAAAATTTGTACAAAATTGCAAGTTTTAAAAATTTGCCATCGTTTAACATTTTTAAGCCTATTTTGCGATCATATCAAATGAAGATGTGCTATGTAATGAATGGTGTTAAAAAATCGAAAAGTTAGAAATTTTGAAAAAAGACCAATTTTTGTGAGTTATAGCACACGTTTTTTAACCAAAATGACAAATTTGAAAAATCGATCGTCATTGACTGTTTTCGTGACATTTTTGCACTCATATCAAATGACAATGTGCTATCTAATGAAGGCTGTTAACAAATATGAAAGTTAGAAATTTTGAAAAATGATCAATTTCTGTGAGTTATAGCACACGTTTTTTTTTGCCAAAATAGCAAGTTTGAAAAATTGGTGAAAAATCGCATGTTTTAAAAATTTGTCATCGTTTAATATTTTTAAATCAGTTTTGTGATCATGTCAAATGACGATGTGCTATCAAAATAATGGTGTTAAAAAATGGGAAAGTTAGAAATTTTGAAAAATGATCAATTTTTTTGAGTCATAGCACGCGTTTTTTAGCCAAAATGGCAAGTTTGAAAAATTGATCGTCGTTGGCCGTTTTCATGACTGTTTTGCACTCATATCAAATGACGTTGTGTTATCTAATGAATGGTGTTAAAAAAAGGGAAAGTTCAAAAATTTTAAAAATCACCAATTTTTGAGAGTGAGTTATAACACACGTTTTTTTGCCAAAATGACAAGTTTTAAAAATGTGTCATCGTTGGCTGTTTTTCTGATAGTTTTGCACTCACATCAAAAGAGGATGTTCTATCTAATGAATGGTGGGAAAAAAAATTGAAAGTTAAGAAATTTTTAAAAACGACCAATTTTTGTGAGATATAGCACACGTTTTTTTTCCAAAATGGCAAGTTTGAAAAATTTGTACAAAATTGCAAGTTTTAAAAATTTGCCATCGTTTAACATTTTTAAGCCTCTTTTGCGATCATATCAAATGAAGATGTGCTATGTAATGAATGGTGTTAAAAAATCGAAAAGTTAGAAATTTTGAAAAATGACCAATTTTTGTGAGTTATAGCACACGTTTTTTAGCCAAAATGACAAATTTGAAAAATTGATCGTCATTGACTGTTTTCGTGACATTTTTGCACTCATATAAAATGACAATGTGCTATCTAATGAATTGTGTTAACAAATATGAAAGTTAAAATTTTTTAAAAACGACCAATTTTTGTGGGTTATAGCACACTTTTTTTGCCAAAATGGCAAGTTTGAAAAATTGGTGTAAAATCGCAAGTTTTAAAAATTTGCCATCGTTTAACATTTTTAAGCCTGTTTTGCGATCATATCAAATGAAGATGTGCTATGTAATGATTGGTGTTAAAAAATCAAAAAGTTAGAAATTTTGAAATATGACCAATTTTTGTGAGTATAAGCACACGTTTTTTTAGCCAAAATGACAAATTTGAAAAATTGATCGTCATTGACTGTTTTCGTGACATTTTTGCACTCATATCAAATGACAATGAGCTATCTAATGAAAGGTGTTAACAAATATGAACGTTAAAATTTTTAAAAACGACCAATTTTTGTGAGTTATAGCACACGTTTTTTTGCCAAAATGGCAAGTTTGAAAAATTGGTGCAAAATCGCAAGTTTTAAAAATTTGCCATCGTTTAACATTTTTAAGCCTGTTTTGCGATCATATCAAATGAAGATGTGCTATTTAATGAATGGTGTTAAAAATCGAAAAGTTAAAAATTTTGAAAAATGACCAATTTTTGTGAGTTATAGCACACGTTTTTTAGCCAAAATGACAAATTTGAAAAATCGATCGTCATTGACTGTTTTCGTGACATTTTTGCACTCATATCAAATGACAATGTGCTATCTAATGAAGGCTGTTAACAAATATGAAAGTTAGAAATTTTGAAAAATGATCAATTTCTGTGAGTTATAGCACACGTTTTTTTGCCAAAATAGCAAGTTTGAAAAATTTGTGAAAAATTGCATGTTTTAAAAATTTTTCATCGTTTAATATTTTTAAGCCAGTTTTGCGATCATGTCAAATGACGATGTGCTATCTAAAGAATGGTGTTAAAAAATGGGAAAGTTATAAATTTTGAAAAATGATCAATTTTTGTGAGTTATAGCACGCGTTTTTTTAGCCAAAATGCAAGTTTGAAAAATTGATCGTCGTTGGCCGTTTTTATGACTGTTTTGCACTCATATCAAATGACGTTGTGTTATCTAATGAATGGTGTGAAAAAAGGGAAAGTTCAAAAATTTTAAAAATCACCAATTTTTGAGAGTGAGTTTATAATACCATTTTTTTTGTCAAAATGAAAGGTTTTAAAAATATGTCATCGTTGGCCATTTTTCTGATTGTTTTGCACTCACATCAAAAGATGATGTTCTATCTAATGAATGGTGTGAAAAAATTTGAAAGTTAAAACATTTTAAAAACGATCAATTTTTGTGAGTTATAGCACACGTTTTTTTGCCAAAATGGCAAGTTTGAAAAATTGGTGCAAAATCGCAAGTTTTAAAAATTTGCCATTGTTTAACATTTTTAAGCCTGTTTTGCGATCATATCAAATGAAGATGTGCTATGTAATAAATGGTGTTAAAAAATCGAAAAGTTAAAAATTTTGAAAAAGACCAATTTTTGTGAGTTATAGCACACGTTTTTTAGCCAAAATGACAAATTTGAAAAATCGATCGTCATTGACTGTTTTCGTGACATTTTTGCACTCATATCAAATGACAATGTGCTATCTAATGAAGGCTGTTAACAAATATGAAAGTTAGAAATTTTGAAAAATGATCAATTTCTGTGAGTTATAGCACACGTTTTTTTGCCAAAATAGCAAGTTTGAAAAATTGGTGAAAAATCGCATGTTTTAAAAATTCTTCATCGTTTAATATTTTTAAATCAGTTTTGTGATCATGTCAAATGACGATGTTCTATCAAAATAATGGTGTTAAAAATGGGAAAGTTAGAAATTTTGAAAAATGATCAATTTTTTTGAGTCATAGCACGCGTTTTTTAGCCAAAATGGCAAGTTTGAAAAATTGATCGTCGTTGGTCGTTTTCATGACTGTTTTGCACTCATATCAAATGACGTTGTGTTATCTAATGAATGGTGTTAAAAAAAGGGAAAGTTAAAAAATTTTAAAAATCACCAATTTTTGAGAGTGAGTTTATAACACCATTTTTTTGTCAAAATGAAAGGTTTTAAAAATATGTCATCGTTGGCTGTTTTTCTGATAGTTTTGCACTCACATCAAAAGAGGATGTTCTATCTAATGAATGGTGTGAAAAAAAATTGAAAGTTAAGAAATTTTTAAAAACGACCAATTTTTGTGAGGTATAGCACACGTTTTTTTTCCAAAATGGCAAGTTTGAAAAATTTGTACAAAATTGCAAGTTTTAAAAATTTGCCATCGTTTAACATTTTTAAGCCTCTTTTGCGATCATATCAAATGAAGATGTGCTATGTAATGAATGGTGTTAAAAAATCGAAAAGTTAAAAATTTTGAAAAAAGACCAATTTTTGTGAGTTATAGCACACGTTTTTTAGCCAAAATGACAAATTTGAAAAATCGATCGTCATTGACTGTTTTCGTGACATTTTTGCACTCATATCAAATGACAATGTGCTATCTAATGAATTGTGTTAACAAATATGAAAGTTAGAAATTTTGAAAAATGATCAATTTCTGTGAGTTATAGCACACGTTTTTTTTTGCCAAAATAGCAAGTTTGAAAAATTGGTGAAAAATCGCATGTTTTAAAAATTCGTCATCGTTTAATATTTTTAAATCAGTTTTGTGATCATGTCAAATGACGATGTTCTATCAAAAGAATGGTGTTAAAAAATGGGAAAGTTAGAAATTTTGAAAAATGATCAATTTTTTTGAGTCATAGCACGCGTTTTTTTAGCCAAAATGGCAAGTTTGAAAAATTGATCGTCGTTGGCTGTTTTCATGACTGTTTTGCACTCATATCAAATGACGTTGTGTCATCTAATGAATGGTGTTAAAAAAAGGGAAAGTTAAAAAATTTTAAAAATCACCAATTTTTGAGAGTGAGTTTATAACACCATTTTTTTGTCAAAATGAAAGGTTTTAAAAATATGTCATCGTTGGCTGTTTTTCTGATAGTTTTGCACTCACATCAAAAGAGGATGTTCTATCTAATGAATGTTGTGAAAAAAATTGAAAGTTAAGAAATTTTTAAAAACGACCAATTTTTGTGTGGTATAGCACACGTTTTTTTTCCAAAATGGCAAGTTTGAAAAATTTGTACAAAATTGCAAGTTTTAAAAATTTTCCATCGTTTAACATTTTTAAGCCTATTTTGCGATCATATCAAATGAAGATGTGCTATGTAATGAATGGTGTTAAAAAATCGAAAAGTTAGAAATTTTGAAAAATGACCAATTTTTGTGAGTTATAGCACACGTTTTTTAGCCAAAATGACAAATTTGAAAAATTGATCGTCATTGACTGTTTTCGTGACATTTTTGCACTCATATCAAATGACAATGTGCTATCTAATGAAGGCTGTTAACAAATATGAAAGTTAAAAATTTTGAAAAACGACCAATTTCTGTAGGTTAAGCACACTTTTTTTTGCCAAAATGGCAAGTTTGAAAAATTGGTGCAAAATCGCAAGTTTTAAAAATTTGCCATCGTTTAACATTTTTAAGCCTGTTTTGCGATCATATCAAATGAAGATGTGCTATGTAATGATTGGTGTTAAAAAATCAAAAAGTTAGAAATTTTGAAATATGACCATTTTTTGTGAGTATAAGCACACGTTTTTTTAGTCAAAATGACAAATTTGAAAAATTGATCGTCATTGACTGTTTTCGTGACATTTTTGCACTCATATCAAATGACAATGAGCTATCTAATGAAAGGAGTTAACAAATATGAACGTTAAAATTTTTTAAAAACGACCAATTTTTGTGAGTTATAGCACACGTTTTTTTGCCAAAATGGCAAGTTTGAAAAATTCGTGCAAAATCGCAAGTTTTAAAAATTTGCCATCGTTTAACATTTTTAAGCCTGTTTTGCGATCATATCAAATGAAGATGTGCTATTTAATGAATGGTGTTAAAAAATCGAAAAGTTAAAAATTTTGAAAAATGACCAATTTTTGTGAGTTATAGCACACGTTTTTTTAGCCAAAATGACAAATTTGAAAAATTGATCGTCATTGACTGTTTTCGTGACATTTTTGCACTCATATCAAATGACAATGTGCTATCCAATGAATGGTGTTAACAAATACGAAAGTTAGAAATTTTGAAAAATGATCAATTTCTGTGAGTTATAGCACACGTTTTTTTGCCAAAATAGCAAGTTTGAAAAATTGGTGCAAAATCGGATGTTTTGAAAATTTGTCATGGTTTAATATTTTTAAGTCAGTTTTGCAATCATTTCAAATGACGATGTGCTATCTAATGAATGGTGTTAAAAAATGGGAAAGTTAGAAATTTTAAAAAATGACTAATTTTTGTGAGTTATAGCACGCGTTTTTTTAGCCAAAATGGCAAGTTTGAAAAATTGATCGTCGTTGGCCGTTTTCATGACTGTTTTGCAATCATATCAAATGATGATGTGTTATTTAATGTATGGTGTGAAAAAAAGGGAAAGTTCAAAAATTTTAAAAATCACCAATTTTTGAGAGTGAGTTATAACACACGTTTTTTTGCCAAAATGACAAGTTTTAAAAATGTGTCATCGTTGGCCGTTTTTCTGATAGTTTTGCACTTTCATCAAAAGAGGATGTTCTATCTAATGAATTGTGTGAAAAAATTTGAAAGTTAAAAATTTTAAAAAACGACCAATTTTTGTGAGTTATAGCACAGTTTTTTTGCCAAAGTGGCAAGTTTGAAAAATTGGTGCAAAATCGCAAGTTTTAAAAATTTGCCATCGTTTAACATTTTTAAGCCTATTTTGCGATCATATCAAATGAAGATGTGCTATGTAATGAATGGTGTTAAAAAATCGAAAAGTTAGAAATTTTGAAAAATGACCAATTTTTGTGAGTTATAGCACACGTTTTTTAGCCAAAATGACAAATTTGAAAAATTGATCGTCATTGACTGTTTTCGTGACATTTTTGCACTCATATAAAATGACAATGTGCTATCTAATGAATTGTGTTAACAAATATGAAAGTTAAAATTTTTTAAAAACGACCAATTTCTGTGGGTTATAGCACACTTTTTTTGCCAAAATGGCAAGTTTGAAAAATTGGTGTAAAATCGCAAGTTTTAAAAATTTGCCATCGTTTAACATTTTTAAGCCTGTTTTGCGATCATATCAAATGAAGATGTGCTATGTAATGATTGGTGTTAAAAAATCAAAAAGTTAGAAATTTTGAAATATGACCAATTTTTGTGAGTATAAGCACACGTTTTTTTAGCCAAAATGACAAATTTGAAAAATTGATCGTCATTGACTGTTTTCGTGACATTTTTGCACTCATATCAAATGACAATGAGCTATCTAATGAAAGGTGTTAACAAATATGAACGTTAAAATTTTTAAAAACGACCAATTTTTGTGAGTTATAGCACACGTTTTTTTGCCAAAATGGCAAGTTTGAAAAATTGGTGCAAAATCGCAAGTTTTAAAAATTTGCCATCGTTTAACATTTTTAAGCCTGTTTTGCGATCATATCAAATGAAGATGTGCTATTTAATGAATGGTGTTAAAAATCGAAAAGTTAAAAATTTTGAAAAATGACCAATTTTTGTGAGTTATAGCACACGTTTTTTAGCCAAAATGACAAATTTGAAAAATTGATCGTCATTGACTGTTTTCGTGACATTTTTGCACTCATATCAAATGACAATGTGCTATCTAATGAAGGCTGTTAACAAATATGAAAGTTAGAAATTTTGAAAAATGATCAATTTCTGTGAGTTATAGCACACGTTTTTTTGCCAAAATAGCAAGTTTGAAAAATTTGTGAAAAATTGCATGTTTTAAAAATTTTTCATCGTTTAATATTTTTAAGCCAGTTTTGCGATCATGTCAAATGACGATGTGCTATCTAAAGAATGGTGTTAAAAAATGGGAAAGTTATAAATTTTGAAAAATGATCAATTTTTGTGAGTTATAGCACGCGTTTTTTTAGCCAAAATGCCAAGTTTGAAAAATTGATCGTCGTTGGCCGTTTTTATGACTGTTTTGCACTCATATCAAATGACGTTGTGTTATCTAATGAATGGTGTGAAAGAAAGGGAAAGTTCAAAAATTTTAAAAATCACCAATTTTTGAGAGTGAGTTTATAATACCATTTTTTTTGTCAAAATGAAAGGTTTTAAAAATATGTCATCGTTGGCCATTTTTCTGATTGTTTTGCACTCACATCAAAAGATGATGTTCTATCTAATGAATGGTGTGAAAAAATTTGAAAGTTAAAACATTTTAAAAACGACCAATTTTTGTGAGTTATAGCACACGTTTTTTTGCCAAAATGGCAAGTTTGAAAAATTGGTGCAAAATCGCAAGTTTTCAAAATTTGCCATTGTTTAACATTTTTAAGCCTGTTTTGCGATCATATCAAATGAAGATGTGCTATGTAATAAATGGTGTTAAAAAATCGAAAAGTTAAAAATTTTGAAAAAAGACCAATTTTTGTGAGTTATAGCACACGTTTTTTAGCCAAAATGACAAATTTGAAAAATCGATCGTCATTGACTGTTTTCGTGACATTTTTGCACTCATATCAAATGACAATGTGCTATCTAATGAAGGCTGTTAACAAATATGAAAGTTAGAAATTTTGAAAAATGATCAATTTCTGTGAGTTATAGCACACGTTTTTTTTGCCAAAATAGCAAGTTTGAAAAATTGGTGAAAAATCGCATGTTTTAAAAATTCTTCATCGTTTAATATTTTTAAATCAGTTTTGTGATCATGTCAAATGACGATGTTCTATCAAAATAATGGTGTTAAAAAATGGGAAAGTTAGAAATTTTGAAAAATGATCAATTTTTTTGAGTCATAGCACGCGTTTTTTAGCCAAAATGGCAAGTTTGAAAAATTGATCGTCGTTGGTCGTTTTCATGACTGTTTTGCACTCATATCAAATGACGTTGTGTTATCTAATGAATGGTGTTAAAAAAAGGGAAAGTTAAAAAATTTTAAAAATCACCAATTTTTGAGAGTGAGTTTATAACACCATTTTTTTGTCAAAATGAAAGGTTTTAAAAATATGTCATCGTTGGCTGTTTTTCTGATAGTTTTGCACTCACATCAAAAGAGGATGTTCTATCTAATGAATGGTGTGAAAAAAAATTGAAAGTTAAGAAATTTTTAAAAACGACCAATTTTTGTGAGGTATAGCACACGTTTTTTTTCCAAAATGGCAAGTTTGAAAAATTTGTACAAAATTGCAAGTTTTAAAAATTTGCCATCGTTTAACATTTTTAAGCCTCTTTTGCGATCATATCAAATGAAGATGTGCTATGTAATGAATGGTGTTAAAAAATCGAAAAGTTAAAAATTTTGAAAAAAGACCAATTTTTGTGAGTTATAGCACACGTTTTTTAGCCAAAATGACAAATTTGAAAAATCGATCGTCATTGACTGTTTTCGTGACATTTTTGCACTCATATCAAATGACAATGTGCTATCTAATGAATTGTGTTAACAAATATGAAAGTTAGAAATTTTGAAAAATGATCAATTTCTGTGAGTTATAGCACACGTTTTTTTTTGCCAAAATAGCAAGTTTGAAAAATTGGTGAAAAATCGCATGTTTTAAAAATTCGTCATCGTTTAATATTTTTAAATCAGTTTTGTGATCATGTCAAATGACGATGTTCTATCAAAAGAATGGTGTTTAAAAATGGGAAAGTTAGAAATTTTGAAAAATGATCAATTTTTTTGAGTCATAGCACGCGTTTTTTTAGCCAAAATGGCAAGTTTGAAAAATTGATCGTCGTTGGCTGTTTTCATGACTGTTTTGCACTCATATCAAATGACGTTGTGTCATCTAATGAATGGTGTTAAAAAAAGGGAAAGTTAAAAAATTTTAAAAATCACCAATTTTTGAGAGTGAGTTTATAACACCATTTTTTTGTCAAAATGAAAGGTTTTAAAAATATGTCATCGTTGGCTGTTTTTCTGATAGTTTTGCACTCACATCAAAAGAGGATGTTCTATCTAATGAATGTTGTGAAAAAAATTGAAAGTTAAGAAATTTTTAAAAACGACCAATTTTTGTGTGGTATAGCACACGTTTTTTTTCCAAAATGGCAAGTTTGAAAAATTTGTACAAAATTGCAAGTTTTAAAAATTTTCCATCGTTTAACATTTTTAAGCCTATTTTGCGATCATATCAAATGAAGATGTGCTATGTAATGAATGGTGTTAAAAAATCGAAAAGTTAGAAATTTTGAAAAATGACCAATTTTTGTGAGTTATAGCACACGTTTTTTAGCCAAAATGACAAATTTGAAAAATTGATCGTCATTGACTGTTTTCGTGACATTTTTGCACTCATATCAAATGACAATGTGCTATCTAATGAAGGCTGTTAACAAATATGAAAGTTAAAAATTTTGAAAAACGACCAATTTCTGTAGGTTAAGCACACTTTTTTTTGCCAAAATGGCAAGTTTGAAAAATTGGTGCAAAATCGCAAGTTTTAAAAATTTGCCATCGTTTAACATTTTTAAGCCTGTTTTGCGATCATATCAAATGAAGATGTGCTATGTAATGATTGGTGTTAAAAAATCAAAAAGTTAGAAATTTTGAAATATGACCAATTTTTGTGAGTATAAGCACACGTTTTTTTAGTCAAAATGACAAATTTGAAAAATTGATCGTCATTGACTGTTTTCGTGACATTTTTGCACTCATATCAAATGACAATGAGCTATCTAATGAAAGGAGTTAACAAATATGAACGTTAAAATTTTTTAAAAACGACCAATTTTTGTGAGTTATAGCACACGTTTTTTTGCCAAAATGGCAAGTTTGAAAAATTCGTGCAAAATCGCAAGTTTTAAAAATTTGCCATCGTTTAACATTTTTAAGCCTGTTTTGCGATCATATCAAATGAAGATGTGCTATTTAATGAATGGTGTTAAAAAATCGAAAAGTTAAAAATTTTGAAAAATGACCAATTTTTGTGAGTTATAGCACACGTTTTTTTAGCCAAAATGACAAATTTGAAAAATTGATCGTCATTGACTGTTTTCGTGACATTTTTGCACTCATATCAAATGACAATGTGCTATCCAATGAATGGTGTTAACAAATACGAAAGTTAGAAATTTTGAAAAATGATCAATTTCTGTGAGTTATAGCACACGTTTTTTGCCAAAATAGCAAGTTTGAAAAATTGGTGCAAAATCGGATGTTTTGAAAATTTGTCATGGTTTAATATTTTTAAGTCAGTTTTGCAATCATTTCAAATGACGATGTGCTATCTAATGAATGGTGTTAAAAAATGGGAAAGTTAGAAATTTTAAAAATGACTAATTTTTGTGAGTTATAGCACGCGTTTTTTTAGCCAAAATGGCAAGTTTGAAAAATTGATCGTCGTTGGCCGTTTTCATGACTGTTTTGCAATCATATCAAATGATGATGTGTTATTTAATGTATGGTGTGAAAAAAGGGAAAGTTCAAAAATTTTAAAAATCACCAATTTTTGAGAGTGAGTTATAACACACGTTTTTTTGCCAAAATGACAAGTTTTAAAAATGTGTCATCGTTGGCCGTTTTTCTGATAGTTTTGCACTTTCATCAAAAGAGGATGTTCTATCTAATGAATTGTGTGAAAAAATTTGAAAGTTAAAAATTTAAAAAACGACCAATTTTTGTGAGTTATAGCACAGTTTTTTTGCCAAAGTGGCAAGTTTGAAAAATTGGTGCAAAATCGCAAGTTTTAAAAATTTGCCATCGTTTAACATTTTTAAGCCTATTTTGCGATCATATCAAATGAAGATGTGCTATGTAATGAATGGTGTTAAAAAATCGAAAAGTTAGAAATTTTGAAAAATGACCAATTTTTGTGAGTTATAGCACACGTTTTTTAGCCAAAATGACAAATTTGAAAAATTGATCGTCATTGACTGTTTTCGTGACATTTTTGCACTCATATAAAATGACAATGTGCTATCTAATGAATTGTGTTAACAAATATGAAAGTTAAAATTTTTTAAAAACGACCAATTTCTGTGGGTTATAGCACACTTTTTTTGCCAAAATGGCAAGTTTGAAAAATTGGTGTAAAATCGCAAGTTTTAAAAATTTGCCATCGTTTAACATTTTTAAGCCTGTTTTGCGATCATATCAAATGAAGATGTGCTATGTAATGATTGGTGTTAAAAAATCAAAAAGTTAGAAATTTTGAAATATGACCAATTTTTGTGAGTATAAGCACACGTTTTTTTAGCCAAAATGACAAATTTGAAAAATTGATCGTCATTGACTGTTTTCGTGACATTTTTGCACTCATATCAAATGACAATGAGCTATCTAATGAAAGGTGTTAACAAATATGAACGTTAAAATTTTTTAAAAACGACCAATTTTTGTGAGTTATAGCACACGTTTTTTTGCCAAAATGGCAAGTTTGAAAAATTGGTGCAAAATCGCAAGTTTTAAAAATTTGCCATCGTTTAACATTTTTAAGCCTGTTTTGCGATCATATCAAATGAAGATGTGCTATTTAATGAATGGTGTTAAAAATCGAAAAGTTAGAAATTTTGAAAAATGACCAATTTTTGTGAGTTATAGCACACGTTTTTTTAGCCAAAATGACAAATTTGAAAAATTGATCGTCATTGACTGTTTTCGTGACATTTTTGCACTCATATCAAATGACAATGTGCTATCTAATGAAGGCTGTTAACAAATATGAAAGTTAGAAATTTTGAAAAATGATCAATTTCTGTGAGTTATAGCACACGTTTTTTTGCCAAAATAGCAAGTTTGAAAAATTTGTGAAAAATTGCATGTTTTAAAAATTTTTCATCGTTTAATATTTTTAAGCCAGTTTTGCGATCATGTCAAATGACGATGTGCTATCTAAAGAATGGTGTTAAAAAATGGGAAAGTTATAAATTTTGAAAAATGATCAATTTTTGTGAGTTATAGCACGCGTTTTTTTAGCCAAAATGCCAAGTTTGAAAAATTGATCGTCGTTGGCCGTTTTTATGACTGTTTTGCACTCATATCAAATGACGTTGTGTTATCTAATGAATGGTGTGAAAGAAAGGGAAAGTTCAAAAATTTTAAAAATCACCAATTTTTGAGAGTGAGTTTATAATACCATTTTTTTTGTCAAAATGAAAGGTTTTAAAAATATGTCATCGTTGGCCATTTTTCTGATTGTTTTGCACTCACATCAAAAGATGATGTTCTATCTAATGAATGGTGCGAAAAAATTTGAAAGTTAAAAAATTTTAAAAACGATCAATTTTTGTGAGTTATAGCACACGTTTTTTTGCCAAAATGGCAAGTTTGAAAAATTGGTGCAAAATCGCAAGTTTTAAAAATTTGCCATTGTTTAACATTTTTAAGCCTGTTTTGCGATCATATCAAATGAAGATGTGCTATGTAATGAATGGTGTTAAAAAATCGAAAAGTTAAAAATTTTGAAAAAAGACCAATTTTTGTGAGTTATAGCACACGTTTTTTAGCCAAAATGACAAATTTGAAAAATCGATCGTCATTGACTGTTTTCGTGACATTTTTGCACTCATATCAAATGACAATTTTCTATCTAATGAAGGCTGTTAACAAATATGAAAGTTAGAAATTTTGAAAAATGATCAATTTCTGTGAGTTATAGCACACGTTTTTTTTTGCCAAAATAGCAAGTTTGAAAAATTGGTGAAAAATCGCATGTTTTAAAAATTCTTCATCGTTTAATATTTTTAAATCAGTTTTGTGATCATGTCAAATGACGATGTTCTATCAAAAGAATGGTGTTAAAAAATGGGAAAGTTAGAAATTTTGAAAAATGATCAATTTTTTTGAGTCATAGCACGCGTTTTTTTAGCCAAAATGGCAAGTTTGAAAAATTGATCGTCGTTGGCTGTTTTCATGACTGTTTTGCACTCATATCAAATGACGTTGTGTTATCTAATGAATGGTGTTAAAAAAAGTGAAAGTTAAAAATTTTTAAAAATCACCAATTTTTAAGAGTGAGTTTATAACACCATTTTTTTGTCAAAATGAAAGGTTTTAAAAATATGTCATCGTTGGCTGTTTTTCTAATAGTTTTGCACTCACATCAAAAGAGGATGTTCTATCTAATGAATGGTGTGAAAAAAATTGAAAGTTAAGAAATTTTTAAAAACGACCAATTTTTGTGAGGTATAGCACACGTTTTTTTTCCAAAATGGCAAGTTTGAAAAATTTGTACAAAATTGCAAGTTTTAAAAATTTGCCATCGTTTAACATTTTTAAGCCTATTTTGCGATCATATCAAATGAAGATGTGCTATGTAATGAATGGTGTTAAAAAATCGAAAAGTTAGAAATTTTGAAAAATGACCAATTTTTGTGAGTTATAGCACACGTTTTTTAGCCAAAATGACAAATTTGAAAAATTGATCGTCATTGACTGTTTTCGTGACATTTTTGCACTCATATAAAATGACAATGTGCTATCTAATGAATTGTGTTAACAAATATGAAAGTTAAAAATTTTTAAAAACGACCAATTTCTGTGGGCTATAGCACACTTTTTTTGCCAAAATGGCAAGTTTGAAAAATTGGTGCAAAATCGCAAGTTTTAAAAATTTGCCATCGTTTAACATTTTTAAGCCTGTTTTGCGATCATATCAAATGAAGATGTGCTATGTAATGATTGGTGTTAAAAAATCAAAAAGTTAGAAATTTTGAAATACGACCAATTTTTGTGAGTTATAGCACACATTTTTTTAGCCAAAATGACAAATTTGAAAAATTGATCGTCATTGACTGTTTTCGTGACATTTTTGCACTCATATCAAATGACAATGAGCTATCTAATGAAAGGTGTTAACAAATATGAACGTTAAAATTTTTTAAAAACGACCAATTTTTGTGAGTTATAGCACACGTTTTTTTGCCAAAATGGCAAGTTTGAAAAATTCGTGCAAAATCGCATGTTTTAAAAATTTGCCATCGTTTAACATTTTTAAGCCTGTTTTGCGATCATATCAAATGAAGATGTGCTATTTAATGAATGGTGTTAAAAAATCGAAAAGTTAAAATTTTTGAAGAATGACCAATTTTTGTGAGTTATAGCACACGTTTTTTAGCCAAAATGACAAATTTGAAAAATTGATCGTCATTGACTGTTTTCGTGACATTTTTGCACTCATATCAAATGACAATGTGCTATCTAATGAATGGTGTTAACAAATATGAAAGTTAGAAATTTTGAAAAATGATCAATTTCTGTGAGTTATACCACACGTTTTTTTGCCAAAATAGCAAGTTTGAAAAATTGGTGCAAAATCGGATGTTTTGAAAATTTGTCATGGTTTAATATTTTTAAGTCAGTTTTGCAATCATGTCAAATGACGATGTGCTATCTAATGAATGGTGTTAAAAAATGGGAAAGTTAGAAATTTCGAAAAATGACCAATTTTTGTGTGTTATAGCAACCGATTTTTTTTGCGAAAATGGCAAGTTTGAAAAATTTATCGTCGTTGGCCGTTTTCGTGACATTTTTGCACTCATATCAAATGACGATGTGTTTTCTAATAAATGGTGTGAAAAAAAGGAAACTTCAAAAATTTTTAAAATCAAATTACAACTCAAATGATATAGCTCAATGAGAAAATGAAGAACTCAATTAAAGGCTCAAGAAATTTGATCTTTTGTTTCTTGATGAATCAAAGATGAAGTCCAAGAGTTGTAGAGAGTGTTTTTCAAGATTAAAAGCTCAGGGAATCAATAGAAAAGTCCTCCTAACGTTTGTGCATTTGATGGTATTTAAACCCTTGAGAAGGTGCTAAAAAAACGTTCATGTTTGACTTTTAAAAAACTAGCCATTATGAGTTTCGGACGCTAGTTTCGGACCCTGTCAGGCGTCCGAACCTAAGTTTCGGACGTCCGAACCAAAACTACTGAGAGCTTGATTTTTCATCAAAGTTTCGGATGGTAGTTTCGGACTCCAGGAGGCGTCCGATCCTAAGTTTCGGACGTCCGAAACTCTGTCCTCAGCGTCCGGTCCTATTTTGCTCAAACTTGTTTTCAATTTTCGTTTTCCAAATCATTTGTGCAACTTTGTGTGACTTTGTGCAAATATGTTTCTCACTTTTTGAAATGTATTTGAAGACTACTAACATTTGGAAAACATTTTTACTTGAGCCTTAAAAGAGAGAGACACTTTCTTGAGCTATTTACATAGTTAGGGTTTAGGGGTTGGGAAATGACCTAATTTACCAACTTTGTATCTTTTGCACTTCCAATTCTTTCTTCATGCACTAAAGTTCCATGCTTGGCTTCTCTTGAATATCTATTACATTGAGACACTTATTCAAACCATTAGCATAAATATAATTGTTTGTTAAACATCAAAATAAGTAAGATTAAGACCCTAGGTCTTTACAGTTAGAAATTTTGAAAAATGACCAATTTTTGTGAGTTATAACACACGTTTTTTTTGCCAAAATGGCAAGTTTGAAAAAATGATTATCGTTGGCCGTTTTCATGACTATTTTGCACTCATATCAAATGATGATGTGTTATCTAATGAATGGTGTGAAAAAAAGGGAAAGTTCAAAAATTTTAAAAATCACCAATTTTTGAGAGTGAGTTATAACACACGTTTTTTGCCAAAATGACAAGTTTAAAAAATGTGTCATCGTTGGCCATTTTTCTGATAGTTTTGCACTTACATCAAAAGAGGATGTTCTATCTAATGAATTGTGTGAAAAAATTTTAAAGTTAAAGATTTTAAAAAACGACCAATTTTTGTGAGTTATAGTACACGTTTTTTTGCCAAAATGGCAAGTTTGAAAATTGGTGCAAAATCGCAAGTTTTAAATATTTTCCATCGTTTAACATTTTTAAGCCTGTTTTGCGATCATATCAAATGAATATGTGCTATATAATGAATGGTGTTAAAAAATGGAAAAGTTAGAAATTTCGAAAACTGACCAATTTTTGTGAGTTATAGCACAGGTTTTTTTGCCAAAATGGCAAGTTTGAAAAATTGATTGTCGATGGCCGTTTTCGTGAATGTTTTTCACTCATATTAAATGATGATGTGTTATCTAATGAACGGTGTGAAAAAAAGGGAAAGTTCAAAAATTTTAAAAATCACCACTTTTTGAGAGAGTTATAACACACGTTTTATTTGCCAAAATGACAAGTTTGAAAAATGTGTCATCGTTGGCTATTTTTCTGATAGTTTTTCACTTACATCAAAAGAGGACGTTCTATCTAATGAATTCTGTGAAAAAAATTTGAAAGTTAAAAATTTTTAAAAACGACCAATTTTTGTGAGTTATATCACACGTTTTTTTGCCAAAATGGCAAGTTTGAAAAATTGGTGATAAATCGCAAGTTTTAAAAATTTGCCATCGTTTAACATTTTTAAGCCTGTTTTGCGGTCATATCAAATGAAGATGTGCTATGTAATGAATGGTGTTAAAAAATCGAAAAGTTAGAAATTTTGAAAAATAACCAATTTTTGTGAGTTATAGCACAGGTTTTTTAGCCAAAATGACAAATTTGAAAAATTGATCGTCATTGACCGTTTTCGTGACATTTTTGCACTCATATCAAATGACAATTTTCTATCTAATTAATGGTGTTAACAAATATGAAAGTTAAAATATTTTAAAAACGACCAATTTTTGTGTGTTATAGCACACGTTTTTTTTGCCAAAATGGCAAATTTGAAAAATTGATCGTCATTGACCGTTTTCGTGACATTTTTGCACTCATATCAAATGACAATATGCTATCTAATGAATGGTGTTAATAAATATGAAAGTTAGAAATTTTGAAAAATGATCAATTTTTGTGAGTTATAGCACACGTTTTTTTTGACAAAACGGCAAGTTTAAATAATTGGTGCTAAATCGCAAGTTTTAAAAATTTGCCATCGTTTAACAATTTTAAGCCTGTTTTGCGATTTTATCAATTGAAGATGTGCTATCTAATGAATGTTATTAAAAAATCGAAAAGTTAGAAATTTTGGAAAATGATCAATTTTTGTGAGTTATAGCACACGTTTTTTTAGCCAAAATGGCAAATTTGAAAAATTGATCGTTATTTACCTTTTTCGTGACATTTTTGCCCTCATATCAAATTACAATGTGCTATCTAATGAATGGTGTTAACAAATGTGAAAGTTAGAAATTTTGAAAAATGATCAATTTTTGTGAGTTATAGCACACGTTTTTTTTTGCCAAAATAGCATTTTTTAAAAATTTGTCATCGTTTAGCATTTTTAAACCTGTTCTGCAGTCATATCAAATGGCTGTGTGCCATCTATTGAATGGTGTTAAAAATTAGGAAAGCAAAAAATTTTCAAAAATGACCAATTTTTGTGAGTTATAGCACACGTTTTTTTTGCTAAAATGGCAAGTTTGGAAAATTGGTCTTCGTTGGCCGTTTTTGTCACTTTTTTGCACTCATATCAAATGAGAATGTGCTATCTAATGAATGGTGTGAAATAATGGAAAGTTCGAAAATATTAAAACTCACCAATTTTTGAGAGTGAGTTATAACATACGTTTTTTTGCCAAAATGACAAGTTTTATAAATGTGTCATCGTTGGCCAGTTTTCTGATAGTTTTGCACTTACATCAAAAGAGGATGTTCTATCTAATGAATTGTGTGCAAAAATTTGAAAGTTAAAAATTTTTAAAAGCGACCTATTTTTGTGAGTTATAGCACACGTTTTTTTGCCAAAATGGCAAGTTTGAAAAATTGGTGCTAAATCGCAAGTTTTAAAAATTTGCCATCGTTTAACATTTCTAAGCCTGTTTTGCGATCATATCAAATGAAGATGTGCTATGTAACGAATGTTGTTAAAAAATCGAAAAGTTAGAAATTTTGAAAAATGACCAATTTTTGTGAGTTATAACACACTTTTTTAGCCAAAATGACAAATTTTAAAAATTGATCGTCATTGACTGTTTTCGTGACATTTTTGCACTCATATCAAATGACAATGTGCTATCTAATGACAATATGCTATCTAATGAATGGTATGTAAAAATTTGAAAGTTAAAAATTTTTAAAAACGACCAATTTTGTGAGTTATAGCACACGTTTTTTTTGCCAAAATGGCAAGTTTGAAAAATTGATGCAAAATATCAAGTTTTAAAAATTTGCCATCGTTTAATATTTTTAAGCATGTTTTGCGATCATATCAAATGAATACGTGCTATCTGAAGAATGGTGTTAAAAAATCGGAAAGTTAGAAATTTTGAAAAATGATCAATTTTTGTGAGTTATAGCACACGTTTTTTTAGCCAAAATGGCAAATTTGAAAAATTGATCGTCATTGACCGTTTTCGTGACATTTTTGCCCTCATATCAAATGAAAATATGTTATCTAATAAATGTTGTTAACAAATATGAAAGTTAGAAAATTTTCAAATGATCAATTTGTGTGAGTTATAGAACACGTTTTTTTGCCACAATAGCAAGTTTGAAAAATTCGAGCAAAATCGCAACTTTTAAAAATTTGTCATCGTTTAGCATTATTAAGCCAGTTTTGTAGTCATATCAAATGGCTATGTGCTATCTAATGAATGGTGTTAAAAAATTTGAAAGTTAAAAATTTTCAAAAATGACAAATTTTTGTGAGTTATAGCACACGTTTTTTTGCCAAAATGGTACGGTTGAAAATTTGGTGCAAAATCGCTAGTTTTAAAAATTTGCCATCGTTTAACATTCTTATGCCTGTTTTGCGATCATTTCAAATGAAATGTGCTATGTAATGAATGGTGTTAAAAAATCGAAAAGTCAGAAATTTTGAAATATGACCAATATTTGTGAGTTATAGCACACGTTTTTTTAGCCAAAATGACAAATTTGAAAAATTGATCGTCATTGACTGTTTTCGTGACAGTTTTGCACTCATATCAAATGACAATGTGCTATCTAACGAATGGTGTTAACAAATATGAAAGTTAGAAATTTTGAAAAATGATCAATTTCTGTGAGTTATAGCACACGTTTTTTTGCCAAAATAGCAAGTTTGAAAAATTGGTGCAAAATCGCAAGTTTTTAAAATTTGTCATCGTTTAACATTTTTAAGCCCGTTTTGCGATCATATTAAAGTAAGATGTGCTATCTAATGAATGGTGTTAAAGAATCGGAAAGTTAGAAATTTTCAAAAATGACAAATTTTTGTGAGTTATAGCACACATTTTTTAGCCAAAATGGCAAATTTGAAAAATTGATCGTCATTGACCGTTTTTGTGACATTTTTGCACTCATATCAAATGACAATGTGCTATCTAATGAATGGTGTTAACAAATATGAAAGTTAAAAATTTTTAAAAACGACCAATTTTTGTGAGTTATAGCACATGTTTTTTTGCCAAAATGGGAAATTTGAAAAATTGATCGTCATTGACCGTTTTCGTGACATTTTTGCACTTATATCAAATGACAATATGCCATCTAATGAATGGTGTTAATAAATATGAAAGTTAGAAATTTTGAAAAATGATCAATTTTTGTGAGTTATAGCACACGTTTTTTTGCCAAAACGGCAAGTTTGAATAATTGTTGCTAAATCGCAAGTTTTAAAAATTTACCATCGTTTAACATTTTTAAGCCTGTTTTGCGATCTTATCAAATGAAGATGCGCTATCTAATGAATGCTGTTAAAAAAATGAAAAGTTAGAAATTTTGAAAAATGATCAATTTTTGTGAGTTATAGCACACATTTTTTAGCCAAAATGGCAAATTTGAAAAATTGATCGTCTTTTACCTTTTTCGTGACATTTTTGCACTCATATCAAATGACAATGTGCTATCTAATGAATGGTGTTAATAAATATGAAACTTAGAAATTTTAAAAAATGATCAATTTTGGTGAGTTATAGCACACCTTTTTTTGCCAAAATAGCATGTTTTAAAAATTTGTCATCGTTTAGCATTTTTAAGCCTGTTTTGCAGTCATATCAAATGGCTATGTGCTATCTAATGAATGGTGTTAAAAATTAGGAAAGCAAAAAATTTTCAAAAATGACCAATTTTTGTGAGTTATAGCACACGTTGTTTTTGCTAAAATGGCAAGTTTGAAAAATTGGTATTCGTTGGCCCTTTTTGTCACTTTTTTGCACTCATATCAAATGAGAATGTGCTACCTAATGAATGGTGTGAAAAAATGTAAAGTTCGAAAATATTAAAACTCACCAATTTCTGAGAGTGAGTTATAACACACGTTTTTTTGCCAAAATGACACGTTTTAAAAAGGTGTCATCGTTGGCCATTTTTCTGATAGTTTTGCACTTACATCAAAAGAGGATGTTCTATCTAATGAATTGTGTGAAAAAATTTGAAAGTTAAAAATTTTTAAAAACGACCAATTTTTGTGAATTATAGCACACGATGGCAAGTTTGAAAAATTGGTGCTAAATCGCAAGTTTTAAAAATTTGCCATCGTTTAACATTTTTAAGACTGTTTTGCGATCATATCAAATGAAGATGTGCTATGTAATGAATGGTGTTAAAAAATTGAAAAGTTAGAAAATTTGAAAAATGACCAATTTTTGTGAGTAGCACACGTTTTTTAGCCAAAATGGCAAATTTGAAAAATTGATCGTCTTTTACCTTTTTCGTGACATTTTTGCACTCATATCAAATCACAATGTGCTATCTAATGAATGGTGTTAATAAATATGAAACTTAGAAATTTTGAAAAATGATCAATTTTGGTGAGTTTATAGCACACCTTTTTTTGCCAAAATAGCATGTTTTAAAAATTTGTCATCGTTTAGCATTTTTAAGCCTGTTTTGCAGTCATATCAAATGGCTATGTGCTATCTAATGAATGGTGTTAAAAATTAGGAAAGCAAAAAATTTTCAAAAATGACCAATTTTTGTGAGTTATAGCACACGTTGTTTTTGCTAAACTGGCAAGTTTGAAAAATTGGTCTTCGTTGGCCGTTTTTGTCACTTTTTTGCACTCATATCAAATGAGAATGTGCTACTTAATGAATGGTGTGAAAAAATGTAAAGTTCGAAAATATTAAAACTCACAAATTTTTGAGAGTGAGTTATAATACACGTTTTTTTGCCAAAATGAAAAGTTTTAAAAATGTGTCATCGTTGGCCATTTTTCTGATAGTTTTGCACTTACATCAAAACAGGATGTTCCATCTAATAAATTGTGTTAAAAAATTTGAAAGTTAGAAATTTTTAAAAACGACCAATTTTTGTCAGTTAGAGCAAACGTTTTTTTGCCAAAATGGCAAGTTTGAAAAATTGGTGCAAAATCGCAAGTTTTTAAAATTTGTCATCGTTTAACATTTTTAAGCCCGTTTTGCGATCATATTAAAGTAAGATGTGCTATCTAATGAATGGTGTTAAAGAATCGGAAAGTTAGAAATTTTCAAAAATGACAAATTTTTGTGAATTATAGCACACGTTTTTTAGCCAAAATGGCAAATTTGAAAAATTGATCGTCATTGACTGTTTTTGTGACATTTTTGCACTCATATCAAATGACAATGTGCTATCTAATGAATGGTGTTAACAAATATGAAAGTTAAAAATTTTTAAAAACGACCAATTTTTGTGAGTTATAGCACATGTTGTTTTGCCAAAATGGGAAATTTGAAAAATTGATTTGTCATTGACCGTTTTCGTGACATTTTTGCACTTATATCAATTGACAATATGCTATCTAATGAATGGTGTTAATAAATATGAAAGTTAGAAATTTTGAAAAATGATCAATTTTTGTGAGTTATAGCACACGTTTTTTTGCCAAAACGGCAAGTTTGAATAATTGGTGCTAAATCGCAAGTTTTAAAAATTTGCCATCGTTTAACATTTTTAAGCCTGTTTTGCGATCTTATCAAATGAAGATGCGCTATCTAATGAATGCTGTTAAAAAAATGAAAAGTTAGAAATTTTGAAAAATGATCAATTTTTGTGAGTTATAGCACACGTTTTTTTAGCCAAAATGGCAAATTTGAAAAATTGATCGTCTTTTATCTTTTTCGTGACATTTTTGCACTCATATCAAATGACAATGTGCTATCTAATGAATGGTGTTAATAAATATGAAACTTAGAAATTTTGAAAAATGATCAATTTTTGTGAGTTATAGCACAACTTTTTTTGCCAAAATAGCATGTTTTAAAAATTTGCCATCGTTTAGCCTTTTTAAGCCTATTTTGCAGTCATATCAAATGGCTATGTGCTATCTGATGAATGGTGTTAAAAATTAGGAAAGCAAAAAAATTTCAAAAATAACCAATTTTTGTGAGTAATAGCACACGTTGTTTTTGCTAAAATGGCAAGTTTGAAAAATTGGTCTTCATTGACCGTTTTTGTAACATTTTTGCACTCATATCAAATGAGAATGTGCTATCTAATGAATGGTGTGAAAAAATTTAAAGTTCGAAAATATTAAAACTCACCAATTTTTGAGAGTGAGTTATAACACACGTTTTTTTGCCAAAATGACTAGTTTTCAAAAGAGGATGTTTTATCTAATGAATTGTGTGAAAAAATTTGAAAGTTAGAAATTTTTAAAAACGACCAATTTTTGTGAGTTATAGCACACACGTTTTTTTGCCAAAATGGCAAGTTTGAAAAATTGGTGCTAAATCGCAAGTTTTAAAAATTTGCAATCGTTTAACATTTTTAAGCCTGTTTTGCGATCATATCAAATAAAGATGTGCTATGTAATGAATGGTGTTAAAAAAACGAAAAGTTAAAAATTTTGAAAAATGACCAATTTTTGTGAGTTATAGCACACGTTTTTTAGCCAAAATGACAAATTTAAAAAATTTATCTTCTTTGACTTTTTTCGTGACATTTTTGCACTCATATCAAATGACAATGTGCTATCTAATGACAATATGCTATCTAATGAAAGATATGTAAAAATTTGAAAGTTAAAAATTTTGAAAAACGAACAATTTTGTGAGTTATAGCATACGTTTTTTTTGCCAAAATGGCAAGTTTGAAAAATTGGTGCAAAATATCAAGTTTTAAAAATTTGCCATCGTTTAATATTTTTAAGCCTGTTTTGCGATCATATCAAATGAATACGTGCTATCTAAAGAATGGTGTTAAAAAATCGGAAAGTTAAAAATTTTGAAAAATGACCAATTTTGTGAGTTATAGCATACGTTTTTTTTTGCCAAAATGGCAAGTTTGAAAAATTGGTGCAAAATATCAAGTTTTAAAAATTTTCCATCGTTTAATATTTTTAAGCCTGTTTTGCGATCATATCGAATGAATACGTGCTATCTAAAGAATGGTGTTAAAAAATCGGAAAGTTAAAAATTTTGAAAAATGACCAATTTTTGTGAGTTATAACACACGTTTTTTTAGCCAAAATGGCAAATTTGAAAAATTGATCGTCATTGACCGTTTTCGTGACATTTTTGCCCTCATATCAAATGAAAATATGTTATCTAATAAATGTTGTTAACAAATATGAAAGTTAGAAAATTTTCAAATGATCAATTTGTGTGAGTTATAGAACACGTTTTTTTGCCACCATAGCAAGTTTGAAAAATTCGAGCAAAATCGCAACTTTTAAAAATTTGTCATCGTTTAGCATTATTAAGCCAGTTTTGTAGTCATATCAAATGGCTATGTGCTATCTAATGAATGGTGTTAAAAAATTTGAAAGTTAAAAATTTTCAAAAATGACAAATTTTTGTGAGTTATAGCACACGTTTTTTTGCCAAAATGGTACGGTTGAAAATTTGGTGCAAAATCGCTAGTTTTAAAAATTTGCCATCGTTTAACATTCTTATGCCTGTTTTGCGATCATTTCAAATGAAATGTGCTATGTAATGAATGGTGTTAAAAAATCGAAAAGTTAGAAATTTTGAAAAATGACCAATTTTTGTGAGTTATAGCACACGTTTTTTAACCAAAATGACAAATTTGAAAAATTGATCGTCATTGACATTTTTCGTGACATTTTTGCACTCATATCAAATGACAATGTGCTATCTAATGAATAGTGTTAACAAATATGAAAGTTAGAAATTTTAAAAAATGATCAATTTCTGTGAGTTATAGCACACATTTTTTTGCCAAAATAGCAAGTTTGAAAAATTGGTGCAAAATCGCATGTATTAAAAATTTGTCATCGTTTAATATTTTTAAGTCAGTTTTGCGATCATGTCAAATAACGATGTGCTATCTAATGAATGGTGTTAAAAAATGGGAAAGTTAGAAATTTCGAAAAATTCATCGTCGTTGACCGTTTTCGTGACTGTTTTGCACTCATATCAAATGACGATGTTTTATCTAATGAAGGGTGTGAAAAAAAGGGAAAGTTCAAAAGTATTAAAACTCTCCAATTTTTGAGAGTGAGTTATAACACACGTTTTTTTGCAGAAATGACAAGTTTTAAAAATGTGTCATCGTTGGCCATTTTTCTGATAGTTTTGCACTTACATCAAAAGAGGATGTTCTATCTAATGAATTGTGTGAAAAAATTTGAAATTTAAAAATTTTTAAAAACGACCAATTTTTGTGAGTTATAGCACACGTTGTTTTGCCAAAATGGCAAGTTTGAAAAATTGGTGCTAAATCGCAAGTTTTAAAAATTTGCCATCGTTTAACATTTTTAAGCCTGTTTTGCGATCATATCAAATGAAGATGTGCTATGTTATGAATGGTGTTAAAAAATCGAAAAGTTAGAAATTTTGAAAAATGACCAATTTTTGTGAGTTATAGCACACGTTTTTTTAGCCAAAATGACAAATTTAAAAAATTTATCGTCATTGACTATTTTCTTGACATTTTTGCACTCATATCAAATGAGAATGTGCTATCTAATGACAATATGCTATCTAAAGAAAGGTATGTAAAAATTTGAAAGTTAAAAATTTTTAAAAACGACCAATTTTGTGAGTTATTTTGTTTTGCCAAAATGGCAAGTTTGAAAAATTGGTGCAAAATATCAAGTTTTAAAAATTTGCCACCGTTTAATATTTTTAAGCCTGTTTTGTGATCATATCAAATGAATACGTGCTATCTAAACAATGGTGTTAAAAAATAAGAAAGTTAGAAATTTTGAAAAATGATCAATTTTTGTGAGTTATAGCACACGTTTTTTTAGCCAAAATGGCAAATTTGAAAAATTGATCGTCAATGACCGTTTTCGTGACATTTTTGCCCTCATATCAAATGAAAATATGTTATCTAATAAATGTTGTTAACAAATATGAAAGTTAGAAATTTTGAAAAATGATCAATTTTTGTGAGTTATAGAACACGTTTTTTTGCCACAATAGCAAGTTTGAAAAATTCGTACAAAATCACAACTTTTAAAAATTTGTCATCGTTTAGCATTATTAAGCCAGTTTTGTAATCATATCAAATGGCTATGTGCTAACTAATGAATGGTGTTAAAAAATTTGAAAGTTAAAATTTTGAAAAATGACCAATTTTTGTGAGTTATAGCACACGTTTTTTAACCAAAATGACAAATTTGAAAAATTGATCGTCATTGACTGTTTTCGTGACAATTTTGCACTCATATCAAATGACAATGTGCTATCTAATGAATGGTGTTAACAAATATGAAAGTTAGAAATTTTGAAAAATGATCAATTTCTGTGAGTTATAGCACACGTTTTTTTGCCAAAATAGCATGTTTGAAAAATTGGTGCAAAATCTCATGTTTTAAAAATTTGTCATCGTTTAATATTTTTAAGTCAGTTTTGCGATCATGTCAAATAACGATGTGCTATCTAATGAATGGTGTTAAAAAATGGGAAAGTTAGAAATTTCGAAAAATGACCATTTTTGTGAGTTATAGCAAACAATTTTTTTTGCCAAAATAGCAAGTTTGAAAAATTCATCGTCGTTGACCGTTTTCGTGACTGTTTTGCACTCATATCAAATGACGATGTGTTATCTAATGAAGGGTGTGAAAAAAAGGAAAAGTTCAAAAATATTAAAACTCTCCAATTTTTGAGAGTGAGTTATAACACACGTTTTTTTGCCAAAATGACACGTTTTAAAAATGTGTCATCGTTGGCCATTTTTCTGATAGTTTTGCACTTACATCAAAAGAGGATGTTCTATCTAATGAATTGTGTGAAAAAATTTGAAAGTTAAAAATTTTTAAAAACGACCATGTGCTATCTAATGAATGCTGTTAAAAATTAGGAAAGCAAAACTTTTTCAAAAATGACCAATTTTTGTGAGTTATAGCACACGTTGTTTTTGCTAAAATGGCAAGTTTGAAAAATTGGTCTTCGTTGGCCGTTTTTGTAACTTTTTTGATCTCATATCAAATGAGAACGTGCTATCTAATGAATGGTGTGAAAAAAATTTAAAGTTCGAAAATATTAAAACTCACCAATTTTTGAGAGTGAGTTATAACATACGTTTTTTTGCCAAAATGACACGTTTTAAAAAGGTTTCATCGTTGGCCATTTTTATTTATAGTTTTGCACTTACATAAAAAATGGATGTTCTATCTAATGAATTGTGTGAAAAAATTTGATATTTAAAAATTTTTAAAAACGACCAATTTTTGTGAGTTATAGCACACGTTTGTTTGCCAAAATGGCAAGTTTGAAAAATTGGTGCTAAATCGCAAGTTTTAAAAATTTGCCATCGTTTAACATTTTTAAGCCTGTTTTGCGATCATATCAAATGAAGATGTGCTATGTAATGAATGGTGTTAAAAAATCGAAAAGTTAGAAATTTTGAAAAATGACCAATTTTTGTGAGTTATAGCACACGTTTTTTTAGCCAAAATGACAAATTTAAAAAATTTATCTTCTTTGACTGTTTTCGTGACATTTTTGCACTCATATCAAATGACAATGTGCTATCTAATGACAATATTCTATCTAATGAAACGTATGTAAAAATTTGAAAGTTAAAAATTTTTAAAAACGACCAATTTTGTAAGTTATAGCACACGTTTTTTTGCCAAAATGGCAAGTTTGAAAAATTGGTGCAAAATATCAAGTTTTAAAAATTTGCCACCGTTTAATATTTTTAAGCCTGTTTTGTGATCATATCAAATGAATACGTGCTATCTAAACAATGGTGTTAAAAATCGGAAAGTTAGAAATTTTGAAAAATGATCAATTTCTGTGAGTTATAGCACACATTTTTTTAGCCAAAATGGCAAATTTGAAAAATTGATCGTCATTGACCGTTTTCGTGAAAATATGTTATCTAATAAATGTTGTTAACAATTTGTCATCGTTAGAAATTTTGAAAAATGATCAATTTTGGTGAGTTATAGAACACGTTTTTTTGCCACAATAGCAAGTTTGGAAAATTCGTGCAAAATTGCAACTATTAAAAATTTGTCATCGTTTAGCATTATTAAGCCAGTTTTGTAGTCATATCAAATGGCTATGTTCTATCTAATGAATGGTGTTAAAAAATTTGAAAGTTAAAAATTTTCAAAAATGACCAATTTTTGTGTGTTATAGCGCGCGTGTTTTTGCCAAAATGGCACGGTTGAAAATTTGGTGCAAAATCGCTAGTTTTAAAAATTTGCCATCGTTTAACATTTTTAAGCCTATTTTGCGATCATATCAAATGAAATGTGCTATGTAATGAATGGTGTTAAGAAATCGAAAAGTTAGAAATTTTGAAAAATGACCAAGTTTTGTGAGTTATAGCACACGTTTTTTAGCCAAAATGACAAATTTGAAAAATTGATCGTCATTGACTGTTTTCGTGACATTTTTGCACTCATATCAAATGACAATGTGCTATCTAATGAATGGTGTTAACAAATATGAAAGTTGGAAATTTTGAAAAATGATCAATTTCTGTGAGTTATAGCACACCTTTTTTTGCCAAAATAGCATGTTTTAAAAATTTGTGCTATCTAATGAATGGTGTTAAAGAATCGGAAAGTTAGATATTTTGAAAAATGACCAATTTTTGTGAGTTATAGCACACGTTTTTTTGCCACAATAGCAAGTTTGGAAAATTCGTGCAAAATCGCAACTATTAAAAATTTGTCATCGTTTAGCATTATTAAGCCAGTTTTGTAGTCATATCAAATGGCTATGTTCTATCTAATGAATGGTGTTAAAAAATTTGAAAGTTAAAAATTTTCAAAAATGACAAATTTTTGTGTGTTATAGCGCGCGTGTTTTTGCCAAAATGTCACGGTTGAAAATTTGGTGCAAAATCGCTAGTTTTAAAAATTTGCCATCGTTTAACATTTTTAAGCCTGTTTTGCGATCATATCAAATGAAGATGTGCTGTGTAATGAATGGTGTTAAAAAATCGAAAAGTTAGAAATTTTGAAAAATGACCAATTTTTGTGAGTTATAGCACACGTTTTTTTAGCCAAAATGACAAATTTAAAAAATTTATCGTCATTGACTGTTTTCTTGACATTTTTGCACTCATATCAAATGACAATATGCTATCTAAAGAAAGGTATGTAAAAATTTGAAAGTTAAAAATTTTTAAAAACGACCAATTTTGTGAGTTATAGCACACGTTTTTTTTGCCAAAATGGCAAGATTGAAAAATTGGTGCAAAATATCAAGTTTTAAAAATTTGCCACCGTTTAATATTTTTAAGCCTGTTTTGCGATCATATCAAATAAATACGTGCTATCTAAATAATGGTGTTAAAAAATAAGAAAGTTAGAAATTTTGAAAAATGATCAAGTTTTGTGAGTTATAGCACACGTTTTTTTAGCCAAAATGGCAAATTTGAAAAATTGATCGTCAATGACCGTTTTCGTGACATTTTTGCCCTCATATCAAATGAAAATATGTTATCTAATAAATGTTGTTAACAAATATGAAAGTTAGAAATTTTGAAAAATGATCAATTTTTGTGAGTTATAGAACACGTTTTTTTGCCACAATAGCAAGTTTGAAAAATTCGTACAAAATCGCAACTTTTAAAAATTTGTCATCGTTTAGCATTATTAAGCCAGTTTTGTAATCATATCAAATGGCTATGTGCTAACTAATGAATGGTGTTAAAAAATTTGAAAGTTAAAAATTTTGAAAAATGACCAATTTTTGTGAGTAGCACACGTTTTTTAACCAAAATGACAAATTTGAAAAATTGATCGTCATTGACTGTTTTAGTGACATTTTTGCACTCATATCAAATGACAATGTGCTATCTAATGAATGGTGTTAACAAATATGAAAGTTAGAAATTTTGAAAAATGATCAATTTCTGTGAGTTATAGCACACGTTTTTTTGCCAAAATAGCAAGTTTGAAAAATTGGTGCAAAATCACATGTTTTAAAAATTTGTCATCGTTTAATATTTTTAAGTCAGTTTTGCGATCATGTCAAATAACGATGTGCTATCTAATGAATGGCGTTAAAAAATGGGAATGTTAGAAATTTCGAAAAATGACCAATTTTTGTGAGTTATAGCACACGTTTTTTAGCAAAATGGCTAATTTGAAAAATTGATCGTCATTGACAGTTTTTCGTGACATTTTTGCACTCATATCAAATGACAATGTGCTATCTAATGAATGGTGTTAACAAATATGAAAGTTAAAAATTTTTAAAAACGACCAATTTTTGTGAGTTATAGCACATGTTTTTTTGCCAAAATGGTAAATTTGAAAAATTGATCGTCATTGACCGTTTTCGTGACATTTTTGCACTCATATCAAATGACAATATGCTATCTAATGAATGGTGTTAATAAATATGAAAGTTAGAAATTTTGAAAAATGATCAATTTTTGTGAGATTATAGCACACGTTTTTTTGCCAAAACGGCAAGTTTGAAAAATTGGTGCTAAATCGCAAGTTTTAAAAATTTGCCATCGTTTAACATTTTTAAGCCTGTTTTGCGATCATATCAAATAAAGATGTGCTATGTAATGAATGGTGTTAAAAAAATGAAAAGTTAAAAATTTTGAAAAATGACCAATTTTTGTGAGTTATAGCACATGTTTTTTAGCCAAAATGACAAATTTAAAAAATTTATCGTCATTGACTTTTTTCGTGACATTTTTGCACTCATATCAAATGACAATGTGCTATCTAATGACAATATGCTATCTAATGAAAGATATGTAAAAATTTGAAAGTTAAAAATTTTGAAAAACGAACAATTTTGTGAGTTATAGCATACGTTTTTTTTGCCAAAATGGCAAGTTTGAAAAATTGGTGCAAAATATCAAGTTTTAAAAATTTGCCATCGTTTAATATTTTTAAGCCTGTTTTGCGATCATATCAAATGAATACGTGCTATCTAAAGAATGGTGTTAAAAAATCGGAAAGTTAAAAATTTTGAAAAATGACCAATTTTGTGAGTTATAGCATACGTTTTTTTTGCCAAAATGGCAAGTTTGAAAAATTGGTGCAAAATATCAAGTTTTAAAAATTTTCCATCGTTTAATATTTTTAAGCCTGTTTTGCAATCATATCGAATGAATACGTGCTATCTAAAGAATGGTGTTAAAAAATCGGAAAGTTAAAAATTTTGAAAAATGACCAATTTTTGTGAGTTATAGCACACGTTTTTTTAGCCAAAATGGCAAATTTGAAAAATTGATCGTCATTGACCGTTTTCGTGACATTTTTGCCCTCATATCAAATGAAAATATGTTATCTAATAAATGTTGTTAACAAATATGAAAGTTAGAAATTTTGAAAAATGATCAAATTTTGTGAGTTATAGAACACGTTTTTTTGCCACAATAGCAAGTTTGAAAAATTCGTACAAAATCGCAACTTTTAAAAATTTGTCATCGTTTAGCATTATTAAGCCAGTTTTGTAATCATATCAAATGGCTATGTGCTAACTAATGAATGGTGTTAAAAAATTTGAAAGTTAAAAATTTTGAAAAATGACCAATTTTTGTGAGTAGCACACGTTTTTTAACCAAAATGACAAATTTGAAAAATTGATCGTCATTGACTGTTTTAGTGACATTTTTGCACTCATATCAAATGACAATGTGCTATCTAATGAATGGTGTTAACAAATATGAAAGTTAGAAATTTTGAAAAATGATCAATTTCTGTGAGTTATAGCACACGTTTTTTTGCCAAAATAGCAAGTTTGAAAAATTGGTGCAAAATCACATGTTTTAAAAATTTGTCATCGTTTAATATTTTTAAGTCAGTTTTGCGATCATGTCAAATAACGATGTGCTATCTAATGAATGGCGTTAAAAAATGGGAATGTTAGAAATTTCGAAAAATGACCAATTTTTGTGAGTTATAGCACACGTTTTTTAGCCAAAATGGCTAATTTGAAAAATTGATCGTCATTGACAGTTTTCGTGACATTTTTGCACTCATATCAAATGACAATGTGCTATCTAATGAATGGTGTTAACAAATATGAAAGTTAAAAATTTTTAAAAACGACCAATTTTTGTGAGTTATAGCACATGTTTTTTTGCCAAAATGGTAAATTTGAAAAATTGATCGTCATTGACCGTTTTCGTGACATTTTTGCACTCATATCAAATGACAATATGCTATCTAATGAATGGTGTTAATAAATATGAAAGTTAGAAATTTTGAAAAATGATCAATTTTTGTGAGTTATAGCACACGTTTTTTAGCCAAAATGGCAAATTTGAAAAATTGATCGTCATTGACAGTTTTCGTGACATTTTTGCACTCATATCAAATGACAATGTGCTATCTAATGAATGGTGTTAACAAATATGAAAGTTAAAAATTTTTAAAAACGACTAATTTTTGTGAGTTATAGCACATGTTTTTTTGCCAAAATGGTAAATTTGAAAAATTGATCGTCATTGACTGTTTTCGTGACATTTTTGCACTCATATCAAATGACAATGTGCTATCTAATGACAATATGCTATCTAATGAAAGGTATGTGAAAATTTGAAAGTTAAAAATTTTTAAAAACGACCAATTATGTGAGTTATAGCACACGTTTTTTTTTGCTAAAATGGCAAGTTTGAAAAATTGGTGCAAAATATCAAGTTTTAAAAATTTACCATCGTTTAATATTTTTAAGCCTGCTTTGCGATCATATCAAATGAATACGTGCTATCTGAAGAATGGTGTTAATAAATATGAAAGTTAGAAATTTTAAAAAATGATCAATTTTTGTGAGTTATAGCACACGTTTTTTTGCCAAAATGGCAAGTTTGAAAAATTGGTGCAAAATCGCAAGTTTTAAAAATTTGCCGTCGTTTAACATTTTTAAGACTGTTTTGCGATCATATTAAATGAAGATGTGCTATCTAATGAATGGTGTTAAAAAATCGGAAAGTTAGAAATTTTGAAAAATAACTAATTTTTGTGAGTTATAGCACACGTTTTTTAGCCAAAATGGAAAATTTGAAAAATTAACCTTCATTGACCGTTTTCGTGACATTTTTGCACTCATATCAAATGACAATGTGCTATCTAATGAACGGTGTTAATAAATATGAAAGATAGAAATTTTGAAAAATGATCAATTTTTGTGAGTTATAGCGCACGTTTTCTTTTTGCCAAAATGGCAAGTTTGAAAAATTGGTGCAAAATCGCATGTTTTAAAATTTTGTCATCGTTTAAAATTTTTAAGTCAGTTTTGCGATCATGTCAAATGACGATGTGCTATCTAATGAATGGTTTATTAAAGTTCAAAATTTTGAAAAATGACCAATTTTTGTGAGTTATAGCACACGTTTTTTTTGCCAAAATGGCAAGTTTGACCAACAGATGCAAGATTTAAAGTTAGGCTAGGAATATGGTATACGTTTGAAAGAGATAAACGAGATGTATGAATAGAGCCAATTCCTGCCAATGGCATTGGTGTACCATCAGCGGTCATGACAGACAAAGATGGAGCAGAATTAATAGACACAAAAAAATCAATATCAGGAGACATATGATGAGAAGCGTCTGAGTCTAAGATCCTTGAAGAAGACGATTTACCAGAATTATCAGACAAACCTTTAGGAGAGGAGGCAGACATGGCATGAGGCTGGGAAGTAAGGAACTGCTTAAACTGCTCCATCATATGTGGATCCAAGGACGGGGCAGCAACTGCATTATTGGGCTGAGATGGGCGATACGTCCATAGAGCAATCTGTGGCGGGCGTTGTTGTTGAGGTGGTCGTTGTTGCTGTTGTTGTTTGCCTTTACTCAACAATTTCGGACACTGAGCCTTCTAATGACCCTTCTGTTTGCAGAAAGCACATTCATCCTGGGAGACCTTAGGAGCTGGTTTGTTTTGATTGCCAGGCGGAGACTGTTGTGGAGCAGCAAAGATAGATGCAGGTGTAGGTGGGAAAGACCCTGTATTTGCTTTAGACTTAAGCCGAATCTCCTCTGCTAAAAGTTCATGAAACATAGAATCAACAGACGGAAGAGGAGAACGATGTAGAATTGTGCCACGCAATCCCTCAAAATCGTTTCTGTAAGCTCTAAGGCAACCTAAGAGGGGGGGGTGAATTAGGTTTCTAAAAATTTTCTTGTAAACTCAATCAATTCAAATTCAACCCAAGTGAATTAATTTTAACAACAAGAAGTGAATTGTGTGAATTGTGACAAGTATTATCTTCACCAACAATTGTCCAAGAGTATAATGAATCAATGATCCAACACAAGTACTATAAACTTCAAAGCATAAACAATTTAAAGCAATAAAAGAATTGAAAAACTGTAAATGTAAAGACACAAGCAATTTAGAGTGGTTCAAGTCTCCCCCTTGGAGCACTCTACATCCACTACCTAAGTTTCCCAACTTAGGATTTCAATACTTCACTAAAAACTGATCTTTTCTAGTGGCAAGATCAAAAGAACCACTTTTACAACCCAAGTAACCTTACTTAGGATTTCACACAAGGTTCAACCTTAACACAAGCTATCCCAAGCTAAGTGTTCAAGGTTTTTACTCTCCCTTGAGAAACCTTTTACAAAATACTTACAGTGATTGGATGATGAAGTATACAAGCCCTCAATTAGGGTGAATAAGATACAGTGAAGTTCACAATATGATTCTTATTAAAGAGAATTACAACTCAAACTATATAGTTCAAGAAATAAGATGAATAACTCAAAGAAGGCTCAAGAAAAACTTTTGATCTTTTGTTTCTTTTGAAATCAAATTGAAATGAGTGTTGTAGAGAGTGTCTTTTTGGTGCAAAGCTCAGGGAATCAAGTGTTTTTAACGTTCATGAATCATCTAGTATTTATACTACATAGAAGGGGACATAAAAACGTTTATGTTTGACATTTGAAAAACTAGCCGTTATGTGAAAAAATGAGTTTCGGACTCAGGGGTCGTCCAAACCTATTTGACTGAAAGCATGTGAAACCCTATCGCGACAGTTTCGGACGGCCGAAACTCGAATGGGTCGTCCGATCCTAAGTTTCGGACGGCCGAAACTCCCCTGCACCGTCCGATCCTAAACTTCAGAGTGCTTGAAATTTTGCACCAATTTCGGACGATCAGAGGTCGTCCGATCCTATATTTCGGACGGCCAAAACTATGCCATGGTCGTCCGATCCTATATATTTTGAACTCATTTTCAATTTTCGTTTTTCAAATCATTTGTGCAACTATGTATGACTTAGTGTAAGTGTTTTGATGAATTTTTAAGGACTAAAAACACATTGAAAATACTTTTACTTGAGCCTTAAGTGAGTGAAACACATTATTGAGCTATTTACATGAATTAGGGTTTAGGGTTTTGGGAATTTGACCTATTTTACCATTTTCTCATATCCTTTGATTTTCCATTTCTTTCTTCCCTTGATGTATCTCCATGCTTTGGCTTCTTTAAGTATCTATCATATTGAAACACTTTTCAAACCATTAGCATAAACATAATTGTTTGTTAATCATCAAAATAAGTAAGATTTTAGACCCTAGGTCTTCACAGTTTCGAAGAGCCATAAAAAACTGTACCAGGCATTGTTCTTCCCTACGAGCCAGATATGGTTCAAATTTTCGCAACTCTGCAGACTCAGTGAGAGCCAATTGATCCCAGAGATTAGACATGGTAGAATAAAACTCCTGAACACTCATATCATTCTGCTGAAGTGCCGAATATCTGCCTCCAACTGATACTGCTTGGCGAAACTAGATTGTGTGTACAATCTAGTTAGATGATCCCAGACCTCTTTAGCCGTCTCATACTTAGCCAACTGAACACCAATAGAGTGGGTAACAGAATTGTTAATCCACATAATAATCTTTGAATTATCAGACTCCCAACTATCCATCAAGGCTGCATAATCAGTCGCCTTATCGTCTGTAGGTTTAGTTCGCACACCTGTAATATAGTTCCACATAGATTTTCCGTGCAAGAAATTCTTCATAACGTAGCTCCAATACGTATAGTTTGGACCATCCAATTGAACACAAATTGACTGAAGTGAATGATCCTTACGACTAGCCATGATGAAAGCGGCAAAAGAAAACAAGACTCCCAAAATCGAAATCTAACAGATTCGAAATACCCAAAATCAACAGATTCGAAATGCCCAAAATCAACAGAATCCAGCCAAATCAACATAAGCAAAAACACCACAAAATCGAAATCAACAGATTTTAAATGCCCAAAATCAACATAATCTAGACAAACCAATGAAAGCAAAAACAAATAAAAGGGAAATGAAAATACCACCAAAAATTTTTTTTTTCGGGGCTTCGCCCGAACCCCGAACTGGGGCGCGCTACCCCTGTACCCCTCAGCGAACTCACAGCGAAAGCTATGGATTGGATTATACCTTCTTCAATCGAGCAAAGAGAATCCATGAATGGTGGCTCTGATACCATGATAACATAGAAAAAAAGAGGTCAGGGATTTCTTATTGACGTGCATAAAGTAAATCAGAATACAATAAAGGGTATATATAGCTAGGAATTACAATGAAAACTAAATAGACTAAAAGACCATTAAATAAATACAGCTAAGCTAATACTTACAAACTAACATTAATCTTGATGATCGAGTTGATATAACTGGGCAATAATGGGTCCGAAGCACAGGCCCACAGTCAATCCAGGAATAGAAGCAAGGGCAACATATACCATATGCCCCGTAAAACTACGCCTTTCACAAACCTTGCACTTTTCATCCGTATTCTTGGGAAATTTGTGGCTGACCATTTCGAGAAAATATTTAGAAGAAGATTTTGAAGAAGACTTAAAAGAAGATTTTGAAGAAGATTTTGAAGAAGACTTAGAAGAAGATTTAGAAGATGTAGAGAAATCCCTTGATACTAATGGTGGTGGAGTTGCTGTTGATCTTCCTCTCAGTCCCATCTTTGCAAATCTTTGAAGACCACCACGTCCAATCATGAACGACGCCATGTATATATCTCAATTTTTCTTTGTTTTTTTTTTCCTAAAAATTTTGGTTATGGAAAAAAAAACAGAGTGATGAAGGAAGAATTAATGGGCGGACAAAAACCTCCTAAGCAAGTAAATATCCATGTATTTATCGCTGGTTTTAGGGGGAACATTTCTTGAAACAAAAGCAACCAAGTCATCCTAATCCGACTAAATAGTATAGATTATTATATGGTACGTACGTACCAAAGTTAAATGTTGTTGTGATTATGGTTACGGTTCGCAGAAAGATTGCAAAGAATGTGTAATTTAATACAATTATTTGGAAAAATTTATCATTATATATAGATAAATACATTTTGCTACTCTATGAATAATTTTAACTAGTGATGAGTATTTATTTTCAATTTTAATTATTTGGAAATATAATTTTATATTTAGAAAAGGAAAAGAATCCATGAGATCAAAGATTTCTATCCTATATATGTAAAAGCTGAAAAAAAAAAATAGACTCCACAAATAGATAGAAGTCTTGTTCTCCAAAAACTTTGCAGCATTAATGTTGCTATTAATCTTTTGTACAAATTTAACTTCCCAACTATATAGCTGATCGATTCTTAGAGTATATGCATTCCATAACGACTGCTGATTTAGGAAAAAAGAAAATATTTCTTAAAAGAAAAGTTTGTAGTTCAATTCCATTATTTATATCATTTACACAATTCCTTATATGATTTATATAATTTGAACGAAAGAGCTAGTTTTATGCTGGTTGCGAACCTTTCTTACTTTTTATAAATTTGAGAGCGGCTATGCAAACAAACTACTTATTTGCAGGCGTAAAATTGAAAGTTTTGTAAATTGATTTGATTGAATTTTGAAAGAGGCAATGTGAGAAAGAGACATTAATTGTTTACGGCAAAATTTTATATAATCACAACTAAACTTTTTTTTCACTAATTAATAAGTGTGGTCGGCTATATGGATCATGATTCTCCACTGATCTCGAGCTCATTCCCTCATTTAATTTAAATATAACTTAGAGGAATTTTATAATTAACCATAAAAATTTGACCACTTTGACAACAAAGTTTAGTATGAAAACATGATTGGTTGGAGCATTTCACAAGAACATGTAGTTCAATCAATGTTTAAGTACGTTTCAGTCACTGTCACAATACTTGAAGTTGAAGTCTGTAAATTTACAGTGAAACACTAAAGTTCAGAAAATCTTTGTATCTAACCATTCTGCATCTATTGGTAACAATTCACTGAACTGATCTCATCTGTAAAAACAACAAGAAAGTCAATAAAAAATTTTCTGTTTCTTCTACTTTTTCCTACTTCATTTTTCACTTTCCAAATGTGCAATCTTACAAACAAAGAAGTGCCCATTCATCTCTATCCTACTTCCTAACATACCTAGCATCACATTTTGAACACAAGAAATCCACAGGTGCAGCCTTATTATCATCAAATCCCCTGCATCTTGTATGCTGGTACACTTTGCATTCATTACATGCTGCAAATCTCTCGCCATCATCATTTGGCGCCACAGATACATTTAACATTAAATCTTTGGTGCCCATCTTCATATCTCAGTTTTGTACCAAAGTCATGCCCTGACCCCCTCACCCAAGCAAGTTCATCAGGATCAATTGTGCCAGAAACCATCTTTTCAGGGTCTATTTTCTTGAAGGGTCCAATATGACTGACTGTAAAACTGTTCATAATACAATATGTATCCCTTAATGCAGTTTGAGCATCATCTTTCAATTCAGCTATGGTCATAGAAGGTGGAACTAATGCTATTTCATCAGGGGACAAAGGTCTATTCAATTCTGTCTCTGTCTCATCAAAACTGGGAAGGACTTTCCATTTTATTGCCATGAATTGATTCGAATTTTGTTCCTCATGATGCCGCCATTCTTTCACGAAATTCTTGCTGTCCAATAAGTTCCTTAGTGCATCTAAATCTTTGTAACGTAACAGCAGATTCTTACACAAATAAAGAGCTTCATCATGCAGCATATTCGTTTCCTCACAGTAAATCATAAATTCGAATTCTATAGCGGATGAATTCTTCAAACGACGAATAATAACACAATTCCCAATTGCAAAGCGGGTTATAGATTTAAGTACAAAACCAATCAAAGCTTTGTCCCTAACACATTTTCTTATCTCGTCATGCAATTCCTTCCTGCAAATGCAAGCTTTTCCACCATCACTCGCCTGAGTTTTATTCAACACGATCATAATCTGATATAGCACCAACGTAATATCATCTGCTGAATACTTACTACGCCTCTTTGCTAGTAAAGTGGCAAGTTCATCAGCATTGATGGGCTGTTTTCTTCCCATTATAAACCTCAACAAATCACTGAGAGTGATCAATGGGACATCTCTCGATTCTCTATGCTTATCAACAATCTGCCTGATTTTCTTTCTCTCGAAATCAGTAACAATTTTTTCAAGGCGTAATGATTTTAGATACAGAATTGCTCTCTCATACTGTCCCTTTGTAACACAAAAACTTCCACGGCTAAATTCATAACCCCATCTACGATACCAAGACTGACCATTTACAACAGCATAAAGCAACCTCAGATTATTTTCATCCCGCACAGAAATTTTCCTGCATATAATATCTCAGATCATAATTCACTTAATTAAACACGAAACATACATTTAAAAAAAAAAAATCTCGAAAATCACCTAGTGCATAGGGTTGAACAAAGACGATCCCAGAAGTTCATTACGCGAGTGTTACTGAGAAAACTTGATTCCCATTTCAGTCCGTTTATGCAAATGAGATGCCCATATCCATTGCAATGAACCAAACCATATAAAATATGAGTTCTAAGCTCAAGGATATCAGCCTCCAATGATTCTTTCCAGCGAGCCAATGCAGGAATTATGAAATGATATTTTCTCTGAGACACAAAATGATGACCCCATCCTACGACAACATATATAATTAATAGCCCATTTCAAATTCCACCAAAAGCCACCAACAAGAATCAAGAAAAATTGAAAAAGAAATTGAAAAATGAAGAATCATTAAACAAGAAGATAAAAAACCCATTAATTCAGCATGATAAAGGATTTAAACTTTTACAGAACCCATAATCAATTTCAAGAAGATAAAGCGCGACATACCAGTGAATTTGCAGTAATCACAGAAAGGGTTCGGTGAGTTCTCAACGGTTTCTTCAATTGTGTACAGAGGAAAAGAAACCTCATTTTCTTCACTGGTTAGCAGAGTAGACCATGCCCGCATACAAGAAACGCCAAAATCTTGAATCTTAGAGTATTCTTGAAGAAATAATCGAACATTTTCTCTAAACGGGCCATAGTTAAGACCTCTAATTGAGCCCTGAGAAGCAAAGTTTTCAAATTCAAAAGGGTTTTTTGGGTTTACTTTTTTATTTTGAGATACTTCAAGAGTCTTGGAAGCCATTGGAGAAGAACTACCGAAGGTTTGTTTAAATTCTTGTAACTAAAGAAAACTGAGAGCTTTCAACGTTGGTTTTACAAGTTCGCATTTACGTCTATTGCATTGTAGTGGCGGGAAAATGAAGACATTATTTATAATTTTCTAAAAAGAAAAGCTTTACATAATTTTTAATAAATGTTTGTGAGATTTTAGCATTTTTCAATTTTTAAAAGGAAAAGTTTTTCTATGTCACTTTGCCAATGAGACGTGTAAAAAAATTTCAAATTATTAATTTCAAATTAAAAAGAAAAGAAGAAGATTGAAAAAATAATTGAAAAAAAAACTATATAAAATATATTATATTTAAATAAAAATAAGAAAATGAATTTAGACAATAGCCAAAATGTGATCCATTTAGACATGGTTCATATTTTATCGGCACAATGAAATTACTATTAACTAATTAGTATTTGCATTTATGAATTTTTTTTTTTTACGTTCAATAATCAAACATTCTTTCTTCAAATCATATTTTGCTAGAACAGCTCACTTAAACCTACATGCAAAACTTTACTATGTTTAATCTTTTCTATTTTAATAATAATCAAACTAAAACTAACACTTAAAGGGAAGAAAGCTCCAAATTGTCAATAGCTTATCAAAACCTTAGCTGATTCTAAGAGTATATGCATTCCATAGCTTGCACATTTAGGACAAAAGAATTAAATATTTCTTAAAAGAAAAGTTTGTAGTTCAATTCCATTAATTATATCATTTACACAAAAAAAAAAATTATATCATTTACACAATTTCTAATGTGATCTATATTATTTGAGTGGCAGAATTTTATATCGATTGCCTACTTAACGTAACTCTCCTTATTTTTCTGAATTTGAGACCGATTACGCAAACAAACTACATTTACACAATTTCTAATAGGATCTATATTATTTGAGTGGTAGAATTTTATATTGGTTGCCTCTAATTGGCGTAACTCTCCTTATTTTCGTGAATTTGAGACCTAGCGAGTGGCTACTAAGCAAACAAAATACTTATGTGCAGGCGTGGCGGGAGCTGTCGCTGGCTCACCAATTTTACCCAACGACACTAAAATGCAGTAGTGATGAGAGGGATTGTATCCTCAGGGAAAGTGGTATGTCAAAGAGTTAATTGACGGACATATTAGAATACAAAACAACCCAATGCAATGACTAAACAGTTTATGAAACTTGGACAATCAGAAAAGACGATGGTGTTACCTTAAGGGGAAATCATTCAGTACTAATAAATTCCTGTCATCATAGACTAGTGTAAACGTGTGTCAGGGGACTAATCTGCTAGTGATGTGCAATTGATTAACCTGGCGATTCTCATAAGAACACCTCACTTGCTCCTAAAACTTCCCTTGGCAGGGCAAGTTCTTGGCTCAAATTATAAAACCCAGGTCCCTATCCAGTACTACAATCCTAGTTCCATCCTCAGTTATCTCCCTTGGCAGGGCAGCTAACCAAATCAAGCATTCAAATTGTTGTACACGAACAAGCTTAAGTCGTTTCTATTAAATTGAATCCTATTGTCATTGGGCACCGCACAATTGAATTCACAATCCAATCAGATCTTAAGTCTCACAAACAGTTGTTCTAGATCCATTTTATGTTTCCATTCAATTTGCTTTGGTAGATCTAGATTGGTCTCAGTGGGCTCAGCAGATCAATTATAGATTGAAATGAAATTAAACAGATCTATCGAATAGAAACACAGAATGCAAAGGAAAGAACAAGACACACATCAATGCAATTCAAATGTCTCAAACTAAATAAAATCAGTACATATGAACCCTCAAGGCAACACACAAATGTTTAGCTGATCATGTTGATCGGCTTTGAGAATGGAATTGACAAAGCTCGATCAATTATGGCCATTACAAAGAGAATAATCAATGTATATGCTATGGTGTCTCTCCCTCTTTTGTATAACCCTAATTGATCTTCTTCTGATTTTCCCTCAATCCCCGATCTCTCTGATCTGCTGTCCTTTTTTTCTCTCAATGTTGCAATCCCTCTGATCTTCTGTCCTTGCCTTTTATACCTTCCTCTTGATGATCTGTCTCAATCATGTTGGATGGAACTTAATCTGCCATTTTGATTCCTCCACGTGTCTGCAAGAGTCATTTCAGCACGTGAGTAGAGTCATCTGATAAAATGTTTGCTTAAGGATTAAGATTGCAAATCATCAAACATGTGGTATGCTACCAAAGTGATGTGTTTGTGTCTTGATAATATCATTGTGTGGGCTGAGTCCTGAACAAGTGAAATATGTGCATCATAGTCGAAGTGCATGTGTGCTAGTACGCATGAAATTGTTCAAGAGAAAGCAAAACAGGTGCATGTGTGTGGGATGTATGGCGAGCGCCGATGTGCGCCCGCCGTGTAAGCCTCGGCACCCGCCGTGTGTGCGGCGTGTGTGGTGCCGGCCTGTGTGAGTCGACGCCCGCCGTGTGTAGTGTGTGTGTTGTGCATGTGTAGTGTGTTTGTGTGCTTGATGTGCTTGAGTGTTGTGCGTGATCTTGTGCTCACGTGCTGGGACTCTCGTGCAATGCTTGAGATTTGTGAGGCCAAAATGGTTAAGTGTGTGCGTGTTTCTCATTCATGTACAAACATAACACTTTGTATGGTATTTTCACTACAGTTCACCAATTCTCACATCTTCCATATCATGAACATATTGCGTACAAATCAATTATCAAACACAGTTTCTCCAGTCATTCCATGCAAAAGATTAAGAAAGTAAAGCAAATAAGTCGGTACAAGTCCGACTTATCAATGCGTAAAATTGAAAGTTTATAAGGTAAATTGATTTGATGAAACTTTGAAAGAGGGCAATGTCAGAAATAAAAAAAAATTATACAACAGCAACTAAGCTCTTTTTCCACTATGTGTGGTCAACTATATGAATTATGATCCTCTACTGATCGATCTCGATCTAAAATCACTTCCTAATTTATATTTAAATGACACGGGATCTTCTGGCCAAAATTTTGTCTGTCTTATTCTGTCTTAATTAAAACTATGTGGTAGGATTCAGTAATCTCTTAGTTAGGGTCTAATAATTGTAAAGTAATTTCAATGATATTTATGCATTTAGTCCCTACTTTTAATAAAATTACGTAGTTTTGAATGTTAGATAGAATAAGACACGATAAATATTGGACAGAAGATCTTATCTCTATTTAAATATAACTTCAGCTGGGAATTTTATAATTAACCACAAAAATTTGAGCACTTTGCAAACAAAATTTAGTATGAAAACATGATTGCCTGGATCATTTCACAAAGAACATGTAGTTCAATCAATGTTAAGTACATTTCACTCACTGTCACAATATATGAAGCCTGTAAATTTGTAGTGAACACTAAAGTTGAGAAAATCTTTGTATCTAACCATTCTGCATATCTATTGGTAACAACCCCACTGACCTGACATCATCTGTAAAAACAACAACAAAGTGAATCAAATTTCTTGTTTCCCCTACTTTTTCCTACTCCATTTTCCACTTCCCAAATGTGCATCTTATAAACAGAATTGCCATTCATCTGTGTCCTACTTCTTTAGTAGAGCTTCACAACTTGAACATAAGAAACGCAAAGGTGCAGCCTTATCATCAATTCCCCTGCATCTTGTATGCTGGTTTACTGTGCATACTTCACATGCTACAAATCTCTTCCCATCATTATATTTGGCGTCACAGGTACAGTCCACAGTGCATCCATGTCACAGTTTTGTACCAAAATCAAGCCCTGGCCCTTCCAGTTTTGATGAGTTAAAGACAGAGTTGAAGGGATTACCGTTCCTGAATGGAATGAATGTAGGTTTGGTTATTCTCATCCTGAATGGAATGAATGTATGCTTTCCACCTTTTTTTTGTTTAACATATGCATGAAATGTTTTTTTTGTTTTTGTCTCCGTTTTTTAGCCATTGAAAATTTGTTTTTTGGGCCAAAAAAACTATCAATATTTGCTGTCATTTTTTAGCCATTGAAAATTTCGCGATTTGAAAACTCGAATGATGCATAGTCTTAGCATAAATTAAACAGGAAATAATTTGTTTTAGTTGGTATCACTACAAGAAAAAAGGTCTTTGGTGACATACAATATATGGTCACCAAAGAGCTAAAAGTGGTCACCAAACCCTTTTGGTGACAAATTTTTTGTTGGTCACTCGGTAGTCACCAATACCCAGTCACTGGGGTGACTGATTTTGTTGGTGGTCACCAAAGGATAATTTTGGTGACCAGAACAAAAACGGTCACCAAAATAGTGACTGAAAAAGTGGTCACCAATTTAGTCACCAAAAGTTACATGTTGGTCACCAAAGTGGCAATTTTTGGTGACTGAATTGGTGACCAACATTATGTCGTCAATAAATGAGCAATGGTCAAACAGCACGTGACATGATATTTGGTGAGCAAAAAAATGGTCACCAATGATGACGAATTGGTGACTAATTTGGTCAACAAAAGTCATGACAAGCATTTGTGACCATATTATAGATGTTTTGCTGACTAAAATTGTGGTCACCAAAGAATAATTGGTAACCATATTATGGACAAACTAGACAAACGTTGGTGATTAATATGGTAATCACCAAATTGTGGTCATTTTATAGGATTTGGTGACTAAAATTTTGGTCAATAATGAAGGAAATATTGGCAACATTATCATATGGTGACAAGAAAATAAAACCTGTTCATAATAACAATAAATATCACAAATATATCGAACACACATTAAATTTAAACCGGTTCACCAATGTATCGAACAAACATTAAAATAAAACATGTTCACCAATATATCGAACAAACATTAAAATAAAACCAGTTCACAAAATATACCAATACATGGCAAATATCCAACATTGTACTATCCAAGAAATATACCATAATATTAATAATGTTCTAACATCCAAGACATAACACAAAAGTACTAATCCACCATACAAAAAGTAGATACTTCAACTCTCTAGTGTCAAGAACGCCGACCATTTCTTTCTTCATCCATTAGGAGAGTTGACACTTCAACTCTTTAATTTTCTTCAACCTTCATAATAGTTCGAATAAACAGGTTAAAAACTTTTTGTAACATATCATGTACCATTATAAAATATCACAAACATGAAGAAATAATATAATATCTAAATTTAAAAGTAAACCAATCAATGTTCAAACATTTAAAGTTAATGAATAGCAACATTCGAAACCAAATAATATTTGGGAAGTAATCTTCTTTCATGTTTAACAAATTTTAAACCAACTAAAGTCTATTTTGAATGCGTAACCATGCCAATTTATACGAAGTTTCACAATTTAATCTCACTATTAGCAACAATACACCACACGAACTATATTCAAGTATGTAAAGATAAAGAAGGACAATATTCCACACCAAACAATACATGGACAACAAGTGTACATAACACATGTTCACACATATTCTTGCATGTTTAACTAATTTTAAACCAATTAAAGTCTATTTTCAATGTATAACCATGAATGTTTAACCAAAGTTTCACAATTTAGTTCCACTAATGGCAACAATACACTACAAGAGTTACATTCAAGCATTTGAAGCTAAAAGAATGAAAATATCTTAAACCAAACATTACTTGGGCAACAAGTGTACATGATAAGTCGGGTTTGTACCGACTTATTTGCTTCACTTGTTTGATTTTTTGTATAAACTTTTCATGAAAATGATGACAGATGAACAAGTATGTGGTTGAAATGTTTACATCCGGTGAAATGTGGGAATTGGCTAAGAGTTGTGTTTTTGTGAAGAAAGTAATGATTTTTGAGTTATGTAACACTCTTGGTCATGCACCACATTAAGTCCCAAGCACTCCACTACAAAACACTTGCTTGCACACACTTCACACGCTCCACTCAACACACACACAAGGGGCGGGCGCCTTGCGCCCGCACAGCACACTCACGCACGCACACACGCTGGCGCCTGTGCGCTCGCACCCTCACTCGCACACATGCACATTTCATTTACACTTTCTCACCTGCGCACTTGTACATATTTCTTATCCTTGCATCTACACACCTAGTACCACGCTCATGCTCCCACCACACTCGCACAGGCATATTTAAACCAAGCATGCACAAACTGTTTGAGTGCACCAACTGTTTGATTAATTGCGCACTAAAACATTTATCTGTTGACCTCACTGCTTTGGTTGACCGTCATTTGGCAGAATACGTGGCACTCACCTCACCTAAGGAGGAAACTTCCAGGAAGCTTAAGCAGACACGTGGCATTCTCCCCGTGAAGAAAGGAAATTTCTAGGAAGCATCATCGGCACCTCCACGGGGAGAAAAGTATAAAAGGCAGAGGAATATCAGAAAAATGGGGACTTTTCGGAGGCGGCCGCACACAACACAACATAGCATTCTTAGATTAGGGTTCATAGTTTAGATTAGGTTCTTTTCTCTCTTTTCCCTTTCATACATTTTACTGTCTTGAGGATCAATTGAATGGATCTTTAGCTTATTTCAGACATTCGGATTGCTCATTACGTGTTTGATATTGTTTCATATATCTATTTGATGTTTTATTCCAATGTTTACTCACTCACGCTTAGGCCCTTCATGTGATTTGCGGTACCCACTGAAGTCAATCTAGTGCTATTAATGGAAATTGAAATAACATCACTAGAATAGGGAACAACTTGGATGAGTCCTATGATCTGTGTATGGTTGCGACTTCAATTGTGCGGTACCCACTGACAATTGAAGTCAATATAATGGAAAAGATTTAGGATTATTTGAACATTAGAACTTGAATTTTGGATGACTGTCTTGTCTGGGGGAGTTAGGGTTCTAGTGTCAGATAGGGATCAGGAATTAGGAAGCCGAGCCTAGGTCTTGCCCTACCAAGGGAAGACGGAGGAATATGGTGAATTAGGGTTGTGAGACCTACCAAGGAGATCGACCCTAAGCTCACTAGAAGGTCGATCCCCTCATTCATGCTGTTACACAAGTCGATGATAATAGGCTGAGGTCCATACCAATTGGTTCATCCTCAAGGCAGTGCTTGCATACTAACCTTGCATTCATTCTCATTTTTGCATTCATATTGTTTTGCATTAGTCCCATTGGCTTTGGTTTCTTGAACAAGTGATCTCTTAACGTCCAAACCTTCCCTGTGGATATGATTCCACTTGCCACTTCTACATTAGTTGAGTAAGTTTGGGTATTTGACGAGGTCGAGCGACCGACCTACGCCAAAATGGTGCCGCTGCCGGGGAAGGCACGGTTGTTGGGGATTATTTGTTCTCTTGAATTGTTTGTTCTTGTGTTTTTATCATTTGGTTTTTGCTGGTGTTATTCTTTTTATTCTGTTTGTTATTTTGTTTGATAGTTAGTTTATATTTTTGTTCTTGGTTCCAGTACTGTGTTTAGCTGGTGGTGAGTGCAGGTGATTTGAAAATTCACTAAAATTGGATTGTGCACACCACAAAATGCCAAATATGTCTAGGTGGTTTGGGGACTCTTTTGAGCCTTATTATGATTACCCACCAGATTGGATGGATGACACACGACCAACACCTGGAATACTTGGCAACTTCTCCCCACCAAGATATTATGAGACATGGCACGACCAATAACAGAGCAATGAGTCCTATCTCAGAGAAGAGCAAGACCGAGAATACATGTTGTCTCAAATTTTGGACAAGGCGGATAGAATTAAAACAAGGTTGGCTCAAAAGAAAGAGAAGGCTACAGAACCACTACAGAGACTTGATCACATGAGTGCCTTAATGAGCAACTTGTGGGAACGTGAGACAGCAATTCAAGATGACCAAGGCCATTCAGAAGGTATATCTCTCCTTACTAAAACACCCACTCCTGAGGAAAATCATTTTGATATGAATGCAATTTTTGATTGTGGTTTAAAGAGTCCAAGGGAGTTGGAGTCTATAAATGTTGGAGATGTTTTGCATGAGTGCTTTGTTGATGAGTTTTTTATGCATGAACGTTTGAGTCTTTTTTGTGAGAATGATGTCTCTTGTGATGAGTTTAGTGATGAAGAACTTAGGGCTATTTGGTTCCTTACTGCCAAAATGGAGGGTGTCTCAAATGTTGAGTCTTATATCAACTTTATGAATTACCATGAGGATGATGACATTGTTAGACTTCCCTTAGATACTCTCCCTGTCCTGGAATGCCCAGTGAATTGTCGAGAGACACATTTTATCAATCCTTGTGTGAGCATGAATGAAACCAAAATTGCATTTGATAAGGAAAAAGACAGCATGACCATTGAGCACTTTGTTGAGACACCAAATCTTGAAATTGTGCATGAATATGTAATTGTGAATGGAGTCCAACAAATAGAGAACAATGGGATGCCTTTGTTAAGTGTGCATAGTGAACCGAATTTTGTTAGCAAAGGAAAAACTCCAATTGATCCATGTGTTAGCTTGAGTTACGATGATTTAATGTTCTGTAATGAAATTACTAACATGGTGGAAAATTGCTTTGTTGATGTATCCATTTTTGAAATCACTGATGAATTTGTTGAGACTATTGATGCACAATCTGTGGTTGAGCCTTGCAGGGTTTCAGAGCCAAGCTTGGTGGGAGAAGTGAAAGAGGTGTTTCCTATGAGGGAACATACATGGTCTAAAGTGGAGTTCATTGAGATTGTTCCCCATGTGCATGAGCTCCAACACCTCTTTTTGAAAAACAATTGCCCAGTTCCATACTAGAGAAAAATGAGTGCTTATGAAAAAGCATTCTTCTGGTACAGAGATGGATACTCTGAATCTTGAAGAAGGAAGGCTCATGAATAAAGTCTAGTTGGAGACTAAATAAATCCATAACTATTTGCTCTACCTTCTGTGAATAAATTTTTGTTTGAGTTTTTAGTTTGCTTTTGTTTTTGGTCTTGCCTTACGTAGATAGTTGTCTCTTGTGTGCAGGAGCTTAAAGCAAAAGCCTCTCAAATGCCAAGTGTGGGGGTGTCTTCAAAGTGCTATTAACTTGACCCATCATACACCACCATGACCCAAGGTCATGGTGTGGCACTCACTTGCACACCACATTTTTTCTTCACTATCTTGCACATCACAAGTCACAATCTCACACTCTTGCACAGTAGGTTATGTAGCACCACCACTTTAACACAAAGTTTCCAAAAAGCTACTATTCACCCATAATTGCACAGTATAAGGTATGAGCTCATTCCCTTGTGATTTATTGAATTCCATTCTCTGTGGGAAACACCTTCTTGAACTTTCATGATTTATTTGAGGTGAATGTTGTCTAGTTGGTTGGCCTTTCATGCATATCATAGAAAATGTGAAGTGGTGACCATGTGTGAAATTTTAATTTGCCATGAACATAGTGCATTATTGGAACGCCTTTATTGCATGGAGTTCTACTCTAGGATGAAAAACATGGTTAATGTGTTATATGAATGTATGATTTATCCATATTGTGAGTTGTGTGCTTTTGATGCAAGGATACATGAGTCTATGTGTGGGGGGAGCTGCAAGTGCAAAGACTGATTCAAGAAGAGCAAAATCTGATGAGCATAGTGCAAATGGTGCTCAAAGGTCTACAGTCATGAATGGAAAATTTGAGGACAAAGGCACTCAACCCAGCAACATTGGAACCTACAGGATACAAACAAAAAGGGAGTTCCTGAACCTACTCATTTTCTTTATATTGGGGACAATGTAAATTTTAAGTGTGGGGGAGGGAATGTTTGCCATGCTTTGTGCCTTTGAAGATTCACATGCTTAGTCTCCTTCATGAAAATTTTGAAAATTTTTCTTATGTGCTTGCTTGGTTAGCTATGCTTTTACATGATGCTATGTTTGAGAGGCCTAGTGCCTTTGATCTGAATTTTATTATGTGTGCTGCTTTGTGTGTTAAGAGGACTGGTGGTGGTGGAGTTTAGAGTATTATTCATGTAGGTAGCATTTTTTATGTGTTTTGTGTCTAGTATGGAATAAAAGACAGTGACTAGCACTAGTCTTGTTATGTGCTTTATGTTTTAGTTGCATGCAATAAATGTGGAAGTGTGTTGTTTTGTTTTTGTGTTGAGCAAAGCCCGAGCTAGTCCATTTTCAACAACAGCAATTACATGCCATGTCCAATCTATCCGCAATTTTCATCCACTTTGCATGCGAATGTTGTGTTAGCTGGTTTCAGAACTCATTCGATAAATCTGGTTGTTGGTCAAGGCATAGTGTCAAGGTAAGATAGAGATGCCAACAAATCTTTTGACATAGGAGAGAATTTATGTGTTATTTGATCTTGTTTGTGCACTCTACTCGTAAACATTTGTTCTTGTATTTAAGTATATAGTCTATTGAAGACACACATGGACACAAGGTGTTGGAGAAAAGATGTGGGAAAAAGAAAAAGCCTGTGGCAAATAAAGGGAAAAAAGAGCCATAAAACCCTGGCAGCCAAGCACCAAAGTGCGGCAAGTTTGAAATAATAAAATGCACCAATGTGCGCTAAAGAAAAGAGGAAAAACCTCAAAGAGTTATGTGAATAAATACCATTGATCTCTATGTGCTGAGTGTTAGTGTGTGTGGACAACAGACTGTAGTGCAGAAATTTCTAATAAAGTGTTTGCTTGAGTACTTTGCGTAAATAGAGAAGATGACCATGAAAACTCTCAGCACACACATCACGTTGGCAACTTGGTCTTTATTCATTGTCCCTTGATTGACAATTAGTATGAACTTGGGTGGAAGTCTGGAACTGGAAAAATGAAAAAGGTTGGTGCATGCGAAAACTTTTAAGATTGGACAGGATAGTGATATTACCTGTGCTGTGTGTTGAAAATGGTAGAAAGGTCTATAATGCTTTACTTTGCTCGGGACTAGCAAAGATTTAAGTGTGGGGGATGATAAGTCGGGTTTGTACCGACTTATTTGTTTCACTTGTTTGATCTTTTGTATAAACGTTTCATGAAAATGATGACAGATGAACAAGTATGTGGTTGAAATGTTTACATCCGGTGAAATGTGGGAATTTGCTAAGAGTTGTGTTTTTGTAAAGAAAGTAATGATTTTTGAGTTACGTAACACTCTTGGTCATGCACCACATTAAGTCCCAAGCACTCCACTACACAACACTTGCTTGCACACACTTCACATGCACCGCACACTCACGCACACACCGGCCTGTGCGGGCGCCTATGCGCCAGCACAGGCCACACACACACACACACCTGTGCGGGCGCCTTGCGCCCGCACAGCACACTCACGCACGCACACACGCGGGCGCCTGTGCGCCCGCGACTTATCATTCGATAAATGTTGTGTTAGCTGGTTTCAGAACTCATTCGATAAATACTGGTTGTTGGTCAAGGCATAGTGTCAAGGTAAGATAGAGATGCCAACTAATCTTTTGACATATGAGAGAATTCATGTGTTATTTGATCTTGTTTGTGCACTCTACTCGTAAACATTTGTTCTTGCATTTAAGTATATAGTCTATTGAAGACACACATGGACACAAGGTGTTGGAGAAAAGATGTGGGAAAAAGAAAAAGCCTGTGGCAAATAAAGGGAAAAAAGAGCCATAAAACCCTGGCAGCCAAGCACCAAAGTGCGGCAAGTTTGAAATAATAAAATGCACCAATGTGCGCTAAAGAAAAGAGGGAAAACCTCAAAGAGTTATGTGAATAAACACCATTGATCTCTATGTGCTGAGTGTTAGTGTGTGTGGACAACAGACTGTAGTGCAAGAATTTCTAATAAAGTATTTGCTTGAGTACTTTGCGTAAATAGAGAAGATGACCATGAAAACTTTCAGCACACACATCACGTTGGCAACTTGGTCTTTATTCATTGTCCCTTGATTGACAATTAGTATGAACTTGGGTGGAAGTCAGGAACTGGAAAAATGAAAAAGGTTGGTGCATGCGAAAACTTTTAAGATTGGAAAGGATAGTGATATTACCTGTGCTGTGTGTTGAAAATGGTAGAAAGGTCTATAATGCTTTACTTTGCTCGGGACTAGCAAAGATTTAAGTGTGGGGGGATGATAAGTCGGGTTTGTACCGACTTATTTGTTTCAATTGTTTGATCTTTTGTATAAACTTTTCATGAAAATGATGACAGATGAACAAGTATGTGGTTGAAATGTTTACATCCGGTGAAATGTGGGAATTGGCTAAGAGTTGTGTTTTTGTGAAGAAAGTAATGATTTTTGAGTTATGTAACACTCTTGGTCATGCACCACATTAAGTCCCAAGCACTCCACTACACAACACTTGTTTGCACACACTTCACACGCTCCGCACACTCACGCACACACCGGCCTGTGCGGGCGCCTATGCGCCAGCACAGGCCACACACACACACACCTGGCCACACACCCGCACACTATGCGGGCGCCTTGCGCCCTTACAGCACACTCACGCAAGCACACACGCGGGCGCCTGTGCGCCCGCACCCTCACTCGCACACATGCACATTTCATTTACACTTTCTCACCCGCGCACTTGTACATATTTCTTATCCTTGCATCTACGCACCTAGTACCACGCTCATGCTCCCATCACACTCGCACAGGCATATTTAAACTAAGCATGCACAAACTGTTTGAGTGCACCAACTGTTTGATTAATTGCCCACTAAAACATTTATCAGTTGACCTCACTGCTGTGGTTGATCGTCATTTGGCAGAATACGTGGCACTCACCTTGCCTAAGCAGGAAACTTCCAGGAAGCTTAAGTAGACACGTGGCATTCTCCCCGTGAAGAAAGGAAATTTCTAGGAAGCATCATCGGCACCTCCGCAGGGAGAAAAGTATAAAAGGCAGAGGAATATCAAAAAAGAAGGACTTTTCGGAGGCGGCCACACACAACACAACATAGCATTCTTAGATTAGGGTTCATAGTTTAGATTAGGTTCTTTTCTCTCTTTTCCCTTTCATGCATTTTACTGTCTTGAGGATCAATTAAATGGATCTTTAGCTTATTTGAGACATTCGGATTGCTCATTACGTGTTTGATATTGTTTCATATATCTATTTGATGTTTTATTTCAATGCTTACTCACTCACGCTTAGGCCCTTCATGTGATTTGCGGTACCCACTGAAGTCAATCTAGTGCTATTAATGGAAATTGAAATAACATCACTAGAATAGGGAATAACTTGGATGAGTCCTATGATCTGTGTATGGTTGCGACTTCAATTGTGCGGTACCCACTGACAATTGAAGTCAATATAATGGAAAAGACTTAGAATTATTTGAACATTAGAACTTGAACTTTGGATGAGTGTCTTGTCTGGGGAAGTTAGGGTTCTAGTGTCAGATAGGGATCGGGAATTAGGAAACCGAGCCTAGGTCTTGCCCTACTAAGGGAAGACGGAGGAGTATGGTGAATTAGGGTTGTGAGACCTACCAAGGAGATCGACCCTAAGCTCACTAGAAGGTTGATCTGCTGTTACACAAGTCGATGATAATAGGCTAAGGTCCATACCAATTGGTTCATCCTCAAGGCAGTGCTTGCATACTAACCTTGCATTCATTCTCATTTTTGCATTCATATTGTTTTGCATTCGTCCCATTTGCTTTGGTTTCTTGAACAAGTGGTCTCTTGACATCCAAACCTTCCCTGTGGATACGATCCCACTTGCCACTTCTACATTAGTTGAGTAAGTTTGGGTATTTGACGAGGTCGAGCGACCGACCTCCGCCAAAATGGCGCCGCTGCCGGGGAAGGCACGGCTGTTGGAGAATTATCTGTTCTCTTGACTTGTTGAGTCTTTGTATATATATGCCAGGCAAAATACGGTGCTGGGTGTACCCAGTCGCACCGTTACATAAGTAAATGCAGTAAATTAGGAGTACTACTCCATTACATGATTTCTAATTGAAATGATACGTGAAGATAAGAAAAAACTGCCCACGACTTGTGTAGTGCCTCTCTTATCTCCAGTCCAAATAAAGTCTCTCAATAAATGTTTTAGCTAGAGTTTCACGGATACGACATTACCTTCTCTCTTAGAATTCATCAACGTAGTATATGTTACACAGTGGTTGTTCGTGAACCTCATTTCCAGATTATCCCAAGTCCTTGCTTCCATTAGTGCCCCATAGAAGCCAAACTCGTGCTCTCGAGCCCGGGATCCTCTCAAGTCAAAAACTACCTGGACAAACTAGTCTCTCCTACACCATTGTCCGCCTTTCCAAAAGATAAAGAGAAGAAAGTAGCTTCCTCTCGCTTCTGCCCTGAGAATGCCCGGAAACGATAACCTCCACTTTTTCTATGCAAAACAGCAATCCAGCTTCTCTCATCATTCTGCCCCAACAATTTTCCGCCTTTACTAATGATGGGGGCCGAAGACAATTGCCACTGAAGCTTTGGAGCATTGACTTTACAGCATCCAAAATCTGCCAAGTTTTATCTTATGCTATTAGTTCCAAGTTGTCCCACTATCCAATTCTATCCCAAGGTAAAATTTCATTGATAACGCTGAGACATATCGTTATCGCCCCTTTCCAAAAGTTGTCTCTATCAATCAAACCATACCCTAGTTCATCCCTAGACTCTCATTTGCTGTTAAGTGCAGCATTCCAATCACTCTAGCCCAATAAATCCTTTTCCTCAAGATATTAGAGGATCAACAAAACTACACCTAACCCAAATGAGATGTGGTTCTAATAGGCCAACAGACATATAGATAAAGCAAAACAGAAAGAGTGAGGCTGTCATGGTTACGTGTGGCTTGAGCACTATAGATCATCAACCTTCAAACATCTGGGTCAAAGGTCCACAAGTCCAGTGTATTCACATTAAAAACAGAAAAAAAAAAAAACCAACATCATTTGACTGGGAATTCTCCTGAAAAGTTTATCAACGTTTCATCATAGATCCACTTTCAGTCAAATTCAGGAGCCCATGAAGTTCAGCAAAGAGTATCACTTTACCATACAAAGTCAATGTCCAAAAAAACTTGCCACAACAACACAGGTCACGACGGCATGAGCGTACCAACAGCAATTGAACAACTCCATTGCATGGCAGAAAGCAAACGAGAAAGCCCCACAAATGTTTATCAGTCGGTTTAAGAATGTTCATCAGGGCTTCCACATTCATACAAGGTTTAAGAATGTTCCAAGAATCAAAAGTACCAATTATATTAAATTGAGCAACTCCATTACATGGCAGAATTAACTCCAAATTCCATAAGAAAATGCAAAAGGGAAAGCCCCTCAAATGTTTATCACTCGGTTTATCAGGGCTTCCACACAAAGTAGCACCAAATCAATGTTTAAGAATCAGAGGTTACCTCAGATTTGTTTGGCTAGCTTGAGATTCACAAAATGAAACAAATATTTCCAAAGCTGGAAACTTTGTCCTGGGATTTACTTCATTTCAAGCAGTTCGTATCATCCATCAACTCAGCAATAAAGCATTGTAAAATCAATATAGTCATCAGAGAATAAACCAATTACCCAGTTCAAGATTCGTTCACCAAAAATTTTATAACGAGAGACAGCCAAAAAAATCTGCAGAAGTCAGAAGTCAAAGCTGCCTTCTTCTTTTGTCCTCCAATCTGCAGCTGAATTGAGCCCAGGTCGGAGGTTCCTCCCTATTGAAGTCCATGGAACACCCATTTAAGCATTGAGCATAACTTTCTGTCCTTGAGATGGGGCCCGATTTGCGTGCATTTCAGCTCCCGATGGAACTCCGATCTGGGTCAACAAGTCCCTGAGTGGTCTCAGCTCCGATTTGAAGCTCTCATTGAAGCTCCCCGATCTGAATCTTGTGGGACCCGGTCTGATCTTTCCCGATTCAGTTGCGTCTTCCTCGATCTCAAGCTCTGCTTTGCACGATTTGAAGCTCTCTTTGTGAAGCTACTTCTTCAAGTGTTGGGTCGGGTTTTCAGAGCTTCACCCGATTTTGGGTTCGATTTTGCAGCTCTTTTTTCAGGTTCTGATTTGTCGCTCTACTCCTGTTGAAGATTGAAGGTGAAGTGTTGGTGGGTCTTCTTGGGTTCGAGAGCTTGACTTTCTTCAAAGCTTCACGTTGGTGCTTCACGTTGAAGATTGCGTCTTGACTGATCTAAAGATCTAAGCTTTAGATCTTTGTAGTTTCCTTGAACCTCAAATGTTCTAAATTACAGAATTGAAAAAGCTCAAGTACAGAATTAAAAGTGTTGGATCGGGCCTTTCAGCTTTTCTGCTGAAAGGCCCGAGAAAGTGTTCTGATTTCTAGAGAGAAGTCAGAGAAAAATTCTAGAGGGACTACTGAATATTGTCGAAAAAAGGGAGATAAGTGAATATTATAAAAAAAAAGTGAAAATTAAAAATTTTGTAAAACCTCCGTTTTTCACGAGTTATAACACACGTATTTTGGTAAAAAACGACAAAGAGAAAAAATGTGTTGATTTTGGTTTCTCCCCTACTGTTTTTTCACCCACCTCAATTGTGAAAATGCATTCTAATAAAAAGTGTAAAAAAAATGAAATTTTGATTTCTTTTTTCCACCGAATTTCCAATTTTCATCAACTATAACACAAGTATTTTAGCCAAAAAAATGGCAAAATCTAAAAACGCGTTAATTTTGACTTTTTTTGTACCATTTTTTGTACTCACCGCAACTGTGAACATTCATTCTAGTGAATATTGTCAAAAAAAGTGAAAATTAAAATTTCGACAAAACCACCATTTTTCATGGGTTATAACACACGTATTTTGGTGAAAAAAATGAAAAAGTAAAAAAAGTGTTAATTTTGACTTTTCCCTACTATTTTTTACACACATTTCAATTGTGAACATGCATTCAATGAACGGTGTACATAAAGGTAAAAAAATTTATTTTTTACAAACTTCTCATTTTTCATGGGTTATAACAAACGAATTTCATAAAAAATTTTAAAAATTTGAAAACACATTGTTATTTTGAGTTTTTTGTACTGTTTTTTGCACTCACCTCGATTGTGAATATGCATTCTAGTAACTATTGTAAAAAATTGAAAATTAAAATTTATAAAAAACCTCCAATTTCACGAATTATAACACACTTTTTTTGGTAAAAAATGGAAAAATAAAAAAAATATTGATTTTGGCTTTTTCCCTACTGTATTTTAACCCAACTCAATTGTAAAAATGTATTCTAATTAATGGTGTGAAAAAAGTGAAATTTAGATTTTGTTTCACCAAATTTCTATTTTTCATCAACTATAATACAACTAGTTTAGCCAAAAATGGTAAAATCTAAAAACGCGTTGATTTTAACTTTTTTGTACCATTTTTTCACCCACCCAACTGTTAACATTCAATCTGGTGAATATTGGAAAAAAAGTAAAAATTAAAATTTTGACCGAACCTTCATTTTTCATGGGTAATAACACCCGTATTTTGGTAAAAAAATGGCAAAGTAAAAAAAACGTGTTAATTTTGACTTTTTTCCTAGTATTTTTTACACACATTTCAATAGTAAACACGCGTTCAATGAACGGTATACAAAAAAGTAAATTTTAGATTTTTCACCAAATTTTCATTTTTCATGGGTTATAACACACGTATTTCATCAAAAAAAAATCTAAAAATACGTTGCTTTTGACTTTTTGTATTATTTTTTGCACCCACCTCCATTATGAATATACATTCTATTGACTATTGTCTTTTTTTTATTGGCTAATCATCCCATTTATTGGGCTGGGGGGCGGGGAGGGGGGGCGCCACTCCCTGTTTTATTAATAGCAAATTCTAACTACAAAATTTAGTGGCGGATATATCCACACCATTAGTACATTAGTAAATCAATAAATTGGGAGGAATCCTCTCTCACATTAAAACCTCTATCTAGATTTTGAGAATTGAAATATGGAGTACTTCCTCCTTTACAAAAGTATGATTGCTAAGATTGACAATAATATAAAGACCGTCTGTGGACTAATAATCTTTATATATATAATCTCAATCTCGAGCTCCCATTTTTACAACAAGAAGGGTTTTCACTTTACAAAAAACTCCTTACGATTAAGCATTGGATCACCAAGAGTGGTGTTGACTATAGAAACCATGCATATATCTTTGAGAAAACCTTAAACCCCTAAAACAGAGTGTTAATGCACACGTGGAGTGGCATTTATTTTAATTGGCATTGATTTTTTGGCAAGATAAGGAAAGATCTTATTGGAAGCATAAATCAAATCAAATCAATCTATACAAGGAAGATTGATTTGGAGATTAATGCTATCTTGGTATTCTTGGACTTATCTTGGTATTCTTGGAAGCTATCATTAAAGATCTATCTTTATAAAAGATAAGCATTGAAGACACATGGTTTTTCCATCTTTCCATTTGAATTATTTGGAAATAATCTTAGAGATAAACATGGGAAGATTTGGAGATAAACATGGGAAGATTTGGTGTGCCTATATGATCTTTCCACACCACACGATTTTGTGTGTGCAAGGCGTGCGAATTGTTTGAATCATGTGAAGCCTTGATGTTTATTTCGGTCTTCATTAGACTATGAACACACTTCTTTGTTGGAGATCTTTGATCAAAGTGTGTTGACTTAAGCATCTTAATGCAATATTATTGAAGATGCAATCCTTGTGTTCTTTATTATAATCCAGCCTCGGGAGGAGGTTGTTGAGGAGCTCGGGAGAGTTCAAACTTGGGCAAGGGGATCTTGCATTAACCACGGATTCCGGAAGGAGTCGCCATTGACAACGGGATCTTGTCTTCATTGTGGGCAAGGGGACTTGCATTAACCACAGATTCTGGGAGGAATCAACACAAGTGGAGGGGAGCTCGCACAATCCGTTCACTGTGAAGTTAGGAAGAGGCGGCGTCAAAGATAAGAGGGAGTCTTACTTTGTGTCAGACCGAGTGTCTTGTAACTTGTGAACTTAGTGGATTATTTTATCTAGGCGTGGCCCCGCAGACGTAGGCAGATTGCCGAACTCCGTTACCAACCTCCTGTCTTTTTACTTTCCGCATTTTTAATACTGTTCATTGTTGCTTTTGTTATCGATGTCACATCTAGTGTTTCTAACCCACTGAGACACCGCGCATCTAACCTAGATCTTTCACAGAGCAACTGAAAAGTTTTGGACAAAAGTTGCCTAACATCAGTAGCAAGAGGTCCTACATTTTGAAGATAAGATTTTCAAGTAGTGAGGATAGCTTTTTTGTATGAGCATGCATTACATGTATGTGACTTTTTGATGAACTAATAGACTAAACTTACCTAACTTCAGCAGCAAGCGGTCTGTTACATGTCTACTAAATGATGTACTTTAAGAAATAATCATGGAAGTGTGTGAATCTTGGAACAAATATGACTGTAAACCAAGTCTAGATGTGATTTTAGACTGAGAGTTCACTTTGGCCATGAACATGTGACAGCAATGACAAGACATATGAGCTGGTCCTTGTGGCATTTGAGTACTATGAAAAGGAATCAAATTGTTGATGCAATGACATATATATGTTGACAAATCAATGAGAACATGAGGTAAATAAGTCAAACATCAGCAGCTTATGACCTTTGTATGTGGTACAATGAATTAGAAAATTTGAGAATTTTTCAAGTTGATAAAACAAGGAGAAACAGGTTTCTAACTATATGATGCCAACATAGAAGCAAACATGGATTTATTTGTTTTTTATCTTGGATGTGATGATGTAAGGAAGACTCGTTCTGCTCTTAAGATATTTTGAATTTTCTAATGAAGTAGGTTCTTCGAATTGATTGCCATGGCAGGTTGTGTCTCAGCACATTTGGCCAATAGAATTGCTGCTGAATTTTTTTTTTTTTTGTTTGGCTGAATGAAGATCAGTTAAGTGCTAAAATTGATCTTTTATGTTCCAGAGTATTCTGCTCTCTTTTTGCAACCAAGATTGCAGGGTTTTAGAGCTTGATTCTACACTTAGGTTTGAGATTATTCCTTTTCGATGGCATTTTCTGATTCCTATCAAGGCTACTTCAATTATAGCATGCTCATTGAAATTAAGATCAGTAGCATCTGATTTGAAGTAAAAAGCAAAAACTAACTTACCTTGATTGTCTCTTACTATTCCACCATCGAGACCTTCACTTTTGCTATTGATGAATCCATGTATATTCAGTTTGAAGTGCTTATCATTAGGTAGATGCCATTTAATGTATGAAATGTGAATTTTGCTTTTGGCATATAGTATTGAGTCCCAAAATTCATTCCATGTGAGATTTGTCCAATTAACATCTTGAAAGAAGTTAGACATACTGGACTTTAAATTTTCAAAGGAAGATTTTGTAATTTTTCCTAAATTCCATTCTTCTTTCTCATAAATTAAAATTTTCACAAAACGTCTATTTTTCACAAGTTATAACACACGTATATTGGTAAAAAATAATAAAGTCAAAAGGTGTGTTGATTTTGGCTTTTCCCCTTAGTTTTTTTCACCCACCTCAATTGTGAATATGTATTCTAATGAATAGTGTCACAAAAAATGAAATTTAGATTTTTTTTCACCAAATTTTGATTTTTCATCGGCTATAACATAAGTATTTTAGCCAAAATTGGCAAAATTCAAAAAGCATTGATTTTAGCTTTTTGTACCATTTTTTGCACCCATCCCGACTGTGAACATTCATTATAGTGAATATTGTAAAAAAAAGTAAAATTAAAATTTTGACCAAACCTCCATTTCTCATAGGTTATAATGGTAAAAACTGGTAAAGTAAAAAAACGTGTTGATTTTTTCTTTTCACCTAATATATTTTATACACATTTCAATTGTTAACATATATTCAATGAATGGTGTACAAAAAAGTTAAATTTAAATTTTTCACCAAATTTTTATTTTTTATGGGTTATATCACACACATATTTTAGCAAAAAATAGAAAAAAAAATTAAAAAAAAACATGTTAATTTTAACTTTTTTGTAATATTTTTTATACATGTCTAGATTGTGAACATCCATTATGAGTGAAGAATATTTATTTGTTAAAAGGTGATGAAATCTTCTTGTGATTATGGTTTGCCCAAAGATTGCAAGAATATGTAATGTAATACAATTATTTGGAAAAATTATTATTATAGATAAATGCAATTTGATTCTCTATGAATATATAATGTTAATTTAATTTCATCAAATTTTTTTTAAATTGATTATGTTTAAAAAATAATTATTATAGATACATACAATTTGCTATATATCCCATGCATGAATGAATAATTTTAGTTAGTGATATGTATGAATTTTTAGTTTTGATTAATTTAAAAATAACTATTATATCTAAATGCAATTTCCTACCACATGAACGAATAATTCACTTACCAACCACATAATACAATTTTTTTCAATCTTTTAAATATTGAGGTGCCAATTACAAAATGATAAAACCCCTTTATACATGGGGGTGGAATTTTTTAAATTCTCAAATAATATTTGAGAAATAACACATCCCTCCATAATAGAATTAGCTTAATCAAACATAACAATTAATTCATTTCATTTTCATTTTTCCTATTTCCTATTTCCAATAGAGTTCTAGCTTTATATGTTCTACAGAGAAGAATACAATTATACATAAAAAAGAAAATGTCAAAGATATATATATAAGTTGATCTCTTGATCCACATATAACACTAGAGTTAATCGCAATTTCAACCTACAAAAAAATAGTAGAAAATTAAAATCACAGTCATTATTGATACTCAACATAGAATTCTAGTTCTCCTAAAATTTTCTTGATTAATTAATTGTTTGTGATCTATACAAATTTTAATTTCCCTATATTTGGCACAACTTTTGTGCTAATCATAATCTACGAAAGTATATAATTAATTCCGTGATTTTAGTACAAGTTTTATATACACAATGTATTCGGCTTAATTAGAGTACAGTAAAAAAGAAATTTACTTCTTTTCTTCCAAGAAACGTCCCACAGAAATAGACTTGTTAGGGTTTCTTTTAATCAATTCTTTCTTCATCATTTTTATTGTCAACCAAAAGAAAAAAGAAAAAAACCAAAGCTAGGATATATACCTGCATAGGCTGCATGGCGTCATCTATGGTTCGACGTGGACTTCCACGGTTTGCAAGGATCGCTTCTGATCAATTGGGACTTGGAGGAGTAAGAACAGCATCAATGGCATCAAGGGATTTCTCTAAATCTTCTAAATCTTCTACAATTGATGGCCAGAGTTTACCCAAAAAGGATGAAAAGGGCAGCAAAAAAGAATGTTGTGCCAAGGTTCGTCTGAAATTGGATAGCATACAAAGGGATCTTAATATCATTAAAATCCTAACTTTTCTGGTTCTGCCGGTTGCCGTACTTTGTAGAATTAAACAGAGATGATTAATTAATTTATAATATTTATTAATTAAGAAGGATCAATGAGGTGGATTGCAGAAGATTTGAAGCCTGAACTTGGATTGGCCAGCCTCTTATGATATTCTGATGATTAATTTGATTTTCATTTTATATAATTAAGATGCATTCTACAATTAAAGCTGGGATATCAAGTTTTTTTTTATTAATATATATTATTGTTTTTTTTTCAAAATTGATAAATTCTTTAATTGCAGCGAATTAACCTGGAAATTGATGATATGATCATTCTTGGAAATTATCATACCATATTCTTTAACATTTTTTCCCTTCATGAATATGTTATTGGATATTAACTTGCAAGTTCTAAATATGAAATTTTGCATATAAACAAAGTAACTTTTGTGTGCAAATGAATTCTTCAAATTTACTAAATGCATTGAAGATCTAGCTGTTTCAACCTAATATATATTAATACCGAGAGATCTAGATTGTTATATTTTGTCAGTCAATTAATTATATTTTACCCAAAAAAACTCAATTAATTTGCTCATGCATGAATACAACAATATTAATTGTCATGATAATAATTAAGTAAGTTCATGCAAATAAGTTTAGTTGTAAAAAAATAGAATGATCATTTCAGCCACACAATAAAAATTGTAGAAAATTAGAATCATGAAATAAGAGTTAACCACATAATAAAAGTTGCAGAAATTAAAATCATGAAATGAGAGTTAACCCATAATAAAAGTTGCAACGATTTCAAATATTCATTAATTGTAAATTGCAAAATTCGAAAAGGTATTGATTTTGACTTTTTTTTTTTTACACTTGTCTTGATTGTGAAATGCATTCAAGTGAATATTGTCAAGAAAAGGTGAAATTTAAAAATTTTCACCAAACCTCTATTTTTCACGAGTTATAACATACATATTTTTGTCAAAAATAGCAAAGTCAAAAAAGTGCTAATTTTGGCATTTTACCTACTATTTTTCACTTACCTCAATTGTGAACATTCATCCTTGTAAACAGTGTAAAAAAATTTAAATTTAGATTTTTGACCAAATTTCCATTTTTCATAAGTTATAACACATGCATTTTAGCCAAATATAGAAAAATACAAAAACGCTTTGATTTTGAATTTTTTTTTACCATTTTTTACACCAATTGTGATTGTGAACATGTATTCTAGTGAATTTTTTTTTTTTTTTTTTTTAAGCATAAAATCAAATTTTAAAATAGATAACATGAAATACTATAATCCTAAGAAATGGTTAATTAATCATACTCATGAGCAAAAATAAACTACAATAAGCTAAAGTTTGATTACAAACACATACCATCTTGTTATAGCCATCAATCAATTCTGCATAGTTAACCCTATCAATTCTCTCTTTCTCCGGTTTATCAGCGCTTCCCTTATTACTCTTCTCCCATTTTCTCTTCCGGGGCGACTCACTCCTCGACCTTCTCCTCCGCCTATAATATTCATCTCTACCGTGACTCCTACTCCTACTCCTACTCCGCCGCCTTGAATGCCTATATCTCTCTAGGCTACGGCTAGAGCTCTGGCGACGTGAATGCCTGCACCGATCCCTGCTACAGCTCCGACTGCAACTCCTACTCCTACTCCTACTCCGTCGCTCAGGGCTAGGGCTACGGCTACGGCTACGGCAACTTGAATGTCTGGCTTTATCTCGGGTACGCAGACTCAATTGGCCAGTATCTCTATCACCATGTCCAGGTGTTGAAGACATGGTGTCTGATTTTTGGGCTTTTTTCTTGAGTTTGTTTCGAATGGAATTAAGCTGCGATTGTTTTCCGAGCTCATTAGCTTTGGACGGACTTGAGGCTTTGACAAATTGGTTAAGAAAATTTGACGATGAAGAAAAGGAGGGAAGAGCTGATCCCCGGGATGGATCGGCGGAGGAAGAACTGGAAGAGAATCCAAGTCCTTGCTTGAATCGGGCGGCGCCTTCACCTTTACGAGTTAACTCATCGTATAAGGCTGCGGCTTTTTCTTCCTCCATTTTTGGCGGTAGTGCTTCGTCCACCGGTGGATCAAGCGTTATAGCTATCGAGCCAATAAAAAAAATATTCTCGTTATAGGGCCCATAGAGAAAATAAGTCGACCCGTTGGGTCCCAACTATTTGGGTTGTATTCTAGTGAATATTGTTAGAAAAATAGTGAAAATTAAAATTTTCGCTAAATCTCTAATTTTCATGGGTTATAACACATGTATTTTGGTAAAAAAATGGCAAAGAAAAAGGCGTATTGATTTTGGTATTTCCTCTACTGTTTTTTACACACACCTCAATTGTGAACATGGATTCTATTAAATGATGTAAAAAAAAAGTGAAATTTAGTTTTTTTCACCAAATTTTCATTTTTCATGAGTTATAACACACATATTTTAGCCAAAAATTGAAAAATCCAAAAAGGTGTTGATTTTGATTTTTTTGTAATTTTCTTACACTTATCTCGATTGTGAATATGCATTCAAGTAAATATTGTCAAGAAAAAGTAAAATATTAAAATTTTTACCATACCTGTAATTTTCACGGGTTATTAAACAAGTATTTTTGTAAAAAATGATAAAATAAAAAAAATGTTTTGATTTTAAACTTTTCCTTACTATTTTTTCACTCACCTCAACTGTGAATATGCATAATTGCTAACGGTGTAAAAAAAATGAAATTTAGAATTTTTTTTTTTTACAAAATTTCTATTTTTCATGTGTTATAACACATGTATTTTAGCCAAAAAAAATCCAAAATTAAAAAACGTATTGATTTTAACTTTTTTTTGTCGATTTTTGCACCCACCCCAATTGTGAACAGGCATTCTAGTAAATATTGTCAAGAAAAGTGAAAATTAAAATTGTCCCCAATTCTCAATTTTTCATGGGTTATAACATACGTATTTTGGTAAAAAATGACATAGTAAAAAAACGTGTTGATTTTGGTCTTTTATCTTCTATTTTTTACCCTTACCTTAATTTTGAACATGCATACGAATAAATGGTGTCAAAAAAGTAAAATTTTTTGTTTTTTTTTCACCAAATTTTCATTTTTCGTGACTTACAACACATGTATTTTAGCAAAAAAATGGCAAAATCCAAAAAAGCGTTGATGTTGACTTTTTTGTACTGTTTTTACACCTACCCAAATTGTGAACATGCATTCTAGTGAACATTATAAAAAATAAAAACTAAATTTCACCAAATCTCCATTTTTCATGAGTTATAACACATGTATTTTGGTAAAAAATGACAAAGTAAAAAATATGTTGATTTTGTTTTTTCCTACTATTTTTTCATTTACCTTAATTATGAGCATGCATCCTTGTGAAGAATGTAAAAAAAAGTGAAATTTTAAAAAAAAATTACCAAATTTTCATTTCCATGGGTTATAAAACACACATTTTAGCCAAAAAATGACAAAATCCAATATCGCGCTGATTTTGACTTTTTTTATACCGTTTCTGACACCCACTTTTTTTATCATTTCTAACACCCACCCTGATTTGAACTTGTATTCTTGTTAAAATTGTCAAGAAAAGTGAAAATAACCTTGATTTTTCATGGGTTATAACACAAGTATTTTGGCAAAAAAATGGCATAGTAAAAAAAGTATGGATTTTGACTTTTTCTCTTTTTTTCACACATCTCAATTGTCAACATGTATTCTACTGAACATGTAAAAAAAGTAAAATTTAGTGAAATGGCTAAGCGTATTTTAGCCAAAAATAGCGAAATCCAAAAGGCGTTGATTTTAAGTTTTTTGTGATATTTGCGTTGATTTAAACTTTTTCCTAATTTGTGAAGAGACATGGCCATTTGGCGGTTCCGGAACCTGAACCGGGGGCCCACCAAATTGGAACAGTAGCTGAACCGTCTATTGACGGTTCGGTTACGATTCCTAATTCTGGAACCGGCAAAAAAATTATTTTCGTTTTTATAATTCTATAAATATTTTTCTATCTCTTCATTTTCATCACATTATTCTTTTTCTAATATTATTTTTTAGTTTTCTAATCTTTATATTGTAAGTTTAGAGTTTAGCGTTTATAGTTTATAGTTTAGGGTTTAGGTTTAGGGTATCAACTAATATAATTATTCTAATTATATTATTATATTACACTAATATACTATTGGAATTCCAATTAATAGTTCAATCATTATTTCAATACTCTTATAATTTATATATTTTTCTTTCTCACTTATCTAATCCTTTATAATTCTATTTTTCTAAAACCTCCATATATTAGTTCAATTTCAACTATTAATCCAACTTAATTTTCTAATTTATATTATCCTAATTTTATTATTATATTATGCTAATATACTATTTAAATTCCAATTAATAGTTCGATCATTCTCTCAATACTCTTATTCTTTTTATATCTTTCTTTCTCACTTATCTAATCTTCATAATTCTATTATTCTAAAAAATTCATATATAAGTTTAATTTTAACTACTATTCTAATTATGTTATTATATTATACTACTTGAATTCTAATTAATAATTCAATTATTCAATTATTCTTTCAATATTCTTATTATTTTTATATCTTTGAATCTCACTTATCTAATTCTTCCTAGTTTTATTATCTAAAAACTATATATTAATTAAGTTCAATTGTAACTATTATTATTCTAATTATATTATTATGTTGTATTATTTGAGTTTCAATTAATAGTTTAATCATTATTTCAATAGAAATCAAATTTAAAAGTGGATTACAATCGAAATTCGAAACTAAAAATAAAAAAAATCAAAATTGGAACAAAATAACAACCGAAACCGAAACCGAAACCATAACCAGAACCGGAACTGGCGGTTCCGAAATCGTAATCGGAACCGCCGAGGGGTGGTTCCAGTTTCGGTTCCACTGGCCACGGAATCGCCAAGAGGTGGTTCCGGTTCCGGTTCCACTGGCCATGAAACCTGAACCAACCGTGGACATATCTATTTGCGAACATGCATTCAAGTGAATATTGTCAAAAGAGTGAAAATTAAAATTTTCACCAAAGCCTGCATTTTTTTTTCATAGGTTGTACTTCGATGCGGTTATTGAAAACTTCTTTAGTATGGAAAAGATTTGATATTGCTGGAAACAAATATGTGCATAAACTTATTTAGTATGGAAAAAATCTTATAGTATTGAAAAGAAAAATGTGCATATGTGTGATGGCCAGTTGAAGAAAATCATTTATGTGATAAAAAATTCAAATCTTTTCTTTTCTTTTTCTTTTTTTGTGACAAACCACGTAAGACAGCAAGGGATGCTAGTCCCAAAATTTCATAGATAATAAATACTTTTTAAGGTACATCCAATTCAGAAATGAATTGTCCAAAATACAAAATACCCAGGTTCATAAGTAGAAAGAACTTAGCAAAAAATACAGACTCTGCAATGTTAGTGGCACTACACATTAATCTATGATCAACCATTAGAAATAAAAAGTAGTGTAAGATTGATGTAAGACGGATATAAACATACCATATAATTAAATAATGTAATCTTACAAGAATTCAAGAGAGTTTTAAGAAATTATAATAAATTCACATGCCTTTTTCAATAATGCAAATATAGACAGTGCTGAATACCTAATATAACATGCAAAAAAAAACGAGATGAGATTAAAAGAATTGTATCATCTTAATTAAAATAAAATCAAAATAATCCAAATATCATAAGAGATACAAGAACAAAAAAAGAAGATTAATCCTTCCTAAAATTCCTTATGAGTACGAAGTTGAATTAATTACTAAAACATACGATCTAAATTTAATTGGGATCATCAATATATTTAATTCAACAATTTCCTATATATAAAAATTAACAGAACTTCATGTTCATAAGAGGCTGGCCAAGAAACAACCTGAATGGCTTCATTGATCAATCTTCGCAGTGGTATGATCGATCCCTTCTTAATAATCGTTAATAAAGTTTAAAAATATCATAACCGATAGAGTGAAAATGCCTATGCGCTTTACGGTAGTAAGATCACTTTGGATTTGATCCAGACGAGCCTGCTTCGAACAACTTTCTTTTTTGCAGCCCTGTTCATCATCCGTTTTGGGTAAACTCTCGCTATCATCAAATAATTTAGAAGATTTATCACTTTGGGTTTGATCCAGACGAGCCTGCTGCTTGGAACAACTTTCTTTTATGCTGCCCTTTTCATCATCATTTTTGGGACAACTTTCTTTTTTGCTGCCCTTTTCATCATCATTTTTGGGACAACTTTCTTTTTTGCTGCCCTTTTCATCATTTTTGGGTAATCTCCGGCCATCAATTTTAGAAGATTTTGAAGATTTAGAGAAATCCCTTGATGCCATTGATGCTGTTCTTCCTCCTCTAAGTCCCAGTTGATCAGATGCGATCCTTGCAAACCGTGGAAGACCACGTCCAACCATAGATGACGCCATGCAAGTATAACTTAATTAGCTTTGCTTTTTTTGTTTGAAAATAAAAAATGATGAAGCAAGAATGGATTAAAAGAAACCCTAACCAGTGTGATCATATTTATCACATGAGGAGTCCTTGATTTTTTTTTCTTCTATTAATTTTTTTCTTCAAGAAATTGGGAACTAATTAAGAGAGAGGAAGATAATCATTTGGAAATTAAGAAAGAGGAAGAGAATCCGGATTTGTTAAGGGAAGTAAAGATTTTTATTCTATTAGAATTCTTTAACAAATTGAGAACTTAATAACATAAGGTAATAGTTTTTTTCATTTGGGGGTGTACATTACCAGGAAACAAAAGTGTTAAAAACAATTTTTTTTCGTAACAATTTTTTTAGGACGAATTTCATGACAAAAAATTTACTAAAATTTAAGTTTTGGAGTTAGAATAAAAGATTTTTCTTTTAGATTTTTTAATTTACAACCAGTAAAAAAATTAACTTTTGAAATTACAACGATATAAGAATTTTCTTTTAGATTTTCAAGTTTTAGAGGTAAAAAATAAATTGGAGACAAGAAATTTACTGGCAATTATAAATTTTGAAGCTACAGTGGTAACAAAATAATTTGTGAGAATTATAGATTTTAAAGTTATAATGGTGAAAAAAATAATAGGAGAGAAGAAAGGATTATAGGCTTTGAAGTTGTAAAAAAAATAATTTGTGAGAATTATAGGTTTTAAATTTATAGTAGTAAAAAATTAATCAGAGATAAAGAAGGAAAGAAGGATTAACGATGAGGAAATTGTGGAGTTCTTTATTTTATATTTATATATATATACTTTAAATTATTTATCTATTAGTTATAAAATCCTTTCCAATTTTATATCAATTAGAACTTATCTATTTATCAAATAATCTCTTTTTTTAGAAAATCTTAGACAATGTAAGTTAATTTCAACTAGTTACTTTTTTTTTTTTTTTTTTGGTTATAACTAAATATATATAGATGGCCAAAATACGGTGCCGGATTTACCCGAACACACCATTACAAAAGTGAAAGCATTAAATTTGGAGTACTACTCCATTACATGTAATTCGGAATAAATGCACTAGTCGATTACATGAAAATTTCAGTTGCTTCCAATACATGATCCTAGATGGTGTACAAAGGGTTTGATATGTAAATATGTTTTGTTCATATTAATTAATAAAAATATCGATTTTGACAAAAAAAAAAACTTTTTTTTTTATTTTATGCTAATCAAGACAAATTCTTTTGTATTTTAGGCCAACTAAAATTCCACTTCTCATTAGAATTGCTCCTCATCATTACTCTTAATTCTTTAATCCACAACACATTTTCTTATCATTTGCTCTCATAGGAAGCAGGTTCATAAGTTTCGGTACGAGAGTTAATCAATATCTAAAACTCACAATAAAATGGATATCAACACATAATACAAGGGGTAAGAAATTATAATCAATAAAAGGGGTAAAAAATATAAATTATAATCAATAAAAGGGGTAAAAAATTTGAATCGGGTAAGGAATTATAATCAATAAAAGGGTTAAAAAATTTGAATCGCGATTTCAACCCACAATAAAAGGTATAGGAAATATATAGGAAATGCAATTCATATGTAGTAACAAGAGTTAGTTTTTGTGTTTTCTTTGTTAGTTTTGTGTTTTCCTTATAAATTACACCGGTTTCACCCATGAACGAATAATTTTATAATTAGTAGCTTTTACTTATTTTCCTTTATGCAATTTATAGTTGTAGAAAGTTCTCTTCGGAATTATTTACATTTTTTTTTTGGCAGTTACGAAAGTTTAATCTCATCAATGATTTACATCACCAATTTAGAATTAATATTATTTTAAACAAATTCCTTTAAAAATATTTTACTATTTATTGAAAATTGAGTGCATAACATAGAATTGAAGAACTTGCTAATCACAATTTTTTAGTTTAGATATAGAAACAAATTAAAAGAAGATGATATATAATGAAAAAAATTTAAAGAAAACAAAGAAAATAAGAAAATAGATGGAATAGTATGGTAGGAAAAAATTGGTGATTGATTATGATCAATAGGTGTAGAAAGATAATGATTAATTACCATCATGTTAAGCAATTAATATTACCTGTTTAAGCATTACCATTATAAGGATCACAGGTTAAACATTATCATTACACTGGGAATATATTCCATATCTCATAGAAAGTGAAATATATATATGAAGTATCACAAAATATTCAATATAAAATATTATAGAAAATGAAATATAGACATAAGCTAAGATTCGAAGTGATACTAAGGTGGACTTGGAAAGAAGAATTTCATGGCACATATGATAAAATCTAACAATTAACTAATATAAAAACTTCTTTGAAACCGATGTTTATATATGAAATTAATGAAGCCCGTTGAATTATGATTCTAATTCTAACTCCTATCGCCTTCTTCGTGATTAACTCTCGTATCATATGGAAACTTTAGTACGAGATGTTATCCAATCTAATCTTTTAATTCCAAACTATAGATAAGAAAAATTAATATAAAAGAAAATCATATAGTCTTCCAAACTAACATATATCAAAGAGATCTGATGATCGTGACGTGACAAGCAAATTCCAGTCGAAAATTTTGTAATTTTGATCTAAAAATTCCCACTTCTTCCCACAGCCACGACCAAACCGAATACAAGAAAACAAAAATATCCAATAATTGCAAATTTCCCTGCAAAACGACGTAATTTACAAGCCTTGAAACCCTTTTCATCCCTGATATTGGGAGATTTGTGGCTGACCGATTCAGAAGATGTTGAGAAATCCCTTGATCGTTCTAATGGAGGAGAAGGAGGAACTGTTGTTGTACATCTTGTGATCACTCGTCCCATCTTTGCAATTTTTGGAAGCTCATGTATAATCATGCCAGGCACCATGTCTAACTTAATTTTTTTTGTTTTTTTTTTTTTTTGTTCTTATTTAGAAAAAAAAAATAGAGTTGATGAAGAAAGAATGGATGTCAAAAAAAAATAAAAAATAAAAAATTCCTGTGCAAGTGTATTTAAAACTTTTTTTTCCTCGAATAACTTTCCCTTCTCAAAAATATTTCTAAAATAATACACTTTTTAATTATATAAAACTCTTTTTTGACGTGTGAATCTCAAAGAGCCACGGCTACTTAAGCTGCGAGGCAATTTGTTATTCTCAATTATCTCTCGATAAATTATTATCTTTCTTAATTATCTCTTTTTAGCCATCTCTTTTTTTTTTTTTGTCTTATTTTCTTCTTTTAATTTAATTTCTTTTCTCCACAAATTATTATCTCACTTAATTATCTCTATCCACCTATCTCTTTCCTTTTTTTCTTTTATTTTTGTCTTTTAATTTAATTATTATCTTTGACAAGTTCTTAAATTCCATATTATGCTCTCAAGTTTCAAAACATAAATAAACTCTTTTAAAGGAATTCATTGGAAAGATGACTAACTATGGTAGTCCAAATCTCTTGTGAGATTAAACTTTTATAACTATAAAAAAGATTGTAAATAATTTTGAAGAAAATTGCCGATTCCAAATTCCCATCCCAAATTAGACATGTTCTACTACCACAAAATGAGGAAGGAAAAAAATCCACAAAATAAAGGGGTTTTTATTGCAATGAAGTTATAATGGATTCACATAAAATTACAAGAATTGAAATGCATCTCAAATCAATCCTAAAAGCTAGGAAAAAATTAAAATGATTTATAACCTTAATTTAGTCATCTCACAAAACTTAAAATTTATGTGTTTTTTTTTAATTTAAATTTTGTGTGTTTTGTTTAACAAAAAAACTAACCCTTTATAATTAAAGAATTCTAAAAGGTATTTTCATATATTTTATTTATTTAATGATTTTAGAAAAATAAAATCTTTGTTGCTGCTCCGAGTTTGAGACGAATCGATAACTTTTGTTCTATTAAAAATTTTAAATAAATTGGGAACTAAAGGGAGAGAGGGCAACTGTGAGTTTGAGTTTTTGAGACGAAATAATAATTTTTCTACAATTAGAATTCTGCAAAAATTGTGACTCAGAAGAGGCAAATTTTACTTCTATTACAATTCTTCAAGAAATTAATTGGGACTAGAAAGAGAAGGCAAATTTTAACTTCTATTATAATTTTTCAAGAAATCCTTCCTAAAATTCCATGTGATCTGTACGAATTGAAGTTGATGAATTACTAAAACATAAGATCTAATTAAATTTAAATTTAATTGTGGGGTCAAGATCATCAACATATATAGTTCAACATCAATTTCCTATGAAAACATAACTTTCAGAGGCTGGCCAATTAAGCAACAAAACTTCACTAGTAAAACGAGGTAACTTTGATCAAAACATGCCTACATAATTTGAAGGTTGAAATTAATTCAAAATAACTTCTGTATAGAAGTTCAACTTTTAAAATTAATAGATATTTTTTTTTTTTTTAAGAAGAAGCAGTACAGACATAGATCTGTCTCGAAGTCATTCTTTGGGTGGGGGTAAATTTGTATAGCATTAGAGATTATTTTTTAATTTTGGGAGACAAATTCAAACTTTTATAAATAACTTGATTGATTTTTTTTTTAAATTTTCAATAGGGAAACACCATATAGTTATACACTTTTTTTTTTCTTTTTTTTTTTTTTTTAAACAAAAAGAGCTTTATACCATCATGAACAAAATACGGTGTCGGATATACTCGACCACACCGTTAGAAGCAACTGAACCAAAATTTAGAGTACTACTCCGTTACATGAAACTTCCTATGATCTAGAGGATGGAATTATAGAACCGAACTTTAGTGAATACCAAAGTATCGATTGCAAATAGTTATACACATTATTGGCATTGTAATTCAATTGCAAATAAATGAATATAATTGCAAACAAATCAAATATTACAAACATTTTGTAAGCCCTTTACAAAGCATAAGCTGGTTCACTTGAAGAAATTATTTTTATGATAAAAAAAAATACAAATCCAAATCATTTTGTAGATGAGCATATATAAAATATTGTATAATTAATAAATTAATAGTGGAATAGTTAAAAATGTTGAATCATTTGTCAATTATTCATCTTAATTAATTTGACAATTCACTTTGTTATCCAACTTCATTAATTAATTGTCAACATATATATTAATCACACAATATATATCCCAATATTTTTCTCTTTAATTGGAGATCCCTTAATTTCCCTAGGAAAAGTCAATAAAAGGAGATGAGATGAATATTTTTCTTAATATGCTTCAAGAGAAATATCGATGAGATTAGACTAAAGAAGAATTAATAATACTTTCAATTGTAGCATATTAATTAAAATAAAATTAAACCATTCAAACATCATAAGAGATAATAAATAATTAAGAACAAAACAAGAATAAATTACTAAAACATACGACGATATATATATCTTGGATCAATATCAATGTATAGTTCAACAATATTAATTAATTCCTACGTAGGAATTAAGGAGTCCTGGTCCCCTCTTATAGAATAATCACAATTACAGAATAATTGCAAAAACATAAGAATATTCACAAAAATTTTCTAGTTAATCGCCTTTCAAATCATTATTCGGCGTTTCCTATCACTTTTCAATGCGATATATGAAATCATTTCACAATTAATACGATATATGAACTCATTTCCCGAGAAGTGTCGTATATAAACTTATTTAAAAGAAAGTGGGCTGGTAGATAATAATTTTATCACTTAGATAGCAGATCAAGGATAAGCATCAAGAACTTATTACAAAGAAAGTGGGCTGGTAGATAATAATTTTATCACTTAGATAGCAGATTAAAGAAAAGCATCAAATTCATGGTACTCAACATGAGTATGAGATTCCTCGTCATATAATCTGTATCCGAACTAGCCTTGGAAGAAGATTCTTTTCTGCAAACCGTTTTATCCATATTTTCGGGTAATTTGTGGCCATCATCAATTTTAGAAGATTTCGAAGAAGTACTGCAGAAATCCCTTGATGCCTGTTAGGGAATAAACGAATCTCACGTTGTATCTAATAGCCCAAAAGAATAGATGATAGTAACGAGAAAAATAAATGGGACAATGGACACAAAAATTTACGTGGTTCGATCAATATGACCTACGTCCACGGCCGGAGGCGGTGCCAAAATTCACTAATATGTGGAAACAAAATACAAAGGTAGAACACAAAAGTTCTACAAAGCCTTTCTGAAATCAAAAGAAATGAAAGAAGGATTTCTAAGAGAAAAGGAATGGGAGAAAAGCTTTCTAGGCTGAATGCTTTGGGATGAATTTTGTGCTTCAGCAATGCCTCTATTTATAGGCATATTTTGAGGCGAAAAATGATTGTAGCTTTTACGTCAATGCATGGAGCCCCATTCTTCTTATTAAGTCAGCCAAATGGAGTTCCATCCTTCTTCAATTTTGGTGGGTGAATTGATGCAGACCATTTATTACAAATCTCCACCTTGGTCTGCATTCCAAAAATAGCAACTTAATCAAACACACCTCCGGCACAGCCCCAATAGGCTGAATCACAAATTATGAACACCAATTGAGTCCAAGCACTGCTTGAACTTGTATACTGGAAGAGCTTTCGTAAACATATCGGCAGGATTATCCTTAGTATTGATCTTCTGAACAAGGACCTTCTTCTCAGCAACGGTATCTCGAATGAAATGATATTTAATATCAATATGCTTCGTCCGCTCATGATACATCTGGTCTTTAGTCAAATGAATTGCACTTTGACTATCACAGTAAATGGTAGTAATCTCTTCTTGTAGAGTTAATTCGCCGAATAGACCTCTCAACCATAAAGTTTCTTTGATTGCCTCTGTAGCTGCCATATATTCTGCTTCGGTAGTGGATAAAGCCACTACATGTTGTAGAGTAGCTTTCCAGTTAATTGCACAACCTCCAATGCAAAATACATAACCTGTAAGAGACCTGCGCTTATCAAGGTCACCGGCGTAGTCTGAATCTACAAAACCAACCAAAGTGTTGTTGGTTCTACCGAACTCCAAACAAGAGTTTGAAGTACCCTTCAAGTATCTGAGTATCCATTTCACAGCCTGCCAGTGTTCTTTGCCTGGATTTGCCATATACCTGCTAACAACACTAACTGCTTGTGAAATATCTGGACGAGTACAAACCATCGCATACATGATACTGCCAACGGCACTAGAATAAGGAACACGTGCCATATAACTTTCCTCTTCCTCTGATTTTGGTGATTGAGCAGCAGATAGCCTAAAATGGCTAGCGAGAGGAATACTGATTGGTTTGGCATTCAACATGCCAAATCTCTCCAAAACTTTCTTAAGGTAACCTTCTTGGGTCAGATATAATTTTCCAACTCCTCTATCTCGTCTTATCTCCATACCAAGAATCTTCTTAGCTGCTCCCAAGTCTTTCATTTCAAATTCACCATTCAATAAGGCTTTCAACTGGTGAATTTCTGCAAGATTCTTAGCCGCAATGAGCATGTCATCAACATATAACAAAAGATAAATGAATGAATTATCTTTTAACTTCCGAAAGTAAACACAACTATCATACATGCTCCTGGAGAAATCATGACCCAACATAAATGAATCAAACCTCTTATACCACTGTCTTGGAGATTGCTTCAATCCATACAAGGATTTCTTCAATAAACAAACATGATCTTCCTTACCTTCAAATTCAAAACCTTCAGGTTGTTTCATATAGATCTGTTCATCTAATTCACCGTGTAAGAACGCTGTCTTAACATCAAGCTGTTCCAATTCCAAGTCAAACATGGCTACTAATGCAAGCAATACACGAATAGAGCTATGTTTCACAACAGGTGAGAAAACATCATTAAAATCAACACCTTGTACCTGACTATAGCCCTTTGCAACTAATCGTGCCTTATACCTTGCATCGTCAACACCTGAATTACCTTCTTTTCTTTTGAAGACCCATTTGCAACCAACAATTTTCTTTCCTTTCGGCGGCGACACAAGATCCCAAGTAACATTCTTGTGTAGAGATTCCATTTCTTCATTCATGGCCACCACCCACTTATCTGAATCAGCACCTGAAATCGCCTCTGTGTATGTGGAAGGTTCTCCGTCTCTATCTGTTTCCTGTGCCGTTGATAAAGCATATGCAACTAAATTTGCCAAATTTGCATACCTCTGTGGTGGTCGAATCTCTCGTCTTGATCTATCTCTGGCTATGGAATATTCTTCTTCTACTGGTTCATCTTCAACAAGGTCTGGATCTGGTTCATCACCTTGGTCTGTAGAAGATCTTTGAGAAGGATTGAAATTCATGACCTCTAACTCCACATGTTTCTGTGTGCTATCTTCCTTTTCTAAATTACAAGGATTACAAGACTCTTTTCTAGGATTTAACATAAATGTCTCATCAAAAGTAACATCTCTGCTAATTACAAATTTATGTGATTTGGGATCAGGACAAAATAATCTGCATCTTTTCACCCCTGAAGCATAACCGAGGAAAATACATTTTCTAGCCCTAGGCTCTAACTTTCCCTCATTTACATGCATATATGCTGGACACCCAAATATTCTTAAATTTGAGTAATTAGCAGGAGTACCTGACCGCACTTCCTCTGGAGTCTTGAAATCAATAGGAGCATACGGAACACGATTGACAATATGACAAGCTGTAGCGGTGGCTTCCACCCAAAAATCTGAAGTCAACACAGCATTTGAGATCATACACCGAGCTCTTTCCAAAAGAGTCCGGTTCATACGCTCGGACACACCGTTCTGTTGAGGCGTCATTCTAACGGTACGATGTCGAGCAATTCCTTCATTTTTATAGAATTCATTGAATTCTGTTCCACAAAATTCCATGCCATTATCTGTCCGCAGCCGCTTAATGTGTTTTCCTGTCTGCTTTTCAATCAAAGCTTTCCATTGTTTAAATGTTAGGAAAACATCATTTTTATTCTTCAAGAAATACACCCAAACCTTTCTTGAAAAATCATCAATAAAAGTTAACATATACCTTGCACCACCCTTAGAAGGAACACGAGAAGGCCCCCAAAGATCAGAATGAATATAATCCAAAGTACCTTTTGTTTTATGCACTGCAGGTGAACTGAAACTGACTCTTTTCTGTTTCTCAAATATACAATGTTCACAAAAGTCCATCTTACCAGTACTTTGTCCACAAAGTAGGCCCCTGTTGCTTAACAACGTTAAGCCCTTCTCACTCAAGTGTCCCAAACGCATATGCCACAATTTGGTGATGTCGGTATCTGATGATACGGAGACTGCTGCAGTACCTGAAACTGTAGATCCCTGCAAGATATACAAACTACCAGACTTGCAAGCTTTCATCAATACAAGAGCACCTCGTGAAATTTTTAAAACTCCACCTTCAGCCGAATACCTGTACCCGAGAGAATCAAGGGTACCTAAAGAGATGAGATTTTTCTTCAAATCTGGAACATGTCTAACATTTGTGAGTGTTCTAACAATTCCATCATACATTTTTATCTGGACTGTTCCCCTACCAACAACTTTACATGGAGCATTATTCCCCATCAAAACAACCTCACCATCATATTTTTCATATGTGGAGAAATAATCCTTTTCAGGACTCATGTGGTAAGAACAACCAGAATCTAGAATCCACTCATCTTTAGACCTAACTTTATTTGTTGTTGCTACAAACAAAGTTCCACCATGCTCATCTGCAACTACACTAGATTCGGCAGTGTTGCTGTTAATCTGCTCAATTTTATATTTTTCTTTATTTTTCAATTTGTAACAGTCAGCCTTAATGTGCCCCTTTTTCTTGCAATAATTACAAACTTTATTTTTATGTCTGGATTTAGACCTGCTTTTAGATCCACTATTATCAAAATTTCTATTTTCAGGTCTCCCCCGTATCACTAATCCCTCTGCCTGACTTTCACTAGTCTCTCCTGTGATATCTCTATCAATCTGTTCTTTAGATTTTAAAGAAGATTTTACATGACTATATAAGACAGATTCTTTCCCATAAATCATGGTATCACGAAAATGTTTAAATGACTGTGGAAGAGAGCATAACAACAAAATGGCTTGATCCTCATCTTCCATCTTAACATCTACATTCTCCAAATCCAAAATAATGGAATCAAATTTATCAAGATGTGAGATAATAGATGTACCTTCAGTCATTTTTAACATGTACAACTTTTGCTTCAAATAAAGCCGATTCTCCACAGTCTTTTTAATATACATAGACTTTAACATGTCCCACATGCCTTTGGCTGTCTTTTCACCGGCAACTTCCTGCAAAACCTCGTTAGAGAGATTTAATATAATAGTTGATCTAGCATTTTTATCTAGATCCAAGAATCTTTGTGGCGTCATTTCTGGTGGCTTTTTCTCTACTCCTTCAAGAGCTAACTCACACCCATCCTGAATTAGAATGGCTTCCATTCTGAGTTGCCATGTACCGAAGTTGATACTCCGGTCAAACCTTTCAATAGAGGTCTTAGTTACTGTCATCGTGGCTAAAAGATCTAAAAAGAGATATGGCTCTGATACCAATTTGTTAGGGAATAAACGAATCTCACGTTGTATCTAATAGCCCAAAAGAATAGATGATAGTAACGAGAAAAATAAATGGGACAATGGACACAAAGATTTACGTGGTTCGGTCAATATGACCTACGTCCACGGCCGGAGGCGGTGCCAAAATTCACTAATATGTGGAAACAAAATACAAAGGTAGAACACAAAAGTTCTACAAAGCCTTTCTGAAATCAAAAGAAATGAAAGAAGGATTTCTAAGAGAAAAGGAATGAGAGAAAAGCTTTCTAGGCTGAATGCTTTGGGATGAATTTTGTGCTTCAGCAATGCCTCTATTTATAGGCATATTTTGAGGCGAAAAATGATTGTAGCTTTTACGTCAATGTATGGAGCCCCATTCTTCTTATTAAGTCAGTCAAATGGAGTTCCATCCTTCTTCAATTTTGGTGGGTGAATTGATGCAGACCATTTATTACAATGCCATCGATGCTCTTCTTCCTCCTGTAAGTCCCAATTTGTCAGAAGCGATCCTTGCAAACCGAGGAAGACCTCGTCCAACCACAGATGAAGCCATGAATATTTGTATGTACGTACGTATAACTTAGCTTTGCTTTTTTTATTATTATTATTATTGGTTGAAAATAAATTAAAACGATGAAGAAAGAATATTGGATTAAAAGAAACCCTAACAAGTCTATTTATGGGGAGTTTGTTGGAAGAAAAGCAACATATATATATATATATATATATATATATATATATATATCTTTGTACAAAAATCAAGGAAGTTAATTAAATAGTGTAGTCGATTATAATTAGCATAAAAGTTGTGTTGGATTACTAAACTAATTAAGTTTAATTAGTTAGAAATCATATTCCTAAAAGGATTTATTTGTTAAATTAGTTTACTTCCGAGATTAGAATTAGAGTTTGTGAGGATTTATTTTCCAAATCCTTTTATATTTCAAAATTGTAATTGCGCTATAAATAAAAAAGAGTGAGATAATTAGAAAAGAGATATATCAAAGAGATATGAGATAAAAAGCGACACTGCGCGTATTTTTGTATTATCAAATTGGTTTGCCGTTTCCTTTGCCGCCGAAGACAGCGCTACTTCTCTCCGCCGCGTCCACCACCGCAAACGTCCTCCGTTCTCGGTTGCCGTACGTCACATTCATATCTTTCAGGCAAAAAACCTTTTGAGTGATCATCGGCATGGCGACAGCAGCATATATATATATGTGAAACCAGAGAATGCTCTGAAACGAGCGAAAGAGTTGTTAAATGTGGGACAAAAACAAGAAGCCTGGGACACCAGTCATGGTGTGGTCACCTCAAGGAGATACAGGGCGGCATGGACTAAGATGCATGAAAGAATTATGTTCAAATATATTGAACTTTGTGTTGAGATGCGTAAAGGGGCGGCCATCGTCAAGGATGGTTTGAATCAGTATCGTATTATCTGTCAGCAAGTCAATGTGAGCTCATTGGAGGAGGTCATAAAGCACTTTATGAATCTTTCTACTGAGAGAGCTGAGGCAGATCAAGATTCCCTGGAGGAAGAAGCCATTGATGTTCATGACGATCTAGAGGCAATGTTGAGTTACGTTAGTATTCAGAAGGGAAAGGACAGGTTCCTGACTCCTAATTAGTTCAAATTCTTATGGGAAATCTACAGAACAGTTTCTTGAAATATTACGAAACAATTCAAATCTGGAGGCACTTTATGTGCGATGATGACTGCACATCGAGCTTTCCAGTTTTGCAAACAATACAAACGTAAGACAGAGTTTCGTCGTCTATGTGAGATTATCAGCAATCATCATCATCTGTACAAGGACCAAAGGGACCGTCCAGAAAGCCTGCAAAAGTTGTATATTGACACAATATTTGAGCAGCTAAAAATTGCTACAGAACTTGACTTCTGGCAGGAAGCATTTCGTTCAATTGAAGATATACATGCATGGACTCATCATGTGCATTGTTAAAAAACAAACAAAACCATCTTTACAAGTTGTTTACTATGCTAAGTTGACAGAAATATTTTGGAAATCATCTAGCCATCTATATCATGCATACGCCTGGTTGAAGCTTTTTATCCCTGAGAAAAGCTTTAATAAAAACCTTACTCACAAGGATTTACAATTAATTGCATCATCTGAGGTCCTGGCTGCTCTTTAAGTTCCTCCTTATGATCATCTCTCACGTTTGGAACTTGAAAATGTAAAACAACACAAGTTAAATATGACTAATCTTATAGGGTTCGACCTTGACAGTGGAGAAGTGCTCTCACGGTCATCTCTTCTAGCGGAACTGGCATCCAAGGGTATACTGACCTGCGCAACAAAGGAAGTTAAAGACCTTTATCATCTTTTGGAACTTGAGTTTCTTCCTCTTGATCTTGCATCAAGAGTACAGCCCCTCTTGACCAAGATATCAAAGATTGGGGCTAAGCTTTCATCGGCATCTTCTCTACCCGTAGTGCAGCTCTCCCAATACATCCCTGTGCTGGAAAAACAAGCTGCACTGAGATTGCTGAAGCAGGTGTCTCAAGTGTATCAGGCAATGAAAATTGAGAGATTATCAAAGATTATTTTGACTTCCCTTTATTGGAGAAAATTTCTCTGGATGCTGTCAAGTACAATTATCTGTCCATGAAAATTGATCACATGAAGGGTGCTGCTGTATTTGGCAATCTGGGATTTGATCAAGCTGATGGGCTTGGCGATCAACTGAGAATTTTTGCTGAATCATTGAATAAATCAAGGGATATGATACACCCACCAAGAGAAAAGGATTCCAAACTAGAACAAATATTGCTTCCAGCTTTATCAGAGACCGTGGAAAAGGAGCACAAGAGGCTTCTTGCCCGAAAGTCAATTATTGAGAATCGCAAGGAAGAACAAGAACAAGAACACCTGCTTCTGGAAATGGAACGAGTGGAGGAATCAAAAGGATAAAACAACAAAAATTAGCTGAAGATGCAGAAAAAATTAAGAGGATTGCATCTGAATATGAGCAAAAGAAGAATGAACGTATCCTTAGGGAAATCCAGGAGAGAGAATTTGAAGATGCACAAGCATTAGTACTCCTAGGTGGTGCTGCTGAAAAGCGTAAGAAAAAGAAGGGAAAGAAGCTCATCATAGATGGAGAGAAATTGAGGAAGCAAACTCTATTAATGGAGTTGGAGCTAAATGATCAGCAACTCAGACAGAAACAAGAATTGGAAAAAAAAATAGACAAGTTTGGTAAGACAATGGATTATATGGAAAGAGCAAAGAGAGAAGAAGCAGCTCCATTAATTGAATCTGCAATTTACCATCGTGTGGTCGAAGAGAAGATCCTTCATGAACGTGAACAGCTGCAAGAGATTGAGCTGAGTCGACAACGCCATGATGGAGAGATTTAAGCGGATGTTGGAACATATAAGATGCTGTTCCAGGATAGAGTCATGAAAAACAGGCTGATAACTGTGAGGGCTGAAAAGATTAATCACATTCTGCAGCAGCAGCAGCAGCAGCAGAGGAGGCAGTTGAGAGAAGTAAAGAGGAAGATGTTGTTCCATGTGAGATCTGAAGAGCAAAGGCTGAAAAAATTGCGAAAGCATGAAGAAGTAGAGATGCAAAAGTTGGATGAAATTGCTGAAAAGCAGAGGCAACGAGAGCAAGAGCTCCAAGAAGAAGAAAAAGAGAGCCCCCTGATCAGACATGATTCTCATTCTACTAGCAGTGGTGTGCGTCCATCAGACTCTGCAGCACCACCACCATCAACTGCCAAGTACGTTCCCAAATTCAAGCTGCGGCCCGGTGGTTATGGTTTTAGTAGCGCGCCGGAGAAGCACAAGGTTCCCCATGACGAAGAATTTTAGAGAGCTTCACATTAATATTGAGTTCAAAGGTTCTTTTCATTATAATTTTTTATTTGATGTAATGACAAAAACTTTTTTCTAAAAGAAATTTTGTGAGGTTTTTATAATTTTTTTTATGAGACCATCTCGTCTATACGAGACAAATGTGTTTTGATACCTATAAAAATAAAACTAATATTTTATATTTTATATATACGCTAATATTTTTTTATATCTTATAGAATAAAAGTGAAATTTATAAGCCAGTTTATACTAAAACATATATATAAGATGAAACTATTTCACATGATAATGGCCTTTTAATTAATCTACAATTGATGCAAAAGGTTAACTTTAATCAACCATTACAAATAAAAATGTAATGTAAGATTGCTATATGATACGTCAGACGTATAAACATCCAGCCATATAAAATTAATGTAATCAAGAAATTAATAACATTAATTCTTACAAGAATTCAAAAGAGAGAGTTTTTGAGAAATAATAATAATTAAATGTACATGGGATACAAAACTAATTAAGATATATATAGAAGCATGCATTTTACGAGAATGCATTGACAATATTCTTGAATAGCTAATATAACATGAAAAAAAGAAAAGACAAGAAGAAGATGAGATTAAAATTAAAGAAGAATAACTCTTTCAATGAATGTAGCTTTTTAACTAAAATAAGACAAAAACGTATGTGAAACATATTTATATTAAAAACTATTTTCGAAAATTAACTACTTATATGAATCCGTTTCACATTAGACAATAAAATTAAAATAAAATTAAATCATCCAAACATTAATATAAGAGATAACAAGAACAAAAGAAAGAATCCATATTAATTAATCAATCTCCTCCTACGAAACATTGATAAATTCATGAAACTCCATCATTATTAATCAATATTCTGCAGTCTCTGGCCATTCTTATCAATTAAAGAATATCATATAAATCACGGTCCAAAAGAAAAAATCATCATCATCATCTTTTTTAATTTCATCCGGACGAGCCTTGGAAGAGCATTCTTTTTCGCAACCCTTTTCATCTTTTTTGCAACCGGCGGCCTTTTCATCCTTATTTTTGGGTAATTTCTGGGGATCAATCTTACAAGATTTAGAAGAATTAGATAAATCATTTGATGCCATTGATGCTGTTCTTCCTCCTTTAAGTAGTTCGCAACCCTTTCATCTTTTTTGCAACCGGTGTCCTCTTCATCCTTATTTTTCGGTAATTTGTGGCGATCAATCTTAGAAGATTTAGAAGAAGTAGAAAAATCCCTTGATGCCAATATTAATGATGCTGTTCTTCCTCCTCTAAATGCCAATTGATCAGAAGCGATCCTTGCAAACCGTGGAAGTCCACGTCCAACTATAGATGAAGCCATGAATATTTGTATGTATAACTTAGCTTTGGTTTTTTTTTTTTTTCTTGGTTGAAATTATTAAAATAAAAACGATGAAGAAAGATTAATGGATAAAAATAAACCCTAAAAGTCTATTTATGGGGAGTTTTTTTCTTGGAAGAAAAGCAACATATCACTCTATTTATTGTATGAAACTTGCACAAAAATCACCGAACTTAATTAATTAGATATTGTAGTATATTATGGTTAGGAAAAAAGTTGTACCAAAAATAGGGAAATTAAATTTGTAAAGAGTACAAGAACTAAATTATAAACATTAAACATAATGATACAAAGTTTTTGGACAACAAGACTTCTATAAATGTTGAGTCTATAACTCTTAGTAAATTTTGATATCTCCTCAAATTATATGTCAGTAATTGCAGAGGAGTGAGCATAGATGTTCAATGTTTTATTGTGGTCTTTATCTGCTGAGAAATGAGATTCTAATTATAGAATTGCAGCAGAAGTGGTCAAGCATGTTAAGTGTAAATTAGTATATTAGTAGAATCACTCCTGGTGGAATATACAGGGAGTATTTTGGAGTTTTGGAATATTATTTGGGTACCAATATAAATGTTTTGCTGATTGCCAAGTTTATATTGGTATCCAAATTAATACTTTATGCTCATTGTAAATGAGAAAACACTCCTAATTTATGCTTTAATTACATAGGGTTAGAATAGCTCGATCCAAAGCACATAATTGTAGGTTTTTTCATTTGCATAACCTCGCCCATCCACGAGGGGTTTCACTTTCAATTTTATTAATTAAAAATTTGGAGGTGGCAGAAATATTCAACACTATCATTACAAAAGTCAAATACATAAATAAGGAATCCTCCTCCACATTAAGTACTTAGGTTTAGATGAGTAATATTCCTTCACATCTATAAATTTACGATAAACGAGGACTTCCTAGCTCCTCACGAATATTAAGACGATAAAAGTTTGAAAATAATATGGTTGCTGCAAATTTAATAACAGCCATATTATATCAAACTCCGATCCCCTCCTTAACAAAATACTCCCTAAAAGTTAATCTGAAGTTTACTAGTAGTTATATGAACAAAGGAGATGAAGGGATTATTTTGATCTTATATGTGTGAACAAAAGCATGCACTATTCGTACGATATTTGCTCAATAAAAGTTAAATGCACTAAAGCATTATAAAAACATTTGTATTAATTCGAAGTCTGCTTAAAATTACTTTACGATACAAATTCAGTGAGGTGATCTAATTCCCTAAATGCTAACAAGCAATATTATACAACAGTAAACATTAGCTAATGCACACAAGTAAAATAACATCTCATTCCTAATATGTATGACTAATCACAATCAGCACGCTAACTTAAAATCAAAATCAGATATTCCAGCTTGCCATTATAGTTTGTCATGACAATAGGCATGTATACCAAGAAATGTAGGGAAACTAAATATGTAATCCGTTTGGACAAGCTATTTTTGAATTATATCATGATTTTTTTTTTCTTGGGATTTGTTATGAGAAAAGTATATTTTGAGAGTGTTTGGAATGAATGATTTTATTTTGTTAGGATTTGTATTGAAGATTTTTTATTAATAAAAGTTTGAAATTTAAATTTGAATTAGTATTTTATTAGTTTATTTTGATGGGAAGTGTGTTAAGAAGAATTGTTTATTATTAAAATTTAAAATTTAAATTCAAATTTAATATTTTATTTATAAAAATTACTGTAGCAAAAATAATTATTGTAGCATTGTTTTGTGTTTTAAAAATTTTGATGAAAAAGTTGATCAAAACAAACACCTTATTTTGCAATTGTGAAATAAATCACAAATTTTGATGAAACCAAACATAAAGAGACAAAGATTTAAGACAACTTTGGTCTAACTTCAGCATGTAGTTGGGTATATATATATGGCTGTTGTTATTGCCAGAGCAACTATTAGCTTCCATAGCAATAAATTACATATATTCCAAATTTACCCTTAATCAATCAACTCTTTATATTTTCTTCATTTATCTGTACAACTCATCTTTTATCTTCTTTCTACCTTATTATTACAACTTATCAATTATTTATAACATCTTCCCGTAACGTTTGTTTTCTTCTCCTTTACACTGATTTTCTCCCAAATTTTTATTAATATAATATTTATTTTCACCCTCAAATTAAAAGAAAAAAATCATATATAAAAAAAATATATGACACTTATTTCTATTAATAGATTCTATTTTTCTATCAATTAAATTATAAACAATTTACCAATATATACATAAAAAATTTAGACTCCATTTGTTTACCATTATTTTAGTATTTTATTTCATAAATTCAATTTATTTTTTTGTCCATTTTTATCAAAATTTGTAAAATAAAAAAAAATAATGTTACAATAATTATTTTTGTTACAACATTTGTTTTATATTTTTATAAATAAATTATTAAATTTAAATTTTTAATAATAAAAAATTCTTCTTAAGACATTTTTTTACCAAAAAATAAACTCATAAAATATTAATTCAAATTTAAATTTTGATTTTTTTATAATAAAAAACTCTTGCTGCCTTAATTATATTATGAGCAAATTAACATTTCGAAATGATAATAGATCACAAGGAAAAAAATTACTCAGAATAAAAATAGAAGTAAATATATGCATCCACATTCAAAAATAAAATTTGTTGTCGTTTTATTATTTAAAATTTATGAATTAAATTGTAACATAAAAAACGAGATTTCTATTATATATATATATATATATATATATATATATAGTGGTGTCTTCCTTTTAAGTTTTAACTTATGCGAATTATTTTGATAAAATATTAGTATGAGAAGCGTTATTAAAAATAAAAATAATAATTTATAGTTGCCATATGTTTATGTTTAGTATTTTAACAAAAAAAATATAACTCACATTGGATAGAGTATTTTTTTAGTTTTATAGTAGAATTTTTTTTTGTTGAGATTTGTTATAAGAAATAAATATTTTGGAGGTGTTTGGATTGATGAGTATGTTTTGGTAGACATTATATTCGAGAATTTTTTATTAATAAAATTTAAATTTCAAATTTGAATTAATAGTTTATGAGTTTATTTGGTAAAAAAAAGTTTTTGGAAGAATTTTTTATTATTAAAAATTTTAAAGTCAAATTTAAATGTAATAATTTATTTATAAAAATATAAAAAAATGTTGTATTAAAAATAATTATTGTAACATTATTTCTTTTGTTAAAAAATTTTGATAAAAAAATGGACAAAACAGATAAACCAAATTGAATTTATGAAATAAAATACTAAAACAACTGTAAACAAATAGAGCCTAAATTTTTTTAATTATATATTGGTAAATATTTTATAATTTAATTGAGAAAATAATAAAAACTATTAATAGAAATAAGTGTCATATTATTTTTATGAGAAAAGATAAAGGAGAAGAAAGAAGAAGTTACGAGAAGATGTTATAAAGAATTGATAAGTTGTACTGATAAGGTATAAAGAAGATAAAGATGAGTTGTCTTGATAAATAGAAAAAAGATAAAATAGTTGATTGATTAAGGCTAAATTTGGAAGATATGTGATTTATTGCTCTGGAATCTATTATCTGCTCTGGCAATAACAGTAGCCATATATCCCCTACATTTCTATAATTTAAACTTATTTAAATAAAATTGAAAGTGACGCACCCGAGTTTGGGATATTAGCTTAATTTAAAAAAAAAAATCATAATCCTTAATGTTGACAAATCATAATCATATTGGTGCTATTTTTCGGGATTAGAAATTTTTACATCACCTTAAGGATTATGATTCTTGATTTTGTCTTTGAAAGATTAAGAATTATGATTCTCATTTTGGCTTTAAAAAAGTTCAAGGACCGTAATTCCCTTTATACTCTTGAAATGAAAGTCACATGATGTTCATATGACTAAATTTGGTGATTTTATAATAGAATCTTAACAAGTGACTAAAATCACAATTTGGTGATTTTTCACCAAATCTTAGTTTTTCACATGTTATAAAACACGATAAAAATTACAAAATTAAAAAATTATGTTAATTTTGACTTTTTTCCTACTTTTTTTCACTCACCTCAATTGTGAACATGTATATTTCTGAACAGTGTCAAAAATGTAAAATTTAGATTTTTTTTACTAAATTTCCATTTTTCATAGGCTATAACAAACATATTTTAACCAAAAATAGTAAAATCTAAAATGCGTTGTTTTTGTTTTTTGTACCTTTTTTGCACCCACCTCGATTGTGAACATGCGTTCTAGTGAATAATGTAAAAAAAAGTAAAAATTAAATTTTTTACCAAACCTCCATTTTTCATGATTATAACACACGTTTTTGGTAAAAAAATGTGTCGATTTTGGCTTTTCCCCTCTATTGTTTACCCACATTTCAATTGTGAACATGTATTTTGATGAACGGTGTCAAAAAAAGTGAAATTATTATTTTTCACAAAATTTTCACTTTTCATGGGTTATATAACACACGTATTTTAGCCAAAAATAGCAAAATCTAAAAATACGTTGATTTTGACTTTTTGTGATTTTTTTACACCTACCTCTATTGTGAACATGCATTCCAATGATTATTGCCAAAAAAGTAAAATTTGAAAATTTTCAACAAACTACAATTTTCACGAGTTATAACACACGTATTTTAGTAAAAAAATGACAAAATAAAAAAACATGTTGATTTTGGCCCTCAATTGTGAATATGCCTTGTGAAAGGTGTAAAAAAAAGTAAACTTTAGATTTTTTTTTACCAATTTTCTATTTTTCATGGGTTATAACACATGTATTTTAGTAAAAAAATACAAAATCCAAAAACGTATTAATTTTGACTTTTTTGTATCGTTTTTTGCACCCCACCCGATTGTGAACGTGTATTCTAGTAAATATTGTCAAAAAAAGTGAAAATTAAAATTTTTACCAAACCTCCATTTCTATAGGTTATAACACACGTATTTTGGTAAAATAGGAAAAGTAAAAAAACGTGTTAATTTTAAATTTTTTCCTACTATTTTTTACACATGTCAATTGTGAACATGCAACCTAATCAATGATGTACAAATAAGTGAAATTTAGATTTTTCACCAAATTTCTATTTTTCATGGGTTATAACACACGTATTTTAGAAAAAATGGAAAAAATTCAAAAGCACATTGATTTTGACTTTTTCGTGATATTTTTACACCTACCTCGATTGTGAAAATACATTCCAGTGAATGTTGTCAAAAAAAGTGAAATTTAAGACTCTGTTTAGATGTGTGTTTTGTTTTGAGAATAAAAAAAACGAGATCTCGATTTGTGTTTTACAAAAAAAAATATTTTGGTTTTGAGAATTGAATATTCGGAATAATAAATTTTGGTTCTATTGGTTTTGTGTAGAAAAACTATTTTATTAAATAAAGTTTAAAATAAGAATTTTTTTATTAAATTATTTTGGTTGATGGTGGCAGTCAAATGTTGACTGTTGCCGGTCAACTCATATTGACTGTCGTGGCCACCATTGGTCAGCTGAATTCTAGCCAAATGGCATGAATTTTCCTGCAGGTGGAGGTTGCCGACGGCAGTGAACGGAGATTAACCGACGATAGTCAACGGTGGTTAATCGGCAGCAGTTAACCTTTGACCGCCACCGATCAAGTCAAACAAATAAAAAATTTTAAAAATTAAAAGATGTTGAAAAGATTAAAATGCCCTCATTTTGTGGTTAGAGAAGTTAGAAATTTTTGTTTGAGAATTGAGTATAAACAAATATGTTATTTCAGAATGAGATGAGAAATTGGCTAAAAAGCCCCATCGAAACATACTCTAAGTATTTACACTTTTGAAATGTAAGCAACTATTTAGTCCGTTTTGTATGGAAGAACCAAACAAATTAAAATGTAAAAAATATGAGGCACTATTTTGTCGAAAACATATTTTAAGCATTCTCTCCAACCTTTGATTAGTCATTATATCATTTCTAAAAGTTGTTTGCCTTATACCATTTATTTCTTTAATTGGACATTTTTATTTCTCATATTTGTATTGTGCAATTTACGTGACAGATTTTTCTTTGTTCGAACGAAAGAAATTAAAGGAATGATCAAAATACGTACACTTAATCAGTTCAGTAATATTTTTGATAAAAAAATGTTTATATAGTTTGATGAGCAAACCTCAAATTTGAAAAAAATTTAGATTCTGTTTGGATAGGGTATTTTTTTGTTTTATGATGGAATTAATCTTTTTATTGGGATTTATTATAAGAAATGAATATTAGGGAAGTGTTTGGATTGAAAATTTTGTTTTATTTAGATTTGTATTAGAGAGTTTTTTATTAATAAAATTTTAAAATTTGAATTTGAATTAATATTTTATAAATTTGTTTTGGTGAGAAATTGTGTCAAAAAGAATAATTTATTATTAAAATTTGTTGTAGTAAAAATAATTATTGTAGCATTGTTTTTTGTTTTAAAAATTTTTATATAAAAAAGAAACAAAACAAACAAATTATTTTAGATTTATAAAATAAATCAAAAAAAAATTATACAACCTTTTTAAACTTTTCTTCGTTCTTTGTGCTAGGGTTTGATTCCGATGACTAAGGTCCTAATGATGGTTCAACCAAATATACTTCTTATTACAATGTTGACATTTGAATTCACAAGTACAGAAAACTCTTTGTTCCAATCCCCATAAGCATTGAAATTCACAAGTAATCAAGTTTTTGTTTCAATCCCTACATAAAACCCTTCATATATAGAGAGGATAATTAAGTTGATTAATTTGAAGAAAACTACTTCTCTAATTATAGGTTCAAATCATATTTCACATAAACAAGCTCTATAACATTTGGATTTGCTTGGTTCATTTATTGGATTTGATAATATTTTGAAATGACTAGAAGTACGGTCCCAATTAAACCATCAAATTGTTTTTAATTTATGAAAAATCATAAAATCTCTTATGAAATTAATTAATATACAAGATGTGATTCATATATAAAACAAATAATTAATCGGCTTTAAAATCTTGATTCTAGTTTTTTGCCAATTTTATTATGCGTTAAAATCATGATTAACTCGTTGGTACATACATAAACTTACTTTAAGGGATACTACATGATGAAAAATTCTTTATTAGCTAGATATAAACATACTATTACAAAATCCACATATACAAATCAAATATGTTAAAATCATATTAAACCAAATCCAAACTCATCAACCAAGTGGAAATTAAGGATAGGAACACGATCTTAGGCGGAATATTCACATACAAGAAAAACAAAAGAAAACGACATCCTCTGTTTCTTCTTTGAAAGAAAAAAATAGTACTTGCACTGGGATTGACTTGGAGTTTACTCCATTATTCTCTATCATTACCCCGTCTCTCTCTCTCTCTCTCTCACACACACACACACATAATAAAAATCATTACATTTGCAACTTTTAAAATATCTAAAAAAGACAATTTGCTAAGCACGTAATCTTATTACTAATTATATTGTTAAGTGAGATTAATATTTTTTGCATTGATACATTTGTGATTATATTACTATTTAGCGTATTAACTTTTCCTCCACCCCAAAAAAGTTTCTATTTCCACCACGTTCCAGCTTCGTTAATGTCTATAATGTCAATTAGAACTAGACATAAATGAGGGCATTTTTTAAAAAAGAAATTTTATTTTAATTTAGAAAAAAAAAGTAAATTTAATTACTTTTATTCGCACAAGAAGCTCGTATACTTACCCGCTGTTAATTTAGACGTTTCCTTCTATTTTTTCACAATAGTTTAAACATTCTTTTCCATTTATTAAAAAATAATATTGAAGGTTTGTTTAATTATGTCATGATGTAAATAAATTTGACTCCCATTTTAGGTCCTTTAATATATAAATCAAAGGGATGAATATTATTTGGTCCAAAACCTTAGGGGAAGTTGATGTAATGAATTCAATTTGCAAAAGTGAAAGCCAAACAAAAGCCTTAATTACATAGTGGGGATGCACTTTTAATGTTTGTCTTCCTTAGTGACTAAGAAATTGAAACATTCCAATATTATATCCAAAAGTTCCCAATGACTCTGAGTTGCATATGTGATTGGATGGTATAAATCTTTGGACACATTCATCATCATAGTACCTTAACACTTGTTCCCAGAAACAAAAAAACAAATTAAAGAAAAATACACTTGCTTTCTTAACAAATTCTAATGTATAAACTATAAAGTAGGGGACCCTTAACATAGACAATTCTTTTTCTTTAGTTAAATTTGTACCAATGCCATCATTAAAATGCACCTTTTTCTTTTTTCTATCCAACATTATCACATTATATATTGTCGTACTAATTCTTAAAAAAAAAAAGGTTTTGTCGGGCATTTTTTGGTCCTTGCAATTGAAGATTTTTTAATCCAAAAATTTATCAGTAATTGTAATTAGTACACAATTCTTTCATAATTTATTAGAATATGTAATTAGTTAATAAAATTCCATGACAAGGACTTAGTTCTTTATGCAAAGGTTAATCCAAGTGACTAAGTCATTCTTCTTTTTGAAACAGTAATTCAATTCAACTTTCATCAATATTACTTCCTTTCCCTCTGGTTATAAAAAGAAGACAACCAGCACCGTGATAGTTGATATATAGGAATAGTAAAACGGGATAGATAGGTGGAAAATGCACGTTTTTTTATGAAGAATACAAGAATTAACACAAATTTCCGAGAACTTAAAAAGATTTTATTGAATGATCAAAATGTCATAATAATGAAAATAAAGGCTTATAAACATTTATACAGTAGTAGAAAACCCTAAAACAAAATAAAATAATTTAAAATAATTATGAAAACTTAAATGAGTTTGAAAATGGTCTAAATAAATGAATTTTGTCTAAAAATGATGCACATCGGGGGCAAAAACCCATGAGTTTTGTAGATCTCGTCAAAAAAAATTCTAAAAGCGCTTTTGAATTTGAACAGGAAAATTATGTCTTCTTAAAATTAACTGAGCGATTTAGTCTTTTTTTTTTTTCCTTTTGAAATGATCTTGATTAAGTCTTTTTCCCACTTCTTGATATGGTCTTGCACAACCTAATACGCATTCTCAACCCATTCCACATCAAACAGTTAAAACTTAAAAAGAGAATTTTCTCATAGACAAAATGGATTTAATGGAGTGTGCGATTTTATATATTCTTGATTAGTTTGTATAGTTATACATCTATCACATTGGCATTCGAATTCAATTGCAAAGAAGCAATTGTTCCAACCATTGTGTGATCCCTTTATAAAGCGTATGCTGGTTCACTTGAAGAAAATAACTTCTAACGATCAAATTTAAATAATTTTGTACATGAGCATATCCCTTCTGTAAGATCTTGTATAATAAGGATTCCCCAAGTTAATATTGATATCCGTAGGAAAAATCTATATGCAAAGAAAAACGAAGGAAAGGAAAGGAAAACAAAAAAGATTTGAGAAGAAAAACGAAGGGTTGGGGAAAGAGAGCTAAAGCCTAAAAGCATTGCAAGTTTCTTTAACTTCATAACAAAGTTCTACCTTTGGTATTTGGGCTGTGGACCCACTACACATTGATCTAAGCAAGTGATTTAACGTATCAGTCAAGCATTATACTTTTTAAAAAAATGACAAAAACATTTTATTCTTCCAATTTAAAAATGATATGTTGGACTCTAATGTATTTCAACAGGCTTCAATTTTGGACCTTTTTTTAAAATAAAATTTTAAACTAATTAATAAATGATTAACGCAAAATGTAAAATGTAATTAACTATATATATATATATATATACTATAAATAAATAAAAAACTATGGATTGTATTTGTAAAGTAAGATCATACCATGATGGGAGCAGTTTCAACTTCACAATATGAAATTAATGTAACCAAGAAATAATATTGTTACAAGAATTCAATAGAGCTTTCAAGAAATAAATGTACATGAGATGCGAAATTAAGTTGCATGTATACATGGTTGAATGTCTAATATAACATGAAAAAATGAAATTAAAACAAAATGTATATACGCGAGGGGAGGTCAAAGAGGGTAACTCAGTAAAGACGTGGACCACATGTTTTAGGATTTAGGGTGAAATATATAGGTGAATAAATTTGTTATTGGATAATTTTAACTCTAAAAGTAATCACGTGCGGTTTACGTGAAATAGGTCACGTGATTATATTTCCATCAGCTCTCACGGCCAAAATAAATGTAAGGAATTTTTTTGCTAAAAAATAATAATTAAGTGACATTTTTGACTAAAAAAATAGTTAAGTGATCAAAAACTCATTATTTGTGATAATTTATTGACCCACATTTTACCTACTAGTAAATATCAAACAAAGAATCATAGAAAACACAAAGTATCACTACTTACCATCTAAATCTATACATAATTATACTTAACCATGGTTCAATTTTATGCCAAATTGTATACTTTTAGATTAATAGGGAATAGGAGAGTTACGTAAAATTCTATCATCACTTGTTATTCGTTTATCTTATATCATGTAAAAAATCTCATATTACATATATATCTCCTATATGGTGTTACAATATCGATGATTATACCGTGTAAAAAATATTGCATTACATATATATCTACAAAATCGTATTACTATATCAATTACATCGTGTAAAAAATCATGCATTACATATATATATATATATATATATTTCCAATACGGAGCTATAATATCGATTATATCACGTAAAAAAATCTCGTATTACATATATATCTATGAAATAGTGTTACTATAACAATTATATCACGTAAAAAATATCATATTACATATATATTTACGAAATCGTGTTACTATAACGACTACAAGAGCAAATTATCACAAATTATGAGTTTTGGATACTCAACTATTTTTTAATCAAAAAGATAACTTAACTATTTCTTTTTAGCGAAAAAAACTCCTTCTATCCATTTAGCGTCAAAGCTAACAAAACTACTAATATCACGTTACCTGCATAAACGTATTTGCAAGGTTAAAATTATCTAGCAACAATTATATATTTATCTCCCCTTAAACCCTCTTCTTCTCTCTCATAGCTATCATTAACGAAATCATTGTTGATTTTACAAGATCTCCTAGTCGATTTAGTTGCGAACTCAAAATTCCTCTTCTTGAACTCCACAGCTTCACCATGAGTGGTGATGGTTTTGAGGTTGGATTTAGTGAGAGTATTTCTACATCTTCCATTATTCCATCATTTATATGATAATTGTCGTTTTAAAGATAGGCACACTAATTAAGATAAGAGATAAATTCTATTATTTACCCATATTTATAACCAAAACTTTCTTTCTCTTCTTTTAAATAACATTACATAGATAAATAGGACAAAGGGTAAAATTGAAACATTTTAGACTTTTTGCATTGATATTTGTAAAATAACATTTATTTAAAAATAAAAAATGTGAGCTGAAACGACATGTAGACAGGCAACAACTAATTAGTGGTGAGGATTTGAATATGTGGATGAGGACGAATATGAGTTTATGATTTTGTAGTCACATTTTGTTTTTGCTATCTGCAAGTAAGAGAGAATGAGAGAGAGTATGACGGCGAGGGTCAGAGACTAGGGTAAGGACGTGGGCAACGTGGTTTAGGATTTAGGGTGAAATAGGCCAATAAATTTGTTATTGGATAATTTTAACCCTAAAAATAATTATGTGCTGTTCACATGATTGTATTTCTGTTAGCTTTGAGGGCCTAAATGGATAGGAGTTTTTTCACTAAAAAACATAGTTGAATGAACTTTTTGACTAAAAAAATAGTTTAGTGACCAAATTGACACTTTGCCCTACTAGCAAATATCAAACTAAGAATCATAGAAAACACAAAATATCAATACTTACCATCTAAATCTATACATAATTATACTTAATAATAGTCCAATTTTATGCCAAATTGTATTCTTTTAGAATAATAAGGAATAGGAGCGTTACATAAAATTCTATTATCATTTATTCATTCGTTTATCAATTATATCATCCATTATATCGTGTAAAAAAAATCTCGTATTACATATATATCTTCGATATGGTGTTACCATTACATATATATCTATGAAATCATATTACTATATTGGTTCCACTACGTAAAAAATCGCATATTACATATATATCTCCAATATGGTGTTATAATATCGATTATATTGTGTAAAAAATCTAGTATTACATATATATCTATGAAATCGTGTTACTATAACTATTACATCGCATAAAAAATCTTGTATTACATATATATATATATATATATGAAATCGTGTTACTACAACGATTACCTTATGTAAAAATCTCGTATTACATATATATATATATATATATATATATCTACGATATCGTATTACGATTATCGGTTACATCATGTACAAAATCTAGTATTACAAATATATATCAACCATATACTACATCGATTATATCGCATAAAAATCTTGTATTACGAATATATATCTATGATATGGTGTTATTATATCGATTAGATCGCGTAAATTCTAGTATTACATATATATCTATATATATATATATATATATATGACATCATGTTACTATAATGATTATATCGTGTAAAAAATTTCATATTACATATATATTTACGAAATCGTGTTACTATAATGATTACATCCTTAAAAAATCTCGTATTACACTACGATATCGTGTTACTATTATCGGTTACATTGCGTAAAAAATCTCGGATTACAAATATATATCAACGCTATACAACATCGATTAAATTGCATAAAAAATCTCGTATTACAAATATATACCTACGATATATATGGTGTTACTATATCGATTATATGACATAAAAGTTCTCATATTAAATACATATATATATATTTATATCTCCGATATGGTGTTACTATATTCATTATATCGAGTAAAAAATGGTGTTACTATATTCATTATATCGTGTAAAAGATCTCATATTAGATATATATTTAAGATGCGTTATTACTATATGGATTATATAGTGTAAAAATCTCGTATTACATAAATATCTATCATCTAGTGTCAATTAAAATTCTCGTATTTTATATATATATATACGATATAGTATTATTATATTATTACATCGTATTACATATATCGTATTACATACATATAATTATATTATAAAAATAAAGTTCATGGGGGGTGTTTCTTCATTTTATTTAACATTAAAGACTTAAAAGTGATGCAAATTGCAAATCTGTCAAGTTTAGAGTAACAATACTGTTTCGCATTCTTGAGAATACCGTATTTGTTCCCATTCTACAGATACGGACTCTATATATATAATAATATATTCATACATTATGGCAGAATCCAGTCTACGACTCTACATGGGAATCTTTTCTTTTCTCTGTCTGTGAATTCTTTTATCTATTCGTAGACAAAGGAAGAAAAACAGGAGAAAGCGACCCTCTTTGGTTTTTTCTTGGAAAAATAATAGTACTGTTATTGACTTGGGATTGACTACATCAGTCTTTATCAATTATCACAACATCTCTCACACAGACACACACAAACGCACGCCAGAAACAGTCTATAATAGAGAGAGCTTCATCATATGATCAATTGCTTTAGTCAGTCAGTGTGTGTTAATGTGTGACTTTCACTTGCAGTTGAAGAATCTTGGGTTGTTTGTGAGTTTCTCATCATCTTTTCTCTCATTTAAACACATATGCACAGACCCTTTTCGGTTTACTTTGATTAAAGCTTTCTTTTTTTGTCTGAAAGTTTCAATCTTTTGTTTGAGGATATGTGTGTGATTATTTGCCTTCAAGGCATTGTTTGGAAATGCTGTCTGTTTAAATCCCTTTTGGGAAGTTAGTGGGATGTTCCATTTAAAGGAGATATAATTCAATTCGTTCATTTGGAAGAGAGAAGTGAATCTGGCATTACAGTGAACTGTTGGCTTTGAATTTCTTATCTTTTTTGTTCGTTTTATTTGACATTATGGTTTTACTAGATTAGTAATTTAGCACTTCTCTGCTATCATTAAGAGTTCCTTAGATAATGATGAAATTGACTGGGAATGGATATCTATTCCTTTTTTTCGAGTTTGATCAAAGCTGTATCATATAATCACTTGCTTCAATTGGTGTGTTACAGTGTGATTTCACTTGCAATTGAAGAATCTTTGGTTTCTTTACGAGTTTCTCATTCTCTTTCCCTTATTTAGGCACATATAAAGAGGCAATCTTTGTTTTTCTTTGATCAAATTTTTTTACTTTCTATGTCTGCTCGAGATATGTGTCTGATTTCCTGTGTAAAATGTTTGAGGCATTATCTGTAAATGTTATTCGTCTATGTTCTCTATTCTTGTTTTGTCTTTGATTTCCCTTTTGGTGGTTAATGGGATGTTATATTTGGATGGGTGATGAGGAGGAAAGGGTTAAACGGAATCTTTTTAATGGTTTTCTTGTTGGGAGCCAAGTGAACTGTATTGGACATTCAGTTGGGATTTTCTGGAAAATTGTCTTCTAATTTAATTTTGTTTGTTAGCTGTAGCTGTAGAATTATTGATCTGCTGGAAAAGAAGTCAAAGTAGATGATAGCATAGTGTCATGTGGGCATTATTGTATCAATGGCAGTACATTTTGATAAATTTATATATTTTTTGTTTTTTTTTTTTGGCCTTTGATCTTTACTTAAATTAGTAAATTTTGCATTTATTTGCTACCACAGTAAGGGAGAATTCCTGAGATAAACAAAAAATTGACTTAAAAGACAACAGAATTGAGCTGTTTAGCTGTTTTCCCATTTCTGCTTTGGGGGTATTGAGGAATGGAATTTGATTTCAACAATGTTTCTCTTTTAACTGTTTTGTCTTTATTTAAGCTTTGACAATCTTGTGGGATTCGCTCTAGGATTAATCATTTCATCTGCAGAAATCTCCATTGGGAGGAACTTTTCCTTCCTTCTTGTGCTAAATGCTAATTATGTTGCTCTAGTCATATTCTCAGTTTTTTTTTTAGTTATTTGGTAGTCACATAATGGATTTATTATTGTAAATTCTTTTCCTTCTACACTCTCTTCCCTCCTTTAAAAATTTCATGGGATGCTTTTTCCTGTTTTCTTAATAGTAAAAAAAGAAGAAGGGAAATGAAAATTTTATTCCCTAGTCCTATGTTTCGGTTTCTTTCTGCTTTTTCAGTCTTTTGTATCTTTTAACAGAATTGAGGTTTTCAGCAATCATCATAGATTAACATCTGATCTCTTTCATATCTGTCTTGAGTTTTGGCATTTGTTTGTAGACACAAGTAGGGTGGGCATTGTTTTAATGTGCAAAAGAGTACTAAGCTTTGGCTGAGTCTGTATGATTAAATCTCACCATAAAGCTTAATAGGAGGATTTACTGTCTGACAGATAGCAGATGTGTTATCGCATTTGGAAACCCTTGAATCTGCATGTTAGGAATATGAATTTTCTGCAACTATAGCTGCCTTTTTCCATCACTTGGTCCTTCGCGCTCCTTTGCGGAACTTGTACAGTTACATTCTAAGCAGGCTAAGCCATATTATATGAGAAGTGAAGTAATGCACAAAAACGATCTAATGATTGAAAACAGGACTTCATCAAAATAAACACACAGCAGGTGATAGCAATGTGGACATGCTTGTATTTTGCTCTATCCAATAAAACTCTGTTGTTATTTTTGTAGCTTTGTCCTAAATACTTCTTTTCCTGATATGATAGTCTAGATGCCAACTTCATGGTTTCTCCTAGATATTTGGGGGCTTCACTTCCTATTGCTTTTCTTTCAAGCATCATGAGGAAATCTTTGTTTAATGTAACATTATGAGTGGTTCTACCATTTCTTGATTTTTTAACAACCATAATACCTATAGTCTGTTAAAGTTTCTGCTTCTGAATGCTGGCAAGGTATTCTGAAATCTCTCTTTTTTCTTAATTGTTAAACTTATATTGCAGTCTTTCTTATGTGGTATGTTTGATTCAGAGGAAAGAAGCTGGACGCATTTTCTTTGAAACACGATTAATTCATGCTGGGGTTGGGACCTGAACTTTCCGTAAAGAAAGAGAGATGTTGTTTGGTAAACATGGATAGAAATTTGAAACATCACCTGCGTATTGCCACATGAAGTTTTAGCAGTTGCTAATTCATAATTTCGTGATTAAAAAATGCATGATGAGTATGTATGCCTTGTCATTCGCATACTTCACATTCCTTCTATGTCTATGTTTGCATTGGCTTGTGCTTATTCTGTTGAAAACCAAATACACATGTTTATGCGTATATCTATCTTATACATACATGTATTAGGCTGTAAGATATCAAACTTATCACTAGCTCTATAGTTGTCTCACTCATTTTACCTCTGTTATCTACAGGACTATATAGAAGTGCACTCTATACAAAATTCTCTTTATAAAATTGGTGGTGGAATTCAGCTCCATGGGAAAGACAATTCAGGTGTTCGGATTCCCTTATGTTGTAGCTGCAGATGATGTCAAGGCATTTTTAGAACAAAAAACAGGCCAAGGAACTGTATATGCTCTGGAAGTGAAGCTGTCCAAAGGAGGACAAAGAGCATATGCAAAAGTCCAATTTACTAATAATAAATGTGCCGAACTTATAATCTCCTTGGCACAGCAGCGCCTTTATTTTGGTTCTTCATATTTGAGGGCTTGGGAACTGGACCTTGATATGGTGCCAAGGCCTAGAAATTTCGTACATGAGATGGAACAAATAGTTCTGAATTTTGGATGTCAGGTGTCAAAGAATAAGTTTTCAGTGCTATGGGAAAAGGCAAATGCTTCTGTCAAATTTGGAATTGGAATGAAGAAAATGTACTTCTTCTTTCAATTTCATTCTGTTTACTACAAGCTTGAACTCTCCCATGAAAACTTATGGCAGATTGTACTGCATCGGCCACGTGGTCAGGCTGCAAAGTTTCTGCTCATACAGGTTTGCTTATTTAAATGTACATTTGTTGGTTTCTTGGGGACTACACTGTTTTTTGGTGGCTTAATCTTGGTTTAACATCATAACATTGACACATTCCCCTTTAAACTCTGTGTGTGTGTGTGTGTCTGTGGCATACAATGGTCACGCTTGAACTGTGAAGCTCTTATCCCCTTTAAACTTAACTCAGTTTACCACTTTCAGTACTTCGTTTCAAACGTTTCTGGATCATTCCTTTGTTCAAAGTTCTGTTACTGCTATAGCAGTATTAACCATAATTTTAACCTTGAACACTAAAAGAAAAATACGACAAAAGATCATTACAATTGGTATTTATGAATCATTCTTCTTTCTAGTCAATTGGGTTGATGTTTAACATATATCCTCATTTCTGGATGACAGTTATTTGGTGCTCCTCGGATTTTCAAACAAATTGAAGGATCTGACTTTTGCTACTTTAAGGAAATGCCAGATGATCAGTGGGTCAGGACAACAGACTTCACCCAATTCTGCTGTATTGGGCAATCTTCTGGTATATGTTTGGAGCTCCCTCGTGGTGTTCAACTTCCAAATTTCAGTGACTATTTTGCTTGGTATAAAGAAAGTGAAAGCCAATTCATTCTGGAAGCTGGTTCCCCCTATTCTTCTAAATTTGTTTTAGTTCCCAATTTGCGGCCTCCACAAGGACTAGAGTTGCCGTATGGGATCTTGTTCAGGGTTTGTTGTTTGGTACAGAATGGATGTCTTCCAGGGCCATCGCTGGATTATAATTTCTTTGGATTGCTTGATCCACGAAGAATAGATATCAGGTTCATAGAGCATGCCTTAGAAAATCTGTACAATTTGAAAGAGTGTTGTTATAAGCCTGTGCAGTGGCTCACTGAACAGTATGACAAGTATGGCAAACTTCGGCAACTTCCAAAACCACCTGCTATTGCTTTAGATGATGGATTGGTGTACATCCGCAGGGTGCAGGTTACCCCATGCAAAGTGTATTTCTGTGGTCCAGAGATCAATGTATCTAATCGTGTGTTACGCAATTTTCTGGGAGACATTGATAATTTTCTTCGTGTTTCCTTTATTGACGAGGAGTGGAATAAAATGTTCTCCACAGACTTAATGCCTCGTGCTCATGGAAGAACAGAAATTTATGATAGAATATTGTCAATATTGCAAAACGGCATAGTTATTGGAAATAAGAAGTTTGAATTTCTTGCATTTTCATCAAGTCAGTTGAGGGATAATTCGGTCTGGATGTTTGCTTCAAGACCTGGACTTTCTGCTACTGATATAAGAGCATGGATGGGTGATTTTAGAAGTATAAGAAATGTGGCAAAATATGCTGCTAGGCTAGGTCAATCTTTCAGTTCCTCCACAGAAACATTGAATGTTGGTAGGCATGAGATCGAAATGATTCCTGACATAGAGGTAAGAGGTGCACCCAAATGTGTCTTTTCTGATGGTATTGGGAAAATATCTGCTGAGTTTGCACAACGAGTTGCCATAAAATGTGGCCTTAAAAGTTCTACTCCATCTGCATTCCAAATTCGGTATGGTGGCTTCAAAGGTGTTGTTGCTGTTGATCCCACTTCATCAAAGAAGTTGTCGCTGAGACCGAGCATGAAGAAATATGACTCTGATAACTCCAAGTTAGATGTTCTGGCATGGACAAAATATCAACCTTGCTTTCTAAATCGCCAATTGATAACTCTTTTGTCAACACTTGGGGTCATGGATCGTGTCTTTGAGAAGAAACAAAAAGAAGCGGTTGAACAGTTGGACCAGATTCTAACTGATCCATTGAGAGCACATGAGGCTCTAGACTTAATGTCTCCTGGAGAAAACACCAATGTTCTCAAGGAGATGCTGAAGTGTGGGTATAAGCCGAATTCTGAACCATTTCTTTCAATGATGCTGCAAAACTTCAGGGCATCAAAATTGCTTGATTTGCGGACTAAGACAAGGATATTTGTACCACGTGGAAGGTCGATGATGGGATGTCTTGACGAAACAAGAACCTTGGAATATGGTCAAGTTTTCGTTCGGTTTTCTAATGCTGGACGTAGGCATTTTTATGAAGATTCCGGTTTCTACTATGACAATGGCTCTGAGAACAATTCCGCTCTCAAGGGGAAGGTGATTGTTGCAAAGAACCCATGCTTGCACCCTGGTGATATCCGTGTTCTCACAGCTGTTGATGTGCCAGCATTACGACATATGGTGGACTGTGTCGTTTTCCCCCAGAAAGGAAGGAGGTAAATACTTTGAAATCTTTTGTAATGTTTGATGTCACAAATTTCTGGAATACTGAATTAAACTGCTTGTAGATGACACTGTTCAAAATACATTGTTGGGCTTGACTTCTGGTAATATATATCAAGCGATAGATTAAATTTCTTTCATTTTCACTATATCCACTTATGGTACCCATCCCTTCAAGGCCAACAAGACTAGTTGACCCACTTTACCTTGTGGAAGGTATTCTTGTACTAACCTCATTTCCACTTAATTCAAAGGTTTTGGATCTTACAACTTCCCAGTTCGTTCTCTTAGCTTCCGCACCTGGGTAAAAAAAACAGAGAATCCCTCTCTATTTATTCCTTCCACATCTAATGAAAAGAGGTGTTCTTGTGGTTGTGATTCTGTTGCACAACCAATTTTCTTTTTGAAACTTCTACGAGGGCAGCATCCCAACTATATGATTTTGTTGCATCACTCAACTGGTCTTTGTGATCCTTGAACATCTTTCACATCTGACACTATCTCTAATTCTTTTAGTTTATACTGAAAGTTATTTTGTTTTCACAAGATTCTAGATCTTCAATGGAGTAATGTAATGTCTAAATCCAATAACTCTTGTGCTACTGTAAGTGCTCTTGTGCTACAAGATCAGAGGGTACAAACCCCTGCCTTGGAATATTCTAAGAATTTAATCCTGATTAAGTCTATAGGGTGTAATAGTGCTCCCTTGTGGTCCGGAGGTGGGTTATCTTCTTCCACCCCCCTGGTCTAGTTGGTCTCTCTTTTAACATAGATTAATTTACAATAGGTTAGGTGTAAAATAGATGTTGTCGTTTGGAAGAGAAAAAGGTTAAATCTTTAGATAGTGTGATGCAAACTAGCTTTTAGTATGGAGCCCAAAACTTGTTGACTGTCATTCCTAGAATTTCCTTGTTCTTTTTCCTTCCAATTTACTGCATTTTTTGTAAGCTTTTGGAAAATTAGTGTAACCCTAAATGTAAAACAATTCTATTTTCATATCAAAACATTTGCATTGGACCACGTCTTTGTAGCAGAATAAGTGAATGAATGCTTTGTAACCAAAAAAGTTGAGTAAATGCTTGTAAGGTTGGACCTCATAGAATCCAATAATTTTTCGTATGGGGCTGGTACTTGGATCTTGGCCAGATTTGGTCAGCCTTTAGGATTATATAGTCTAGACTTAATGAACTTTCTGATGCCTAAATGCAGAACTATGCACATGGTTTGTTTCCTCTTAAGTTCATAAGCAAACTCATCTTCTATTCATTAATTTATTGTTAAAACAGGATTTCTTTACTTAAGAAATAAGCATTAAGAGCCCTTTTTTGGGATTAAAAGCATCAAGATCTCAATTTTGATAAAACATTAATAAAATAAATTAAAAGACGGAATAATGAACATGAAAATAATATGCCTTTGCTCATGAGATCTCTGTACTAATTTTGCTGTGAATGAAGAAACTTAGCAGTATTGATATTTTTTCTGTGCAGATTTCTTTATCTTTGAGCTCTCCCTTGTTCCTGGCTTAGCTATTTCTTGATGATCCTAGAAGAATCTAGAGTAAGAAAAATGGATGCTAGATGAGTTCAGGGGTAGCTCTTTAGGAAAGAAAGGCCGTTATTGAGGCAATATCTATGGCAATGTAAGGATGTTACATTTTTTGGGTACACAATGGAGTCTCAAATGGGATAAGAAATAGTAGTAAAAATGGAAGGAAGAAAGATTCAGTTAATTCTGGGTAGGATCAGGAAATGAGAGAAGATGTCTGGTTTCTATGGAAGGCTGAATGTTATTACATTAAGATTTAGAAATCCAAAAGCGCAGGAAATATGAGATCTAAGAGGCAGATTTCTAAGACTTATTTTGTAGACCATGCATTTCCTGAACACCAACATATGACAGCTTGAATTAGGTGCTTTGACTACAAACTCGAATAATCCAATTATGACTCAACTATAAGATCTAACACTAAAACTGATGCTTAATTCAGATCAAGAGAATTCTTGGCTTCCAAAGGCTATTGTCCACCATCATCCAACTAATTGGCATTTCTGTAATAATTCCTTATTCTTATATGGCTGATGACATGATTTTCTGAAAGCTTCTTTGTGCTCCTGGCATTACCACTGAGATTGATCACATGTTAATTACAGGCCTCATCCAAATGAATGTTCCGGTAGTGATTTAGATGGAGATATTTACTTTGTTTGTTGGGACCGTGACCTGATTCCACCTTGGCAAAAACCACCTATGGATTACACTCCAGCTCCTACTGTTGAGTTGGATGAGGACGTAAAAATAGAGGTAGTAATCCTTTGATACAATTTTTTTGTGGTGGCATTCAGATTCTCATATATTCCTGTCTTGGAGAGGGGAGGTGAAGTGGGGAAACTTGCCTCCTTTCTCTTATTTTCAGTCTCTCGTTAATGGGGATTGGGCGGAACAATTGGGTTTTGTCAGATCTTAGTGATGCTCTTCCATATGTTTTAACATGTATTTGATGCCTTATTGATGGTTTATCAAATGTTGTTTTTCTTTCTTTATGAGGGTTCTTGTACTCTTTTTCAGTTACACTATCATCGTCTTGCATGGTTGATACCTGAAGAGGTTTACATAGTTCTATTGTGAATTTTTTCATTCCTTTATGTGTAATTCTGTATGATTAGCATAGAATTTTGTGTATATTCATTTGTCATAAGAGTTGACTACTAAGTTTGACCTGTATAACTCATGCACCCGTGTGCTTCTGTTGTTTTTATAGTCTTCTCAGCATGATCGATGTGAATAGTTGCAGAGTTTATATATCTGGATGCATGACCAAAAGTAAGTGATACTATATTCTTTTTTTAAGGAGAATACTTGGACCCTGTCAATATGCATTCTAAGCACATGACTAACTGGCAGACAGAACCTAAATGATTGTAGCAATTGGAATGTTTTCCTTGTTTTATCGTCCTTATATCTAATGCACATTTCTCCTTGCAAATAATGATTTGAGGAGCCAAAAACCACCCAAGCTGCATTAAAGGATGGTATAAGCTTTTATTATTCCTCTATCTGCAATCATTTAGGAATCTTTTACCCCAAATATCTCTTACCCGTGGAACGATGTTTAGCATGGATCTTCTTCATTCTTATCTCCTTGAAATGCATATTTTTGCATCAAAGGACAAAGCAGATTTCAGTAAAACTTTTGCTCTCTACTTGTTAGAAGGATATTACCACACAATATAATTGTAATTGTAAATAGGATAATGAGATGCATTTTCTTTCCAAAAAGTTTTATTGCTTTTCATTCTGTACTTAATGTAGGAGTAAATGCTTATTTTGCAAAAAAATTTCTGTGGGTCAGGCTATGCCGCCACCGTTTTATTAAAGTGTCTTTATGTGGGAAGAAGTGCTTTTGTAGCACCTTAGTTGTCATAGTGCACTCTTTTCTATTCAAAATATGGCAGTGAAGTATCTTGCTAATTACACTGTTATAAATTTCTTCTTCTTTTGCCTTCCTAGTGATGTTTAGATTGTCAAAAGGTAGTAAATTCTGGATTCTTGTGATAAGCTAATGCTTGTTGGATTTTAACTATTTTCTTCTTAAGTACATTGAATTGTTTATGTTGGTTTAGTAGGGAATTTCAAAGGTGATTTAGATTTATTTGGCCTAACAAAAAGAGTGCTTCATAAAAAGGGAAATATTGCAAACAAAAAGATATCACGACTAACTGCCTGTTCAGGCTTTATTCAAGAGTAATACTGATAGATAATAAGGTCACAGCAAAAGATTTTCATGGAAGTGGTGACATCGAAACAACAAAGTTGATCATTCAGTTGATAACTTTTTAGGTTCACAGTGTACATCTAATAAGTCCTCAAACCTTTAGACAGAGGTGAATTGTCAAATTTGATTCAGTAGAGAATAATATAAGCAAACCTAGGGGGAAATACCTGTATTCGCTTGAAAGGAAGGCTGATGCATGTGTGTGTGTGTGTGTTTCTGTGACTTGTAGCAAACCTTATAGGGTAATTGTTTCTCTTGCATATTTGTTTCCACATTATGGCTCGTCTTTTCTTCTTCACATTAACCTTTTTCTGAAAGTTGAACTTACTGCAACATATAATTCATCCAGTGCCTAATTGCATGGACTTAACAAATTGGGGGCAAGTAGGTTATGTCCTATCCAAGTTTACAAGTTTGGATTGTGTAAGCACTTTGTTTTACAAAAATACGAGGCTTCATTGCATTCTAGTGCATGATTACTATCATTGCAGCATACCATTCTAATACATAATTCTCTCATTCTAATTTACAATGTTCTCTGCTGCACGACAGGAAGTTGAGGAATATTTCACCAACTATATAGTGAATGATAGTTTAGGGATCATTGCAAATGCCCATACTGTCTTTGCTGACCAGGAACCATCTATGGCAATGAGTGAACCATGTTTGGAACTTGCTAAGCTGTTTTCCATTGCAGTTGACTTCCCAAAGACTGGTGTTCCTGCTGAGATACCATCTAAGCTACGTGTCAAACAATACCCGGATTTCATGGAAAAGCCTGACAAGACCACATATGAGTCGAAACGAGTGATTGGAAAACTTTTTAGAGAGGTTAAAGATAAGGCACCAGACACATGCTTGATTAAATCATTTACCAGGGAAGTGGCAAGAACATCTTATGATCCTGACATGGAAGTAGATGGATTTGAAGATTATGTTGATGAAGCATTTGATTACAAAAGTGAGTATGATTATAAGTTGGGTAATTTGATGGATTACTATGGCATAAAAACCGAAGCAGAAATACTCAGTGGTGGTATCATGAAGATGTCAAGATCTTTTGACCGCAAAAAAGATGCAGAGGCTGTTGGAATGGCTGTGAGATCCTTGAGGAAGGAAGCTAGAACCTGGTTCAAAAAGAAAGGAGGTGAATTAGATGATCCATATGCAAAAGCATCAGCATGGTATCACGTCACTTATCATCCCAGATACTGGGGTTGCTACAATGAGGGATTGAGACGGGCTCATTACATTAGTTTTCCATGGTGTATCTATGATAAGCTAATCCAGATCAAAAAATCAAGCACCGGAAGGTCTCAGCTAATGTCTTCGTTGGAGCTGCAGTTTAGTCGTGGATTGAATTTGATTTGACGAATATTCTGGCAGAGACTCTTCGAATATCTCTGACTCTGATGCATTTGACAATAACGAGCAGTAAGCAACTAGCCTCCAAACTAATGCATAGATGCCAGGATTCATTTGTATCTAGTTTACATCAACTGAAGTAAATTAATCTCGTTGTTGTGCATATTTCTATGTAGTGTGATCATTGAAGTTAATATGTATGTTCAAGACATGAATTCGAAGATTTGCTTGCCCTTGTAATCATCTTAAACTTCTCTGATGAGTGAGTTTTAATAGCAAGAGTCTTTTTTAAAAGTTCTTCTTGGTCTTTGGTGCAAATCAGTCCGCGCTATATCTTCCACAGCTAAGGCGATGATATTGCTATTGCTGCTGGCTTTTCTACTCAAAGAAATGTTAAGGGTTCCTCCAGATTTTGTGCTTTATCAACTCTGAATCTAAACTAGGCATTTGAAGTTTGGAACGTTGAAACAATGGGCGCAGGGCCAAGTGGACAAGATCACAATCAAAGAAAAAGAATCCAAAATACACCCTGAAATGTATGAAGTTTTTCGTCCGGCCAAGTGGACAAGATCACAATCAAAGAAAAAGAATCCAAAATACACCCTGAAATGTATGAAGTTTTTCGTCCGTAACTGGGAATATGAAGAGACACATGAACTTCTAATCTTTAATGAAGCATTACCGAATTTATAGAACAGAACACTTGCAGATTATTCCTTCTGCATTGAGTACAAAGAGACAAACATTGGACACAGGCATTAGCATAATTTTGATCATCATAATCGAGAAGGAAAGTTCACAGCTTTCATTTGCGCTGCAAAGCAAGAAACAACAGAATTCCTTTTCTCATGCTAGCATCAAGATTTCTGTAAACTGCAACTTTCTGATCAAAACGATCAAAGAGATCGTCTATTATCTCATTTCCAAAATGCGTTGTTATCAGACACTCAAGGGCTGCTCTGATGTGCATAACATGTTTACTTGTGTCAACTGGTTTATCCATTTCTGTGTCATATTCAAGTAACTTCAATCTTTCAATGCTGAACCAGCCATTCTTTTCAACCAGACCAGCTATCTCTTTGGGGGAGGTAATGTACATAGGAATGTTGAAGGAATCCACTAGATCTTCATCTATGAGTCCCTGCATATGTAGATAAGATATTAAGAATGAATAATATGGACTTTTTATGTTTTTTAAGACTTATCCTACTAAGTGTGGTCGGCTATATGGATCACATTTAGCCACCATGCTCGATCACACGATTTCTAATGTAATCCATGTCATAGGGTTTGACAAAATTTTTTCTTTGACAATCATAACCTTCCTTCTTTCCCGGTTTAGAACTGGCTGTTTATAGACAGGAATGCGAAGTTTATGAAATTTCAAGCTCATTCTTGCAGGATTACTTGAAGAAAATCTGTATTGTGGTTCGTTTGATTGTTTTTGAACATTGCTTACTTTCCCATTTTTCAGAGAGAAATTAAATGAATGTTTAGATCAATCAACAATGTCCATTCTACCTAAAAATGATGTATTTCCATATTTTGTTCCAAGGACTAACATAATTTATGATCTTCCAAGTGAAATTTAGAAACTTGTCCTGTGTTTTTTTTTGTGAGTGAACTTATATACCTCATGTGCCATATCCAGGAGACAGGAAGCAAGAGCATCATAGAACAAACCAAATGAAGTTTTTGAACGATGATACCCATCTGGGAATGCTGGGATGAGACAAAACATCATTCCCCCTTCAACAATCTCTTTTGCTCTAGCATTCAAGATGGAATCAATGTCATTGGCAAATTGTGCAGCATAAGCTTCAGCTACTTCATCAGAAGCACTCATATAAAGAATTTTTCCCTTGTTCCATGATGGAGAGTCTTTTATCAGCACCTCTTTCGGCACCTCAGAAAGCCAGTGGAATGAAAATGAGGAATGCATGATATGAATAGAGGAGTTGGGGAATAATCGGCCGTGAAAAGAACCTGGAACGCCTGCAACAAAATATTGTTTTGCTGGAGGGAGTGAAGTGAACAAAGTATTAAAATCATTTGTACTTTGATCATTGAAGAACACTTGAAATTCCAGAAACTGAGATGGGCTAATGCCTTTTAGTTTGAACTGCTTTTCTACTTCATCTATTATCTGTTGCATGGTAAAGTAGGTGTTTGGACCAACTGAACATCCTAAATCAGCCATCCGGAATGTGTTTGAAGAAGAAGAAGAAGAAAACTTTTCAAGGTCAAGCCTTTCTGCAATTATCTCTTCCATTATTGCTTTTGCAGTCATTGATGCTTCTCTCTGTAATCATGAAGAAAAGTTCATCAATCTCTTCTTATTAATATTCTTGGGTTCCATCAAATAACATGATTTTTATTTCAGTGAAAGGATTCAATTTTTTGCACTGTAAAGCCTAAGGTATATTACAAACATGGTAAAATTCTACTGCATTTTCCCTTTTAGTTTTTCACTTGGCTTTTCCTTCTTCATGTTGGGAAGAAACTCATGCTAGAAACCATGTAAAACACATATAAGTTGAAATATTAATGCCATAGTCAGCTAGTTGTATCGATAAAACGGTTTCCTGGCCTATTACATTTCTGCCAACATGTTTGCTCTCTGTAAACAACAATGGTCGCTTTTGAATTGTTGGTATTACGCACATTGATTATGACAATGGTATTGACAAATTATATATACTATATGTACCTGAACACTGGAGTTATTTGAGTAGCTGTATGTGCCATTTCCACCATTCATGCAGAATGATTTCGGCGGCGCGGCTGTGCTGTTACTAGCCATATCTAGCCTCCTTCTAGCAGAAGATTGTGTGGAATTAGGGAAGTTTTTTGTTGGCCTTAAGCTATAGAAGTACAGAAAGCTTGCATGCTCTTTCTGTACTAAATCACCTTCTATATATACTATCCATACATGTTAAAATATGTTAACAGGTACAACTTTTGAGTTTCATGGTGCATGGCATTCTCTTTTATCAAATGCTTATTTTTCTGATGCAGAAATCTGCATTTAAAGCTTCCTTAACTATACAGTGCACCAAGTTGTGAGATTATTTTAACTAGAGTTGCCAGGATGCTGTACATTTTTTGGAAATTAAATAGGTTCAAGTACATGTTCATCAAGTGCAATTTGAATTAGTTTTCATTCAGAGCAAAGTTTACTTACTCTGATAACTGCATAATGATGATATTTTAGAGGTAAAGTACACTATTGGTTGATACTAACAAGTAATAAAGGCATTATTTGAATGGTTGAGAATATCAAAGGTGCCAACCATATATGCTAATGAATTACAATGAAAATATTCACACACCAAAACAAAAGGCTAAATCCCTCTAGGATTGTCAAAGTAGCCAGCCATGTTAGTGCCCCAAACTAGCCAAGGAAATTGGTATAAGGGCACTCTTATATTTGTTGGTTAGGTGAAGATTCTTACCTTGTTTCCTTGCTTGTAACATGTCTCTCCTCTATAGTGGCAAAGGCTGATTCTATTGCATCAACAAAGCTAGTTAAATCTCCTTTTTTCCCTTCATTTTCAAGACTTGCTATTGACTTAGGAATTGACAGTACTGACATATGAGCAAAATCATTGTTTATTCTGTCATTTGTGTTAACAAAATGCATTGGTTCCATCATAATTGTCCAACAACAAGAATTTTCTAATCCTAAGATGCATTAAAGCTGTAAAGTGGCAAACTTTTTCCAGACTAAACCACTAAATACTCAACCAATTGGGGCTAAATCCAGGACCAACTTGTCCACTGGCATATTATTGAATGGCTAAACACCAACATTATTCATGGTTAGAATAGGGATCTTATTGAACAAATATTTAGTTCTACCCATCTTCTTTTTCTGGTTGATTGACACTTGTTATATCACTAATGGCACATTACAATTCCTTCTTAAAAGGTGAAAGGATTCTTTTCAAATTGCCTTTTAAAAATTGTCTTAGTAATTTGTTATCACTTTATTAGTACATTCTACAGTTGACTTGTTTAGCAACTGGCAGCAAGTTGCAAACTTTTTCTCATTATTTGATGCTCTTTTGAAAGATGCTAATAACCAAGTGGACAGTCCTTTTTATTTGTTAGCATTTTTTAGTACTTGAAGAAGCCAATAAACAATTACACAGAAACTATTCTTTTGTAAATTAAAGACAACAAATGAATAGTATCTTGTGCCTAACTCATACAGTGCATTGCACTGCATCTTCTTAATTTTTTTGGATCGAATGTAAAAATTATATTGATGAAAGAATTATATACAGAGTACACCGGGCATACCTGGGTCTGTTCCAGTAACATCCAGCAAAAGAACTAGTTTAGGATCTCAAAAAGAACTAGTCAAGGATAGAGAAACTAGGGTACAACAATACACCGACCCTGTACACGTGTGTCTTTATCCTATGAACAATATCATGGTGAATAGACTTCACGCCCTCAAAATATAGTGCACTGCCTCTTCTTAATTAATTCATGTCTAAATTGTTTCTTGAGAGTTCAATCCCACATCTTTCAGTTCATGATTTTTTTCATGCATATTTCAAGTCAAAGCATTTTAGTGCTGTTTATACACCTTTCCAGGTTCATCCTGCAGTCTTTCTTCCCCCTACACATTATTCGCTAATATTTCTGATAGTGATCCATCATACTTCCCTATCATAGGGACTGACTCTAACACTTAAACAGGATCAACAATTTTTTTTTTCTTTACCATCCAAGATACACATTATTCGCTAATATTTCTGATAGGGATCCATCATACTTAAGGGGACTGACTCTTACACTTAAACAGGATCAACAATATTTTTTAACTGTAATAAACGTTCGCTTTGCTACTGTTTTATAGAGTGCGTCACAAGATCCGACTGTGACATTTGGACAAGAACTACTACATTTTCAATAGGGATTAGGTGAAGTGAAAAATGTGCAAGAGGATAGAATATAGTAACGAAATATGATTTATGTAGCCGAACCCATGTATTGGGATAAAAGCTTAATTGTTGTTGTTGTAGTATAGGATCAACATATAAAATTGCATATAAAGAGTTCTATTCTACAGCATTAACTAAGCAGCTTATTAGTATGTGCAATTTCCTCTCTATAGCAGTATTTGGGAATAAGTTTAAAGGGCTTTTTTTTATGCATGTTCATTAGTACAACTGAAACCAGAAAATGTTCAAGAAACAACAACAACAACAAAGGGAAACATTGTGGAATTAATACAGAAAGTGTTCAAGAAACACAATAATGTGATACAATAACGCCATTTCTAACCAACCAACCATTGCAAATTGACTCTAAAGGTTTATGCTCTAGAGATGCATGTACTGATTATATATTATATTTGTGCTGACATGATTTAAAAAAAAAAGAATACTTCTTACCATATCTTTCCCAGTTTAATCTAGGTGCTGGTGTACAGCATGTGGAGACAATGTTATAGTTCTGCATTTTACAAAAGTTTTCTTCTTTTCTTTTATTGAACATAACATGGAGTTAAGCATGCAATCAAATGATCACAATATTTGTGCATCTAAATCATACTCTTTCTCAAGAACTCAACTCAAGAAACAAAAATTGCATAAGATAAAGTTGCAAAAAGTTGTTAAATGTACTGAGGATAGCTTAGAGGCCGGACGTGTGTGAAACTTGTTGATCGATTAAATCACAATTATGAATTTTGTTGGCATTTCACTATGTATGTTTTGTATAAATTATCAATTATATTCTATGGAAATAAATTTTTATATCTTTGTGCTTCGTATTTGATATGTTAGATTTCGTTACAATAGGCACATAGAAATCTTGAAAGAAAAAATCTATTGATAGCCATTAATGAGGAATTGGAAGTTAAAAATCATCAGAAGCTGTGATGAATGCAGAGCATTGATAATCATTTACGCTTTAGAACAACAAACAATTGTGTTCCTTCCTTGCATCCTGATTCCAAGCATAATGCAATCTCTGAACTTTTCTGTAAAGTCCTTTTGAACATTTCGTCCACAATGTCACTTCCAAAATGTTTGGTAAAAATTCCTTCCATAGCTGCTCGTAAGTGCATTATAAAGCTCTGTACATTGACTGGATCATCAATCTTGGACCTGGGATCTGTCATCTCCATTTTCTCGATGCTGAAACAACCAGTTTTCTTTACCAGTGAAGTCATCTCATTTGGAGAAGCTGAATAAATTGGCAAGTTGAACGAATCGATTTGAACTTCATTCAGCATTCCCTGTAAAAGATAAATTGAAAAATGAAATGGGACATCACTCAATGGTATCCCAAAACAAAGCATGGTCATGAATTTTTTTCACGAAAATTCCAAAAACAATGAAGTTTGCACATGAAGAGTATTAAATAATGAAACCAATGAAAAATGAACATAGACAAACTATTTTTGTCCAGAGATATGAAACTTCTGTCTATAATTCCCCTTAGTAGCCTGTTTGTGTATAAGTAGCTGATCTTAACCTCGAGAAAATGAGGAATGTTGCGATAGACTAAGTCGACGTAAAATTTTGCTAAATCCTATGATATAGATCACAAAGAAATGGTGTAAAGATTGAGGACATTGGCAAATGTGATCCACATAGTCGACTCCACTTAGTGGAATAAACGCTTAATTGTTGTTGTATCAAAACTTCTGCTTAAACTGTATCAGGAACTTGGGATTGGTGACATCTACCTATGCACCTCAATAAATTGTCATGCATGTTCTATTTTTGTGTTTCTATCAAGTTTTACCTTCACCTTCCCTGTTCTATACTTCAATCTATCACAATAAAAAGATTTTGCCAGTTTGAGCAATCAAAGTAATCTCCAATTTTAGGTGCTAAATACAATATGCTCAATTTAGCATGAAGGAATTAATTGTTGAGACTCACCTCTTTCACCATATCTACAAGACTAGATCCAAGAAAGTTGAACAAAATCCCAGCAGGTAGCTCTGAATGATGCACCTCATCAGGGATGCCTGGTATTATTAGGACCATCATGCCTCCTTGCTTAATCTCTTTAGCTCTTTCATTTAGAAAAATTCCCATATCCATTACAAATTGAGCTGAATATTCATTGACTACCTCATTTGAAGCACTTGTGTAGTGAATTCTACCCTTATTCCAAGCAGGAGAATGTTTGTCAAGTAACTTCTCTGGAACCTTAGAGAGCCATTGAAGTGAATAAGAGGAATGAGCAAAATGGATGGAAGAAGATGGGAAAAGCTGATCATAGAAAGAGCCCGGAACCCCAGCTGCAAAGTATTGCCTCTCCAGAGGAACGGAGGTGAAAAGTGTGTTGAAATCATTGGAGACATGATCATTGTAGAACACTTGGAATTGAAGCTTATGATTAGAATCAAGGCCTTGAGATGTGATCTTTGTCACTATAGCTTCTATTATATTGTCCATGGCAAAGAAAGTATTTGGACCAACTGAACATCCAAAGTCTACAATGGAGAATCCATTTGAGGTAGAAGTCAAGTTCTTTATGTCAAGACTCTCAATGATTGCCTCTTTCATCATATCCCTGGCAACATTTGAGGCTTCTCTCTGCAAAATTTGTACATATCTTTAGTAATATACTGATCATGGTATTGTTCATAACTTATCTGATATGCAATTTCATTGAAAAAAGTATCTTAATGGAACAGGATGTATCGACTTTATTGCAAATGAAGTGTGAAGTAGTCTTTGTGTTCAAATCTGGAATAATTGTTTACGGTTCAAGTTTTCCACAAACTTTCTTCATCTACAATAACTTCACTTTTCTTTATTTTCTTCTTCATTTTCTTTCGTATGATAGGCCTTCTACTGCAGTTTAACTTGGATTTACTTTGTTGAAAGTGTAATAAGCTGATGGAAAAGCAAGCAACAACTTAGCTTAATCCTTGGATGGAAGTACTAAAAAAGTTTGCCATTTGTATGGTAAGAGCAAATGAAACAGACCATTACTGCCATAACTTCTCAAGCCTAACTATCTTTCAGTCCAAATTTTGTCATGCTTCAGGAGCAGAAACTGAGGAAGTACCTCTGATCATTTGGGTGAAATAACATTCTGATGCACACAGCATGATCATACGGCGAGATTTTATGTTTTTAACAATAATGAAAACAGGTTGGGATTTGAGGACACACTACTGGAAATGGAAAATGTACATGCATATCGCCCGTTTTGGCAGACAATTAAAAGCAAAGATTAGAGTGTACATTTGTAGATTCATGGTGTATTTGTCAAAGGTTAATCTATCCAAATTGTTCCACAACTTAGATATACAAGTAGACAGTAGTGTTAGGATTGGATCCCCCATATATGAGAGGCTGAAGTCCAAAATGATGTTTACACAAGAACATCTAGTATTACCTGATAATGGGAGTTTTTAGTATAGCTATATGTGCCATCACCACCATTCATTGCAAATGATTCTGCCATTGGTAACTCTTCAGGCAAATTTATAAAAATCCCTCCTTGTTCCTTCCTGTAATTCAATCTCTCAAATGATGTTTCTGCCTTTCCTCAATATGTATCTGAAGTTCAAAATTGCAATGTACTCATATATAGTACTAATGTTACAATATAGTCCAATAAATTGGTCAGTGGAAAACTGTCGACATGATACCATATTTTTTCCACTTCCTATGTTACCGATTATGAAACTTAGTAGGAGATTCATGTGTCCATTACCAGCAACTTTGATGAAACCAAAACTTTGGTTTGTCCAAGTACACAGTCACTAAACACTGGAAAATAGGATCACAATATCCTGCTGTGACTAATTGATCTTTGAAATCTACGAGTTCATACATGTACAAAAATTGATCAAGTACATGTTTTGTAGTATACACTTTCCAACATATCTTAAGTTGAAGGGAACTGAAAATGGAAAACTAAAGCTTAATGATTATGAATCTTCAGCAGAATAAGAAAGGCACCACAAGAAAACCATGATGGAGGCCAGAATGCAGAAGCCTCATCCATCTGAGCAGAAATTTGACTGACAGTATTGCTTCAATGAAATGCAAAGTCTGGTTATGGAAGCTAGTAATGTCCGAATTGCATCGGTGAATGAAGAGAACGGTATGATCCATCTGCAACTGACCTTCAGCTAAAAATCTTCCTGATTTGCTGCCACAACTAATTGAAAAGCACAGCATGAGTATCAACTACAAACTCTAATTAATTACTCTAGGACAAAATCAGACTCAAGTTTAATCTACACTACTGTTGACATTATCGTTATCAAATGAATTATAACTCTATATTATTTTTTACTATTTTTTATATTATTTCAAACATGGTTGAATTCTACATTCAAAGGAAAAATTATAAGGATGGTCAAGTGAATAGGTAACAAGAACTTACCAGAGAATGCGAGCCACACGTATTAGATCCTACGCTTTCTGTCATCAACAATGACCTTGAGATCTTCATTTCCCATCTCTAGTTGATCTTGGAGAATTTGTCTCGCTGAATCCACAGCAGTGCTGCTGCATGACTGCACTTCAATCATCTGCAATGTGGCAATTTCCCCTAAACAAAAAGGAATCTCCTCAAGTTGCCTACATCTATGTATAACTAGTCGCTCAAGGCAAGGGAATGGCTCATAAGAAGCTACCCATTGAACAATATCCAGAGAGTCCAACTTTAAGTACTTGAGATTACAGAATTCTCCTTCTTGTGCTTCCCACTGTTCTCCTTTGAAAGCTCCATAGAGTAATTTCAAAGTCTGAAGGTTGGGCAGCATCCCAATACTCGATATTTCACTCCATGATAGTCCAAAATTTGACAAACTCAATTTTTTTAGATTTAAGGGAAAACTAAACTCGCAAGGAAAATAACTTTGCCTTCTAATTGGAGATATCTTGAGTGATTCAAGTTGGCATAGAAAGTCCAATACTGGAAACTTAAAGCGCTCCTTAAGGCTATCCCGCGAGGGATCTAATATGCACTTTAGTTTCCGAAGAGTGCAAAATCTTCTCATTGCATTCTCCATGGAAGAATTCCCATTTAGAATGACTGGAGTGGAAAGAGAAAACAGATTGTCCAGCAATATATTAGAGTACTCAAGCTCATGATCTTGCCAGTTAAATGTAACTCTTGGAAGAATATGCACATGCTTCAACTTTTTCATTTTCCAAAATGAATTTGGTAATGCAATTTCACCTCTACACCCTTTGACAATTAAAGTTTCAAGGTTCCAGAGGTTGGCTAGTGAATTTGGAATGAACTTTATGCCACTTTTGACTGCTAAGTACCTCAATAGTTCCAGTAGCAGTAGTCCGGTAGGAAATGAGTTTCCAATGTTTATACATTCCAAATCCAGAACTCTAAGAAGCTTAAAATTGTTTGAAATAAAATCTACATCCTGGGGTAACACTCGGTACCTATCACCAGATACAGAACACAAGAGACAGCGGGCACAAGGGGTCCTTGACATGCTAAATTGCTTTTCCCCAGCACCAATGCACAAGCATATGCGACGTTCCTCAAATGCTGAAGAATTTGAGAAGTGAGGCCAATGTATCAACTGCAAAAAATTCTCTATTTTAGCTTTTTTTGTGCATAAGTTCCATAATAGATCATGAATGCGGCACGTTTTGATCCCATTACTGGAACTTCTCTGAGCAATAGTTACCAGATTTCTGCCAAGGAGATCTGCCAAGTATTCCCCTGCCAAATCCTCCTGGCTTTTTAACTCATTTTTCTGTAGAAATCCTTCTGAAATCCATAGTCTGAACAGCTTGGAAACTGAAATTTCTTTGTTCACTGGAAATGCACCAAAATAAAGCAAGCATGACTTCAAGGGATCTGGTAGGTGCCTGTAACACAGCTCAAATACATCATCCAACAAATCCATAAAAGAGTCCGCACGATAACTTTTTGCCATCTGTTTCCAACAACTACGTGTCTTGTCTGTTCTTGCAAGTAGGCCAGCCATCAAAACAAGTACAAGAGGTATTCCTTTACATTTTGCTGAAATCTGTTTGCCAACTTCCAATAACTCTAGAGGGCAGGTTTCTCTGGGGAATATCTTCTCCTGCAGTAACTTCCAACTTTCTTCAGTTGAAAGAAGGCGAAGAGGGTAAGGTTCATAGTATGGATTAGCACGAAGAGATAACTTCCGAAGGTGGCTGGTTAGCAAAACTCTACTTCCATTATTATCATCTGGAAGTAATCTTCTTAAGTAATCCCAAACTTGAGCATGCTGCAAATTGTCTATAACAATAAGGTATTTTGAATTCTTTAAACAACGATACAACATCGCTTCCAAATCTTCATAATCAGTAGCATGCACACTGTCAATATCTTCAGTAACACAATTTAAAATATCAAAAAGTAAATCTCGCCTTTGGTATTCTTGATGGGCAGAAAACCAGGCTTGAAGATGAAACTGATAGGCAATTTTAGGGTTATTATATACTTTCTTTGCCAGAGTTGTCTTACCGAGCCCTGGAGGACCTACAATGGACACAATTTCCAAATGCCGTGATCCTCTTGTGAGTAGATCAACCATAAAATTTGCTTCATCATCCAAACCAATAACAACTTCAGCAACAGCTAGGTTATAGTCCCTTGATGACTGGTGACTCAAAGTGTTGTTCTCATTGTAAACTCCTATGTCAGACATGCTCTTGTCATAAATCTCTTTGATTCTTGACTTAATAAGTTTAATCTTCTTCATGGCAATAGGAAGCCATAGCACAAAGTACCACTCAGGATCATCTCCAAACACAGATGAGTCAATCATGTATTCAGCCTCATAAGCAACATCTGTAATGCATGTCCAAAGATCTTTCACTTCCTCGTGCTCATTATGTTGCTTTGCAGTGTCCACGAGGAAGGATTTTAAGAACTCCAATTCTGCATGTAACATCTCAATTTGAGGCTTCACAAAATCAACTGAATGACCTTTATAATTTAACACGTTCCTTACATCTCCCAAGAGGGAACTAAGAAAAATGAGTCCATCAGGGAGATTAGAGTGCAATGACAGTGGAACTTGAAGATAAACCTTTGTAATCTCCATTTTCAAAAGATCGATCTTCTCTAGTAATTCTGAAACCACAAGATTCATTTCCATGGCAACACTCTCCTTCATTGCATTCTCATAAAATGAGAAAATAGCAGATGATGCCTCAATAGCCAGAGCTTCACTTTTTTTCAACATCAATTCCTTTTCTTCGTTGTATTCCCGTGGAGGTTTCATCAGAAAACTTCTGAGGAATCTAAGTCCTTCTTGAAGGTTTTCAGCTTGATCCTTCATATGCACCAGCAAACCAACCTCATCGATTCGCAGCCCCATCAAAAACAATTCTGCCTTGATAATATCAGTCAATTCAAAAACGGAAATATTCACTTCATTAACCCTGTCTTCCGAGGAATCTAATGCCTTCTTGACATAAAATGGGGAAATTAGAGATGACGACTCACAAGCCACATCTTCAGTGTGTGCTAAGAACAATTTCCCACCCTTAAAGTCAGACTCTATGCTTTTGATATCCTCCTGAAGGCTTTTAATTTGATCCTTCAAAGAGGACACTAGATAAGCTCTATGACTTTGCTGTTCTCTTGCATACATGTCTGCTCTAATGACATCAATCTTTTTCAGAAAAGGAAAAAGAATGCAATTAACTATCCTCACCATATCTTCTGTTAATTTGTTTCCATGGATTGAGGAAGTAAGAGATGTTACCTTGTCGTCTTTTTTCTTCTCCCCAGGCAGACCAGCTGAAAACGTTCTTTGGAATTCCAGCCCCTCATGAATGGCAACAGTTTCTTGCTTCATAGGGACTGTAACACTTTCTTCACAGGATTGCAGCCGTATCCCTGATATCTTTTCCTTGATTCGATTCATCTTCTGAAGCAACGTTGAAAGCCAGACAGTCATTTCCTGAACCCGATCATCTTTTACTTTGTTGATGTGCAATAATCCAGCCCCTTTGACAACTCCTTTGATATCGGCTGAGATTTGACCCATATCTCCTGTGCAATGATCCGGCAGTTTCATTGAGTATCTTATTAGGTATATTAGCTCTCCACGAATGGTAACAATTTGATCCTTAAGGCAAGCCACCGAGTTTCCCAGAAGAAAATCAACAAAACCCTCAACTTCATCCATCAGAGCATCACCTGATTTTCGTTCTTCAAACCTTGGAACTTTCAGCAGCTCAATGTATATGTCCACACGATCTGAAGTACAAGGTTTAATCAACTGCATCAAATCATAAAAATCGCTGTCCAATCTGGAATCATGGGTTTCATTCATTTCATCAAACCAGCAAAAATAGGCTAAACATGCTGCACTAGTAGCAACAACCTGAACATAAATCAAGAAAGCTTCCATTTTTCGATGCACAACATTTCGATTCTCGATTTTGCCGATTAACTTTAGAATAAACCTCAGCTTCTTTTCCAGGTTTTCAATGTTTTCTTTCATAAAGGGAACCAGACATTTTGTGACAAGGAGATCCTTGAGATTCTTTAGGACAGACTCAACAAACTCCATCACAGAATGGATAATCGGTGGAGTGTTGGATTCCCATGGCTGATTCCAAAAAATGGCATAAGCTTTCCGGATTTCTTGTTTGCACTCTTTCACTTTTTCCAGCATATAACAAACCACAGGACCAACTGCATCCAGGGATCCACAAAAAGCAGAAGACAGATCCTTTGTTGAGTTTATGAATGCAGTTTCGAAACTGTTGATGATCGAGTTTGATGATCCAGAAGGAACGCCTTTGGACATTGACATGTAAATTAGATAAGTCTTTGTGAATCTTAACTCCTTTGCAAGGGTCAAGACTTGATCCTCCAAACAAGAACCCAAATCCCAATCGTCCCGCTGGAGATACCATAAGGCAGAATCAACAAATGTGTAGATCATCTTATCTTTACTGTGTCCAGGACTGAGAAACACTGAGGAACAGATGAACTCCTGAAAATGGTAAAAAGAAGTTTTGATTTCCTAGTTGAAAAAAACAACAACAAACAAAAACCAAAACAAGTTCAATAAGGAATTAATCATGTTCAACTCAGTCCCTCAAACAAAATTAAGTAATCTTTGATATATATGGAAATGCTCATAAAGTTGTTGTGAAAAGAAATGAATACAAAAGACATACATCTTCAATAAAATTATGATACTCGCATAGTAGTTTCACATTAGGAAGTTATAAGTTAATGTATAAAATATTAAAAATTAGTATATAAAATATAAAAAATAGCATATTTACGAAAAAAATATTGAATATTCAAATTTAATATATAAAAAATTAATATATTAACTAATAAAATATAATTTACGTATCTTGTGTGATATGTGATGTATTATGGGATCTCAGGAGCGTTTTTTTCGACCTTCAATAATACATTGTCGAATTATTGGGCTCCCCAGTTTTTAATTCGTATTCGGACTATCTGGCATCCATTACAGACGACGTAAATAATTTGATAATGCAATGTGCAAGAGTACATTATAATCTTTAGCATTTTTTAACGTTGTTTGGTCTGCATGGTCCCATGCACGTTCTGTTTTATATTGGACTGATAGTAATCTATTTTGGACGGTGGGCATACATTAATTTATGTCCTCTTTGTTAATTCAAGAATTTTTAGCAATTTCCTTTTCGTCCTCTGAGTTGATGATGAATTTTTAGCAGACTATGCCACTGATTAAAGAAAAACACAAAAAGGGTAGTTGGGAAATAAAATAGCGTTGGTAAATTTTTGTAATTTGTAGCCCAACTTGTGGAAAATTGTTGAGTGAGATTTTGGCTGTATTTCTTCCAAATATTCCATAAGCATTCACAAGAAATTCTCAATATTCAGTTTTTTGCATAGAATCAAGCGAGTGAAAGAGCAAGAAATGGATAGCACCTGTGTTGATTCTGCCATTGAGCAGCTCTCTAAGCTATTGAGTCAGTCGAGCTTGACTTCACCGGTGAAGAAACAAGCTGAGATACTTCAAATGGAGCTGAAATTCAGAGATCAGAAAGTGTTCAAGAAACACAAAAATGTGATACAATAACGCCATTTCTAACCAACCAACCATTGCAAATTGACTCAAAGGTTTATGCTCTAGAGATGCATGTACTGATTATATATTATATTTGTGCTGACATGATTTAAAAAAAAAAAAATACTTCTTACCATATCTTTCCCAGTTTAATCTAGGTGCTGTTGTACAGCATGTGGAGACAATGTTATAGTTAAGCATTTTACAAAAGTTTTCTTCTTTTCTTTTATTGAACATAACATGGAGTTAAGCATGCAATCAAATGATCACAATATTTGTGCATCTAAATCATACTCTTTCTCAAGAACTCAACTCAAGAAACAAAAAGTTGCATAAGATAAAGTTGCAAAAAGTTGTTAAATGTACTGAGTATAGCTTAGAGGCCGGACGCGTGTGAAACTTGTTGATCGATTAAATCTCAATTATGAATTTTGTTGGCATTTCACTATGTATGTTTTGTATAAATTATCAATTATATTCTATGGAAATCAATTTTTATATCTTTGTGCTTCGTATTTGATATGTTGATTTCGTTACAATAGGCACATAGAAATCTTGAAAGAAAAAACCTATCGATAGCCATTAATGAGGAATTGGAAGTAAAAAATCATCAGAAGCTGTGATGAATGCAGACCATTGATAATCATTTACGCTTTAAAACAACAAACAATTGTGTTCCTTCCTTGCATCCTGATTCCAAGCATAATGCAATCTCTGAACTTTTCTTTAGGGTTCTTTTGAACATTTCGTCCACAATGTCACTTCCAAAATGTTTGGTAAAAATTCCTTCCATAGCTGCTCGTAAGTGCATTATCAAGCTCTGTACATTGACTGGATCATCAATCTTGGACCTGGGATCTGTCATCTCCATCCTCTCGATGCTGAAACAACCAGTTTTCTTTACCAGTGAAGTCATCTCATTTGGAGAAGCTGAATAAATTGGCAAGTTGAACGAATCGATTTGAGCTTCATTTAGGATTCCCTGTAAAAGATAAATTGAAAAATGAAATGGGATATCACTCAATGGTATCCCAAAACAAAGCATGATCATGATTTTTTTTCACGAAAATTCCCAAAACAATGAATTTTGCACATATGAAGAGTATTGAATAATGAAACCAATGAATAATGAACATAGACAAACTATTTTTGTCCAGAGATATGAAACTTATGTCCATAATTCCTCTTAGTAACCTGTTTGTGTATAAGTAGCCGATCTTAACCTCGAAAAAAGGAGGAAGATTGCGATAGACTGGAAGTCGACGAAAATTTTTGTTAAATCCTATGATATAGATCACATAGAAATCGTGTAAAGATCGAGGACGGAGACAAAAATGTGATCCACATAGTCGACTCCAGTGGGATAAACGCTTAATTGTTGTTGTATCAAAACTTCTGCTTAAACTGTATCAGGAACTTGGGATTGGCGACATCTACCTATGCAGCTCAACAAATTGTCATGCATGTTCTATTTTTGTGTTTCTATCAAGTTTTACCTTCACCTTCCCTGTTCTATACTTCAATCTATCACAATAAAAAGATTTTACCAGTTTGAGCAATCAAAGTAATCTCCAATTTTAGGTGCTAAATACAATATGCTCAATTTAGCATGAAGGAATTAATTGTTGAGACTCACCTCTTTCACCATATCTACAAGACTGGATCCAAGAAAGTTGAACAAAATCCCAGCAGGTAGCTCTGAATGATGCACCTCATCAGGGATGCCTGGTATTATTAGGACCATCAAGCCTCCTTGCTTAATCTCTTTAGCTCTTTCATTTAGAAAAATTCCCATATCCATTACAAATTGAGCTGAATATTCATTGACTACCTCATCTGAAGCATTTGTGTAGTGAATTCTACCCTTATTCCAAGCAGGAGAATGTTTGTCAAGTAACTTCTCTGGAACCTTAGAGAGCCATTGGAGTGAATAAGAGGAATGAGCAAAATGGATGGAAGAAGATGGGAAAAGCTGATCATAGAAAGAGCCCGGAACCCCAGCTGCAAAGTATTGCCTCTCCAGAGGAATGGAGGTGAAAAGTGTGTTGAAATCATTGGAGGCATGATCGTTGAAGAACACTTGGAATTGAAGCTTATGATTAGAATCAAGGCCTTGAGATGTGAGCTTTGTCACTACAGCTTCTATTATATTGTCCATGGCAAAGAAAGTATTTGGACCGACCGAACATCCAAAGTCTACAATGGAGAATCCATTTAAGGTAGAAGTCAAGTTCTTTATGTCAAGAATCTCAATGATTGCCTCTTTCATCATATCCCTGGCAACATTTGAGGCTTCTCTCTGCAAAATTTGTACATATTGTTCACAATATACTGATCATGGTAATGTTCATAACTTATCTGATACACAATTTCATTGAAAAAAATATCTTGATGGAACAGGATATGTCGACTTTATCGCAAACGAAGTGTGAAGTGGTCTTTGTGTTCAAATCTGGAATAACTGTTTTAAGGTACAAGTGTTCCACAAACTTTCTTCATCTATAATAGCTTCACTTTTCTTTATTTTCTTCTTCATTTTCTTTCGTATGATAGGCCTTCTACTGCAGTTTAACTTGGATTTACTTCGTTGAAAGTGTAATAAGCTGATGGAAAAGCAAGCAACAACTTAGCTTAATCCTTGGATGGAAGTACTAGAAAAGTATGCCATTTGTATGGTAAGAGCAAATGAAACAAACCATTACTGCCATAACTTCTCAAGCCTAACTATCTTTCAGTCCAAATTTAGTCATGCTTCAGGAGCAGTAACTGAGGAAATACCTTTGATCATTTGGTGAAATAACATTCTGATGCACACAGCATGATCATACGGCGAGATTTTATGTTTTTAACAATAATGATAACAGGATACTATATGTGGGATTTGAGGTTACACTACTGGAAATGGAAAATGTACATGCATATCGCCCGTTTTGGCAGACAATTAAAAGCAAAGATTAGTGTACATTTGCAGATTCATGGTGTATTTTTCTGAAAAAAAAAAAAGAATTGTCAAAGGTTAATCCATCCAAATTGTTTCACAACTTAGATATACAAGTAGACAGTAGTGTTAGGATTGAATCCTCCATATTTGAGAGGCTGAAGTCCAAAATGATGTTTACACAAGAACATCTAGTATTACCTGATAATGGGAGTTTTTGGTATAGCTATATGTGCCATGACCACCATTCATTGCAAATGATTCTGCCATTGGTAACTCTTCAGGTAAATTTATAAGAATCCCACCTTGTTCCTTCCTGTAATTCAATCTCTCAAATGATGTTTCTGCCTTTCCTCAATATGTATCTGAAGTTCAAAATTGCCATGTACTCATATATAGTACTAATGTTACAATATAGTCCAATAAATTGCATCATAGTATTTTATGACCAGTGGAAAACTGTCAACATGATACCATATTTTGTCCACTTCCTATTTTTCCTATTTATCAAACTTATTTGGAAATTCATGTGTCCATTACCAGCAACTTTGATGAAACCAAAACTTAGGTTTGTCCAACTACACAGTCACTACACATTGGAAAATATGATCACAATATCCTGCTGCGACTAATTGATCTTTGAAGTCTACAAGTTCATAAATGTACAAAAATTGATCAAGTACATGTTTTGTAGTATACACTTTCCAACATATCTTAAGTTGAAGGGAAATGAAAATGGAAAACTGAAGTTTAATGATTATGAATCTGCAGCAGAACAAAAAAGGCACCACAAGAAAACCATGATGGAGGCCAGAATGCAGAAACCTCATCCATCTGAGCAGAAATTTGACTGACAGCATTGCTTTAATGAAATGCTGGGGTTAAAGAAGCTAGTAATGTCCCAAATGCATCGGTGAATGAAGAAAACGGTATGATCCATCAGCAACTGACCTTCAGCTAAAATTCTTCCTAATTGCTGCCACAACTAATTAAAAAGCACAGCATGAGTGTCAACTACAAACTCAGTTTAATTACTCTAGGACAAAATCAGACTCAAGTAGACTATTGACATTCTAGGAACTTTTATTCTTATTGATCTTGCAGGGAAAAGAAGAGAACAAAATTGGTATATATGGATAACCTCCTATGCATTTCAAAAGCATTTCCATTCATCTGAAAATTTTCTAATAGATGGATTTAGATATGCAGTTTATAACTATTTGTCCCGTTAAATAAATAAAAGCACAACAGAAAAGGCAGAAACTCAATCCTGCCATTTCTTCATCTAGGGAGGGTTCTTTATCAAAAGTAGTTGTCAAACTAAAACTTCATATACTTCAAGCATAATTGAATTATACATTCAAAGGAAAAATTACAAAGGATGGTCAATTGAATAGGTAACAAGAACTTACCAGAGATGCAAGAACACATTCAAGTCACACGTACTAGAAGGAACCTCTTTGGTCTTCGAGACCGTCATTTCTGAAGTCTCTTTGGTCTTCAAGAATTTCGGCAATGCAGCTGCATGACTGTATTTCAATCATCTGCAAAGTGGGAATTAACCCTATACACAAAGGAACCTCCTCAAGTTGCCTACATCTATGTATCACTAGTCGCTCAAGGCGACGAAATGACTTATAAGCAGCTACCCATTGAGCAATATCCAGGGAGTCCAACTTTAAGTACTCAAGTCTAGGGAATTCTCCTTCTTGCACTTCCCACTTTTTTCCTTTGAAAGCTCCATAGAGTAATTTCAAAGTCTGAAGGTTGGGCAGCATCCCAATATTCCATATTTCACTCCAAGGTAGTCCAAAATTTGACAAAGTCAGTTTTTTTAGATTTAAGGGAAAACTGAACTCACAAGGAAAATAATTTTGCCTTCTAGTTGGAGATATTTTGAGTGACTCAAGTTGGCATAGAAAGTCCAATGCTGGAAACTTAAAGCACTCCTTGTGGCTATCCCATGAAGGAACCAATATACACTTCAGTTTCCTAAGTGTGCACAATCTTGTCATTGCGTTCTCCATGGAAGAATTCCCATTTAGAATGACTGGAGTGGAAAGAGAAAGAAGATTGTCCATCAATACACCAGAGTATTCAAGCTCATCATCTTGAAAGTTAAAAGTAACTCGTGGAAGAATATGCACATGCCTCAACTTTTGCATTTTCCAAAATGAATTTGGCAATGCAACTTCACCTCTAGACCCTTTGACAATTAAAGTTTCAAGGTTCCAGAGGTTGGCTAGCGAAGTTGGAACAGAATCTATGCCACCTTTGACTGCTAAGTACCTCAGTAGTTCCAGTAGTAGTAGTCCGGTAGGAAATGAGTCTCCAGTGTCGATACATTCCAAATCCAGAACTCTAAGAAGTTTATAATTGACTGAAATAAAATCTACATCCTGGGGTAATACTCTGTACATATCACCAGATACTGAACAAAAGAGACAGCGGACACAAGAAGTTCTCTGCATGATAAATTGCTTTCCCCCAGCACCAATGCATAAGCACATGCGACGTTCCTCAAATGCTGAAGGATTTGAGAGATGAGACCAACGTGTCAACTGTAAAAACTTCTCTTTTTTAGCTTTTTTTGTGCACAAGTTCCATAATAGATCATGAACGCGGCACGATTTGATCCCATTACTGGAACTTCTTTGGGCAATAGTTACCAGATTTCTGCCTATGAGATCTGTCAAGTAATCCTCTGCAAAATCCTCCCCGCTTTTTAGCTCATTTTTCTGTAGAAATCCTTCTGCATTCCATAGCCTAAACAGCTTTGAAACTGAAATTTCTTTGTTCACTGGAAATGTGCCAAAATAAAGCAAGCATGACTTTAAGGGATCTGGTAGGTGCTTGTAACATAATTCAAACACATCATCCAACAAATCAATAAAAGATTCCGCACGAGAACTTTCTGCAATCTGTTTCCAAGAACTAAGTGTCTTGTCTGTTCTTGCAAGTAGACCAGCCACCAAAACAAGTACAAGAGGTATTCCTTTACATTTTGCTGAAATCTCTTTGCCAACTTCCAATAACTCTAGAGGGCAGGTTTCTATAGGGAATATCTTCTCCTGCAGTAACATCCAACCTTCTTCTGTTGAAAGAAGACGGAGAGGGTAAGGGTCACTATATGGATTAGCATGAAGAGCAAAATGCCGGAACTGGCTAGTTATCAAAACTCTACTTCCAGTATGGTCATCTGGAAGTAATATTCTCAGCTCATTCCAAGCTTCAGCATGCTGCAAATTGTCTATAACAATGAGGTATCTTAACCCCTTTAAACATTTAATCAACTTCATTCTCAAATCTTCATCATCAGTAACAAGGTCATGCTCACTGTCAGTAACTTCAGTTACACACCTTAAAATATCATAAAACAAATCTTGCCTTCGGTATTCTTGAGAGGCAGAACACCAGGCTTGAACATTAAAGTGATAAGCAACTGCAGGATTATGATATATTTTCTTTGCCAGAGTTGTCTTACCAAGGCCGGGAGGACCTACAATGGACACAATATCCAAATGTAGTGATCCACTTATGAGTAGATCAAACATGAAATCTGCATCATCATCCAAACCAATAACAACTTCAGCAACAGCTAGGTCATAGTCCCTCGATGACTGGTGACTCAAAGTGTTGTTCTCATTGTAAACTCCCATGTCAGACATGCTCTTGTCATAAATCTCTTTGATTTTTGACTTAATAAGTTTAATCTTTGTTATGGAAATAGGAAACCATAGCATGAAGTACCACTCAGGATCATCTCCAAACACAGATGAGTCAATCATGTATTCAGCCTCATAAGCAACATCTGTAATGCATGTCCAAAGATCTTTCACTTCCACATGCTCATTATGTTGCTTTGCAGTATCCACGAGGAAAGATTTCAAGGACTCTAATTCTGCATGTAACATCTCAATTTGAGGCTTCACAAAATCAATTGAATGAGCTTTATAACTTAACAAGTCCTTTATATTTCCCAAGAGGGAGCTAATAAAAACCAGTCCATCAGGGAGATTAGAGTGCAACGACAGTGGAACTTGAAGATAAACCTTTCTAATCTCCATTTTCAAAAGCTCAATCTTCTCAAGTAATTCTGAAACCATAAGATTCATTTCCATGCAAATCTCTTTCATTGCATTCTCATAAAATGAGAAAATAACAGATGATGCCTCTATAGCCAGAGCTTCACTTTTTTTCAACATCGATTCCTTTTCTTTGTTGTATTTCCTCGGAGGTTTCATCAGAAAACTTCTGAGGAATCTAAGGCCTTCTTGAAGGTTTTCCGCTTGATCCTTCATATTGAGCAGCAAACCAACATCATCGATTCTTAGCTCCATCAAAAACAGTTCTGCCTTGATAATATCAGTTAATTCAAAGAGGGAAATATTCACTTCATTAACCTTGTCTTCTGAGGAATCTAAGGCCTTCTTGACATGAAATGAGGGAATTAGAGATGATGAATCACAAGTCACATCTTCAGTGTGTGCTAAGAACAATTTCCCACCCTTAAAGTCAGACTCTATGCCATTGATATCCTCCAGAGGGCTTTTAATTTGACCCTTCAAAGAGGACACTAGATAAGCTCTATGGCTTTGCTTTCCTCTGGCATACATGTCTACTCTAATGGCATCAATCTTTTCCAGCAGATGAAAAAGAGTGCAATTTACTGTCCTCACCATATCTTCTGTTAATTTGTTGCCATGGATTGAGTAAGTAAGAGATGATACCTTGTGGTTAAATTTCTTTTCCCCTGGTAGATAAGCTGAAAACATTCTCTGGAATTCCAGCCCCTCATGAAGCGATACAGTTTCTTGCTTCATAGGAACTGTAACACTTTCTTTACAGGATTGCAGCCATATCCTTGATATGTTTTCCTTGATTAGAGTCATCTTCTGAAGCAAAGTTGAAAGCCAGATAGTCATTTCCTGGACCTGATCATCATCTTTTATTTTGTTGATGCGCAATAATCCTACCCCTTTGACAACTCCTTTGATATCAGCTGAGATTTGCCCCAGATCTTCTGCACAATGATCTGGCAGTTCCATTAAGAATTTTATTAGGTATACAAGCTCTTCTCGAATGGTACCAGTTTGATCCTTAATGCAAGCCACTGAGTTTCCCAGAAGAAAATCAACAAAATCCTCAACTTCATCAACTGATTCTCGTCCTTTAGGCTTTGAAGCTTTCAGCAGCTCAATGTATATGTCCACACGATCTGAAGTACAAGGTTTAATCAACTGCATCAAATCAGAAAAATCGTTTTCTATTCTGAAAGCATGGTTTTCATCCATTCCATCAAACCAGCAAAAATAGGATAAACATGCTGCACTGGTGGCAACAACCTGAACATAAATCAAGAAAGCTCCCATTTTTTGATGCACAACATTTTGCTTCTCGATGAGGCCGATTAACTTCAAAATAAACCTCAGCTTCTCTTCCAAGCTTTCAATGTTTTCCTTCATAAGGGGAACTAAACATTTTGTGTCAAGAAGATCCTTGAGATTCTTGAGGACAGAGTCAACAAACTCCATCACAAAGAGGAGAATCGGTGTAGTGTTGGATTTCCATGGCTGATCCAACAAAATGGCATAAGCTTTCCGGATTTCTTGTTTACAATCTTTAACTTTTTGCAGCATACAACAAACCACAGGACCAACTGCACTTTGGAATCCACGATAAGAAGAGGAAAGATCCTTTGTTAAATTTATGAATGCAGCTTCCAATCTGTTCATGATTGAGCTTGATCTAGAAGGAATGCTTTTGGACACTGAAAAGTAAATTAGATAAGTCCTCATGAATCTTAACTCCTTTCCAAGGGTCAAGACTTGATCCTTCAAAGAAGAATCCAAATCCCATCTTTTCTCCAGCCAATGCAAATACCATAAGGCAGAATCAACAAATGTGTAGACCATCTTATCTTTACTGTGTCCAGGACTCAGAAACACTGAGGAACAGATGAACTCCTGAAAATGGCAAAAAGAAGTTTTGGTTTCCTAGTTGAAAAAAACAACAAACAAAAACCAAGACAAGTTCAATAAGGAATTAATCATGTTCCATCAATAACATGCTCAACTCGGTCCCTCAAACAAAATCAAGCAACCTTTGGTAAGAAAATGCTCATAAAGTTATATAACTTGTGAAAAGAAATGAATACAAAAGACATATATCTTCATTCTTCAATAGTAACATTGCAGAATTATTGGCATCCCCACTTTTTAATTTGTATTAGGACTATCTGGCATCGATTACAGACGACATAAATAATTTGATAATGCAATCTGCTAGAGGACATTGGAATCTTTAGTTAGCTTTTCCTACACTTTGTTTGGCCTGCATGGTCCCATGAACATCCAATTTGCTATTTTATATTGGACTGATGGTAAACTATTTTGGACTGAGGATATAGTTATGATAAAATGTAGTGAACCGCTCAAACTATTGAACTATTTGGCATTGGTTTTGGTAATCTCAATCATAATGTTTAACTCTTTTGATTTTTTTTTTTTTTAAATTTGAAATAAATTACTTCATTTTTTTTTGGTCCAGTTCCTTATTCTTGTGGAATTTCTTAAGTCCAGCAGCAGCAACTTTGATCAAGGTAAACTTAGGTACCATTTTTGTCCAAGTATACTGTCATTACACACTTGATATATGATCATAGCATCCTGCAGTAACTAATCGATGTACAAAAATTGACCCGGTACATGTTTTATAGTATAAACTTTCCAACAATCTCAAGTTGAAGGGAACCGAAAATGCAAAACTAAAGTTTAATGATTATGAATCTGCAGCAGAACAAGAAAGGCACCACAAGAAAACCATGATGGAGGCCAGAATGCAGAAAACTGATCCATCTGAGCAGAAAATTGACTGAGATCTTTGCTTAATGAAATGCTGCAGCAAAGACTGGTTAAGGAAGCTTTTAATGTCCCAAATGCATCGGTGAATGAAGAGAACGGTACGATCCATCTGCAACTGACCTTCAGCTAAATATCTTCCTGATTTGCTGCCACAACTAATTAAAAAGCACAGCATGAGTGTCAACTACAAACTCAGTTTAATTACTCTAGGACAAAATCAGACTCAAGTTTAATCTACACTACTGTCGACATTATCATTATCAAACTAATTATAACTCTATATGGTTGAATTCTACATTCAAAGGAAAAATTACAAGGATGGTCAAGTGAATAGGTAACAAGAACTTACCAGAGAATGCGAGCCACACGTATTAGATCCTACGCTTTCTGTCATCAACAATGACCTTGAGATCTTCATTTCCCATGTCTAGTTGCTCTTCGAGAATTTGTCTCGCTGAAACCACAGCAATGCGGCTGCATGACTGCACTTCCATCATCTGCAATGTGGGAATTTCCCCTAAACAAAAAGGAATCTCCTCAAGTTGCCTACATCTATGTATCACTAGTCGCTCAAGGCAACGAAATGACTCATAAGAAGCTACCCATCGAACAATATCCAGAGAGTCCAACTTTAAGTACTTGAGTCTACAGAAGTCTCCTTCTTGCACTTCCCACTCTTTTCCTTTGAAACAACAATACAGTAATTTCAAAGTCTCAAGGTTGGGCAGCATCCTAATCTGTGCTGTTTCACCCCATGCGAGTACAAATCCTGACAAAGTCAATTTTCTTAGATTTGCAGGAAAGCTGAAATCATAAGGAAAATAATTTTGCCTTGTAGGTGCAGATATCTTGAGTGATTCAAGTTGAAATAGAAAGTCAAATGCTGGAAAATTAAAGCTTTCTATAATGCTATCCCACGAGGGATCTAATATGCACTTTAGTTTCCGAAGTGTGCAAAATCTTTTCATTGCATTCGCCATGGAAGAATATCCATTTAGAATGACTGGAGTGGAAAGAGAAAGCAGATAGTTCGGCACTACAACGGAGTAGTCATTCTCATCATCTTGCCAGTTAAAAGTAAACCGTGGAAGAATATGCATATGCCTCAACTTTTGCATTTTCCAAAATGAATTTGGTAATGCAACTTCACCTCTAGACCCTTTGACAATTAAAGTTTCAAGGTTCCAGAGGTTGGCTAGTGAATCTGGAACGGAATTTATGCCACCTTTGACTGCTAAGTACCTCAATAGTTCCAGTAGTAGTAGTCCGGCAGGAAATGAGTTTCCAATGTTGATACATTCCAAATCCAGAACTCTAAGAAGTTTAAAATTGTTTGAGATAAAATCTACATCCAGATGTAATACTTGGTTCATATCACCGGATACCGAACACAAGAGACAGCGAACACAAGGAGTCCTTGACATGATAAATTGCTTTCCCCCAGCACCAATGCATAAGCATATGCGACGTTCCTCAAATGCTGAAGGATTTGAGAGGTGAGACCAACTTGTCAACTGCAAAAAGTTCTCTTTATTAGCTTTTTTTGTGCAGAAGTTCCATAACAGATCATGAACACGGCACGTTTTGATCCCATTAATGGAACTTCTCTGGGCAATAGTTACCAGATTTCTGCCAATGAGATCTGCCAAGAATTCCTTTACCAAATCCTCCACACCTTTTAGCTCATTTTTCGGTAGAAATCCTTCTGAAATCCATAACCTGAACAGCTTGGAAACTAAAATTTCTTTGTTCACTGGAAATGCACCAAAATAGAGCAAGCATGACTTCAAGGGGTCGGGTAGGTGCCTGTAACATAACTCAAATACATCATCCAACAAATCCATAAAAGAGTCCGCACGAGAACTTTTTGCCATCTGTTTCCAACAACTAAGTGTCTTGTCTGTTCTTGCAAGTATGCCAGCCATCAAAACAAGTACAAGAGGTATTCCTTTACATTTTGCAGAAATCTGTTTGCCAACTTCCAATAACTCTGGAGGAGAGATTGCTCTGGGGAATATCTTCTCCTGCAGTAACATCCAACCTTCTTCTGTTGAAAGAAGACGGAGAGGGTAAGGTTCACTATATGGATTAGCATGAAGAGCTAAATGCCGGAACTGGCTAGTTATCAAAACTCTACTTCCAGTATGGTCATCTGGAAGTAATATTCTCAAGTCATCCCAAGCTTCAGCCTGCTGCAAGTTGTCTATAACAATGAGGTATCTTACCCCCTTTAAACATTGATACAACTTCATTGCCAATTCGTCATCATCAGCAATACGGTCATGCTCATTAACTTCAACAACACAACTTAAAATATCATAAAGCAATTCTCGCCTTCGGTATTCTGGAGTGGCAGAAAACCAGGCTTGAACATTAAAGTGATAAGCACATGCAGGATTATAATATACTTTCTTTGCCAGAGTTGTCTTACCAAGGCCGGGAGGACCTACAATGGACACAATATCCAAACGAAGTGATCTTTTTATGAGTAGATCAAACATGAAATCTGCCTCAACATCCAAGCCAATAACAACTTCGCCAACAGCTAGGTTATAGTCCCTTGATGGCTCGTGACTCAAAGTTTTCTCGTTGTGAATTCCTATGTCAGGCATGCTCTTGTCATAAATCTCTATGATTCTTAACTTAATAAGTTTAATCTTCTTCAGGGCAATAGGAAGCCATAGCACAAAATACCACTCAGGATCATCTCCAAACACAGATGAGTCAATCATGTATTCAGTCTCATAAGCAATATCTGCAATGCATGTCCAAAGATCTTTCAGTTCCTCATGCTCATTATGTTGCTTTGCAGTACCCACGAGGAAGAATTTTAAGGACTCCAATTCTGCGTATAACATCTCAATTTGAGGCTTCACAAAATCAACTGAATGACCTTTATAATTTAACAAGTTCCATACATCTCCCAAGAGGGAACTAAGAAAAACAAGCCCATCAGGGAGATTAGAGTGCAATGACAGTGGAACTTGAAGATAAACCTTTGTAATCTCCATTTTCAAAAGATCAATCTTCTCTAGTAATTCTGAAACCACAAGATTCATTTCCATGGCAACACTCTCTTTCATTGCATTCTCATAAAATGAGAAAATAGCAGATGATGCCTCAATAGCCAGAGCTTCAGTTTTTTTCAACATCAATTCCTTTTCTTGGTTGTATTTCCTCGGAGGTTTCATCAGAAAACTTCTGAGGAATCTAAGGCCTTCTTGAAGCTTTTCAGCTTGATCCTTCATGTGGAACATCAAACCAACCTCGTCGATTCGCAGCTCCATCAAAAACAATTCTGCCTTGATAATATCAGTCAATTCAAAAACGGAAATATTCACTTCATTAACCCTGTCTTCTGAGGAATCTAAGGCCTTCTTGGCATGAAATGAGGGACTTAGAGATGATGACTCAGGAGCCACATATTCAGTATCTGCTAAGCACAATTTCCCACCCTTAAAGTCAGACTCAATGCCTTTGATATCCTCCTGAAGACTTTGAATTTGATCCTTCAAAGAGGACACTAGATCAGCTCTATGACTTTGCTGTTCTCTTGCATACATGTCTACTCTAATGATGTCAATCTCTTTCAGCAAAGCAAAAAGAGTGTAATTAACTATCCTCACCATATCTTCCGTTAATTTTTTGCCATGGATTGAGTAAGTAAGCAATGTTACCTTGTGGTCTTTTTTCTTCTCCCCAGGCAGATCAGCTGAAAACATTCTTTGGAATTCCAGCCCCTCATGAATGGCTACAGTTTCTTGCTTCATAGGGACTGTAACACTTTCTTCACAGGATTGCAGCAGGATCCCTGATATCTTTTCCTTGATTAGATTCATCTTCTGAAGCAACGTTGAAAGCCAGAGAGTCATTTCCTGAACCCGATCATCTTTTACTTTTTTGATGTGCAATAATCCTACCCCTTTGACAACTCTTTTGATATCAGCTGAGATTTGTCCCAGATCTTCTGCGCAATGATCCGGCAGCTCCATTAAGAATTTTATTAGGTATACTAGCTCTCCACGAATAGTACTAATTCGATCCTTAATGCAAGCCGCTGAGTTTCCAAGAAGAAAATCAACAAAACCCTCGACTTCATCCATCATAGTATCACCTGATTTTCGTTCTTTAGACTTTGGAGCTTTCAGCAGCTCAATGTATATGTCCACGCGATCTGAAGTACAAGGTTTAATCAGCTGCATCAAATCAGAAAAATCATTGTCTATTCTGGAAGAATGGGTTTCATCCATTTCATCAAACCAACAAAAATAGGCTAAACATGCTGCACGAGTAGCAACAACCTGAACATAAATCAAGAAAGCTCCCATTTTTCGATGCACAACATTTCCCTTCTCAATTTTGCCGATTAACTTTTGAATAAACCTCAGCTTCTCTTCCAGGCTTTCAATGTTTTCTTTCATAAAGGGAACTAGACATTTTGTGGCAAGGAGATCGTTGAGATTCTTTAGGACAGACTCAACAAACTCCATCACAGCATGGATTATCGGTGGAGTGTTGGATTCCCATGGCTGATTCCAAAAAATGGCATAAGCTTTCCGGATTTCTTGTTTGCACTCTTTCACTTTTTCCAGCATATAACAAACCACAGGACCAACCGCATCCAGGGATCCACAAAACGCAGAAGACAGATCCTTTGTTGAGTTTATGAATGCAGTTTCGAAACTGTTGATGATCGAGTTTGATGATCCAGAAGGAACGCCTTTGGACATTGACATGTAAATTAGATAAGTCCTTGTGAATCTTAACTCCTTTGCAAGGGTCAAGACTTGATCCTCCAAACAAGAACCCAAATCCCAATCGTCCCGCTGGAGATACCATAAGGCAGTATCAACAAAGGTGTAGATCATCTTATCTTTACTGTGAGTAGGACTGAGAAACACTGAGGAACAGATGAACTCTTGAAAATGGTAAAAACAAGTTTTGATTTCCTAGTTGAAAAAAACAACAACAAACAAAAACCAAAACAAGTTCAACAAGGAATTAATCATGTTCAACTCAGTCCCTCAAACAAAATTAAGTAATCTCTGGTAAGGAAATGCTCGTAACGTTATACATCTTGTGAAGAGAAATGAATAGAAAAGACATTTCTTCAACGAGACATATGTAAGACCATCTCATATTACCGTGTATAAGATTTGTGTATAAATTTGATGATCTCATCAATAAAATTTGTGTATGAATTTTGTGAAATGTAAAGAATTAATATATAAAATATTAAATATTAACATGTAATGTATATATACTTAGAGTATAAAATATAATTGAGGTATAATAAATGTTCTTACAAAAGTTTTTGGGTTAATTATATTTACCACCCTCTAGGTTTGGTAAAAGTACCAAACAAATCCTGTGGTTTCAGAAAATTACGGTTACCCCCTATTGTTAAAGTTGACTAAAACAATTGATGAAACGACCAAAATGCCATAACTTCTTTTGTTAAAAAAAATAACAAAAATATATAAGTAAATATGAAATGACAATAAATACTTTTTTCACTTTTTAATTCTTTGTTATAAATTATAAATTTCGTATTATTTATTACAAATGGGTTTATCAAATTAATCAAATTTTAATCAAGAAATCTCTTTCTATATAAATTTTAAATTTTTGGAAGAAAAAGAATTATTTTTGGAAAATAAAATAGTTAGTTTGATTAATTAAGAAAGAAAATTTTTCTTTTTAAAATTTTTTGTGTAAAAAAAATCTTTGATTTTATTTTAATATTTAACATATGTATTTAGTTAACTAAAATAATATAATTATTATAGATAAAATTTTAAAGGCATATTAGGCAATACACAAACATTTTTTGAAGGAGGGGTTGATTTGTTACAAGTTTGCTTAGCTAGAGGGGTGATCGTAATTTTCTAAAACTATAGGGTTCATTTGGTATTTTCATCAAACTTCAGGGGTGGTAAACATAATTAACCCAAAGTTTTTCTGACCTTTGATAATGCATTGTAGAATTATTGGCCTCCCCAGTTTTTAATTCGCATTAGGACTATCTGGCATCCATTACAGACGACATAAATAATTTGATAATGCAATTTGCAAGAGTACATTGGAATCTTATGCATTTTTTAACTTTGTTTCGTCTGCGTGGTCCCATGCACATTCTCTTTTATATTGAACTGATATTAATCTATTTTGGACGGTGGGTATACGCTTAATTTATGGGCTAATTACCAAAAACTTTTATGTGGTTGACATAATTTCCCTTTTAACCCCATATTTTATAAAAATATATCGATTACCCCATGTGTTTTGGGTGAAATAGAAAGCTGACTGAAAATAGGTTCGTTAATCGAGAGTGTGTGAAATGCGCTTGTTCTTGTTCTGCAAGTGTGATGCACAAAAAATTATTAAGGCTCCGTTTAGATGAGCTATTTTTGGATTATATTATTAAATTTTTTTTCTTGAGATTTGTTATGAGAAAAGAATATTTTGAGAGTGTTTGGAATAAATAATTTTATTTTGTTGGGATTTGTATTGAAGATTTTTTTATTAATAAAAGTTTGAAATATAAATTTGAATTAGTATTTTATTAGTTTATTTTGGTGGGAATTGTGTTAGGAAGAATTGTTTATTATTAAAATTTAAAATTCAAATTTAAATTCAATATTTTATTTATAAAAATTACTGTAGCAAAAATAATTACTGTAACATTGTTTTGTGTAAAATGCCAACTAAATCCACCACGGCAAGTTCAAAGCATTAAAATTGATTTCCAAATCTGAGAAGGTGGCTCTCCAATTCCATGTGGGTAGGATCGCTTGATTCCTGAAAAAAAGGTGAATCTTCAAATTTCCAAATCCATCATCATCATCATCAATAAAAACGACAACTAAATCCATCACAAGCTTCAGCAAGACCAATTTTCAAAGCATTAAAATCGATTTTCAAATGTGAGACCGCTGCTCTCCAATTCCTTGTGGGTAGGACTGCTCAATTTCTAAAGAAAGTTTGTTACAAGATAGATCAATCTTGCATATTCAGTTGGCCCTGAGGAATGACCAAGAAATAAGCAACTTGTTAAGGACTATATTGCTACTGGAGGGACTCTCCCAAACATTCATCAAAATATACTTTCAAAGAAATCTTTCTCAAGAGTTTTAGGACCATGGAGAAAGAATAGAAAGACGAGAAGAAAATTGTAGTAGAGATTCTTTTTTGGTGCAGTGGGGGTTGACAAAAAGTTTTCGTAATTTTTTGTTTAGTTGTGATTTCTCTTTTGGAAATCTGATAGAGCCAATATTTTACACTTATTTGCTATAATTTCATGACTTTTATTAGCATTTATGTATTGAAAATCATGGTTTGTGTTATATTTTCAGGATTTATGCGAAAAATGAGTGGAATGATGAAAAAGTGCTGAAATGATGCAGAAAAAGGACTGGAAGATTGAAAAGATTTTTATTGGAATGAGAAGAGATTTTACTGGAAGGATATTTTGGACAATATTGGTTATGTTTAGCATTTCTGCATTCAGATTGGAAGGAATATTTTTCTTATTCAAATCTCCTAATATTTTGGGATTTGAGATTTAGGAGTTTGTTAGGGATTATCTTTTGTTAGGATTTTTAGTTGTTAGTTGTTGGGTGAAGTTTTTAAATAGTAGGTTTTGGATTGATAAAAGAGTAGAGAATGTTAGCAGATTAGTTGTATTAAGAATTCTTAAGTTTTATTTCTTTCACGTAACTTTAATTATGAAGTTAATCTTTTGGAATTCAATTAAGTTTTCATTATTTAATTCAAGTATTTAAAGTTTAGTAACAGTAGTCAAGATAATTGAGCTGATAAGCTTATTAGATAATCATTATCTCATTCCTTAGCTATTGGGATTTGGATTAACTTCAACTATAATTCTTATCAGAAGTTATCAACTCAAGGTTATCTTTTCTTAATTTTATTCCTTTATCTAGTCAAGGTACGTTTATCTTTTATGATATTCAATTTTAATTTGATAGTTTTATTTTTAGATATGATTAGTAGCTAATTATTTAATTTCGGTTAAAGTAATGATAAGCATTAATATCTTGTGAGATCAAATTAGATTAAAAAACCTTATTAATCAAGTTCCTTTTTGTATTCTGTGATAAATTGAATTAAGATTATTCTATGGTAATTAAATAGTGTACAATGTTTAATTAATCAAATTCTAATACCAATTAAAAGGGTGGATTCGTAATTGTCCATTTACTTTTAATTAGTGGTAAAACTGTCATTCATCGACTGTGGGCATAAAGGGTTGATATGGGCATATGGGTTCGTATGGGTATATCAGAATCGGGTTTCTTTAAACACTAATGCAATCAATAATTTAAATCTAATAAGGGTTCTTTTAGGTTAATTATTGGTTAGAAAGTAATTAATAAGGATTCTTTTGATTACTAATAATTAAGAAGGAATAAAGTTATGTCAGTGGGTTCCGGTAACTATAACTGATTGATTTGATTAAACAGGTACATTATTGCATCAATGATCAAGAATATAATTAATGTTGATTCAACACTTTAACCGGAATTTATTTTACTTCATTCTTTGAATTTTGTTATTTGTTGCAAACTAATCTCAACATTTGATTTGTGATAATTTTTGTGAAGGAAAGGAAATACTACCGTTCCCTTGGGAGACGACCTTACTCATCACTATACTGGAATTTATTCTAGTAGAAGAGTAGGATATTTATTTTGGTTGCAAACGACACGGCCATAATCTAACTATTGTGATTGATTTTTTGTTAATATAATGTAAACTATATTTTCTAATAGTAATTGTTTGTTTTATAGCGTTGTTGATAGTGTTGTTGGTACTGGGTGACTTTTAGATTTCAGTATGGTGGTGTTGGTGGTTTTGGTGGTGGCGATGACAGTGGGGGAGGTTTGCAGATTTGAAGACGCCAGAATTTTAGGAGTAGTGATTGAAAGGAAAAAAGAAAAAAAGAGTAGTGATCGAAAAGGAAAAAAGAAAAATAAAGAAGAAATAAAGAAAAAAAAGGAAAGAAGAAAGAAAGAGATCGAAATAAAAAAAAAGGAAAGATTTGGAGTAACAGGAGTTGTAATGAGGAAGAAGAAGTTTATTATAGGAAGAAGAATTTTTTTAACTTTATATTTTTACCACAAAAGTTTGATAATTTGAACTTTAACCCCAAAATTTTAATTTTTTAAAGGTTTACCATTTAAATTTGAAAACAAAGGAGAGAGCATTATTGGAATAATTAACAGTGCCGTTACAGATGGCCACATTTTCGGTTCCGAAACCAGAACTGTGACCCCACAAAATCGGAACCGAATTCGAACCGTCTATGGACGGTTCGGTTCCGGTTCCTGATTTTTAGGAACGGGCCAAAAAAAATAAATAAAATTTTAATTGTATAAATATTTCTATACCACTTCAATTTCATCACATAATTTCTTAGTTTTCTAATCTTTATATTGTAAGTTTTAACGTTTATAGTTTAGAGTTTAGGGTATCAATTTTTTAATTAATTATTCTAATTATATTATTATATTGTTCAATCATTCTTTCAATACTCTTATCATTTATATATTTTTCTTTCTCACTTATCTAATCCTTCATAATTCTGTTTTTCTAAAACCTCCATATATTAGTTCAATTTCAACTATTAATCCAATTATATTATGTATCAACTTAATTTTCTAATTTATATTATCCTAATTCTATTATTATATTATGCTAATATACTATTTGAATTCCAATTAATAGTTCGTAAAAAGGTCACTCGGCTTTGTTTTCAGAAATAAAATCTTGACTGCTGCCTCTAAATTCCATGTCTTGATTTGCTTGGTATGTGTTGTTCTTGTAAGTAAGCATTAGGCTTATTCACTTTGTTATACAGAAATAAGTCTTACGACTTATTGGACTTGGTTGCTTTGTCTTCTTTTGCAATCAAGTTTAATTGGTATTCTATATTGCTTGTGTTTTTGGTTAATTCGATCCTACAAATTGGTATCAGAGCTTGGTTGTTTTGGTGGTTATGGCAACAACAAATATAATTTATGTTGTTCCCAAACTTACTGAAAAACAAAATTATAATATTTGGAGTGGTCAGATGGAAACTATTTGGAAATTTTTTATTTGCTCCAATATGTTGAAAACGAATTACCTGAAGAGGCTACTGCGGGTAGAAAGAGGCAAGGAAAAATGGCGTTGTCTCAAATTCATCAATCCATTTGTATGGTAAGAGCAAATGAAACATACCATTACTGCCATAACTTCTCAAGCCTAACACTCTTTCAGTCCAAATTTTGTCATGCTTCAGGAGCAGTAACTGAGGAAATACCTTTGATCATTTGGGTGAAATAACATTCTGTTACACACAGCATGATCATACGGCGAGATTTTATGTTTTTAACAATAATGAAAACAGGATACTATATGTGGGATTTGAGGACACACTACTGGAAATGGAAAATGTACATGCATATCGCCCGTTTTGGTAGACAATTAAAAGCAAAGATTAGAGTGTACATTTGCAGATTCATGGTGTATTTTGCAGAAAGAAAGGAATTGTCAAAGGTTTTAAATGGTGTTAAGCCATCCAAATTGTTCCACAACTTAGATATACAAGTAGTGTTAGGATTGGATCCCCCATATATGAGAGGCTGAAGTCCAAAATGATGTTTACACAAGAACATCTAGTATTACCTGATAATGGGAGTTTTTGGTATAGCTATATGTGCCATCACCACCATTCATTGCAAATGATTCTGCCATTGTAACTCTTCAGGCAAATTTATAAGAATCCCTCCTTGTTCCTTCCTGTAATTCAATCTCTCAAATGATGTTTCTGTCATTCCTCGATATGTATGTGAAGTTCAAAGTTGCCATGTACACATATATAGTACTAATGTTACAATATAGTCCAATAAATTGCATCATAGTATTTTATGGCAAGTGGAAAACTGTGAACATGATACCATATTTTGTCCACTTATTTGGAGATTCTTGTGTCCATTACCAGCAACTTTGGTGTGTGGTTTTGTACCAAATTTATTAACTTAATCTCTAAAGATAAAATAGTCTAATGGGAGTAAGGTCGATCCCACGAGGAACAACAAAATTTCCTTAAACGTTAATTTGCAAATGTGTCACGACAATCAAAAGTAAATAATAACAAGGAAACTAGATAAATTAACAAACTAATTACCGAAGCAATTAATATCATAAAAAACACCGAATTAAATTACTTAAGATAAAATTCTGGCAAATAAGCAATCCACATTAATCTTTATCAGTTGTTCATTGACGCAAGAATAATAATTTCATTTTTTCAATCAGTCAGTTATAGGACACCGAGAATCGGCTCTGACGTGTCCCAATTAGGGGTGGTAAACGAGCGAGCTACTCGCGAGCTACTCGCGAGTAGCTCGGTCAACTACTCGACTCGAACTCGGTCAACTACGCGAGCTACTCGAGTATATGTATATATTTTTTTTATTTTTAATATTTATATTTATATTTTAGTCCCTGTAGTTTAATAAATTATAATTTAATCTATTTATAATTATGTTTTAGTCCTTAATTTATAATAAATTATAATTTGACCTCATTAAATTTAAAAAAAATTACAAATACATCCTATAATTTTTATAAAAAAATATAAAAATTAAAAAAAAAATTAAAAAAAAATTAAAAAAAAAATTAAAAAAAAAATTAAAAAAAAAATAAAAAAAAATACCAGAGCTCGCGAGTAGCTCGCGAGCTCGATAACCCTTTGTCGAGCTCGAGTTCGAGCTCGATTATTAAAGCTCGATCGAGCTCGAGCTCGAGTTCGAGTACACATTTTTTCAAAATCGAGCTACTCGATTAGGGGTGTACTCGAGCTCGACTCGACTCGATTACACCCCTAGTCCCAATCCTTCCTTACTTATTCGATAGTGGACAAGTATCAGCTTAATCCACTATTTCCCTATTTCTAACATAACCAAGCCGGAATCAGCCGATCACCCAATTCAATGTTAAATAAGCATTAATTCTTAAAAGGACCTAACTCTAACAAACTACATTATGATCAGCATACAATAATTTGTTAACCAATTGTCTCCGTCTACCTAGATAGCAGCTTTGTCACTAATTAATCTTACTAATTCAATCCAGTGATTTAACTAGAGAATAATTGACTCTACCTAAGTTTATTAAAGTTGATCAGGCTTTAATCCAATTAGGTAATGAACGCTATTCACAGAAAACTTTTGAAATTGAATATGAAATCATTGATTAACACAATTTGGTCTCACAACTTAATCATAATTAGTGCTTCTTACTTACTCACCAAACTCAAGAATTACTCACTAAGCATAATTAAAAGTAAACACAATAACAATTAAAAGGAATAATATTAAACTTCAAAGAAAATTAAAACCAACCAGACCGTCGTTTGGGCAAACGACGGTACTGCTGTTCTTGCGATACAATCAAACTGTAGAAAAGTTACGCTCCAGAAGAAAAGGAAAAACTGCGCACTAAAGATGTTCAAAAGATCAAAAAGTATCCCCTCCACTGGTCTGATTCCTCTCTTTTATAAGAAAAGCATAACATCCTAATCTTAACTAAAGAAAAGAAATATTCATTGTTCCAAAAAATCTGTCAACAATATTTAGTTATAACAACACATTTCAAATTCGAATTCATCCTCCATGGTAACAGTCAATAAATCCTTTAACTGCCAAAATTTATCCTTCTTAGTAACTTCCACAAAATCCTCTTGCTGTCCTATTCTTCAATGCTATATTTACTCCTGCAAATCTTCCCAAGAATTCTCTTCAAATCATCTTTCTCTCAACATCATCCTTTGAGCTGGAAACCTCCAAATTCTGCAACAAATAAACCAATTAAGTAAGATTTCACCCCACCAAGCATATTAAAGCATACATAAAAATATGAATTATTTTATGCTCATCAAACTTTGATGAAACAAAAACTTAAGTTTGTCCAAGTACACAATCACTACACACTGGAAAATATGATCACAAAATCCTGCTGTGACTAATTGATCTTTGAAGTCTACAAGTTCATAAATGTACAAAAATTGATCACGTACATGTTTTGTAGTATACACTTTCCAACATATCTTAAGCTGAAGGGAACTGAAAATGGAAAACTAAAGCTTAATGATTACAAATCTTCAGCAGAACAAGAAAGGCACCACAAGAAAACCATGATGGAGGCCAGATGAAGAAAACTGATACATTTGAGTAGAAAATTGACTGACATCTTTGCTAATGAAATGCTGGAGCAAAGACTGGTTAAGGAAGCTAGTAACGTCCCAAATGCATTGGTGATTGAAGAGAACCGTACGATCCATCTGCAACTGACCTTCAGCTAAAAATCTTCCTGATTTGCTGCCACAACTAATTAAAAAGCACAACATGAGTGTCAACTACAAACTCAGTTTAATTACTCTAGGACAAATCAGATTTAAGTTTAATCTGCACTACTCTTGACATTATCGTTATCAAATTAGAACTCTATATTATTTTTACTATTTTTCATATTATTTCAAACATGGTTGGATTCTACATTCAAAGGAAAAATTACAAGGATGGTCAAGTGAATAGATAAAGAGAACGTACCAGAGAATGCGAGCCACACGTACTAGATCCTACGCCTGTCATCAACAATGACCTTGAGACCTTCATTTCCCAAGTCTAGTTGCCCTTCAAGAATTTGTCTCGCTGAATCCATAGCAATGCGGCTGCATGACCGCACTTCAATCATCTGCAATGTGGAAATTTCCCCTAAACACAAAGGAATCTCCTCAAGTTGCCAACATCTATGTATCACTAGTCGCTCAAGGCAAGGAAATGACTCATAAGAAGCTACCCATTGAACAATATCCAGAGTGTCCAACTTTAAGTATTTGAGATTAGGGAATTCTCCTTCTTGTGCTTCCCACTTGTCTCCTTCGAAAGCTCCATAGAGTAATTTCAAAGTCTGAAGGTTGGGCAGCATCCCAATACTCAATATTTCACTCCATGATAGTCCAAAATTTAACAAAGTCAATTTTTTTAGATTTAAGGGAAAACTATATTCACAAGGAAAATAACTCCGCCCTTTATTTGGAGATATCTTGAGTGATTCAAGTTGACATAGAAAGTCCAATTCTGGAAACTTAAAGCACTGCTTAAGGCTATCCCACGATGGAACCAATATGCACTTTAGTTTCCGAAGAGTGCACAATCTTCTCATTGCATTCTCCGTGGAAGAATTCCCATTTAGAATGACTGGAGTGGAAAGAGAAAACAGATTGTCCAGCAGTACATCAGAGTACTGAAGCTCATTATCCTGCCAGTTAAATTTAACTCCTGGAAGAATATGCACATGCCTCAACTTTTGCATTTTCCAAAATGAATTTGGTAATGCAATTTCACCTCTACACCCTTTGACAATTAAAGTTTCAAGGTTCCAGAGGTTGGCTAGTGAATTTGGAACGGAATCTATGCCACCTTTGACTGCTAAGTACCTCAATAGTTCCAGTAGTAGTAGTCCGGTAGGAAATGAGTTTCCAATGTTGATACGTTCCAAATCCAGAACTCTAAGAAGCTTAAAATTGTTTGACATAAAATCTACATCCTGGGGTAATACTTGGTACTTATCACCAGATACAGAACACAAGAGACAGCGGACACAAGGGGTCCTTGACATGCTATATTGCTTTTCCCCAGCACCAATGCATAAGCATATGCGACGTTCCTCAAATGCTGAAGGATTTGAGAAGTGAGGCCACTGTGTCAACTGCAAAAAATTCTCTATTTTAGCTTTTTTTGTGCATAAGTTCCATAATAGATCATGAATGCGGCACGTTTTGATCCCATTACTGGAACTTCTCTGAGCAATAGTTACCAGATTTCTGCCAAGGAGATCTGCCAAGTATTCCCCTGCCAAATCCTCCTGGCTTTTTAACTCATTTTTCTGTAGAAATCCTTCTGAAATCCATAGTCTGAACAGCTTGGAAACTGAAATTTCTTTGTTCACTGGAAATGCACCAAAATAAAGCAAGCATGACTTCAAGGAATCTGGTAGGTGCCTGTAACACAGCTCAAATACATCATCCAACAAATCCATAAAAGAGTCCGCACGAAAACTTTTTGCCATCTGTTTCCAACAACTAAGTGTCCAGTCTGTTCTTGCAAGTAGGCCAGCCATCAAAACAAGTACAAGAGGTATTCCTTTACATTTTACTGAAATCTGTTTGCCAACTTCCAATAACTCTATATGGCAGGTTTCTCTGGGGAATATCTTCTCCTGCAGTAACTCCCAACTTTCTTCAGTTGAAAGAAGACGAAGAGGGTAAGGTTCATAGTATGGATTAGCACGAAGAGCTAACATCCGGAGGTGGCTGGTTAGCAAAACTCTACTTCCATTATTATCATCTGGAAGTAATATTCTTAAGTAATCCCAAGCTTGAGCATGCTGCAAATTGTCTATAACAATGAGGTATCTTAGCCCCTTTAAATGATGATGCAACATCACTTCCAAATCTTCATTATCAGTAGAATCCACACCGCCAATAACTTCAGTAACGCAATTTAAAATATCAAAAAGCAAATCTCGCCTTTGGTATTCTTGATGGGCAGAACACCAGGCTTGAAGATGAAACTGATAGGCAACTCTAGGGTTATTATATACTTTCTTTGCCAGAGTTGTCTTACCGAGCCCGGGAGGACCTACAATGGACACAATTTCCAAATGCCGTGATCCTCTTGTGAGTAGATCAACCATAAAATCTGCTTCATCATCCAAACCAATAACAACTTCAGCAACAGCTAGGTTATAGTCCCTTGATGACTGGTGACTCAAAGTGTTGTTCTCATTGTAAACTCCTATGTCAGACATGCTCTTGTCATAAATCTCTTTGATTCTTGACTTAATAAGTTTAATCTTCTTCATGGCAATAGGAAGCCATAGCACAAAATACCACTCAGGATCATCTCCAAACACAGATGAGTCAATCATGTATTCAGCCTCATAAGCAACATCTGTAATGCATGTCCAAAGATCTTTCACTTCCTCGTGCTCATTATGTTGCTTTGCAGTGTCCACGAGGAAGGATTTTAAGAACTCCAATTCTGCATGTAACATCTCAATTTGAGGCTTCACAAAATCAACTGAATGACCTTTATAATTTAACACGTTCCTTACATCTCCCAAGAGGGAACTAAGAAAAACGAGTCCATCAGGGAGATTAGAGTGCAATGACAGTGGAACTTGAAGATAAACCTTTCTAATCTCCATTTTCAAAAGATCGATCTTCTCTAGTAATTCTGAAACCACAAGATTCATTTCCATGGCAGTGCTCTCCTTCATTGCATTCTCATAAAATGAGAAAATAGCAGATGATGCCTCAATAGCCAGAGCTTCACTTTTTTTCAACATCAATTCCTTTTCTTCATTGTATTTCCTCGGAGGTTTCATCAGAAAACTTCTGAGGAATCTAAGGCCTTCTTGAAGGTTTTGAGCTTGATCCTTCATATGGACCATCAAACCAACCTCATCGATTCTCAGCTCCATCAAAAACAATTCTGCCTTGATAATATCAGTCAATCCAAAAACGGAAATATTCACTTCATTAACCCTGTCTTCTGAGGAATCTAAGGCCTTCTTGACATAAAGTGAGGAAATTAGAGATGATGACTCAGGAGCCACATCTGCAGTATGATCTAAGAACAATTTCCCACCCTTAAAGTCAGACTCAATGCCTTTGATATCCTCCTGAAGACTTTGAATTTGATCCTTCAAAGAGAACACTAGATCAGCTCTATGACTTTGCTGTTCTCTTGCATACATGTCTACTCTAACGATGTCAATCTTTTTCAGCAAAGGAAAAAGAGTACAATTAACTATCCTGACCATACCTTCTGTTAATTTGTTGCCATGGATTGAGTAAGTAAGAGATGTTACCTTGTGGTATTTTTTCTTCTCCCTTGGTACATCACCTGAAAACGTTCTTTGGAATTCCAGCGCCTCAGGAAGGGCTTCATTTTCTTCCTTCATAGGGACTGAAACATTTTCTCCACAGGACTGCAGCCGTATCCCTGATATCTTTTCCTTGATTAGAATCATCTTCTGAAGCAACGTTGAAAGCCAGATAGTCATTTCATGGACCTGATCATCATCTTTTACTTTGTTGATGTGCAATAATCCTACCCCTTTGACAACTCCTTTGATATCAGCTGAGATTTGTCCCAGATCTTCTGCGCAATGACCCGGCAGCTCCATTAAGAATTTTATTAGGTATACTAGCTCTCCACGAATAGTACTAATTCGATCCTTAATGCAAGCCGCTGAGTTTCCAAGAAGAAAATCAACAAAACCCTCGACTTCATCCATCATAGTATCACCTGATTTTCGTTCTTTAGACTTTGGAGCTTTCAGCAGCTCAATGTATATGTCCACGCGATCTGAAGTACAAGGTTTAATCAGCTGCATCAAATCAGAAAAATCATTGTCTATTCTGGAAGAATGGGTTTCATCCATTTCATCAAACCAACAAAAATAGGCTAAACATGCTGCACGAGTAGCAACAACCTGAACATAAATCAAGAAAGCTCCCATTTTTCGATGCACAACATTTCCCTTCTCATTTTGCCGATTAACTTTTGAATAAACCTCAGCTTCTCTTCCAGGCTTTCAAATGTTTTCTTCATAAAGGGGAACTAGACATTTTGTAGGCAAGGAGATCGTTGAGATTCTTTTAGGACAGACTCACAAACTCCATCACAGCATGGATTATCGGTGGGTGTTGGATTCCATGGCTGATTCTCAAAAAAATGGCATAAGCTTTCCGGATTTCTTGTTTGCACTCTTTCACTTTTTCCAAGCATATAACAAACCACAGGACCAACCGCATCCAGGGATCCACAAACGCAGAAGACAGATCCTTTGTTGAGTTTATGAAATGCCAGTTTTCGAAACTGTTGATGATCGAGTTTGATGATCCAGAAGGAACGCCTTTGGACATTGACCTGTAAATTAGATTAGTCCTCATGAATCTTAAACTCCTTTCCAAGGGTCAGACTTGATCCTCCAAACAAGAACCCAAATCCCAATCGTCCCGCTGGAGATACCATAAGGGCAGTATCACAAATGTGTAGATCATCTTATCTTTACTGTGAGTAGGACTGAGAAACACTGAGGAACAGATGAACTCTTGAAAATGGTAAAAACAAGTTTTGATTTCCTAGTTGAAAAAAACAACAAACAAAAACCAAAACAAGTTCTACAAGGAATTAATCATGTTCAACTCAGTCCCTCAAACAAAATTAAAGTAATCTCTGATAAGGAAATGCTCGTAACGTCATACATCTTGTGAAGAGAAATGAATAGAAAAGACATTTCTTCAATGGGTTATGTGCGAAACCAATTCGCATAAATTTTGCTCAACGTAAAAAATTAGTACATAAAATATACAAAATTAATATATAAATATTAAATATTAACATATAAACTTAATGTATTTACCCATAAAATATAATTCAGCTACGATCTCACAAGTTTTTTCATCCTTTGATAATGCATTGTAGAATTATTGGCCTCCCCAGTTTTTAATTCGCATTAGGACTATCTGGAATCCATTACAGACGACATAAATAATTTAATAATGCAATTTGCGAGAGTGCATTGGAATCTTAAGCATTTTTTAACTTTGTTTCGTCTGCATGGTCCCATGCACATTTTCTTTTATATTGGACTGATAGTAATCTATTTTGGACGGCGGGTATACGTTAATATATGTTAGACTTGGCCTCGGAACAGGCCATGACGGGCAGTTTCGGTTCAAAGTTTTTCCGAAACGTAAACTGTCGGTTTCTAAAAAAAAATTATTATTTTACTTTTACAAATATATTATATTTCATTATTTCACACAAAATTTTTAAATTTTCTGACATATTCTTTCATAATCTCCTATTACTTCTAAAATTATTTCATTTTATTCAATTATTTACTTTAATATATTTCATTTCATTCACTTTATTATCTAATTCTAATTGCTATTTGTTTATTTTGTTAATTTTTATGTTTAGTTTAGAAGTAAGATTCTTGAATTTAATCATTTATGGTGTGTTTTATATTGAATCGTGTATATTGATTTTATTGTGAATGAAAAAAGTGATTAACTAATATATTTAATTATTAAATTTTCTCATTATCTAATAATATTAATGATTGGTTATTAAACTATAAGTATATTAAAATAAAAGATTACTTATGATTAACCATATTAACTTGAATTATCACGTATTGTTGTATAATGAATGAATAAATTCATATAAATACATTATTAAACTCATAGTTTAATATTCAAATAATATCAATTATTATTCATACATTATGGTATAACCATTAGTAACATGTTAATAGTAATGAATATTTAATTACTAAAAAATATAGAGTATTTTCAAATTAATTTTCAATTATATCAAATTTGTATATATTGTATTTATTTTTTTTCAAATTTAATGTTAAAAATTCGAATGGTAAAAAATCGTAAATAAACCGGAATCGAAACCGTGAAGGAACTGTGAACCGACAGTTCACGAACTGTAACCGTAACCGTAACCGTGAGGCCAAACCCCGGTTGACGTTCAACCCTTTGTGCCGGTACATGAACCGTGAACCGTGATCAGTGATCATGTCTAAATTTATGTGCTCTTTGTTAATTCAAGAATCCAACTATCCAAGCACACCTTTTAACAATTTCCTTTTCGTCTTGATGATGAATTTTTAGCTGACTGTGCCACTCATTAAAGAAAAAGGGTAGTTGGGAAATAAAATAGTGTTGGTAAATTTTTGTCATTTGTTGCCCAACTTGTGGAAAGTTGTTGAGTGAGATTTTGGCTGTATTTTCTTCCAAATATTCCATAAGCATTCACAAGAAATTCTCAATATTCAGTTTTCTGCATAGAATCATGCGAGTGAAAGAGCAAGAAATGGATAGCACCTGTGTTGATTCTGCCATTGAGCAGCTCTCTAAGCTATTGAGTCAGTCGAGCTTGACTTCACCGGTGAAGAAACAAGCTGAGATACTTCAAATGGAGCTGAAATTCATGAATCTATTTTTCTCCTGCTTGTCAAAGTGGAAAGATGCTGATGAAAGTAGCCTTGCTCACTTGGGATCTTTCAAACTGGATGTCGAAAGTACGCTTGCAGCAGCAGGACAGGCCATTTATCAAGCTGGATATTTTGCAATAATTGGAATAGATGTCAAGGATTGGAACCTTTTGACATTCAATTTGCTAGAAAAAGTTGGCTTGTTTAAGACAGAAATCACAAAAATTTGTGTGGATGTACTGGGTCGCTCATTGCAGATCAGGTCTACCTTGAATACTGATGGTATTCTGGAATTCATTGATTCTATGATCGTGAATCTTAAGGATCTTGTCAAGTTGAAAGATGATAAGGTGATTCATGTCAAGAAACAAATCCAAACACTTGAACAGATGCTAAGGTTTTTAAGAAATTTTGTTGACTTCTCAGCAAAATACTGTACCAGCCAAGACAAACTGGAAGCTTTCTTGATAGAAGTTGAATCTTGGGCTAATAATGCTGCTTGTCTGTCACTTCTTTATTGGGTGGATGGCATGGATGAAGACATGGGAACTCGAATGAATGTTATGTTTGATGATATGAAAAAGAAGATCTTGCCTTGCACTCCTGAGGCTGCAGAGATATATCTTGGACTCATGAAAATTTCAGTGTCATCCCGATCTGACACTCATTTGATGGGTGAAATCGTTGTGAGCTTTGTTGATTTTCTCTTAGAAAATCCAAGGGATGCTCTGAAGGAACATATTGAAATCCTTCGAGAGGGGCTAATATTCTGTGTGAGTTTTTTGATGGATCCACCGATCAATTCTGTTAAAGAAGTTGGAACTGTTTTGCCAGTAGAAGTTGATGCGGTGATCACTGGTCTGACGACTCTCATTTGCGAGAAAAAAGATGATATTTCCACGGATGAAAACATTCTTCTTTTGGATTTCTTGCAGAAAATCAACAATGTCCAGGCCGAGGTGAGAGAGCTCTATGTCCAGCAGCCAAATTCATTAGAGTCTAGCTTCCCCCAGATTATTGGAACGGGATTTTTCGATACCCTCTTGGATGATCTGGAAATGATGAAATGTAAGGGAAACTTTGTCCCTTTTTCTAAGCATAAAGTTGGGATAATCCATGAGGAGCTAATGTTTTGCAGGCCTTTTCTCAATGATATTATGGAGCAGCAAAATGAAAATGATGAGCTGAAAGATCTTTGGCACCGCATTATGAATGTAGCGTACCAGGCAGAACATGTCATAAGCTCATGTATTACTGCAGATTGTCATATTTGGCTTGATTTAACACGCCTTTCCAATGTCCTGGAAGAAATAAAGCTTATCAAGACTGAGGTGATCAGGAAGGTTAAAGATAAGCAGATACAAAGCACGGGACAGCTCGGTGCTCGGATGAACTCAACGCGCATTCAGTTATCAGAAGGCAATAATTCAAAAGCTGATGAAATTGTGGGGTTCAAAGATGAGGCAGATGCAATAATTCATCAGCTTAAATCAGGATCAGAAAGGCTGCACATTGTCTCAATCGTTGGAATGCCTGGTGTAGGTAAGACAACTCTGGCCAAGAAAGTCTATATCGATCGTTCAGTTCAATTGCACTTCACTAAACTTGCATGGTGTTTTGTTTCTCAAGCATTTAGAAGTAGAGATCTCTTGCTTGACATTTTAAGAAGTGTTACTCCTGTGAAGGATGCTCAAATTTCTAATATGAAAGATGAAGATTTAGCTGACATGCTGCGAAAATCTTTAAAGGGTGAAAGGTACCTAATTGTTATGGATAACATTTGGGACATCAGAGCTTGGGATGCTATTAAAGAGTCAATTCCAGATGATGAAAAACAAAGTAGAATTTTGTTCACAAGCCAAAATCATAATCTAGCTATTCAAGCTAAACTTAGCTGTAATAATCATCCCCTTTCTTCACTTTCTGATACAAAAAGTTGGGAGTTTTTGCAAGAGAAGCTATTTGGCTCAGATTCTTGTCCTGAAGAGTTAGTAGATATTGGAAAGCAAATTGCAACAAGTTGCAAAGGGCTACCTTTAGCAATTGTTGTTATTGCACGTCTACTTGAAAGGGAAAAGACGAACATTGATTGGTGGAAACAAATTGAAGATAATTTAAGTTCACACACTGATGATGAAGGCTACATGAAAGTTTTAGAAATAAGCTATAAGCATTTACCAAATTCTTTAAAGCCATGCTTTCTTTATCTTGGAGCATTTGGAGAGGGTGAAGTAATAACTGCTCAGAAGTTAGCAGTCTTATGGATTGCTGAAGGATTTATAGAAAGAAACAAAATGAGAAGCTCAGAAATTGTGGCAAAGGAGTACTTGATGCAGTTAATTGATAGAAGCCTAGTGATTGCTACTAAAAGAAGTTCCAAAGGAGGGATAAAAGCTTGTCGTGTTCATGATCTATTAAGGAACTTCTGCACGGAGAAAGCCAAACAAGAAATGTTTTTACGTACATTGCGAATGGCTGATGTTTCTCCAAGTTTATTGAATCCATTAGAGTACAACCAATATCGGCTATGCATTCATGCTGAATGGGAAACTCTCATTGAATCAATTCCTGCACTATCACATGCTCGCTCTTTCCTGCTCTTTTCCAATACTAGATGGAACCAATCAAATTCTGACTCCAAAACCTCTCATCTTTTCCACAGCTTCAAACTTCTTAAAGTGTTGGATATGGAAAGTATCTATTTGGACTGTTCTTTTCCTCAAGAAATAGTTTTTATCATTCAATTGAGATACTTGGCAATTCGAGGTCGCATCACAAAGGTTCCATCATCGATATCCAGCCTATTGAACTTAGAGACTTTGATTGTAAAAGCATCCGAATCTTCGGTTTGGTTGCCCAATACAATATGGAAGATGAAAAGTTTGAAGCATGTAGATGTTAGTCCAAGGGCTGTTATCTCCTTAGATGGTATTGAACTTGAAGAACTCACTCAAATGGATAATATAGAGGCCTTTTCTTCTCTGTCTCTTTATCATGGAGAAGATACAGAGAAGCTGCTAAGAAAGCTGTCAAGACTAAGGAAGCTGAGATGTGTGTTTTTAGAGTCACAAGAGTACATTTGGAAAGAAATTCAATTCCCAAAGTTGGCATCATTGAATGGCCTCAAATCACTGAAAATGTCTACTTATGCTTCTGATAGGCAAGTGTTTTATAGCTGGATGCGTATTCAATTCCAGGAGTTTAACTTTCCTTCGACTCTCACGAAGTTAACCTTGTACAATTTTGGTTTACCATGGAGGCACATATCAACAATTGGTCAGCTGCAAAATCTTGAGGTTCTGAAACTACGAGATCATGCATTTCGAGGGAAAAGATGGGACATTGAAGATGAGCAAGATGAGCAATTCTCAAAGCTCAAATTCTTGGAATTATCAAATCTAAACATTGAGGAATGGAATGTCTCCAATGATACTTTCACCTGTCTACAAAGACTTGTGATTGGAGATTGTTATAGTCTTGCAAAGATTCCTTCTATCTTTGAAGAAATATCAACCTTGCAGATGATAGAATTGCGTCGTTGCAGTGAAGATGTCGAAAAATCAGCCATGGACATTCTTGAAGAACAGCGGGACTTGAGCAACGATGAACTTGAACTTCTTATCTTTCACTGATGGAACTTTTTCTTTACCTTGAATGACCATCTGTTCTCTTTCAACTTTATGTAAATTTTGTTCACGTTTTTCTTCTAATCGAATGTATACATAACAGTAGTATTGCAAACAATCATCAGCAGCTTTCATTGAACTAAGTTTGAGTTTCTTTTCAGATCATAGAAGTTTAGCTCCATTTTATCAAACTGTTTCTTTGGCAGACTCAAGAGACTGGAGCATTTGGACTAGACTTGCAACAAAGAAAAGATATGAAAATTTTTGGGAACTTCTTTGGATTTTTGACAGTTTTCTTTTTTTCACAGTTCTTTTTGCATTCAATCAATGCCATACTTTGTTTCCATTGATGAACTGTTCTCCATTGATCTTGCAAAATTAAAAAACTTTAACTAAGGAAAAGATTGAAAAAATTTGGGAACTTCTTTGGATTTTTTGACAGTTTTCTTTTTGACAGTTCTTTTTGCATTCAATCAATGCCAGACTTTGTTTGCATTGATGAACTGTTCTCCATTGATCTTGCAAAATTAAAAAACATAGTTTGCCGACTTAAAAAAAAAAACAAGAATGTTGAGACGTGCAAGTTTAAACTTTTAATTATTGAGAATCTCCAAGAAACTGAGCCTTCCCCATATACATATCAGATCATTTTATGATAACAGTGTTGACTTCTGCAGCTATAGAATATTTGTAGTTTGAGCTGTTACATTGATTATTAATTTTGGTGAAAAGGTTTGACAAAATGGCAAAAAAAAACAAAAACGAATCATTAAGGCTTTTCACATAGAAGCAAGTGTTTGAAAATTTCCAAGAAAATAAAACTCCCAAAATTACTTTTATAGCAGCAATCATAAACATGTCTTATATGGCAGAAGAACATTAATCTTCCCTGAATTCAGTTTAAGAAAATCAACCCATGTGGGATTTCCCTTGTTATACTCCAATGTTTTTGTTTGTTCTTCTTTTCATCAGCCAAAGTCAGTTTGGCAGTGCTAGAGGTGCTGATTCAAATGTCAGCTGCATTGAGAGTGAACGAAACGCCCTCCTCCAATTTAAGGAAAGTTTAGTTGATAAATCAAATCGTTTGTCGTCATGGATTGGCGAAGATTGTTGTGCATGGGAAGGAGTTGGTTGCAGCAAAAGCACTGGACGTGTGATCAAGCTTGATCTACATAACCCTGTCTTGTTTGAGTTTGAGGAAATATTTCTGGCTGGAACAGGCTATTTTCCTAATTTTTTCAATGCTTGCTTAGGAGGTCAGTTAAATCCATCTTTGGTTAACTTGAAGTTTTTGCAATACTTGGACCTGAGCATGAATAATTTTTCAGTGAATCAAATTCCAACTTTTCTTGAATTGTTAAAAGATTTGAGATATCTCAATCTTTCCAATTCAGGGTTTGTTGGGAAAATTCCCAATCAGTTAGGAAATCTCTCAAGCTTACAGTACTTAGATCTTGCTGAAAATTCATTGACTGCTGAAGATCTCCAGTGGGTGGCTAGGCTTACTTCTTTAGAAGTCTTGTCTCTTAGCTCTGTGAACCTTAGGAATGTTCAGGATTGGTTATGGTCAGTTAACATGCTTCCTTCTCTAACATCCCTGGATTTGTATGATTGTCAACTCACATTGATTCCTCATCTTTCACATGTCAATTTGACATCTCTTACTTCACTTGATCTCAGTTATAACAACTTTAACTCCATCCCTCTTTGGCTGCAGAATTTTACTAACCTCCAGGATCTTCAACTTAGTTCTAATAATCTAAATGGTCCAACTCCTGATTTTTTTCAGCAAATGACCTTTCTCATTCATCTTGATCTATCCTCGAACATCATTCGCGCTTCCTTGCCAAAATCACTATGTAATATGAGCAATCTTGCTTATCTTGATCTGAGTAGGAATGAGTTGCAAGGGTCAATACCAAGTGAACTTGGCCAGCTTAAAAAATTAACTACACTCGACCTTTCATTTAACAACCTAAATGGAACCATACCATCCAGTCTTGGGCTGCTTACAAAGCTACAAGAACTGTACATTCATAATAATTCATTAACTGGGGTGTTGTCTGAGCTCCATTTTGCAAACCTTGGAGAGCTTAAGGTGTTGTCCATATCTCTAAATTATTTAGTCACTGTTAATGTCAGCTCCACATGGATCCCTCCTTTTCAACTTCATGTGATTCACATGGATTCCATCAAAATAGGACCGAGTTTCCCAGCTTGGCTTCAGACTCAAAGAGAGGTTAAACAGTTAGACATGTCAAATGCGAGCATATCAGATTCCATTCCCAATTGGTTTCGAAGTTTATGTTATGATATGAGACTTTTGTACCTCTCAGACAATAACATAACTGGAAATCCACTAGAGTTCAAAGGAAACAATCAGCAGGATATCCGGTTTATAATTCTGAATTCAAACAAATTTGAGGGATCTCTCAAGTCATTTCCGACAGACATTACTTACTTTGATCTCTCAAAAAATCATCTCACAGGACATATTCCTCTTCCTGATGGTGATAACACAAGTATGTCTACCACTATTCTCCAACTTAATGATAATAGTTTCACAGGTTCAATACCTGAAGAATTGTGCAAGCTGAAAGGGTTAGCTGGCTTAGATCTCTCCAACAACCAGTTGACAGGAAGACTTCCTTTGTGCTTGGGGAACTTGCGAAACTTGGAAATACTAAACTTGGAAAATAACAATCTATCTGGTCATATTCCAAGTTCACTAGGTAGCTTGGAGCATCTGTTGTACTTGAGTTTGAATGGAAATAAGTTTGTGGGGAAGCTCATGCCATTGTTGCAGAATTTGACAAGTTTGGTGATACTTAATGTTGGTGAAAATGGACTGAGTGATACTTTACCTGAATGGATGGGGGAGAAGTTTTCACATCTAAAGTTTCTCAGAATTGAATCAAATCATTTCGATGGAGACATTCCTCTTACACTCTGCCAACTCTCAAGGCTTCAAGTGCTAAATCTAGCAAAGAATAACTTAAGTGGATCCATTCCTAGATGTTTTAGCAACTTTACTGTCATGGCACGTGATTTTCCAGGAGGATCTGATAACTTCAAAGGCATTGTTGCACCTACCTCACTATCAAACACCATAAAAGGGAGAGAACTTGATCTTTCATTAAATGTTAAATTTCTTAAGCTCGTAGGTCTTTCAGAAAATAATTTAGTTGGGGAGATCCCTGATGAGTTAGTAGATCTTGTTGGGTTGCAGGTTTTGGATCTTTCCAAAAATCATCTAAGTGGAAGGATCCCAGAGAAGATTGGGAACTTGAAGTATCTAGAATCTCTGGACTTATCAAGAAATCAACTTTTTGGTGGCATTCCTATGAGCTTGTCTGCTTTAAACTATTTGGGATATCTTAATTTGTCATATAATAAGCTATCAGGGAGAATACCATCTGGAACACAGCTTCAGGGATTTGATCCATCAGTTTATGAGGGAAACAGTGGACTCTGTGGCAAACCACTCCTAAACAGCTGCCCTGAAGACAAATTGCCAACAGGAAATGGACCTATCATCCTTGATCATAAAGATCACAATGAATCTGACTTCCAATGGTTTTATGCTGGTATAGGACCTGGTTTTGTTGTTGGTCTCTTGGGAGTTTTGTGCATCTTTCATTTCAAGAAATCATGGCGCTATGCATACTTCAAGTTTGCAGAAAACGCCTACGACAGAATGTGGAAAATGATTGCATTGAAGCCTTCTAAATTATGCAGGTATTTCCACTGAGCAAGGATTCAGTATTTACATACATCTTAAAGATAATAACTAGTGATTGTAGAATAGAAAAACTAGTTGTTGCTGATCAGACAACCAATCTTTTAACTATTTCTGTCTTTATGTTCCATCCCATGTAAATATCTGTGTGGAATTTGTGTTATGAACATTGAAAATCAATCCTTTTTGGTTCTCATATTTTACATTCTGCATACTTTTGGTCAATTTTGTACAATGTTTTGAAGAACTCGCATGCGCATCAAGTGATTTGAGCTGTATATTCTCAACTAAAGCTGCTCAAATCCATCTCATTGCTGACTATTTGGAATGGTTCGTGTAATCTACAAAGTAAAAAATCATTAGCTCCATCTTCTCCATACCATTTTCGGCAACATGGTATCTCGTTTGTAGGAGTGTTTAAACAACAAGCATGCTCTTCGGTAGTAAAGCAAATATTGCATATCAAATCTGGGCTGCAGTGAAAGCAAATAAAAACATTGAAGCAATTACAGATATAATTGTCTACGGACTGCTAAAGTAAAGGAGTGCTGTTTATAGAAAGGCCTCACTTCAATTTGAAGAACATGTGCAAGTACGAAGTAAAGTTCATAAGCTTGGATCGATTCCACATTCTTGTCTTCTGCATGAGTAAAATTCTATAATTTGTGTAATTTAAAAGATTGCAAACTTGATGGCAAATCATTTTCGCTTCAAAACAGCGAAAAGTTGAGTTTCTTTCTTGTAGCCTGACGATGATAGCCACCTTGAAATCTCTGGACATTTTTTAAAGGTTCTGCTGAACATTTCTTCCATATTCTGACTTCCAAAGTGTTTGGTTAACATTCCTTCCATTCCAGCTCTTAGGTGCATGATCAAATTTTGTGCAGTAATCAGGTTGGCCCCAACTTTTGACTCTGGATTGTTCATCTCCATTCTCTCAATGCTAAAACATCCATTTTTCTCTACTAATGCACTCATCTCTTTGACAGAAGCAGGATAAACGGGCACGTTGAATGAATCAATTTCAGCTCCATCAATGATTCCCTACAGGAAGAACAAATGACAACCCTTTAATCAATCAAAACATTATTTCTTTTTTTTTTTGTTTAAGGGAGATTCTGAACAGCAGAAGCCGGGATAGGGATAGAGAAGGCATGGTCATCAAACTTGCAACCTTGTGATTTTCAAATGGAAGTTTCAACAGTTGAGTTAGATGTACAAGACATGATAATCGAATTTCGGACTATAGGCTACCAGAATGGATGTCTCAAAAGTTGAGCTAGATTTAAGCCATTTAGGAGACAATACACGATTCATTTCACAACAAGTATTGCACATACTTGTGAGTTTATCAATGATTCCAAAGATGTGAAGTGATTTTGGATGCGAAGTGATGTTAATCCTGATCAAATGAGCAGAAAAACCTGTTCAACAGAATGAATAAATTTATGCCACTAGTTTAAGAATGAACCATATTTTGAACAATCTACGAAAACGTGATCTGTTATGTATGTCCTATGCCATATGTGCCTAGTTTTGTATAAACAGAATGTTTCTTGACTCACCTCACTTGCCATTTCTAGCAGGGTGGAACCAAGAAAATTGAATAGGATACCAAATGGGAACTCTGAATGAGGCATACCATCAGGAAGACTGGGTATAATTATAACAATTAAGCCTCCTGCTGCAGTTTCTTTAGCTCTTGCAGCTAAGAAACTCTCCATGTCTTTTGCAAATTGAGCAGAATAAGCATTCACCACTTCACTAGAGGCACCAGTGCAGTGAATTCTTCCCTTATTCCAAGCAGGGGAGTCTTTGTCTAATAACTCACTTGGCAATTTCGACAGCCAATGGAGTGCATGAGAGGAATGCGCAAAATGGATGGATGATGATGGGAAAAGTTGATCATGGAAAGATCCCGGAACTCCAGCAGCAAAATATTGCCTCTCATGATCAGGGAAGGAGGCAAAAAGAGTGTTGAAATCATTGGAGACACGATCATTAAAGAAGACTTGGAATTGAAGCTTATTATTAGAATCAAGGCCTTGAGAGTGATACTTGTTTTGAACAGCTTTGATTACATTTTCCATTAATACGAAAGTATTAGGCCCAACAGAGCATCCCAAATCAACAATACGAAAAACATTTGAGGAAGACATCAAGCTGTCTATTTCCAGCCCCTCCATAATGGCCTCTTCAACCATATCTTTTACAGAGTTTGAGGCTGCCATCTGAAAAAAAAAAAAAAAGCAATATTTTCAATGCCTTTGCTAATGAACATAGCATCATTTCACACTGTAAAAAAGTAGAACTTCATGCCAAATCTATAATCTATTTGCAGAAATTTACTTCATGGTACTAGTCTATATGCAATATATAAACGTAGCAATAGCAATAATGGTACGTACCTGACAATATGAGTTCTTGGAGTAGCTAAATGTTCCATCCCCACCATTCATTGGAAAAGACTCTTCCGTTGCCATTTCTTCTCAATTTTGGTTGAACCCTCTTCTTTCTTTTCCTTTTTACACTCTATATCAATACTGAGATCAACAGAAATGGTCGAGTTCAAATTGAGCCATATATAAAATGTGGAGTTCAATATTATTTTCATATGTTGTCCTATTTAACCTTAATAAGATAATTCTTCTTTGTACTTATCTTTATGTTTCCAGATGATGTGAAAGAAGTCAGTATATTTGTTGAGTCATGCTCATGCATGACACAATGTTTGCTATTAAGTCAAAAGTAGTGTGCTGCTAGATTTCTTGTTTGAATAAGAATATATTTTGATTCTTCAACTAGACTTCTCTCTTGTTGTGCTTCTAAGAAATTGATACCCGATGTTTCTCTTTGAAATCATTGTTTTAAAATTCGGAGTTACTGAATTAGGAATCAATTGGTCTGATCGGTTGAATCGGTGTCAATAACCAGATGACATCATAAATATATTTAATATAATATTTTATGTCAAAATAAAATGACCAAATTATAAAAAAATAATAATATTCAATTAAATTTTTAGTTTTTCATCCATAAAAAGAAAAATCATAGATCGTATTGTTTAATAATGCTAATAATTATTTTATTTATAATTTAATAAAATTTCATTAAAATGCACCAGATATAATAAAGTATTAAAATATCAAATGGATCATATTAAAATAAGTTAGAAAATATAATTCTCAATACACAATTTATTTATTTCAAAACTTAAACTTGTGAATTAAAAAAATTAATGACATATCATACTTTGAATTTAATTTTTTGTTCTATAAAATAATAATTAAATAAAAAACAATAAATATTATATGATAAAATTTAAAATTCATATTTATTTAAATTGTATGAATGTAATTGATTAAAAATATTGATAAAAAAAACATAATTTCTACATTCATTCAAAATACTGTAATATGTTAAATTGGAAGTATTTATGACAATTAGAATTTATTAAAAATCTTAAAATATAGTAAATTGGAAGTATTTATAATAATTGAAAGATATTAAAAATTTTGAATTTGCTAAATTATATTTATTTATGACAATGGAATGTATTCAAATTTAAATATATTAAAATATGGTAAATTGGAATCACAATTGGGAAGAAAATCGACATCACTTTTTGGAAAAAATAAAAACATTGAAGCTATTACAGATATACTTGTCTATTGACTGCTAAATTAAAGGGGTGTTGTTTATCGCAATGCATCACTTCAATTTGAAGAACAATGTGCACGTACAAAAGTAAAGTTCATTCTTGTCTCTCTCCATGAGTAAAATTCCATAATCTGTGTCGAAATTCTCTAATTTAAAAGATGTCAAAATTGATCATGGCAAATCATTTTCGCTTCAAAACAACGAAAAGTTGAGTCTCTTTCTTGTATCCTGATGCTAGCCACTTTGAAATCTCTGGACATTTTTTAAAGGTTCTGATGAACATTTCTTCCACATTCTGACTTCCAAAGTGCTTGGTGAAAACTCCTTCCAGCCCAGCTCTTAGGTGCATGATCCAGTTTTGTGCAGTCATCGGGTTGGCCGCGAGTTTTGACATTGGATCGGTAATCTCCATCCTCTCAATGCTAAAACACCCGTTCTTCTCTACTAATGCACACATCTCTTTGATAGAAGCAACATAAATGGGCAAGTTGAATGAATCAATTTCAGTTCCATCAATGATTCCCTACAGCAAGAAGATCAAATCATGACAACCCTTTAATCAATCATAAAATTATTTCCTTCCTTTTTTTTTTGATTTGAAGGAGATTCTGAATTGCAAAAGTGGGAATAGGGATGGAGAATGTATGGTCATCGAACTTGGGGAAACCTTATGATATACAAATGGATGCCTCAAAAGTTGAGTTGGGTTTAATCCATTTAGGAGAAAATACAGGATTCATTTCTCGTTTTTTGCTCAAACAAATACAGGATTCATTTCACAACAAGTATTACACATACTTGTGAGTTTATCAATTAATGATTCCAAAGATGTGAGTGAGGGTGATGTAAATCCTGATAAATTCAATGAGCTGAAAAACTTGTACAAATGAATAAATTGATGCACTAGTTTAAGAATTGGATATTTTCAATATTGAAAGTATCGCACATAACACAAATTGGAAAAATTGATAAATACATGCATCGCCATGTTGGGGCCTGTGCATTCTGAAAAAATTTTAAAAATTTGTGTGGGGTCTATAAAAGAGTTATTATGAGGATAGAACTTGAACTGTTCTGAAGAGCATTCGCAGAGATAATTACTAGGGAGCAAATAAAATTTAAAAGAAAGTTTATTTATACATTATTTGAAGAGTTTGTCTTGTTATGCAATTTTGTTATAATAGATAATGTTATGTTTTATTGCAGTAGTAAATGTATCATTTCTTATAATACAAAAACTCTTATAAAACCATATTATATATTGATCGTGATAAGCGTATTATATTTTATACACTAATAAGCTAACTTTTTATTCATTATATGCTAATATTTGATAAATTATACATTAATATACTAATTTTTTATACTTTATATGCTAATTTTTTTATACGTTATACGCTAAAGTGAAAGTTCTTATGCAAATCTCATGTATAAGACGATATGGAGAATGAACCTTCTTATAATAGTTATAGTTATGCCATTGTTGTATTCCCTTAAAATTTTTCCAACATAACCACTATTTTGAAAAATCTATGAAAACTTTCTGTTATGTCATATAATGTGCCTAGTTTTGAATAAATAGAATACTGGACTCACCTCATTTGCCATTTCTAGCAGGCTGGACCCAAAAAAATTGAATAACATGCCAATTTCGCACTGTGAATGAGGCACGCCATCAGGAAGACCGGGCATGATAATAACAACTAGGCCTCCTGGTGCAGTTTCTTTGGCTCTTGCAGCTAAGAAACTTCCCATGTCCTTCTCAAATTGAGCCGAATAAGCATTCACCACTTCGCATGAGGCACCAGTGCAGTGAATTCTGCCCTTATTCCAAGCAGGGGAGTCTGTGTCTAATAACTCACTTGGCAATTTCGACAGCCAGTGGGGTGCATGAGAGGAATATGCAAAATGGATGGAAGATGATGGGAAAAGTTGATCATGGAAAGAACCCGGAACTCCAGCAGCAAAATATTGCCTCTCATCATCAGGGAAGGAGGCAAAAAGAGTATTGAAATCATTGGAGACATGATCATTGAAAAAGACTTGGAATTGAAGCTTATTATTAGAATCAAGAACTTGAGAGTGATACTTCTTTTGAACAGCTTTGATTACATTTTCCATTGCTATGAAAGTATTAGGCCCAACAGAGCATCCCAAATCAACAATACGAAAAACATTTGAGGAAGACATCAAGCTGTCTATGCCCAGCCCTTTCACAATTGCCTCTTCAATGTTTTCTTTTAAAGAGCTTGAGCCTTCCCTCTACAAAAATGGATATTTTCAATGTCTTTGCTAATGAACATATAGCATCACTTCACACGATATATAAATGCAGAACAAACTTGACGCCAAATCTTTAATTTTTTTGCACAAATTTACTTCATCAATGTATAAGTGTAGCAATAATGGTACGTACCTGATAATTTGAGTTCTTAGAGTAGCTAAATGTTCCATTCCCGCCATTCATTGGAAAAGACTCTCTCGTTGCCATTTCTTCTCAAATTTTGGTTGAACCCTTGTTGTTTCTTCTCTTCTTTTTTACACTCTATATAAAGACTTGGATATACACAGATTGTGAGTTCAAATAGAGCCATAAATTGTCGAGTTCAACATTATTTTCATTGTCCTATATGACGGCAGCAGACGTTTAATAATAATGCTCTTCAATATATTATTGTTAAGAAATTAGTATATTTATTGAGTCATGACACAATATTTGTTATTAAATCCAAAGTAGTGTGCGGCATAGCCTTTATGATGATACGGGATCTTTTATCCAAGATTTTGTCTGTCTTATTCTATATTAATTAAAATTATGTACTAAGATTTACTAATCTCTTGGTTAGAGTCTAATAGTTATAAAATAATTTTAATGATCTTTATGTATTTAGTCCATACTTTTAATGAAACTACATATATAGTTTTGAACGTTACACAGAATAAGACACGATAAATATTGAACAACAGAGGATCTGTTCTCTCTTGTCTAGACTTTGTTTGGTTAGGGTGTTTTCACCCATTTCTCATCTTTTTCTAAAATGTCTTGTTTGTTTATCTCTAATTTTGAAAATAATTTTTTTTTTAATTTTTCCAAATAGAAAACAAGGGTAATTTGGTCTTCTACAATTTTTTTTTTTAATTTTTTATATTTATTAGTTTGACCGCAGTTATCGACAACAAATCTTTAATTTATTTGCATAAATTTACTTCATGTTACTAATGTATGTGCAATAAGTGTAGCAATAATGGTACCTCATAAATTGAGTTCTTAGAGTAGCTAAATGTTCCATCCCCACAATTCATTGGAATAGACTCTCTCGTTGCCATTTTTTCTCAATTTTTGGTTGAACCCTTGTTGTTTCTTCTCTTCATTTTTACACTCTATATCAAGACTTGGATATACACATATTGTGAGTTCAAATTATAGAGCCATAAATTGTCGAGTTCAACATTATTTTCATTGACCAATTAGACGGCAGCAGACGTTTAATAATAATGATCTTCAATACATTATTGTTTCTCTTTTTGGATAATGTAAAAGAAATTAGTATATTTATTGAGTCATGACACAATGTTTGTTATTAAATCCAAAGTTGCGCTTTTAGGGTTTGTCCATCACTCAAAGCTTATATCAATAAATTAGGAGTGGCGCCCAGAGATTAGCCAAATAAAAAATAAAATAAAAAAAATCCAAAGTTGCGTGCGGCATAGGCCTTCTTGTCTAGGCTTTGATTGTTTAGGGTGTTTTCACCCATTTCTCTATCTCTTTCTAAAATGTCTTGTTTGTTTATCTCTAATTTTGAAAATAAAATTTTTCTTATTTTTACAAATAGAAAACAAGGGTAATTTGGTTTTTTACAAAAAAAAATTTTAATTTTTTGATTTTTTTTTTTATTTATTAGATTGACCGCAGCTATCAACAACAAATCTTTAATTTATTTGCAGAAATTTACTTCATGTTACTAATGTATATGCAATAAGTGTAGCAATAATGGTACATTCTTAGAGTAGCTAAATGTACCATCCCCACCATTCATTGTAAAAGACCCTCTCATTGTCGTTTCTTCTCAAATTTTGGTTGAACCCTTCTTGTTAATTTCTTCTCTGCTTTTTTACACTCTATGTCAATTAATTTGATCTACACAGAATGGTGAGTTATTGGGCACATCACATCAATTTGCCTCGTTACACAATATGCAAAATATTCGGTTTAAACGTAATTGAAATGTTCTTAAACGACAGTAATAAGAACAAGTATGTCTACCATTAAAGCACCTTTAAACTCTATCTGACAGCTTGTTCTCTAACGCAAAAGGAAAAAAAAAAAAATGCAGGCAAAGTTCTACATAATGCATAAGTTGGCTAGATGTTTTGCAAGCATATTTCTCTCTTTTATACCTTGCATGTATGAGAGGTGAATTATGAGTTGACGGATTTTCTCAAAAATTTTTTTAATCTTTCAATGTGCACAAATGGTCAATATATCTCTATTGACACTATTGAAATACCCTCGTCACACACATTTGAACACTTTTTAGCAGAACTTTTGCCTCCACCCATAAGTTAGAGCAACTCTAGAAAAACACAAGTATATGCAAAATCACTCTTTCCATTTGAATCCCTTAATACGCCACTGTCTCCCCCTATACTTATATTTTCATTGAATCGTCCACAAAAGTTTAGTCTGTATTCATTTTGGTTCGGTGGATGCCATCTAACCGTTTTGAAGGCTGTTTTTTTCGTCCAAAATTTGTCCATTTTGATTCACCAAGTTTTAATGAGGGATATTTATTGTTAATATCATTTTCAAGTCCTCAAAAATGTTAAGGTGAATATGATCAAAGTTCATGTTTTTTTTTTTTTTTAATTATTATTATTAAAGAGAACATCATTTCTAACTTTTCAAATAAACTAACTAATGAGGCACGGTAACATGAATGTTTTGGTCTTGCTCTTAGATTTACACCAAGAATTAATGGTTTAAGTAATTGCGTTAACATGAATATCACATTCCAGTTAAAAGTTTTCTATATTACTTTTGCAATCATCCCAACAGCAAATAAATTATCAAGATTCTCCATAGATTCAGCACAACAAAAGCACTTTAAGATTCTCAATTGAAGCAGATTCGTTTGTTTTGATACGGTAATTCTTAAAAAAAACAAAAATGAAACATGTCATGAGGTATTATGAGAGATTGAAACGATGCAAAAGCAACTAACACACGTAAAATTCATGCATTTCTTGAGGGAATCAAATATATATCCTGATAGACAGATTAGCAAACCATGACAATTCATTTTTAGATTGTAATATAATTTTGAATATTTAAATTTATAAAATTGAGACGGACATTTTCCTTGGTTTTTGCCGACTAAAAAAAAAAAAGAATAACCGTAAGATTTCTAGCATAAAAAAACCGTCAAGAATCATAAGTTGCAAGAATTTATGTGTATCATGCATGCCAATAAACATCGATCCAACGAGTCGTTACATCACAATTTTGTCATTAATTTTCTACTAGTTAGATTGAGAATTTGAGATTAAATCTAGAGAGTTTTTCCTCAAAAAAATGAAAATAAGTTTAAGCTACAGTTAGTTGAGATTCTGGAAAGGTTTTTTCCTTAAGAAATTAACATGCTATCAATATGATGCATATGATCTGCTAAGCCCCTTGAAGACAATGCTAGATTCTTGACTTTTCTAATACTATTCTTGAATTAATTAAAAACGGTTGAACTTTATTTGTCAAAGTACTTTGGTTTTTTTTTTTTTTTTTTCTCGTTTTAGTTCTAGATATTTCTCTCACTCTCACAGAATGTTTAAGTGATACATTAGCTTGATGGATAGCAGAAATTAAGGCTAATTAAAATGAAAAAGAGCATAAATAATCATACATTGCATTAAAACACAATAATCTCATCATCAGTTTACTCTTTCTAAATGGAGAAAATGGGATTAAACTAAAGAAACATTTATTTTGATAATAAAGGTTAAAGAAAAGAAGATTCAGAAAAATCATTAATGTCTCATAGAAATGCCTCACTTCAATTTGAAGAACATATGGAAGTAGCTAGGAAGTACTGCTTGAATCAATTCCACATTAATCCTTTCTCGTGCATTCTATAATCTGTGTCGAAATTCTCTAATTTAAAAGATGACAAAGTTGATCATGGCAAATCATTTTCGCTTCAAAACAGCGAAAAGTTGAGTTCCTTTCTTGTAGCCTGATGATGATAGCCACCTTGAAATCTCTGGACATTTTTTAAAGGCTCTGCTGAACATTTCTTCCGCATTCTGACTTCCAAAGTGCTTGGTGAAAACTCCTTCCAGCACAGCTCTTACGTGCATGATCCAGTTTTGTGCAGTAACAGGGTTGGCCTCAAGTTTTGACATTGGATCGTTCATCTCCATTCTCTCAATGCTGAAACAACCGTTCTTCACCACTAATGCACTCATCTCTTTGAGAGAAGCAGCATAAATGGGCAAGTTCAATGAATCAATTTCATCTCCATCAATGATTCCCTACAGGAAGAAGATCAAATCATGACAACCCTTTAGTCAATCATAAAATTATTTCATTTTTTTTTTAATTTGAAAGAGATTCTGAACTACAAAAGTGGGAATATGGATGGAGAAGGCATTGTCATCGTGTTAGGGTTCATGCGTAGTATGCAAGAATCCCACCTCGAAAAAGTGAAAAGAACTAGAACTCTTAATAAGTTGATAGTAATTCAAAACTCACATTGGTTTAACCCTTTGACTTCAAGCTGGGCTCTATCAGCTTATTAAACCTCGAGTAGTCTCTTATGTTATCTCCCATTTTTAAACACATCCTCAACACATAGAACTTGGAAGCTTATGATATTCAAAATGGATTTCTCAAAAGTTGAGTTAGGTTTAAGCCATTTAGGAGACAATGCACGATTCATTGATAAATACCAACGTCGCGACGCTGAAGAGCTATGCATCGCGATGCTAGTCTCCAATTAAGAAATTGTGTTTTTTTTTTTTTTTTTTTGGTAATTGACATTAATTTCCAGTTATTTCAAACAAATCTCTTCGGCAGCTATTTTTGTTGTGTCAGAATAACACACATATTTCCAATTGGTTATTAACGGTCGGAAATTATTGCAATTCTATTCAACTAGCAAATGTCCAAACAATCTCTACCTTTTGAGTTTATATAAAAGAGTTATTATGATGATAGAACTTGAAATGCAGAAAGTTATCTCTCTTTGCTTAAAAAATTCCTTTGTCTTTATGATTAGAAGGATGTAAAGTGAATTAAATAATTCTAAATACATTCATCTTATTCTAAATAGTATTTGTTCAGATAATTAAGTAACAATATAATCTAAAAGAAAATTATTTATGCGCGATTTGAAGAATTGTCCTATTATGCAATTTTGTTATAATAGATAGCGTTCTATTTTATTGCAGTAGTCTCTAATAATTGGCAAGGTATCATTTCTTATAATAGTGATGGTTTGTTCCCTCAAGGTTTAGAGTTCCAACATGACCATTATTTTGCACAATTTATGAAAACTTTAAAATTTTCCAACATGACCATTATTTTGAACAATCTATGAAAACTTTATCTGTTATGTCATATTTGTGCCTAGTTTTGCATGAATAGAGTACTTGACTCACCTCATTTGCCATTTCTAACAGGATGGAACCAAGAAAATTGAATAGGATACCCATTCGGCACTCTGAATGAGGCACACCATCAGGAAGACCGGGCATGATTATAACAATTAAGCCTCCTGCTGCAGTTTCTTTGGCTCTTGCAGCTAAGAAACTCTCCATGTCCTTTGCAAATTGAACAGAATAAGCATTCACCACTTCGCATGAGGCACCACTGCAGTGAATTCTGCCCTTATTCCAAGCAGGGGAGTCTTTGTCCAATAACTCACTTGGCACTTTCGACAGCCAGTGGAGTGCATGAGAGGAATGAGCAAAATGGATGGATGATGATGGGAAAAGTTGATCATAGAAAGAGCCCGGAACTCCAGCAGCAAAATATTGCCTCTCATGAGGGAAGGAGGCAAAAAGAGTATTGAAATCATTGGAGACATGATCATTGAAAAAGACTTGGAATTGAAGCTTATTATTAGAATCAAGAACTTGAGAGTGATACTTCTTTTGAACAGCTTTGATTACATTTTCCATTGATATCAAAGTATTAGGCCCAACAGAGCATCCCAAATCAACAATACGAAAAGCATTTGAGGAAGACATCAAGCTGTGTATGTCCAGCGCTTCCACAATTGCCTCTTCAATGTTTTCTTTTAAAGAGCTTGAGCCTTCCCTCTGCAAAAATGATATTTTCAATGTCTTTGCCAATGAACATGGCATCATTTCATACTATATAAATGCAGAATTTCATGCAATAAATGTAGCAATAATGGTACCTGAAGATTTGAGTTCTTAGAGTAGCTAAACGTTCCATCCCCACCATTCATTGGAAAAGACTCTCTCGTTGCCATTTCTTCTCAAATTTTGGTTGAACCCTTCTTGTTTCTTTTCCCTTTCAACTCTTCCTTTTTACTCTCTATATCAATGCATAGATCTACACAGATGGTGAGTTGACATTGAGCCATAGATTGTGGAGTTCAATATTATTTTCTTTGTCCTATTTGGCAGGTTGGAGAAGTTTAAATTAATTAATAAGAAGTTTCTTCATTATACAATTCTTTATCTTTCCGGATGCTGTCCAAGAAATCATTACATTTCTTGAGTCATGACTCAATGTTTGTTATCAAGTCTAAACTAATGTGCAGCATGTGGCCTTCTAGAGCTTGCTGCCAGATTTCTTGTTTGAATAAGAAAAAGTTTGATTCTCCAACTTGACTTCTCTATTCTTGTACTTTACAGAAATTCATCTCCCGTTGTTTCTCTTTAAAAAAACTGTTCTGTTTTCAATCATAAACTTGAATTCATTAAGGAAGAGAATGTGCCTCCACTAGATTCAAGAAAAACAATTACTAAGCTCTAGTTTTGCTACCTAAAATTCGTGCCATGAAAAATAGCAATTTAGTGAAAAATCTAAATGTAACTTTTTTTTACACCATTTATTAGATTGCAAGTTCACAATTAAGTTGCGTGTAAAAATTAAATAGTAGGGTGAAAGACAAGATGATCGCATTTTTTGACTTTGTCGTTTTATACTTTGTCATTTTTACTAAAATACGTATGTTATAACTCATGAAAAATAAAAATTTGGTAAAAATTTTTATTCTAAATACATTCATCTTATTTTAAATAGTATTTATTCAGATAATTACGTCCAAATAAATAAGCAAATATAATCTAAAAGAAAATTTATTTATAATCTAAAAGAAAATTACAGAATTCTAAATACATTAATGTATCAGTGTAGCAATAATGGTACGTACATGATAATTTGAGTTCTTAGAGTAGCTAAATGTTCCATCCCCACCATTCATTGGAAAAGACTCTCTCGTTGCCATTTCTTCTCAATTTTTGGTTGATCCCTTGTTGTTTCTTGATTCTTCTCTTCTTTTTTTACACTCTATATCAATAATTTGATCTATACAGAATGGTGAGTTGACATTGGGCCATAAATTTTCCAGTTTTCAATAGTATCTTCTTGATTTTTTTTTTTTTTTAAAGCTAGAGCCAAATACCAACAAAATATACATCACTTCAATTAATTTGCTTCCGTTACACAACATGCATAAAATATATTCAGTTTAAACGTAATTGAAACGTCTTTAAATGACAATAGGCCAAGTATGTTTACCATTAAAACACCTTTTAACTCTATTTGACAACTTGTGTTCTCTAACGCAAAAGAAAAAAATGCACATGAAGTTGTACATAATGCATAAACTGGCAAAAAGTTTTGCGGGTCATATTTGTGTCTTTTATATATACCTTGCATGTACGAGAGGTTAATTATGAGTTGGCGGATTTTCTCAATTTCTTTTTCAATCTTTCAATGTGCACAAATGGTCAATATATCTCTATTGACACTGTTGAAATACCCTCATCACACGCATGCATTTGAACACCTTTTAGCATAACTTTTTGCCTCCACCTTTCCATTTGAGTATATGCAAAAACACTCTTTCCATTTGAGTCCCCTTAATAGGCCACTGTCTCCAACCTCCTCACAACTTAGCTTCGCCAAACAATTTGCCGGTGCATTACCCTCCGGCCTCCCTATAAATATGAGATACTGAACCAACCAAATCCATGTGAATCCATATTGCTTTGATAACATGATGAACCACCTAAGGAACTATGTGAGTCCATATTGCTTTGATATAACATGATGAACCATCTAAGGAACCACAACCATCTTGCTAATAATATCCTTCACTATCATAGAATCCAACTCTACATGCATGCATTCTCTCCCAACCTTGTCAAAAACAAAATTATTTATCCATTGAACTATATCTTCCCAAGAGTAACCCACTATAGTCCCTGGAAAATTCCTGGCCAAGCAATTAACCAAATCCCCACAACTCTAGAATGAATAGCTTCAACTGAAATAAGAAATAATGTTCATATGTTTTGATCCATTCCAAATTTCTTTCTTGTGCATCATGAGTAAACTCCTACAATCTGTGTCAAAATACTATAATTTAAAAGATTGACAAACTTGATGGGCTAATCATTTTCGCTTCAGAACAGCGAAAAGTTGAGTCTCTTTCTTGTAGCCTGATGCTAGGAACCTTGAAATCTCTGGACATTTTTGAGAGGTTCTGCTGAACATTTCTTCCACAATATGGCTTCCAAAGTGTTTGGTGAAAACTCCTTCCATTCCAGCTTTTAGGTGCATGATCAAACTTTGTGCAGTAATCTGGTCGGCCCCAATTTTTGACATTGGATCCTTCATCTCCATTGTTTCAATGCTAAAACATCCATTTTTATCTACTAATACACTCATCTCTTTGACAGAAGCAGCATAAATGGGCAAGTTGAATGAATCAACTTCAGTTCCATCAATGATTCCCTACAGGAAGATCAAATGACAACCCATTAATCAATCATAAAATTATTTCTTTTTGTTTTTTTTTTTTTTTTTGGTTTAAGGTAGATTCTGAACCGCACTAGGGAGAATAGGAATGGAGAAGGCATCATCATCGAACTTGGAACCTTATGATATCCAAACAGATGTCTCTACAGTTGAATCAAACTTGGGACTTTATATATGGTACCAAAATGGATATCTCAATTCTCAAACGTTGAGTTAGATTAAAACCATTTTAAGGGACAATACACGATGCATTTGACAAGAAGTATTACACATATTTATGAGTTTATGAAGGATATATTCCAAAGATGTGAGTTGATGTTAATCCTGATAAATTCAATGAGCAGAAAAACATGTACAACAATGAATGGGTTTATGCCACAAGCTTACAAATGACCCGTATATATTGTGCACAATCTATCAAAATTTGATCTGTTATATGTCAATATATGCCTAGTCTTGCATAGACAGAATGCTCGACTCACCTCATTTACCATTTCTAGCAGGCTGGAGCAAAGAAAATTGAAGAGGATACCAATTGGGGGCTCTGAATGAGGCACACCATCAGGAAGGCCAGGCATGGTTATAACAATTAAGCCTCCTGATGCAATTTCTTTAGCTCTTGCAACTAAGAAACTTTCCATGTCCTTTTCAAATTGAGCTGAATAAGCATTCACCACTTCGCATGATGCACCGGCATAGTGAATTCTACCCTTATTCCAAGCAGGGGAGTCTTTGTCTAATAACTCTCTTGGCAATTTCGACAGCCAATGGAGTGCATGAGAGGAATGCGCAAAATGGATGGATGATGATCGGAAAAGTTGATCATAGAAAGAGCCCGGAACTCCAGCGGCAAAATATTGCTTCTCATGAGGGAAGGAGGCAAAAAGGGTGTTGAAATCATTGGAGACATGATCATTGAAGAAGACTTGGAATTGAAGCTTATTATTAGAATCAAGAACTTGAGAGTGATACTTCTTTTGAACAGCATTGATTACATTTTCCATTGTTATCAAAGTATTAGGCCCAACCGAGCATCCCAAATCTACGATACGAAAAAAATTTGAGGAAGACATCAATCTGTCTATGTCCAGCCCCTCCACAATTGCATCTTCAACCATTTCTTTTAAAGTGCTTGATGCTGCCATCTGAAAAAAGGGATATTTTTTCAATGCCTTTGCTGATGAAATTAGCATCATTCACACTGTAAATGCAGAACTTCATGCCAAATCTTCAATTTACTGGAAGAAATTTACTTTATGGTACTAGTCTATATAAGCAATAGTGTAGCAATAATGGTACGTACCTGATAATTTGAGTTCTTAGAGTAGCTAAATGTTCCATCCCCTCCATTCATTGGAAAAGACTCTCCCGTTTCCATTTTTTCTCAAATTTGGTTGAACCCTCTTCTTTCTTTTCCTTTTCAATCTTCCTTTTTACACTCTATATCAATACTGAGATCAACAGAAACGTTGAGTTGAAAATTGAGCCATATATAAATTGTGGAGTTCAATATTATTTTCATTGTACTATTTGGCCGGCTGGAGAAGTTTATTAAGAAGAAGATTCTTCATTATACTATTCTTTATCTTTCCGGATGATGTCCAAGAAATTAGTACATTTCATGAGTCATGACACAATGTTTGTTATTAAGTCTAAACTAATGTGTAGCATGTGGCCTTCTAGTTTTGCTGCCAGATTTCTTGTTTGAATAAGAAAGGATTTGATTCCCCAACTTGACTTCTCTGTTCTTGTGCTTTACAGAAATTGATCCCCGTTGTTTCTCTTTTAAAAAAAAAAAAAAAAAACTGTTCAGTTTTCAATCATAAACTTGAATTAATTAAGGAAGAGAATGTGCTTCCAATAGAATCAAGAAAAACAATTACTAATCACTAGATTTTGGCTAACAAAATGAATTTGAAAATATGTCTTTTCTGGACAAGAAAACTATAAACATCTAAATCAACCCACAAGAAAAAAAGAATCAAGGTTTTCTCATTGAAAAACTGCATGTACAAATTAGAGAAAAGACTGCATGTTGTGCAAAACTTACTGTACTTGTGGAAGGTTTTCAAGTTCACAATTAAGATGAGTGATAATTTTAGTTTTTACCTTTTTTTTGATAATATACACTATAATGCATGTTCACAATTAGGATGTGGATGCAAAAGACAGTACAAAAAAATGTTAAAATCAAAGATTTTTTTTTATTTTGCCAATTTTTTCTAAAATAAGTGTTATAATATATGAAAAATGGAGATTTGATAAAAATTTTAATTTAATTTTTTTCAATAATATTCACTAGAATGCATGTATATAATTGGGGTAGATGAAAAAGTTTTTTTTTTTTTTTTTTTAACCAAATCTTCATTTTTTATATTTAAGTTTATGGAAAAAGGCTCTTTTTTTTTCCTAAGAAACGTGGCATCAATACGATGAACATGGTCCGTTAAACCCCTTCAATACAATGCTGGATTCTTGGCTTTTCTAATAATTTTCTTGAATTAAAAACTGTTCATCAATTTTTTTTTTTTGTCACAATTTGGATTTTTCATTGTTTGGTTATAGAAATTTCTCAAACAGAATTTCTATGTTTTAGATAGAAGATTTGGAAAAGTAATTGTCTAATAAAGAGGCCCGTTCAAGTACGAAGTAAAGATGAAAAACTTGATGGCAAATCATTTTCGCTTCAAAACAGCGAAAAGTTGAGTCTCGTTCTTGTATCCTGATGCTAGCCACCTTGAAATCTCTGGACATTTTTGATAGATTCTTTTGAACATTTCTTCCACAATATGGCTTCCAAAGTGTTTGGTGAAAACTACTTCCATACTGGCTCTTAAGTGCATGATCAAACTTTGTGCAGTAATCGGGCTGGCTCCAATTTTGGACATTGGATGAGCGATCTCCATTCTTTCAATGCTAAAGCATCCGTTTTTCTTTACTATTGCACTCATCTCTTTGTCTGAAGCAGCATAAATGGGCAAGTTGAACGAATCAATTTCATCTTCATCAATGATTCCCTACAGGAAGAAGATAAAATGACAACCCTTTAAACAATCCTAGAATTTTGTTTTTTTTTTTTTTTTTCCCGTCTAAGGGGGCACAAGGAGGGAGAAAGCATGGTAATCACACTTGGAAGTTGGAAGTTGGGTCCTTATGGCATCCAAATACACTAAACATTTTACAACAAGTATTGCATATATTTATTAGTTTTATCTTGCTATGACCACCATTTTGGTTTTAACAAGAATTGAACAAAATTGGGATTGTGGGCCCACAAAACGATTCAATTTCGATTGTTGAAAAAATAAAAGGGTTATCGTCAATTTACCCTGAAAGATGGCCTTAAATCACTTTGCATCGTTGAGTATTAATTAAAGATGTTAATTGATAACATCATTAATTATTAATTTTAAATGACAATTTTATCCATCAATAAGAAATAAATTAAATTATATTTGTCCTTCTTATATTTAAACACTAATTTCAATTTATCCACTCCATTATTTTTTATTAATACTTAAATATTATTAGTTTGAGGCATAAAATATTTGATCAATTTTTTTAACAAATTAAGATACTTGTTTATTTTTTTCATCTTTTATTCTTTTCCTTTTATTTCATCTTCTTTTATATAAATAATATGTCATGCTTCTTGTTATTTATGATTTTTTTACTCATTTTAGTTTGTTGTGTCTTTATAATATGATTATTTATCTTATGTGAATTATTGACAATTTAAAGCATTAATTTAATATCTAAATTTTTTTATTATATTATTATATTATATATATTAAAGTAATCTAATCAACATAATAAAATTATATAATTACAAAATAAATAAATAAAATAATTATTTGCTTATTAGTTTTAAGGTGTATATTTATTATAAATATATATTATCTTAATAGAGATATCTTTTATACTTAATAAATTTAATAAAAAATTAATTCACTCTAAATTAAAAATCCATAGATATCAGAGTGGTAAAATAAAATGTTTCATTAATTTTTTATTAAAGAATAAAAAAAATTGGACAAAGTATGTATTATTTTATTACCTTCGAAAAAATTAAATAATTCATATGAGGTTTTTATTGACCAAGTACATTAAAAATAGTTAACAAATTATAAAAAATAGTAAACCATATCCAAAATCTAATTTTTTTAGTAAGATTATATATATTATTCTATTATTTAAAATAATAATAAAAAAATTAATTTGTTAAAATATATATGAAGCAAAAAGAAAAGAAAATGATAATAAAGTAGGACAAGATTTTGAGAATTAAATTTAAGGGTAAAATAGTCTAAAATAAAAAAAAATAATAAAGAATAATTTTTTTAAGGCAAAATTTAACCTTTTCATTTAAATATAGTAACAAAATATCCTTATCGGTGCAAAGTGCTAATAAAAATCTTTTATGGGGGCAAAGTGATTAAAGATCATCTTTCATGGGGGTAAATTGAAGATAACCCAAAATAAAACCAGAATTGATAGTTCATTATAGTTCTAAACTGATAGAAAAAAAATATTATTTTTTAGAATTTTATAAATATTTCTATTTCTCTTCATTTGCATGGCATAATTTTTTCTCTAATATTATCTCCCACTTTTTTAATTTTTATTATTCTAGTTAGGTTTAGGGTTTAGAGTTTAGAATTTAGAATATATGATTTAAGGTTTAGGTTTAGGTTATCAACTTTTTTAATTTTTATTATTCTAATTATATTATTATATTATAATATTATATATTTGAATTTCAATTAATAGTTCCATCATTCTTTTACTGTCATTATTATTTGTATATCTCTCTTTCCTATTTATTCTAAAAACTTTATATATTAGTTGAATTTTAACTATTATTCTAATTATATAATTATATAATACTATTTGAGTTTCAAATAATACTTCGTCTTTCAATATCCTTATCTTTATTTCTCACATATTTAATTCTTCCTAATTCTATTCTTTTAAAAACTCTATAATTTAATTCAATTCTATCTGTAATTTTAATTATATTATTATATTTTACTATTTGAATTTCAATTAATAGTTCAATCAATTCTTTCAATAGAAATCAAAATTAAAAACGGAATCAAAATTAAAACTGAATCTAAAAACTAGAATCGAAACTAGAACCCAAACTAAATCAAAATCGAAATAAAAACCAAAATGAAGTTAGAACTAAACCAGAATCGAAACTAAACCACTAAGGGGTGGTTTAGTTTCGATTCCTATGACCACAAAATTGGAACCTACGGTTCGAAATCGTGGTAATGTCTAAGTTTATCAATCCAAAGATGTGAGGTGATGTTAATGTTGATAAATTGAATGAGTGAAAAACATGTACAACAGAATGGATGAATTGACACTATACTCTGAACAATCTATGAAAAGTTAATTAGTTATATCATATATGTCTAGTCTTGCATGAGCAGAATGTTTCTTTACTCACCTCCTTAACCATTTCCATCAGGCTGAATCCAACAAAATTGAATAGCATACCAAATGGGAGCTCTGAATAAGGCGCACCATCGCGTAGACCAGGCATGATTATAACAATTAAGCCTCCTGGTGCAGTTTCTTTGGCTCTTGCAGCTAAGAAACTTCCCATGTCCTTCTCAAATTGAGCCGAATAAGCATTCACCACTTCGCTTGAGGCATCAGCGTAGTGAATTCGGCCCTTATTCCGAGCAGGGGAGTCTTTTTCTAATAACTCACTTGGCGATGTTGACAGCCATTGGAGTGCGTAAGAGGAATGCGCTAAATGGATGGACGATGGTGGGAAAAGTTGATCATAGAAAGAGCCCGGAACTCCAGCAGCAAAATATTGCCTCTCATGAGGGAAGGAGGCAAAAAGGGTGTTGAAATCATTGGAGACATGATCATTGAAAAAGACTTGGAATTGAAGCTTATTATTATTAGAATCAAGGCCTTGAGAGCGATACTTGTTTTGAACAGTTTCGATTACATTTTCCATTGTTATCAAAGTATTAGGCCCAACAGAGCATCCCAAATCTACAATCCGAAAGGCATTTGAGGAAGACATCAATTTGTCCATGTCCAGACCCTCCAAAATTGCCTCTTCAATCTTTTCTTTTAAATTGCTTGAGCCTTCCCTCTGCAAAAAGGGATATTTTCAATGCCTTGGCTAATGAACATAAAGCATCATTTCACACTGTAAATGCAGAACAAACTTCACGCCAAATCTTTAATTTTTTTTGCAGAAATTTACTTTATGGTACTACTCTATATGCAGTAAGTGTAATTGTAGCAATAGTGGTACCTGATAATTTGAGTTCTTGGAGTAGCTAAATGTTCCATCCCCACCATTCATTGGAAAAGATTCTCCCGTTGCCATTCCTTCTCAAATTTTGGTTGAACCCTTCTCGTTTCTTTTCCTTTTTTAACTCTTCTTTTTTACACACTATATCAAAACTTAGATCTACACAGATGGTGAGATCAAATTGTCGAGTTCAACATCATTATTTTCATTGTCTTATTTGTCGGCAGGAGAAGTTTAATATATAATAATGCACTTCAATATATTATTGTTTCTCTTTCCGGATGATGTAAAACAAATTAGTACATTTATTGAGTCATGACAAAATGTTTGTAATTAAATCCAAAGTAGTGTGTGGCATGGGCCTTCTTGTCTTGGTGCCAACTTTAGAAGAATCGAGAAAAAAAAAATCTAAATTTTCATGCTTTACCATACCGAAGAAGCAACACAAATGGGCAAGTTGAATGAATCAATTTCAGCTTCATCAATGATTCCCTACATGCATAAGATGAATAACTATAAATTATTTCTTTTCATGTTTGACGAAGAATCTGAATTGGGACAACGGAGAGAAGGCGTGGTTATCGAACTTGGAACCTTTGGCCATTTAGGGGACAATACACGATTCATTTCACAACAAGCATTACACATGTATTCCAAAGATGTGAGGTGATGTTACAATGAGCAAAAAAAAAACTGGCATAACATGTTGAAAGATTTTCAACATTCGTGAAATTTTACGTGAAAAATAGTAACTATCATTTATATGGAGAGCGGATCATAAGTTGTAATTTTTATTTACATAAATAGTAGTAATTCTCGTAGGTAAAGAATTGTAACTTCTATTTAGATTATGAATTGTTGTAATTAATTTTCATTAAGAAAAGTTTACCATATAATGTTAAATGAAAGTTTACGTAAAAATGATACTTTTGAGATAATTAATTAGTAATAATAAAAAGTTTATGGTTTTCCTCACTTTTTGCCCTTTTGAAAGGAAATAGAAATAAATTCAAACAAGTATATCTAATTCGTTCCAATCCATCCCTTTTCTTTCTTCTCCCTTCTAAAAACAATATTCAAACACACAAATTTTAATCCGTTCATTTCCTTTCTTTTCTTCTCCCTCTCTTTTTCTCATTCCAAATATAGCTTAGGAATTGCACATAGCCTTAAGAATTACACGCTGTAGAGAACAAATAAAGTACAAAGAAATGTGTAGTTTTTACACGAAGTAAATTTATCAATTGTTATAGATTAGAACACTCCATTGTACTCTCTTAATTTTTAACTTAACAGAATCAATAAATTTATGCCACTCGTTTATGAAAAACTTGATCTGTTATCTCATACTTCTTGCATAAATATGCATGACTCACCTCGTTTGCCATTTCTAGCAGGCTGGAACCAAGAAAATTGAATAGGTTGCCAATTCGGCACTCTGAATGAGACACACCATCAGGAAGACCATGCATGATTATAACAATTAAGCCTCCTGGTGCAGTTTCTTTAGCTCTTGCAACTAAAAAACTCTCCATGTCATTTGCAAATTGAGCAGAATAAGCATTCACCACTTCGCATGAGGCATCAGTGTAATGAATTCTTCCCTTATTCCAAGCAGGGGAGTCTTTGTCTAATAACTCACTTGGCAATTTTGACAGCCATTGGAGTGCATAAGCGGAATGCGCAAAATGGATGGACGATGATGGGAAAAGTTGCTCATGGAAAGAACCCGGAACTACAGCAGCAAAATATTGCTTCTCATGAGGGAAGGAGCCAAAAAGAGTGTTGAAATCATTTGAGTTTGGAGACATGATCATTGAAAAAGACTTGGAATTGAAGCTTATTATTAGAATCAAGAACTTGAGAGTGATACTTCTTTTGAACAGATTTGATTACATTTTCCATTGATATCAAAGTATTAGGCCCAACGGAGCATCCCAAATCAACAATACGAAAATTTAAAGCATTTGAGGAAGACATCAATCTGTCTATGTCCATTCCATCCACAATTGCCTCTTCAATCTTTTCTTTCAAAGAGCTTGAGGCCTCCCTCTGTAAAAATGGACAATTTCAATGTCTTTGCCAATGAACAAAAACCATCATTTCATACTATATAAATGCAGAACTTCATGCAATAAGTGCAGCAATAATGGTACGTACCTGATAATTTGAGTTCTTGGAGTAGCTAAATTTTTCATCCCCACCAATCATTGGAAAAGTCTCACCAGTTGCCATTTCTTCTCAAATTTTCTTTTTTGTTTTGCTTTTCAACTCTTCTTTTTTACACTCTATATTAATACTTAGATCAACACAAAATGGTAAATATATTTCAAGTTCAATACTATTTTAACTATCCTAATTTGGTCGGCTGCAGAAGTTTAACAAACAAGATCTTTATCTTTCCAGATGATGTCAAAGAAATCAGTACATTTATTGAGTCATGACACAAAGGTTTATTATTAAGTCTAAAGTAGTGTGCAACATTTGGCCATTCCGGTCTTGCTGCCAGATTAATTTCTTGATTGAACAAAGAAATATTTTGTTTCTCTTACTTTTCTTCTCTTTGTTATCCTTTATAGAAATTGATCCCTTTTGTTTCTCTTCAAGAAAAACAATTAGTACTAATTAAGCTCTTGTTTTTGCTAACTAAATATTTGTCTTTACTAAACAAGAAACTTATAAACACCAAAAACAAATCACAAGAAAAAAAAATCAAGGTTTTCTCATTCAAAAACTGCATTTACAAATTAGAGAAAAAACTGCATGTTGTGTAAAACTTGCTATACTTATGGAAGGTCTCCAAGTTCACATGCACCTTGATGATGAAATATTTCATGTTCAAGGATCAATGAATAACCTGACAATCCACCATATATAGTTGATGTTTCATCTTAAAATCTATGTATGATCACTAATTAAAATATACATAAAGTATTGATCAGTTTGGATCATTTAAAGATTGATGCATTAGTCTTGCATCATAGGAACAATTCAATTTATTTCTGAAAATGAGATCATTTTGAAATGGTTTTCTTTCTCGAGTGAATATCGATCCGCAAGATTTCTAGCATAAAACAGACTTCTCAAGAATCATAAGTTGCAAGAATTTATCTGTATCTTGCCAGTCGTATGCATCCTATGGCTATGGATCTTCCACTCCATCAGCTAAAACAGAAACATAAAGAAAGACTTAAAAGATGACAAACTAGATCATGGCAAATCATTTTCGCTTTAAAACAGCGAAAAGTTGAGCCTCTTTCTTGTATCCTGATGCTAGCCACCTTGAAATCTCTGGGCATTTTCTATAGGTTCTGTTGAACATTTCTTCCACAATCTGTCTTCCAAAGTGTTTGGTGAAAACTCCTTCCATTCCAGCTCTTAGGTGCCTGATCAAACCTTGTGCAGTAATCTGGTTGTCCTCAAATTTTGACATTGGATTGGTCATCGCCATTCTCTCAATGGTAAAACATCCGTTTTTCTCTACTAATGCACTCATCTCTTTAAAAAAAAAAAAATGCACTCATCTCTTTGACAGAAGCAATATAAATGGGCAAGTTGAATGAATCAATTTCATCTCCATCAATGATTCCCTTTAGGAAGATCAAATGACAACCATTAATCAATCATAGAAAAATTTTTCTGTTTTTGATTATCAGACTTGGGACTTCATGGTACGTACCAAAATGAATGTCTCAAAAGTTGAGTTAGATTTAGGCCATTTTGGGGACAATACACAATTCATTTCACAAGTAGTATTACACATATTTATGAGTTTATCAATGATTCCAAAGATGTGAGGTGGATGTTAATGTTGATAAATTCAATGCGTATAAAAACCTGTACAAGAGAATGAATGAATTGACCCCATATTCTGAACAATCTATGAAAACTTGATCTGTTATATCATATATGTCTAAGTCTTGCATGAACAGAATGCTTCAAAAAAACTCACCTCCTTTACCATTTTCAGCAGGCTGGACTCAAGAAAATTGAATAGAATGCCATATGGAAGCTCTGAATAAGGCACACCATCACTTACACTAGGCATGATTATAACAATTAAGCCTCCTGGTCGAGTTTCTTTAGCTCTTGCAACTAAGAAACTTCCCATGTCCTTTTCAAATTGAGCATAATAAGCATTCACCACTTCACATGATGCAACAGAGTAGTGAATTCTGCCCTTATTCCAAGCAGGGGAGTCTTTGTCTAATAACTCACTTGGCAATTTCGACAGCCATTGGAGTGAATAAGAGGAATGCGCTAAATGGACGGACGATGATGGGAAAAGTTGATCATGGAAAGATCCCGGAACTCCAGCAGCAAAATATTGCCTCTCATCATCAGGGAAGAAGGCAAAAAGAGTATTGAAATCATTGGAGACATGATCATTGAAAAAGACTTGGAATTGAAGCTTATTATTAGAATCAAGAACTTGAGATTGATACTTCTTTTGAACAGCTTTGATGACATTTTCCATTAATACGAAAGTATTAGGCCCAACAGAGCATCCCAAATCAACAATACGAAAAGCATTCGAGGAAGACATCAAGCAGTCTATGTCCAGCTCCTCCACAATTGCCTCTTCAATCAATTCTTTTAAAGTGCTTAAGGCTTCCCTCTGAAAGAAGGGATATTTTCAACATCTTTGCTAATGAAAATATCATCATTTCACAATGTAAATGCAGAACAAACTCCATGCCGAATCTTGAATTTATTTGAAGAAATTTACTTTATGGTACTAATCTATTTGCAATAAGTGTAGCAATAATGGTACCTGATAATTTGAGTTCTTAGAGTAGCTAAATGTTCCATCCCCACCATTCATTGGAAAAGACTCTTCTGTTGCCATTTCTTCTCAAATTTGGTTGAACCCTCTTCTTTCTTTTCCTTTTTGATCTTCCTTTTTACACTCTATATCAATACTTAGATCTACAGAAATGTTGAGTTGAAAATTGAGCCATATATAAATTGTGGAATTCAATATTATTTTCATTGTCCTATTTGCTCTTTATCTTTCCGGATGATGTTGTGGAAATCAGTAAATTTATGGAGTCACGACAAAGTTTGTTATTAAGTCTAAAATACATTAATGGAGTCATGACAGCATATGGCCTACTGCTCTTGCTGCAGCCAGAATTCTTGTTTGAATAAGAAAAATATTTTGATTCTCCAACTTGACTTCTCTCTTCTTGTGCATTACAGAAATTGATCCCTGTTGTTTCTCTTTGAAAAACTGTTCAGTTTTCAATCATAAAAACTTGAAATTTAAGGAAGAGATCTAATGTCCCTCCACCACTAGATTCAAGAAAAACAATTAGTATTCAGCTCTTGTTTTTGCTAACTAAACATTTGTATTTACTGGACAAGAAAATTATAAACACCTAAAAAAAACCCACAAGAAATTAAAAAGAATCAAGGTATTCTCATTCAAAAACAGCATTTACAAATTGGAGAAAAAGTTGCATATATAAGTACAAAACTTCACACCTTGATGATGAAATATTTCATGTTCAAGGGATTGATGATCCTGACAATCCACCATATATAGTTGATGTTTCATCTTAAAAATCTATGTATGATCACTAATTAATATATACAGAATGTATTGATCAGTTTGGATCATTTAATGATTGATGCATTGATGCATAAATATTCTTCTCAGCATCAAGAACAAATGTTCAACAATGAGAATTTCACATGCATGCATATTTTTCCTTTCTCTAAATCCAATTTAGCTCCTGTAACCAACCAATGTCCTGGATTATCCTGAGGCCCTCTACACAATTCTGATGTATCCACAAACTTCAACAACTTTTGTGTGTGTACCGGCACCGGCGGGCCTGTCGGATACACGGCTGAATCCAGCACAACTGCAGGCATTTTGTCTTTCTCCAATGTACCCGAGATTGACATACTTATGGCTGAAAAAATGCTTGATTTCATGGAGTTTTCCGATGGACATTGCATCCAATTAGATTGAACGACATAACAATTTGTAACCTTGGAAAACAAAAGCCGAAGATGCAGCACTGTTCTTGTTGTGTCTTTCTTAACGTGAATTTGTGCCCCAGTGACAATGAATGCTTCGTCTGTTTTTGTAGCCCATTTTGGATCGAATTTTACAGGGGCTGTTGATATATGTGAAAATTTCTTGCCTTGAATTGCTTCCAAATATCGATCATCAGCCATTTCTTCTGTTCCTCTCCATGTTAAAGGTTCATTGATCTTGTCTTGGAGTAGTACTGGTGTATTTGATAAGTGTTGAAGATGTATTGCTAGCCTGATAAGAATCAATTGAATCTTTTTTTTTTTAACATAAATTGCACCAAAAATTTATATATTAAAAAAAACACACACACATTCATGCTTAGACAAAAATATTTAGATTAAAAATTGTGATAAATTTATATATGAATAATCTAATTAATTGTTTGCCAATAAATCAAAAAGGATAAAGTAAGTTGTCTCTAACGTTTTCAAAGATCTTAATCGACATATAAAATCAAATTAGAATCTAAATTTCAATAGCAATTAATTGACGATTTTATATATGAATCATGTCTTATATATGAACCCGTTTCACATAATATTTTTATTTAAAATTATACAAAGTCGGTTATTAACTTCATATAACGATAACACAACTAAACGGCTATCCCACTAATTAGAGTCGACTATATGAATCACATTTTGTGATCGTATTCCTTCTAAACAAGTTATTAACTTCATATTTGTAAAAAATCTAACCATATTTATACCATCCCTATATAACTAAGGTGGAAAAAGAAGTTAGAGAATTTTACCATTTAACCATTTAGTCATCATTTGAAACATTAAGAAATAAAATGGCATCCTTTGAGAAATTTAAACAACCATTTTAGCATTGTGCCATATTGTTCCTTGTCTCAAAAGTTATACAAATTATTCTTATGCACTTATTATTATTCTTTTTCAGCTTGAAGGTCGGAGGAATTACTTAAGACTGTGTTTGGTAACATTGAATTGGACCCTTTGAATTTGAATTGGAGGGTCCAATTCTAATTCTTGTATTTGGTTCCTTATTAAATCACAAAAATTGGAATTGTGTTCCAATTCAAAATGGTCCAATTCATTGGATTCAATTCTTTAATTGGATCAAAAAATTCCAATTCCATTTCTATACAAATTCAGGTCAACACTACACATATTTTACACATACTACACACATTTTCACACACTACACATATTTTACATATAATACACACATTTTCACACACTACACATATTTTACACATACTACACATATTTTCACACACTACACATACTACACATATTTTCACACACTACACACATTTTCACACACTACACATATTTTCACACATTACATATATTTTCACACACTACACATATTTTTACACATTACACATATTTTCACACATTACACACATTTTCACACACTACCCATATTTTACACACACTACACACATTTTCACACACTACATATTTTTTCACACACTACACACATTTTCACACACTACACATATTTTACATATACTACACATATTTTCACACTACACATAGTACACATTTTTTCACACATTACACATATTTTACACATAGTACACACATTTTCACACATTACACATATTTTACATATAGTACACACATTTTCACACACTACACATATTTTCACACACTACACACATTTTCACACACTACCCATATTTTACACATACTACACACATTTTCACATACTACACACATTTTCACACACTACACATAGTACACACATTTTCACACACTACACATATTTTACACATACTACATATATTTAGTGTGTGAAAAATAGGTAGTGTGTGAAAATATGTGTAGTGTGTGAAAATGTGTGTACTATGTGTAAAATATGTGTAGGGTGTAAAAATGTGTGTACTATGTGTAAAATATGTGTAGTGTGTGAAAATATGAGTAGCGTGTGTAAAATATATGTAGTGTGTGAAAAAGTTTGTAGTGTGTGAAAAAATGTGTACTATGTGTAGTGTGTGAAAATGTGTGTATTGTGTGAAAATGTGTATAGTATGTGTAAAATATGGGTAGTGTGTGAAAATATGTGTAGTGTGTGAAAATGTGTGTACTATGTGTAAAATATGTGTAATGTGTGAAAATGTGTGTACTATGTGTAAAATATGTGTAATGTGTGAAAAAATATGTACTATGTGTAGTGTGTGAAAATATGTGTAGGGTGTGAAAATGTGTGTACTATGAGTAAAATACGTGTAGTGTGTGAAAAAATGTGTACTATATAAAAAAATATGTATAACGTGTGAAAAAATAAAATAAAATTTTTTTGTTTAAATTTATTGTAGAAATTAGAAAATAATATTGAAAAGTAAATATTCTTATAAAAAATTTATTAAAAATAAATTATTTTAACAATTCTGATTACGATGAAATCTAATTTTATACATTTTTTCTAAACTTCCAAACAAAGAATTTAGAGTTATAATTCAATTCTAAATGAATTTTGTTGTTTTGCCAAACAAAGGAATTCAAACATTTTAGACTTTCGATTCATTGAATTACAATTCTATAGTATTTAAATTCCAATTCAATTCTAATTCTAAACAACCAAACACAACCTAAATATTTATTTAATTTATTCTAGAATTTTATAGTAGTTTTTAATTTTTGCACTAAAACTATAAAATTGTAAGCCTTACCTGTTGCATTTCATTCCCTCCAAGTACAATCGCATTCCTGTTACAGGTTTCCGTCCAACCACAACCTACAAGAAAATTTTTGAATTATTCATAATGCATTTACAAATTGACAAGGTAAAGATCTATAAAGAATGAGATAGAAACAATTAAAAAATATTTGTTATATTTAAATATAAATAAAAATATGTGTTTAAACATAATACAATAACAAAATATGATAAATATAGCCGATTCCATATAATAATAATAAAAAAACTTAATCGTTGTTATTGTTGCATTCACAATTGACAAGGATGAGTTTAAGCTTGTGCTTCTAAGTATGAGAAATACCTATTGCTTTCATAGCAATTCTTGATTGTGTAAAATTATGAGTACATCCTTCTCCATGTATTGAGGCCTTAAACAGATAAGAAAAGTGGATGCCATCTATTTATGTGACTTCACATAATGATCAATAATTAAAGAATTTTTAACCAGTAAAAAAAACAAAAATAATGATATTTACACTAAAGAACTACATAATGACCAATTATCCAAGAACTTTTCATCACTAAAAACAAAAAAAAAAAAAGATAAAAAATAATAATTAAGACTACGAGTTTTTTTACATTAAATAATCAGATGGATCATATGTTTCATTATGTGTTTCAATCTCTGTTTCATTCTATGAATACACGCTACGTGTATTTACCAATTATCGCTTAGGGTACACAAATCATTTGAAAAGGTTTTAGTTAAACGTACGTGACATATCTATAAAATAAAATAGAGAATGAAACAAAAGATTCGAAGTGACTAAATAAGTTGAGTTAGAATATTATCATCACTCATTTATTCATCTATTCACAATAAATATTAATTTATCGAGTAATTATAGAATTGCATGTGAGTAAAATTATTGGAATAGGAAAAATGGACTTTAGGATTTACCTGGGTAGTATTGACATAGAGTTTAGGGCCCATTAAATTGAAATGAAGAGTAGGATTGCGCAAGGCCTTGTTTCTTGTTGGCCCAAGTGGAAGATCATTGTGCACAGGAGCCCAAATCTTATGGCCTTGAAAGTCAAGAAAGTACTGCAAATCATTTATTGGAGGTTTGTCTGCAAATCGTAGAATGGCAATGGTTATTAAATTATTAAATATTATTCACCAAATTCACAAACAACAATTAACTTTTCTTAATGGAATTGAATAAAAAAAATTTCCATCTTTTAAGGGAGAAAAATATTTAAATTAACTCCGCTATTTCAAGTTTTTTTTTACTATGGGAACATCTCTCTCAATAAAGAAAATTTTTCGTTTTTGTATATTAGTTATAAATATAAATAATTATATTCATGAGTATGAAATAAATCTTGGAATTATAATAATATTTCATTCCCTTCACAACTATTTTGAGGTTAAAATCATTTAGACCTTACTGTTTTTTTTTTTTTTTTGTGATGAAGAGTTACAACTATATATTATTGATTGGGTTATTCTCAAAAAATCGAAAAACCATAATAAAACATGCAGCACAGCTGAAATTTATTCGTCCACAATCAAATTAACCTCAATCTAAATATCCAAAAAAAATAAAATTCTATGAGACATTTAACTGTTAGGGTTATATAATTCATTTTTCAATATTAGTGTTTTGTAATTTACTGAAAAGTGAATTTGATTAAAGAGATTGAAAAATGGGACATGTTTCTTGACGTTTTATATAGTTTAAGAAGTGTTGGAAACAAAGAAATCAAGTCAAAAGCAAGTCAAGCACTACGCCAAAACTTATTAAGTGATGAAAGATAATAATTACAATAACAACTATTAAACTTTTATTTTAATATATGGGGTCGGTTATATGGTTCATAATTCGTTCTCGTATTTTATATATTAAGTGATGAAAGATAATAAATACAACAATAACTGTTAAACTTTTATTTCAATATACGGGCTCGATTATATGGTTCATAGTTCGTTATCGCATTCTATATAAAATTTCATGATTCTATATTTACTACGCACTCCACTTGGATAACAAATAATACTTAAATAGCAAAAGTATGCAAATGAAATGATGAACTTACAACGAAGGTAGAGGTTGATGGCATGAGACAAGAAACCCTTGCCAGGTACACCTTTAAGAAGAGAAGTAATGGGAATGAAGTCGAAAAGAATAGCATCCGGCATTGATGGAACTGTTAGAAGCCATTCACAGTGAGAGCTTGTACAAGTATCACCTCCTCTTTTTGAACATATTACTGTTATTCCCTGCACAACAACAATTCATGCAAATTAGGGTTTTTTTTTCATATTAATTTTATTAATTTTTTTTGTTCAACCTTAGTTTAATTAGTTGATTGATTCCATTCATTAGTTTAATTTGAAGATATATATAAAATCAAATCAAAAGTATGTTTTTTTAAATCATTTTTTGAGTTTAGCCTAATTAATTTTCGGGAACTCAAAAGAATAATAATGTTTGCAAAATGTAAAGCAAGGAATTAAATTGAAATAATTATCGCAAAATTGAAGGATAAAAAGCAGTCAATTAGTCATTCATTCTTCTATAAGTACTAAAGTTGTACTTCACATTTTCTAATTAATCACTTTAATACAACAATATATGTCATGTTTTATAGTACTAACAAACAACCTCTACCTCACAGCTTATATGCATTCAATGAGAAATTCAAAACTAAAATTAATGTTCTCCACAGTTGTTTTGGGAATTAATATTCAATTTGGAAATGCATGTAGAAAACTGAAAATTCTATAGTACATAAACATAATTTTGTAACCAAAAAAAAGAAAAAGAAAAGAAGCCAATTATATTGGGATGAAGTTGTAATGAATGTGAACATAAACGTGACAA